>JAQPPZ010016381.1:2500000-3125000 GCA_028583015.1 Wollemia nobilis
GTCCTCTCGCTAGGACCTCGTCCAAATCTGCTCACAAGTCCCCACCGAAACCTCGTCCAAGACCAGCTCACAAGTCCCCACCGAAACCTCGTCCAAAACTCAAGCAAGCTCACCAAGAAAAAAAATTTCTTAGTAGGAAATCACAAGGTGAATTGTTAGAGACCCAATGTGATTTTTCAAACTCATAGAAGCATAAAGAGAATTGTTAGAGACTCAATATGTTCTATACTCAACTCCCAATCTCAAAACTCAACTCAAATCAACTCAGCTCAAACTCAATCTCAAATCTGAAAACTCAACTCAATATCTGAAATGGATAGGATAGAATGCTTTCTTTCAAGAACATGAAACCCCAACAATTGCCAACTATGCAAAGAATCACATAACAATGATACTCATGTTCTTTTCACCATCAATTAGGGCTTCAACAACAATGCTCATCAAACAAGGTTCAATCAACACCATTCAGCTCAAAACACAACCTTGAAGCATTTCACAATCAACATTAGAAAAGGAAACAAGTAGAACTCCTTTTCTCTCCAATATTGTTTGAACAAAAAGCATCCACCAACTCAAATCACAATAGCACAAAACAACTTTTCAAATCATCAACAAAGGAGTAAGCCCAACACTTTAACCAAGTAAAGAATAGCTTGATTATTACCAATTTAATGAAAGCAAATGTCAATCTCAAAGCTGCCCACTTAAGGTTTCACAACTTCACACAAGAAGCAATTTTAACCTTAAAACATCATGCTTTCATTTCCATAATCAACCAAAAGCACTCTCAACATTACAAGAAAAATTTATCCCTTATACACCTTATTTCTCCCTTATAGTCTTATCAAAAATAAAATTTATCTCTCATAAGAATGCAATAAGATATTTCAAACAACACCTTCAAAAGAATCTTTTATCAAAATAAAACAAGCTTTAAACTCCTTATAACTCCTAAGCTATTTTTCCCTCTAATAAACTTCCTCCATCCGCAAAATACACTTAGCAAAAATTAATTTCGAAAATACCTTGGCCAACATCAAAAATCGTGCTATGGAGAAATTGCGCACGAATTCTAACACCACCCACTGCGTCCACTTCACGATGAAAAACCCTTTCGCGTTATTCGAACGCGGAACCTCCCGTTCGGGTAGCGCGCCAACAGCCTAGCCGCTACCGGTGTGCCAAAGGCACCCGATGAGGTTTAAACCTCACGCTGTTAGCCTTGTTCCTTCTACGCCAGGGATTAAATAAAACAACAATGCCTCCCTTTCTTCTGACGCGAACACGAAGACGAAAACCTTACGACGGATTTACGACAAACGACGAGTACAAAAAAATGAACAAAGGATTCACGAAAACGACGAAGACAAAGTCGAACAGGAGATCACGAATTCACAACGAGCAACTCTTTTCAAAATGCGGATGGGATAATTCTTGATTTTCATCGAGGGAGATTTATATGCATTTTTACCATAAGCTCTTGACGTCGGAGAGGAGTTTAACACGTCGACGGAGGTCTTGGCTAGCGCCCACAATCTTAAAACATAGCGCCATGGGTTAGGATAACCCATTGCAAACAATAATTTAATATTTATTTAAAAATAATTAAAGGGAACCTTAACAAGGTTTTTAATTATTTAAATAAATACTTCCTCCTGGACCCAAATGCATTAAACTAATGCATCCACCGTAATCTTTAAACTCGCCAACTTGGGGTTTACAAAAGACCTTTGAAACCGTCATGCCGTAACCTTCATCAAAACAAATTATTTGACATCAAATCAAATTCCTTCAAGAGCTTCTTGACATCAATGACAACTTATACACTTGAGCAAAGGCAATGTACCCAAAGTACCCAAAATTGCCAACACAAAATATCCATCTTCATAGAATCATCCACATCCTCTAAGTCATCTTCCACTACAAGTTTTGAAAACCTATTATCTGAGGAGGTTGACTTATATGTAGGCTTCATTTTCTTAGTAACATGCTTTTTTTTAGGAACTTGAAATTCCTCCTAACCTTGATCTTGCTTTGTTTGCTCCAAGACTACATATTTGTAATATTTTACTAAGTGGTCATATTCATGACAAACCCAACACCTAAAGGGAATGTTTTCATAATCAACTTCTTGCTCCCAAGTTTCTTCCCCAAACTGCAAAGTGATTTTTTGGTAGGGGGTTATTAAAGTCTATGAGCACACAAATTTGAGCATAAATAAAATGCTCAAACCGTATTGTGCTATATGTTGTCATCATGTAGGTGCCTAAAGTGTTACCAATAGCTAAGAAGACTATAGGATTCCAAAATTTAGTCGGTAAACCAAAACAACAATCTTAAATAGGTCCTACTAAAGGTATTTCCTCTTCAACATTAAATTAAGCATGTCAGGGTTTCATGAACAAATTAGCTTGACTAAAAAACCAAGTACTGCCCTAAAATATTTGTTTTCTATCCTCCTCATTAGAAAATAACAACAAAAAATACCCATTAGGATGATTTAAGATGCTAAACTCACTTGGAGTTTGCCATTGCTGCAAAGCCCAACTTTTAAAAGCAAGTAAGGATGATTGAAAGCCCAAGAATTGATAGATCAACCCTCATTGCTTTATTCTAGAAATTCAATCCTTAATGTTAGGTCGATGTAGATTAACGACTAGAGATCCATTTACTACTTGCATGCAACTAGAGTCTATTTTCTTGGGATCAATCCTTGGCATACGAAGAGGTTGACACAAAAACCCCATTGACCAGTTGGAGTTATTGGAGGTTGAGCACCCCTTACAACATATTTGAAATTCATTCTATCCATAGTTCCACCTAGTCCCTTCCTTGCATCCTCCCTCCTTTTGTGGCTCTTGCTCTTCAAACCCTTATGTGGCCTAATTAATTTTTGATAAATAGTAAAAATATTATATTTATTTTTCAAAAATGAAAATTATATATTTTCAAATGTGTTATTGTAGACCTAAAATTTTTGCACCCCTTTCTTCTAGGCTAATGGATCCACGCCTGAAAGGGAGAGGGAAAATAATGGATCTGCACCTCGGATGAGAAACATTTGGGTTGTGCTCTTCTTGGTGTTTGTCGACGAATTGGGTGGGTTTCACCAGGAAAAACTTTATGGCGGTTTCCACGCCTAGGTAAAGTGGATGTTTGTTGTATTATTTTATGTGCATACACCTAGGGTTTGGCCAAATGCAATTTCTACCTAGCTATATGCAATTTATCTTTCCTTGAGAACAAATGGCATACAAGTCTATCTAGAAAGCGTTGTAAGTCGGCATTTGATGTAATGATTTTTTAGAAAGCAAAATATGAAAATCTATGTTAACACATTGTTTTTCTTTTCTTTGTGTTTTGTGTTTTCTTAATCCAATATGCTAAATGCAATTTGATATGACTAGATCTATGTTTTTTTTTGTCTTTTAAATCTTTGAAGTTTCTTAACAATTGCAATTGATGTAAAAGTGATATATCTAAGTTTATATTTTTTTATCTTTTATATTTTTCAAAAATAGTATGATTAATATACAATAATGCAACTAAATCTTTTTTTTATCTTTTTCTTTTCAGTTTTTCAACTAATATGATTGATGTAAAACAATGCAACTAAGTTTGTATTTTGATCTTTTCTTTTGAGTTTTTCAACTAATGTGATTAAATGCAAAATATGATGTAATTAAATCTATGTTTTTTATATTTTTGCTTTAAGTTGTTCAACTAATGTAATTTGGTATAAAAACAATGCCACTAAGTGTATAGTTTTAATATTTTATTTTTAAGTTTTTCAACTAATATGATAAGTGCAACGTAACTAATCTTATGTTCTTTTTGTATTTCATTTCTTTATTTTTATCTTATGTAAATGCTTGCAAGGCATAGAAGTATAAATCTAAAGTATGATAGATCCAAGAAAAATCAGGTTTTAGATCCTTACCTGGTCCAGATGCTTGCTTTTGGATAAATTCGGATGCTTACAGGATAAATTCAGATGTTTGCAGTATGAATTCAGACGTCCAAATTTTTTAGATAAAATTGGGTCAGCCGAATATGTTCAAAACCTACAATTTCACAATACAACACTAAAATTTATAATCAAAGGTGGGGGATCTGCTTAGGCCACAACAGATCGTGACCTGTGATAGTCAGATCCCCTCAGTTCTTTCAGAAAACTGTAGGAAAAGTAATGAACTTTTAGATCTAATGCACAACATACTATTTAAATGAAATGAACATAGTAATGGCAACAAAATATAGCAAGGTAATAAAGCTAATGAATGATATAATTCAAAATACAAATTGATATGTTAGTCCTACAACCAAAAACTTACCCCTAGCATAAATCTATACGTTTTCAAATATTAGATACATTTTCGGGTGGTCCAAAAATATCCAACGGCTAGCTCTACAACAGTCAGAATAATTTCGAGTTCTATGACAAATTTGGGTGACCCAAATTTATTAGACCCCTATGCACTATTTTAGCATTTTGGAGAACCAAATGGAGTTGAAATGGGATAAATATTATACCATTGGAAAGATATTTTTGATCCTATTCCAATGGTATAATAATTGAAATAAATAAATATGATTTGATGGGATAAAATTTAGATCAAAGTTGAACCTTCTCATAGATGCATAAAAATAAGATCTTATTAATGTAAAACAAATGAAATAGCTTACTTACAATGGCAGCACATTAGATCTAGTTCTCTGATATTGCTAAAATAATGATGCCCAAGTGAAATCCATCTTGATCTTGAAAAAAATCTCTTAAAACCTCATTTCTCATCATCATTTATCTCACCATTCTTTCATCATTTCTTCACCATCCTACACCATCCTCTTGTTCTGAAGGTAAGATGAGGTTTTAAAAGGTGAAGAAAAACCGTAAAATGCTAAGAAAAGGGAAACACATCAAATTTCTTAGGAGAAATTAGGAAAACTCTTAGTTTGGGTGGATTCGAATATTTTTGGAAGCTTTGAATTGCAAAGAAATCAAATTTTACCTAGATTAGGTTCAAATCCAAATGACGCACCAAATTTAGGTGCATGTTTGATTTGAACAAATTCAGACATTCGAATTCATCCTGACAAATTCAAAGGATCCGAATTTATTAAAAAAAGGGAGAAATATAAGAATAATGCTTTAACGGATATGAAAACTAAGGCAAAGTGGGTCATATCATATATCGTTGGAAAGCTCTTTTTGAGCCTAATCCAATGGTATAGGTTTTAAGAAATTTAGAGGGAATTTTCTAGGGGAAAATTAAGCGCAAATATGACCTTACTTTTCTATGAGAAAAACTAAGTAAAATGACTCATCTTTATGGGTCAATTTTTCGTGTCTACAGTTATATATCTATATGTATATATAAATTTTTAATTGGTTACATAGAATTAAAAAACCTCAACTACATAACATAATTTTAATGAATTACTTTATGATATTACAACTAAACCATATTATAATGAAAGTGTCTATGATACTATAAATATTTAAACTTAAAAATATTCATATGATTTCATCTTATTTTTTATATTTACCATTACTCTAATTTTTTTTTAAGAGGTTGAAAATTAGGGGCACATCGGGGACCATCTCCCTTATGATTTAAATTTGGGTATCTACTAGAAGAGCCCATTGCTTTTTACCATTCTGGTGTCCCTATCAGGACAAAATTTTAAGGTAAAGCATGGTTTTTTATTATTGTGAGGGTCCTGTTCCCCTCATACTTACCAAGGTTTAAACTTGGATCTCCTCCATGAAAACCTAGATACTTACCACTACAATATTACTTTCTAATACTTAAAAGTTAAGAATAATTAATAAGTTACTTAAAAAGTATGTGAACCCTAGTCCAATAGATCCAAAAATGCAAGGAGACCTACAGTAGCAGGGACAGGTGTCTTTGAAGCGAGGAGGTTCATAAATAATGTTGTATTTATATTTTGGTGCATGGGCAAAGTGTATACCCTTAAATATATCAATTTTAAGAATAAATGCTTTGATTTTACCATTTTGATGTCCCTATCGAGACAAAATGTTAAGGTAAAGCACGAGTTTTATTTTTATAAAGGTCCTAATCCCCTCGTACTTACTAGGGTTTAAACTTGGATCTCCTTGATGAAAACCCAGACTTACCACTACAATACTCTATAATACTTTAAAGTTAAGAATAATTAATAAGTTACGTAAAAAATATGTGAACCCTAGTCCAACATATTCAAAAATACAGGGAGACCTACAGTAGGGATAGGTGTCTCTGAAGAAAAGAGGTTCATAAATAATGTTTTATTTGTATTTTGGTGCATGGGCAAAGTGTATACCCATAAATATATTAATTTTGAGAAGAAATACTCTGACTCGGGTTGGAACAAAGGCAAATATTGAACTATATTGAGCAACCACGACAAGAAGTATCTCGACAAAAACTTTGAGGATTTGTAGCTAAAATTTATGGGTTCAACACAATTTTTGTATGAAAGAGAAATCCATAGCAATTATATGACATAATAAAAGACTACAATTATATTACATAATAGAATACCACAACAAGCACAGAGGCTAGTTCACTATGGGAGACAACATCATTGACCCAAATTTTAACAAAGAGACAAGGGAGATTATAAGAGAATAAAATGAGCATGGAGCCACATTTAATGCAGTTCATGTAGATTGAGTAGTTCATGCAATGCAAACCCTTCTTGGAGGAACATGCAAATTGAACAATTCATGCAGTGCAAGCCCCTCTTGGAGCAAGAGGTCAGTTAACCCTCACCCTTTCTCTACCATTAAATTGCTTGTAATATTTTAGATATTTTTTGGGGGGTTCATCTTTGGATTTTGTATGTCTTTTAGTTTATTTATTTGTGGACCTGCGATTGATCCCTCAAAGTGGATATTCTAGTTCTATAGTGGATTATGTTTTTTTGGTATGAAGAAATACACTATCTTTTTATCATTTTAGTGGTCAGATTCGACGAGATTCTAATCCTAGTTGCCCAATCTAAATCTTTGAGAGTCCTTGAACCTGTTCCAAGGTTTGTTAAGCCATTAGGGTTTGGATTATTTTTTTTCTGTTAGGTTTTCTAGTTTGTTTTTGTGTAATGCTTTGTGCTTGTTGTGGTTTTGCTTGGCTAGAGGGTTGGATACAACTAAAGGATTTTGGTTTGAATTAAGACTTAAATTCAACAAGGTTGGCAATGGATTTGCTATAAAGTGGTTTGAGTAAGTGTTATGACAATGAAACACTTAATGCAGATCAAGTTTATTTTTGTGTGAAGATTAACTAGGGTTGGAATTCAACTGAAGGTGAAATTGTTGGAAAAAAATCTATTAAATGCAATGAGGGTAAAGTAAAGCCCTTAGTAAGGATCATGCATTTTTGGGTTGGAGGTGGCTTGGGTAGGGGTGATGTGATTTGCTTTTTTTTGTGATTTGAGCAAGAATATGGAATAATATTTGAGTGTTCTTTTTGGTGGAATTTAGTTTGCAACATTAATTTTTTAGTTTCAAGGCTAGGAAAAAAGATTTTTATTGAAATTAGAAGTGTCAAATTGGAAGGAGGATTTGAAGGAGTCTATATGGAGGGGACAAGGGTATTAGAAGGGAGCGATATGTGGAAGAGAGATAGGAATAAACCAAAGGTGAATAAGGTTTTAAAAGGGAATATCAACATTAATATTGAACAAATAAGGGAGTCAGAGGATAAAATGATAGTTGGGAAGAAGAAAACAGAACAATAGTTAGAAGCTAACAATACAATAATTAGTGGCAACAAGGAACCACAAGATAAAGAAAGGGCATGCAAAGAACATGGTGGCCAGAATAAAAATAGAGGCATGATGGGGTCCAACATTAAAAAACTTATAAAATAGTCAAATGTTTCAAAAAAATCCATAGTAGAACTCCTAAACAAGGGTAGAGTAGAGGAAATATTGGATAAAGACATGTTGTATGGAACAATATGGAATGAAGAAGTAGAAGCAATGGATTATATAGAGGGACTGGATGAACATTCAAAGAAACCAATATTTTATTCCCAAGAGGAGCTTATGGAACTTTAGAATAAAAGGACAAAGGATTCCATAAACCAGACCCCCAAAGAAGTGAAGGGAAGCAACATAGAAGCAAATATCGTAGACTTAGCACTGATCCAAGATCAAGATCTTCTAAACCAAAATACCTCTTGTATAAATAAGGGAAGAGGTAGGAGAAAACATTGTATCAAAAAATGAAAGGAGATAGTTAAAATGGTGGTGGGAGAAGATTTGATGCTCAAACAAGTTTTACCATTGAAAGATAAAGCTCTAGTGAGAAGGTTCATGGGACACTCAATGAAAACAAAAACTCTTCGTGATTGGATAAACTATAAATTCAACATGGTTCAATTTTTTGGGATATCTCCCAACATACCATGTAATGACAAAAGGTTGGATAGCTTTTGTATTTCAAAAAGCAGAAGATGCCAAAACTATAAAAAAAGGAATATTGATATGGGGTCATAGTATCCTTACTCTAAAAATTAGACCCCCAAGTTTGATCCTCGCTTAGAGAGGATAACCACCCAACCTATTTGGGTCAAGTTACCTGCACTACCACTAGAATATTGGAATGAGAAGATGCTAAGGTAGATAGGGAACTCTTTAGGAGTTTTTCTTGAAGTGCACTCAAAAACTTTAAATGGCATTCAGAAATCGGTTGCTTGAATCTTAGTGGATATGGGCCTAAGTTTAGGATTACTTGAGAATATGGAATTATTAATAGAAATTTGTTCTTACACACATAAGTTACATTACATTGGAGTCTCATTTAGATACAGTTTTTATCATCAGTATGGACATATCAAAGTAGAATGTAGAGTAGGAAGAAGTAGTAGATACAGAAAGGAGTAGATAGAAGTTGAAACTCCCATTGGTACAAGTAATAGAGAGAAGATAATAGTAACAAAATTTCAAGCAAATGGGACAAGCAACAATCCCAGGAGCTCTAGAAAAACAATCACATGTCACTCAATCAACAAAATGAAATGAACCAGGTAACTACTCAAATATTCATGAGTGCCACAAAAGAGAAGAGGGAGGCTTTGCAATTTTTTGATAGAGCCCACAGGACTAGATTCAGGTAATCCAATATTATCTATGCATGATGATTTGAATGATATAAATAATAAATTTATTTCCTTATACAAATCTAGCTTGAAAGTGGTTCAGGAGGACCATCTAGAGAATAGTATTGAGAGAAGAAGGATAGAAGAGAGTGTTTCTCCCTTAGCAAGGGGAGGTAATAACATGATGGAGGATAGAAAGTCAAAGGTATGATTTAGTTTGGGATGGAAGAGGGAAGACTCTCTCTGAGATCATGGAGAAAAAAAAAAAGTAAACTAAGGAAATCCTCCATTAGCAAGATTTCCTCTCCCTCTAATCCTTCATTTCAATGTAAAATTTTACCTCTATGGGAAAATATGCTTTAAGATCTCAGAAAAAAGGTAAAGGAGATGAGAGCTTTGGGCACATTCAAAAGGAGCTGAGCTTTGAATCTAGTCAAACTCAAGATTCCTTGGTAGGTAGGATTTCTTATCAAAAAATAACCCAAAAAAGAGTTGAGAAAGAAATTATCTTTGGTAAAAAAATGTCTATTTATGGGGTACATAGAGCAGGATAACCAACTGAGTTAGGTAATCCATGATAATAATATCTCTAAATATTAGAGGATTGGGGGCTCCTCACACAATATGCCCTTAAAAGACTTATTAAAATTCAAAACACGAATATTATCTTGATCTAGAAACCATGTTAGAGGTAGGAAAGGAAACATCTATTCTTAATTCAATCCTACCAAGCTGGACGTTTATTGGGATAGACTCAAATGGAAAATTAGGAGGAATTATCTTAGGATGGAAATATTCTTGCCAATTTATTCATAACTTCTTTATAGAAGCAGGAGTAGTATCCGAATTACACTCCAAGGAGTTAGGAAAAACTATAACTATTGTAAATATGTATGGTCCATATAGAGATAGGCAAGGTTTTTGGGAGGAATTGTTTGGTCAAGATATTCTATAAAAGGAGAATTTAGTGGTGGGAGAGGATTTAAACTTTGTTACAAAAATAAGTAAAATTTTGGGAAAACAAGCCAAAATAGACCCACTAGCTAATTTTTTCCTTCACAAACTTCAGAATCTAGACTTTGTGATATAGAACCAACAAAGATTACTCATACATGGAGGAACAATAGATTTGGAAATCATGGGATATCCAAAATATTAGACAAATTTCTAGTTTTAGAAAATCTCTTAACTTTCTATAATAAGATGAAAACTTGGATAGATCAAGGGGGGGGGATTACATCATTCTTCAATCCTTGTATAGCTAGAAAAGGAAAAGGATAAACCATCAGGACCTTTCAAATTCAATCCCATTTGGTTGAGATATGAATTAAAAAACATAGTAAGAACAAAATGGAGGTATTATGACCCAACCTCACAAGAGACAACCATGTTTCTATTTACTAGTAATATTAGGAGAATAAAAGCATTCACATTAGGTTGGACCAAAGCAAAATACTAGGAAGCAGAGGAAAGACTTAGTAAAATTGAATTTGCTCTAAATTAGAGTTACAATACTAGAAGTAACAAAGTTTTTTTAGAAATTAAAATCATGCAAGTCAAAGAATTGGGAAAAAAGAAGAGATAATTGTTAGAATGGGAGGAGGGAAAATAGAGAATGAAAAGTGAGGCTTTATGGATAGGACAATGGATGAAAATACAATTGTTTTTCAAAATTATGCAAAACAAAGGAAAATATTCAAACATAACTTGGGAAATGAAAGAGGAGAATAGAAACACTTTGAGAAGATTCCAAGGATTTGCGCCATTAGCAATAAATTACTTCAAAGACTTGTATAAAAATCCAAACAAAGCGAATATAATAGAGACAATCAAACTAGTTCTAAATTTTCCCAAGATGGTCAATGAGAAACAAAAAGAAGCTTTGTTCTCATAAATCACCAATGTTAGGGTACATGTATCCCTTAACCCTAATCTTCCAGCAACCCAGTAATTCCACGCAAAAACAACCACAGATGTAGCAGAAATATGTTTAATTGAAATCACAATAATGTATGCGAAAGTAATATTAAATTAAATCAACAAGGAATAAACTATTCACCGCTCAGGGAGGGTACGTCCCCGCCTTGAAATACAAAGAGCGAATAGCGCAAGTTAAATGATAAAACGAAGGATGATTCATAAAAATGAATTTAACCAAGTTATATACTAAATAAAATCACTTGGAAAACATAGCCGACGTGGTTATGTTTGATATGTAGCATGGTCCCCTCCTCGGAAAGCTTTGCCCTCAAAGCTGGAAATGATTAGAAAAATACTTTTAGATTCCTAGGTTGCATCTTCTTCAGGTAAGTCTTGCCACTTGATGAGGAACTCTTGGATGTGATGAGATCTTAGTTTTCGTTTCTGGTTTGTACAACTATTTCTAGCTGGAGATATATATGCCCTTCTTCATCTAGCACTGGTAATTTAGACTAAGATTGTACTTTTTTGTCAATCACCTTCTTGAGATAGGAGAGATGAAACACTGGATGTATACGTGAGGATTGGGGTAACTCCAGTTGATATGCTACTTCCCCAATGCGATGCATAATTCAGTAAGGCCCATAAAATCATGGAGTCAACTTCTGATTTGATTTTATCTTCAAAGACAATTGTTTATAGGCTTGTAAGCGTAAGAACACCATGTCACCTACATTGAATGTTCTTTCCAAACGATGCAAGTCTTGTTGTTGCTTCATATGATTCCATACTTGGACCAAATTGTTTTTCAGAATAGTGAGCATTGATTATCGTTGCAGAAGCCAATCATCTACTTGGGCCACTTTAGAGGAACCTGGTATATAATCTGCTATTGTTGGTGGCTTAGTCCCATACAATGCTTCAAAAGGAGACATCTTGAGGGAATAATGGTAATAAGTGTTGTACCACCATTCTACCAATGACAACCACTGATTCCATTGATATTGTTTATCTTGTGCAAAACATCTCAGGTAAGTACCCAAATATTTGTTAACTACCTTTGTTTGACCATCTGTTTGTGGATGGTACGCAAAAGACATGTTTAACTTGGTACCATTAAGTTGAAACAATTCTTTCCAAAAATTGCTAGTAAAAATGGGATCTCGATCACTTACAATATTTTTAGGCATTCCATGCAATTTAAAAATTGAATCCATAAATACCATGTCCACTTTGCTTGTTGAAAATGGATGTTGTAATGCCTTAAAATGAGCATATTTGGAAAGGCGATCCATGACCACAAAAATTACTATTTTGCCTTCCAACTTGGGAAGACCTTCAATAAAATCCATGGAAATATGTTCCCACTGATGATCTAGAATAGGTAATGGTTGAAGCAACCCTGGTGACTTGACTGTTTCTCCCTTATTGTGTTGGCACACTTCACATTCTGCTACCCATTGCTTGACCTCTGCTTTCAACCCTTTCCAACAAAAGGATTGTTTAACCCGCATGTATGTTTTCAAAAACCCTAAATGTCCTGTTGATGGGGATGCATGTGACTCCTCTAGAATCTGTGATTTGATTGTTGAATGGTGTGGAATGTAAATGCAATTTTTCTTACATAATATTTTGTCATCATACGAGAAAAGATGCTGCTTAGATGATCCCATAGACTATTCTTGAATTATTTGAGTTGTTTCATCATTGTACAACCATTCTTCCTGAAACTAAGACACCCATTGAGAACATGGTCCTAAAATGGCATTAATGACTACTTCATCTTTGTATTTTCTAGATAATGCATAAGCTGCCACATTTTCTTTTCCTTTCTTATATTCAATCACAAAATCATATTCCAAAAATTTAGTCAGCCATTTATTTTGTTCGGGATAAGAGAACCTTTGTTCTAGAAAATTCTTGAGACTGATGTGATCTATTTTTATAATAAAACGGTTATTGATTAAGTAGTGCCTCCGTTTCTCCACTGCGTGTAGAATAGCCAACATTTATTTTTCATATGTGGATCTACCCAAATTATTCCCTGAAAGTTGTTTGCTTTCAAATGCTAAGGGATGACCCTCCTGCACTAGTATTGCCCCAATACTGGTCCCTGAGGCATCATATTCAATGAAAAATGGTTTTGAAAATCTGGGGTGCCCAAAACTAGATTTGTACACATTGCTTCCTTGAGAGCCTCGTTGCATCGAAACAATAAAAATCATCCTTCTTGGTGAGTGTTGTGAGAGGGCCCACAATTTTACCATAGTTAAGACAAATTTGTAATAATAGTCAGTGAGACCCAAAAAACCACGAAGTCTTGATGGTTTTAGGTAAAGGCCAATCCCGAATTGCCTTAATTTTATTAGGATCCAATTTAACACATTCTTAAGATACAATATGACCGAGGTACTCAACTTATTGAACACCAAATGAGCATTTATATTGTTTGAAAAACAATTTTTCCTTGTGTAGGATGTGAAGAACCCTTCCCACATGTGATAAATGATCCTTCCATGATTTACTATAGATGAGTATGTCATCGAAGAAGCCTAGGACAAATTTGTAAAGGAATGGACGAAACACCTGGTTCATGAGACTTTGGAATGTAGATGGGGAAATAGTGAGGCCAAAGGGCATGACTAAGAATTCATAATGACCCTCATGAGTTCGAAAAGCTATTTTAGGAATATCCTCTTCCCTAAATCGAATTTGGTGAAACCCTGAATGTAAATCTAATTTGGTAAAGAATTTTGCACCATGTAGTTCATCTAGTAAATCATCAATGGCAGGAATAGGAAATTTATCTTTGATTGTGATTTTGTTGAGAGGACGAAAATCTGGACACATACGCTAGGAATTGTCTTTTCGACGAGCCAAGACTACTGGTGAGGAATAAGGGCTAGTACTATGACAGATGACACCATGGTCTAATAGTTCTTGGACAATCTTCTCAATTTCTATTTTTTGGGATTGGGGATATCAATAAGGATGACCATTGGGTGGAAGACTTCCTGGCACAAGGTGTATGGCATGGTCATGAGATCTTTTGGGTGGTAGTCCTTTTTGTTCTTGAAAAACCTCCGTATAGTTAGCCACAATATTTTAGAGATACTCTTCTTTAATTTTTGGCATTTCTTGTTCTAATTTTTCAATGCAATTGATTCGAGCTATGAATCCCCCACCATATTTTCTTAATATTTTTTCCATGCTATTGGAACTTGCGATTTTGATGGAGGTGTGGGCAGTCCTTGAAGACGAATGGTCTTACCATTGTCTTGCTATTCCACAAAGCGATGTGTGTGATTAAAACCCATTGTATTTTTCAATTTTTCCAGCCATGCAACTTCCAAAATAACTTCTGAATTTCCTAATTTCATAAAAAAAGAGGACCTTGCCAAATATACGTACCCATTTGTAATGAAATTGAAGATGTCTTACCTAAACATTGAGAAATTTCCCTGCTTGTTGTTTTGACTTGAAATATGTCTTGACGAGATGAGTAGACGTGCAAATTTAATGATTTTGCAAGTTTTGCATCAATAAAATTATGAGTCCTTCGTGAATTAATTAATATTGTTACCTTATTTTTTTGAATGAACCATTCCACCTTGTATGGTGAGAGGATAACCCTATAAGAGCATGTACTAAAATGGTCATGGTATCTTCTTCAGTTATAACCTCCTCGTGCTCACTTTAGTCATCAACTGTGGGATCCTCAGGTGCATTTTACACCTCTATTTCCTCATATTCATTGTCTGCATATTCAATATGAAATTTTTGTCATGGTATACATGCCTGATATTTTAGGTGATGATTGTGATATTTCTAGCAGAAGTATTGTGATGGGTGATCATTTATACGAAAATACTTGTTGTGTAATTGAGGTCACCCATATGAATCACGTTGTGTGGACAGTCCTAATTGCACCTTCGTCTCTGCCAAATTGGCCACCCTTATACACTCGTCTATCTTGGATGGATTTTGTAAGTCTACTTTAACTTTAATATTCGCTTTCAATATATTTTGAAAGGCCGCTACCACCACATCTTGTTGTAGATCTTTTGCATAGTGAATCATATTGTTGAATTCTAAGATATAGTCCCCTACTGATCCTATCTGCTTAAGTGACAACAACCATATTTTGTATGACCTTGTGGGACCTTTTTTGAATCTATGAAGAAAGGCTTCCTTGAAATTATCCCAAAAGAAATCCCGATGGTTGTTCTCATGTTTGTACCATGTAAACCATTGATAAGCTTCAGTGCCTAATTTGGTTGTTGTAAAAGGGACTTTTTCCTCATGCCTGAATTTGTAGAACTCTAATATGCCTTCCATTTTGGCTATCCACCCACGTGGATCCTGAACTTCAAAGGTAGGCATGTTAATGCATGGATAATTAACTCTAGTATGACCTCTTGGTTGGTAGTGAACATTGATCCTATCTTGTTCCTCGTTATGTTGTTGTCGTTGGTTGTTATTTTGGTAAGGTCTATTAGAACCCCTTTGTTGCTTAAAAACTTCTTCGTTACCCCTATCCTCATTATTTTTGTGATCGTTGAGATTTGGGGACTGACTATTATGACCTTTGTGGTGTGTATAGTCATCATAGTGAATTTCAGTACTCCAGTGGTTGGTACTAGGAGGATTTGGTTTGGGTTATTTACTAAATGCTTGGTTGAAGCTGGTAGTCATAAGTTTAATGCTTTCAACTAGGTCGAGTAACACTTCAACAGTGACCTTGGGACGACCATTTTTGACTTGAGTGAGGTTCTCTTGTGAGGAGTTTGGAGAGGTATTGGATGCCATTGTGCTAATCAACGGATGACTTGGATTATAACTACCAATTCTGAAAGGAGAATGAGAGTTTTTTGTACCTTGGCTTCGACGATGTCGACAGGCGTCTTAATTTTCTTTTTTGGGAGTCTCCGAGCTTGATAGTCGACCGTTAGATCCTTTGGTCCACTTTTTGTTCATGCACTTTCTATAATCTCCTGCTTAGAAGCCTTCGAGCTTCGATTTCTACAAAATTTTGTTAAATTTGGCAAAAATTTATGCTTCACTTCAACTATCGCTCTAATTGCGATGCGAATTTAAATTTGGGCTAGCCTCCTTGACAGCAACTTTTGACAACTTTCAACAACTTAATTTTTGACAACTTTTGGCTACTTTGACAACTTTTGACACTTTTGGAAACTTTGATAATTTTGAGCAACTTGGACAAATTTTAGCAAACCGGACTAGACAAGGATACAACCGTTGAAACCAAACACCGAACACGAGCGACTCGACCGCTAGACCCGACGTGAACACAAGACGAAACCTGACATGGTGGAGAATTGAAACTGAACGATGGACCCGACCTGACACATAAGATAGCTGGGACTGATACACAAGAACAACACCTAACACGGTGGCAAAATGGAAACCAACAACATGACTCAAAAGGACTAGCGACACACGAACAATTAATCTACTCGAATCCTATAGCATGACTTCAGAAGGATGGGTGACGCACAGAGGGACTAGCGATTTGGACACGTGGCTATGGAAGTGGATCTCGATAAGGACACGTAAGGTGTGACATGAACATGTGGCTACTGAAGTGAACACCCAGGGAAGGACACAAAAGGGAACACGAGAAGTGGACACCCTAGGAAGGAAACGAAAGGGAACACAAGAAGACCCAAGGGTGACAGCAAGGACAAACGTGGACCAACAGGAAGTAGACATGCGGGCATGTGAAAGAAGACAACGAAGACTATGCACGCGGGAGGAGGATCTAGCTGTGTGATTGGAGTCACACTTAACTACTTGCCTCTACTGCCTTATAAACTAAAATTTACCTGTAACACCACGAATGTGGGATAATCATTCCCGTGGAAAATTAAAAAAATATATATTTATTTAAACCCTCATCTCAGGTTAACTAATTTTTGCGATTAAATACTTGATGTTGATTGGATGGTTTTTGCCTGCATCTTGTGATGGATTTTCAGCATTTTCGAGACTGTTTAGACTGCAAATGGTGTTTCAAACTTGATATCGCTCGTCTGTTTCGTCTGCTTTGTAGTAGGGGTGCTCTTATTGATCGAGGAGCCTGTTGTTGACTACGAGACTACTACCTTGATGCTGGTTTTTGTTTATGGGGAGACTACTTAGATGCCCAACCAAATGGATGCGACCCAATTTTGGAGTTGCTTACGATGTGTGGTTTGCTGTTGCTAAGACGCAAATTGACGCGCTTGCAAGGTGTTGGATCACCCACTGTGTTGATGTCCCAAAATGATTTGCCTAGCACTCCCCATAGTTTGGATGTATGTGGAAGTTCTATCGCAGATCGTCTATCTCCTGATACCACTTGTTAGGGTACAGGTATCCCTAAAACCTAATATTTTGACAACCCAGTAATTCCACACAAAAACAACCATAGATGCAGCAAAAATATATTTAATCGAAATCACAATAATGTATACGAAATCAATATTAAATTAAATCAACAAGGAATAAATTGTTCGCCACTCAGGGAGGGCACGTCCACGCCTTGAAGGCCAATGAGAGAATATCGCAAGTTAAATGATAAAACGAAGGATGATTCATAAAAATGAATTTAACCAAGTTATATACTAAATAAAATCAATTGGAAAACATAGCTGACATCGTTATGTTTGGTATGTAGCAACCAAGGAGGAGTTACAATCAATAGTCAAATCATTCCAAAAAGGGAAAAATACAGGTCCAGATGGATGGACAATTGATTTTTATTTGAATTTTTATGAACTTTTCAAGGAGGATCTTAAAACAGTGTTAGAAGAATAACAAACAATTTCTAGGATCCATAAACTTCACCTTCTTGGATTTGACTCTAAAAAAAGATAATCCATAATCTTTTGGGGATTATAGAACTATCTCTTTATGTAATACCCTCTACAAAATTATTTCAAAGAATATAGCTATTTGAATTAAAGGAATCTTCTCAGATAATTTTTCAAAACAATAGTTTGGTTTTTTAAGTAAAAGGTAAATCCATGAAGCAATAGGGGTAGCCCAAGGAGGATTTCATTCAATAAAGGCAAGGAAGCATCAAGCAATGGTGATAAAATTGGATCCAATAAAAGCTTTTGATAAAGTAAATTGGTTATATATCAGGTTGAGCCTAACTCAAATTGGATGTAACATTCCCTTTGTGAATTCAGTGGTGGGATGTGTCAATTCAACATCTTTTGTTGTGCTTATCAATGGTTTAGCTTCCAATTTTTTCAAGGCTTCTAGAGGTCTATGACAAGGGTGTCCTTCTTTTTCTATCCATTTTATTTTGGTAGCAAAATATTTTAATAGGATGATTAGGGAATATAAAAGACAAGAAATGATCAAGGGTATCAAAATTGGTAACTCTTTGAAGGTAACCCATTTGCTCTTTGTAGATGATGTTTTAATTTTTGGAAACGGGACCTTGAGGGAATCCTTAAAGTATAAAGAATTTTTGGACCTATATTGTATGGCTATAGGAATGGAAATAAATCTACAAAAAATAGAAATTGCCTTCAATAGGTTTTAGCCAGGGCAGCAAATAAAAATAGTAATGAGATTTTTTAGTCTCAAGCAAGTAGACTTTGATAAAGGGATAAAATATTTAGGATTCCATCTAAAACCTAATGACTATTGGTACCAGGATTGGATTTGGTTATACATCAAAATAGGGAAGATGATCAACACTTGGTGCACTAGGTGACTATCATTGGGGGGTCGCCTTACGTTGGTGAAATCGGTTTTGGAAGCCACCCCAGTCTATTGGCACTCCTTGGCTTACATTCTCATCACAATAGTAGAGAAAATAAGGAAGAAGTGTTTCCAATTTCTTTGGTCAGGAAAAAAATAGAAGGATGCATTGGCACTAGTTAAATGCAACATAATAGCTAAACCAAAATTAGATAGAGGATGAGGCCTCAAGAATATACATAATTTTAGAAAAACTTTAGCATTTAAAATTTTATGGAGATTGATAATTGGTAAATAATTATGGCAAGAAGTAATTCAAGAGAAATATTTAGGTAACTTGTCCTTTGTAGATTGGATTAGACTACAAAATAAACCAGTTTCCAAAAATCATAATTATTTGGAAAGCACTAGTGAGAGCTTTTCCATTAATTGGGAATTTCTTGGCTTAGAAAATAGGGAATGGAAAGGAAGTAAGGATAGGAAAATATCCTTGGCTAGGAAGCAAAGAAGACTATCAACTTCCACAAAATATAATAGATCATTTTCATGGACAAGGAAAGATGGTATTGGCATAGGTGGTATCAACAAAAAGTACTAATTTATAGAAAAATGAATGGCTCATAGGAAAAGAACTAACATTACGAGGAAATGATGCACATATTTGGCATGACTATGCACAGGAATTGGAAAGAGCAAATATAAGACTAAATCAGCAAAGAGATTGTCTAATATGGCCCAAGAATCTAGCAAGTGGGCAATACACAGTTAGAGAAGGATATAAGGAAAGTTTTGATAACAACAATAAGAAAAAACTTAGGTGGTGGAGTAGAATATGTAAGGTAAAAGCCCCTCTAAAAACTAGAATCTTTACCTGGTTAGCTCTAGCTAAAAAAGCACTAACGTGGGATGTTCTTCAAAGGAGGTCTTGGAAAGGACCAAGTCAGCATGTCATGTGCAAAAAAGAAGAAGAAACAATGGGTCATCTTCTGGTTTATTACCCTTTCACAAGAGAAGTTTGGAATTCAATTCTGCCTATAACTCAAGGGAAAGGAAAGTGGTCTACTAGGAATATTTCGGATAACATGCAACAGTGGTTCAAAGAAAGAGGATTAAAGGAGTATAAATGTGTCCCTTTGATAGTGGGATTGGACTTATGGTTGGCTAGAAATGTCAGGCTATTTGAAGGTAAGGAAAATCTAATGATTCAGGTACAAATGTAGATTAAATCCATTTTTGAAAGTCTAAAAATTTTCCCAAAACCAAAACTAAGTAGGCATATAAGAACACTAATAGTGGATCCTATGAAGCCATGGACCTTCTTTGATGGAGTTTGTCAGGACAGCCCAGGTAGGTGTGGGGCAAGGGGCACTTTATTTAAATAAAAATCATAAGATCACTTTCAAGGCACGTTTAAGTGAAGAAACAAATAATATTGCATACTGGAAAGCATCGATCCTCTTTATAAGAATAGCAGTGGAGTAAGTAATTACAACTTTATAGATTTATGAAGATTCAAAATTAGTGATAAGTTGGGTTGCAAATCATGTTGAGATGAAAAACTTGCTCCTCAATCCTTTCTATGAGCAAGTGAAATTATTAGAACCTTCTATAATAGAAATTTCATACAAGCACATCTATAGGGAACTAAATGTAGAAGAAGATGGTCCTTCAAAAGATTATTTGAATCTTCCAGCAAACACTTAGTAGAGGTAAAAAGTGGTTAGAGGACTTAGGGTTTCCTCATAGTCCTTTTCTTATCAAGGATCATATTAGAGATTTGTTATTAGCAACAAAAAAAAGGTTTTGAAAGGGACCCTTACCTTTATTTTTTAGAAAGATAGGCTTTATAATAACGTGTCTTCAGAATTGAAACCTGAGTCCTCAATTTTAGTACTCAGGTAAGAGTCATTCAAAAACTATGATTGATCAGGAAGTTATTTCTATTTTCCATATGTCAGTTCTATTATTAGGATTCTATTTTTGGATTGTAAATTAAGTGTATCATATTATAGCATAAAGGCTAATACTCCTCTCAATTCAGTTTAAACCAACTCCTGAATAGTATGTAATTGGAATTTTTGAGGATACTTCATACCCATAGCATTGTAATTTTTTTCAAACTCAAAATAAAAATTACAATTTTTTAGAAGAAAAGAAAAAGTTACATAAAAAGGTTACATCCTATTTCTCTTCCTCTTCACATGGTAAAATGATACTTTTGTTATGTGTGAAAGAGGTGTTACACACCTCCTTTCAATTATAAAGAATATTAATACAAGTAATAAACAATTCTTGGAATATCATCTCATTAAAGTTGTAATATATTAAACTCTGATTTGATGTCTAATTAGTTCATATCAATAACTATTAAAAAGGTGTTTGCCAATACTATAATATATATTAAAATGAATTTGTTTATAATATACAAAAATTATATAATAATATTTTTAAGGACTTATATGTATATCTATATATCATGTGATCATGTAATATATTTTTAAAGAATTTAATTGATTAAATTAATGTTTTTTCCTAAAAAAAATTATAATTTTATACTAAACAATAAAATTAATGTTATTTAATAAATGTTAAATTTTACCTATAAATATAAATCATAATTTATATTATAAAACTCTTTCACTTCAAATCATTTATTATAAACCTTCTAAACTTTTTAAAATTTACTTATAAAATTTATTTGTTTTAAATCCTCAAACTTTTATTTATATCTTTTACTAAATAACATGAAACAATTCTTATCATATTTAATATTTCGTTTTTTTTTTTTTAATTAAAATAGCTGCCATTTTTAGACTCTTAATTTTTTTTTAATTCAAAGGTATAAATCAATGAGTCAACTAGGTTCAATGTTAAATCCAAACTCATAATTGACTTTCTTTACCTCTTTCATCCAACGTCTATTACTATATTCCAAGTCCTAGCATGGGAAAAAATATAATGATTTTCCGTTGGTTATAGATGTATACTTAAGTATTTATTTTCTCATGTATTTAAAAATGGGTAGATTAATAAGCTTTTAATTAAACATTCAAAAATTAAAATATAATTAATATTTTTAAATAATTTATTAATAATTATAAATTTAATATATTTATTATATTATTTTTATGTTTTTACATATAAATATAATGATAGTATATATTTGTTTTTTAATAGGTTATATCAAAGTTCATCCATATTACATCATCACCACATAGTGGTATATATTATTTATATATCATTTGACAAGATTCGAACTTGGGTCTTCTCCTTGAAATGTTGAGGAATCTAACTTGTTGAGCTAATGCCACTTGATCATGATAGTATATATTTGTTATTTTTATATATTATATTATTTTTTAAAAAGAATTTGAAAAAATTATATTAAAACAAGATTATTTACGAGTGGGGAGGAGACTCCTCCTAACCTTAGCCAACAAGAGCACTCATTTCCTCCTAATTTTCCAAAAAAACTTCCATAACTCTAAAACCCTTATAACTTGAATTAGGATTCCTCTCCTTGGTATTTCTAAGCTCTTTCCTCGGTCCAACCTAGTATTTGTAAGCTAAGCTAAGCTCCAGTTTTGTTTCCTTCTCTAGTGTGTAACTCCTCTCTAATGATGAAGTGTCATATATATTTTTTTTTGATAGTATATCCCTCTCTCTATCCTTCTAGACATTGGCTTTCCCTTTTAGTCTTTAATAGGCTAGTCTCAAGACGATGTTGTATCTAAAAGGTCTTGAAGGTAACTAGATCGTCTGGATAGATCCTAAGAACTAACCACGTTTGGTTGCAAGACTAAAAGAAGGTCTACATTTTAACCAAATCTCCTAAACCATATGTCTACAATGGTTGTCCAAATTAACCAAACACAAGATTTTCTCACCAAACTATCTAATCCTCTCATCCTCAATAGCCATGTCATTATGTCATTGAACCCCTACCTCCTTCTCGGTACCAATCTTAGCCAAGAAGTCTACCACTTTATTCAGATCTCTACCCACATAAATAGAGATCACATCATCCAATTTCCTCTACAACCCTTTAATTCGGGTGACAAGAATCCTCAACCTCCACGTCTCCAAAGCAAAGTTCCTCATGAGATCTAGAGCTCCTACTAAGATTTGAGAATCTGATTCTATAATTTTCATACTATAACCTTGTCTTACAACCCATATAGAAGTCGATTTTATAGCTAATGCTTCTACTTAATTGTTTGTGGCCTTGCCCAGGCCCTACAATTCCAAATAGAGCATTTTCCAACATGATTCCTGTAGACCGCTCGAATTCCAACTATACCTAGATTGCCTTTTGCAGCTCCATCATTATTGACTTTAATTTAGCCTTTTAGGTTTGTTTTCCAAGTAGCTCTATCTTGTCCCTCCTACACTTCAACTTCCTTCTCCCATCATCCCTATATCAACCTGAGTTTCCTATTTAGCATACAATGTCATAATTTTCATGACTTTGCTCCAAATAACTTGTCAAACACCATCCAATGATGAAAAGGTTTCTCCAAAAATTCTATCATTTCTCTCCAACCACACTTGCCACCAAATAAAGTTTAATCCAAGCTTCCACACAATACAAAGAGCTTCATTTTTAAATTTGTCCCTCTTCCATATTTCCCAGATATTAATCTTGGTCAAATCACCATTGGCTCATATTTTTAGGCTAAAAACTATCACTCCTAGATCTGGCACGTGAACAAGCACTTAAATATCAAGTGCTAAGATGTTTCCTCACTTTTCTAGCATAAAACACATTGGGATGAGCCAACGATTCCCCTACTTTTCATATTATCAAAAGTAAGAATTTCATTGTGCATGTACTGTCATGCAAAGAAGTCTACTTTCGACCAACCCTTAGATTGCCAAATCTTTCTCCAATCCTCAACTTGATATGCAGAGGAGGAGGTTTTGGAAGTATCTTTTCATAGCCATACTTCACTGTATAGACTCCAAGGCTCCCATAGCCCCAGGCTAAATCAATCTCCTTGTTCCTTCCTGTTATCACTCCTAGATTTGACACGCGAACAAGCACTTAAATATCAAGTGCTAAGATGTTTCCTCACTTTTCTAGCATAAAACACATTGGGATGAGCCAACGATTCCCCTAATTCTCATATTATCAAAAGTAAGAATTCCATTGTGCATGTACTGTCAGGCAAAGAAGTTTACTTTCGACCAACCCTTAGATTGCCAAATCTTTCTCCAATCCTCAACTTGATATGCAGAGGAGGAGGTTTTGGAAGGATATTTTCATAGCCATCCTTCACTGTATAGACTCCAAGGCTCCCATAACCCCAGGCTAAATCAATCTCCTCGTTCCTTGCTGTGAGAAATCTTTTTACCAAGATTTTAGTCACGACAGGTGTCAATTCCAAAGGGATTGAAATTGGCCACTTGTCCAACTTTTAAAATTGCTTAAACCTATAATCTCCCACCTAACTGGTATTAGATAACTTTCAATCATGATCCAACCCCTACTTTCCATGGTTGTATTTACCAGTTATAGTTCTGGGAACTTCGTAATGATAGGTAGATATTAATCTCATGAATTTGTCTAAAATCGTGCCTTCTCCCCTCTTTGCACTTTCCAAAATAATTTCTTTTACTATCTAAGATCCTAAATTTAAAGTCTATCACACTAGCGACCCATTACCATCCACTTCTTCCCTCTTTGCACTTTTCAAAATAATTTATCTTTCACTATCTAAGATCCTAAATATAAAGCCTGCTACACTAACGGCCCATTAACATCCAAAGGGAAACAACTCACCTCATTTGGGTTCACCTATCCCAAATATTTATTAGTTAAAACTTTACTAAATAAAGTTGGCTGGGAGAACCACCTCTAATAAAGCTTTCCATTCAAAACTTTATTATTTAGCTCCGATCTCTTCAATCTCAAACCTCCCTTTGCCTTGGGATGACTTACTTTATGCCAATCTACTAATGCCCATTTCTCTCTTCTTTTACACTAATTTGATAATTATGCATGGATTGCTTTTGAGGAGTGTCACCTGTTGAACTAATGTCATTTGATTGTTAATGTCATTTGATTGTTTTAGTCTCTCTTATAAATACACATTTACATATATATTTTAAATTGAGTGATATTTGTAAAATTTTATATAATTAAAGATTAAGTTATTTTAATATAAGAATATCTTATTAAATTACGATTTTACAAGTGTTTAAGATCCATGTTTAAATCTTATAGGAGGTATAATAAGAAAGAAAATATATTATGTTTGTTAACTAATCTTTGTTGTTGTTTCAAGGGAACAACGTTTAGGCTTTAGCTCTTCTTTGGGAGGTCCAAGGTTCAAACTACGTGTGTTATTTTCATTCCCTGTTGATAAGCTTAGCTCTTGACCTTACGAGGGGTAATAGTTGGGATGGGAATGTTGAGTCCTAGGCATTGGTTGTAAGGATTTCTCACTAATAAAATTAAAATTAATCTTTGTTATTTTATAACGATCATACAATATCATACAATTAAACTTTCAATCCCATATAACCAATTTTGTATATACATATTTACAAATATTTACTAATATATATATATATATAAAGATGTAGTTAACACATACATTTCATGTTCACAATCGCGAACATAAATTGTTTTCTAAGGCTTTCATATGGATTGGTCTCTTTGTAAAAACTATCATTAATTTAAATTTAATTGAGTGTTCACGCATGAAATGAAATTGATAGTAAAATTTGTTTATAAAAGCTATCTCAGAGGTGGTGTGGTCGAGCTTAAGATTAATAGCTCACTCACTTCCTCATGGCATAAATGTTGAATCTCCGTTGAAAATGAAGATCTAAATAATATTAATATTAGATCTTACTAGATAAACCTAGCTTCAAATACAACTAAACATGATGTGATAAACCTAACTCTAAGTAAACCTAACTTCTAATACAATCAACATAACTAAACATGATGTGATAAACCTAACTCTAAGTAAACCTAACTTCTAATACAATCAACATAATGCGATAAACCTAGCTTCAAATACCATCAAACATAATGTGATAAACCTAGCTTCAAATACAATCTATGTTCAAATCTCTCAAACAATGTATGATGTGTAAAAATTTTTCAAACAACTTATAATGTGATGATAATGATAATTAAGAGAATCAACTTCAAATATATATAATTAATTTATATAATTTTTTTTGGTTAGGTAAGAGTTGGTTATAGTCATTATTTTTAGTAATTAGTAGGCATAAGATTCAAACCAAAGGACTGTTCCCAACAGTCTATTCTTCTCGTTGTTATGGACCCAATGTGAGATGGAGATCGTTTGAGGCTTGTATTGTCGTCGATCTAACACGCACTCAGAGGACTTAAAGCACGCACTCAGAGAATTCAGCACTGACTACTACCTTTACTAAAGTCGGCATTGTATCCTCAAAGTTTAAACCTAAGTCCTTTTTTAGCAAGTACTTGACCGGACCTTTACCAATTCACTTAACCTTGAAGATAAGTTATGTAAACTATTGTAATAAGATGATAATTAAAAATTTCACCAAAAGATACATCATGATTTAAGATAGAGCTTAATATAGATGAAGTGGTTAAAATTTCACCAAGACATATATGATGACCACAAGGGCGTTCATATGTAATGTTTTTATGCTACATATATTTATTAAAATATAATATTATTTTGTATTAAAATTTAAAATATATATTTTAAACTCCTTTCCAAAAACTATATTTAAAATTTAAAATATAACTATAATGATGTTATATATTAAAGTTTAATTATAATATATTAAAATACATTTAAATTAATAAAATTTAATAAAATAAAATAATTATGAAAATATATTATTAAAACAATTATTATTAATTTTTAAAATTATTAAACAAAAACGAAAAGTTGCAGTGAAATTCCTCAACTTTTAGAAAGATAGTCTCATGATAGGTGAGTGCAGGCAAAGGCACGAACAGAAGAAGAAACAAAAACCTAAGCTGAATTTTAAATGACGTAATACTTTTGAGTTCGGCAGACTCCACGATGTTTTAATTATCCGCCAAGAACGACGTCACCGTCATAAGTTAGGCTATGTTCACCATGTATTAAATATACGCAAGAGATGGGCCTGCAAAGATTCTCAACGATTGGGTACAATAAACCTGCAGAAATCTGAAAGTAGTAAAGAAACGCACCTCTCTGTAAAGGCCAAAACCAGGCGTAAGGCCAAAAAGTAAAGATTCCCTCTGCACACAGTGCTCATTATTACTATTTCAATTGTCGCATTCATTCACAACTGCCGCATATTCTGAAAATAAGGAAAGTGCCCCTGAGACACTGGTATAACCCGAGCTCTTTTTAGGAGGTTCAAGTTCAAATCCCACACAGAGCTTCTTTCAAAGCATACATACCGAAAATGAAAATATTTATTCAGAAGATATAAAAAAAAACACATACATGCATATATATGTTCCCAGGAATATTATTTCACATACAGTAGGTGTAGTAGTACATCTACCCTACAGACTTGCATATCCACAAAGATATATACTAAGTTTTATTCTCTCCAACCCTGACTTCAAGCTAGCTATATCAACAAGATAAACCAATTATTCCTCTTAAATGTTGTCTTTGAAGGCTAACCTATACCCAAAATAAAATGCCTGGAACTATATGGAAAACCTTATTTACCTAAAACCCCTGGAAATAAACTATATCAAAGCACAGAAAACAAGATCTAGAGCCGTGTTGCCTGAGGCCATCGAGATCGCACAAGCCTTGTAAAAAGTTCTCCTTGATTCATACATTGTATTTACACACACTGTGCACAGGCAACAACAAGAAGACCATATCAATAAACAGAGTCTTCAAAAAGGTGCACGACATCAAAGCTCCAAAGCTACAAAGAGTCGTCATTAGCAGCTTCTCCCTGAGGAGTTTCATCCATGCTTTCCTCTTCGAAATATGTCGGCAACTGGAAAAACCACGGGTAAGATTCCAGAGAAGGCAGGTCTTCCGTCAGGTCCAGCTCCGATTTCATTTCAGGGTTAGCGGTTTTCTCCTCAGAAAATCCGTCCACTCCATTGCCACAGGGAGATTGCACCAGCGCCGGAACTTGACCGAACTCGGGCTCGTTGCAGGTGTTAAATTTCGAAGAAATTTCGGGAGTTCTGGCGTCCGGAACGCACGGTTGCTGAGAACTGTCAAAGGAGACGCTGCTTGTGTCAGAGTCAAAATATCCACCATGATTCATGTTTTTCACGGAGGTCTGAAGCACTGCGGGCTTGCTTTGCGGCGAGGTGACGAGATTCTTCTTCGAATCGGCCAAAGTCCGAGCCGGCTTCGTCTGATTATAACTTTGACGATAACCGCCGGGCTCGGGATGGAGAATGACCTCTCCCAGAAACCCTAGGTCGTCATAATCAAGGCTGCTTAAGTCCAAATTCATGCTCTTGGGGCCATCGTTGAAGCTGGATTTAAACGAGGGATTAAATCCATTGAAGAACTTTGTCTTTGACACATACGACTTGTTTTTCTTGCGGATATCGGAGACTTTTCCGGTGAATTTTTTCTTGTT
Organism: Wollemia nobilis; assembly: GCA_028583015.1. NCBI lineage: Eukaryota > Viridiplantae > Streptophyta > Pinopsida > Araucariales > Araucariaceae > Wollemia > Wollemia nobilis. The sequence continues at coordinate 2,528,332 of JAQPPZ010016381.1, forward strand.
TTCCTTTCTCAAGACGGAAGACTCCTCGTCAAAATTAACCTTGGCTTTCTTGCCTCTGATCTTCCGCGCTGCGGCATCGTAAGCTCTCGCGGCCTCTTCCGCAGTGTTAAATGTCCCGAGCCAAACCCTCACGCCCTTCTTGGGGTCTCTGATCTCCGCCGCCCATTTTCCCCACGGACGCTGCCTGATTCCTCTGTACATATTCTTTCTCTTTCTCCCGGCGCTCTTCGCCGCAGGGCCTTGGAATTCCTGAGGCTTGAAAGGCGTCTCCGCGCCATTTCCCCCTTCTATAAAAGTTCAACACAAACGGAGCCATGACATAATTGACATATCAAAAAAGAACTAGAAAAAACCACATAATACACCAAAAAGAGTCTCCCAAAGACAAAAATAAAATCCTTTTGTGGCTGAAATGCAATACAGAGGGTTCTTTCAAAGAGATATTTTCTATTTCTATCTGCATTTTGCGTTGCTTACCTAAAGGAAGATGCTCAAGCTCCTCCTCCTTGGGGCTTATCAAACCCTTGGCAGGTAGCTTTGGCTGATAACCGTCGTCGTCATCATCGAAACTCATGAAGTCGTCGTCCTCCTCCTCGTCGCCGCCAAAGCTATCAAAACCATTGAGCGGCTTCCCGCCATTGATGTACTCGGAGAACTTATCAAAATCCGGCCATATGTCCCTACGAGTCCCACGCCGAGATCGGCTCGATGGTATAAATTCAGAGATAATGGCACCACCACACATTTTTCTTCTTGTTCTACTTTCTGAAAGCTCAGACGCCTAAAGAAGCGCTACTCCAGGTCCTTCAGGTAACGAAAAGCGAACGCAATTATAAAGCGAGACAAGGAAATTTCTAGCGGAAGTTATACTGTCGCGATTCAGATCCCACACTGACTGAACAAACAGAGGGCAGCCACGGCGTTCTTGTAGGTAGCGAACTGGGAGGGCAGGGGGGGCCCGAAAACAGAGCAGTGGGCCAAAAGATTCCCATGGAGGGCCCGGATTCATCCGTCGTCCGCAACTTGCGAAGGCGATAACACAGGCCTCGTCTTCCGGCCCGTGTAGAAGACCCGGCTACCACACAGAGAGCTAAAATTAAAAAACGTGCAGGACGAGGAGACGACACGAAGAAGAATCAGCGTCGCTTTCCACCTGGCAGTTGATGCCTCCAAACGTGGACACAACGAGACCCCGTCAAGTTGTCACAGACCCCTCGATCTGCCAGCTCGGCCTGCTGGCGGTTACGTCATGTGAATGGCGAGGTTCATGCACCTCCCCGCCGACGACAAACTCCACGGTATAAAGAACACTGTGATGGCCGGCATCCGCTGTTCCTTCGCCGGGTCCCGGAACTGCACCTGTCCCTGTTACGTCCACGTGCCGCTGTACCACTGGCGCCCAGAAAAGTGACTGTCAACATCCGTACGATTTGGCGCAATTTCCTTTTTGTCGTTTTCGGACCAATTTGCAATGCAAGGATTCATTGAACATTCCCGGGATGGGGCCCACCGGGAGCGCCTTTGTCGCCTAGTCCGAGGGAACCAAAGAGCGTCACTCGTGAGTTGTGACTAGACGGCTTTAGAATTTTCGTTTTCAAATGTCCATTTAAAGGCCAGGATGGGATGGGCTTGGCGTCGGCTACATGCACGGTACATCTACCTTTCCTTATGATTGCAAGGCCAGCTTTCTGAATAATTGAGATATTTATTTTTCTAATTTCCTTTGCTTCAGGATCTTAAATTAAAGTTTCCATTCACTAAGGTCCCCCACCAAATAATTATTTAAAATGATACGTCCCCAGCACATGGAGCGCAAGGGGTGCATGTGCAATGCATGGTAGTTAGGGCAAGTAATTTATTTTTATAGGTTGATCAATAACTGTCGACCAATAATCCTCTATAGACTATTTTTAAAGTTTAGACTGTCCTGTTTTTGGTTTCTATCAACTACCTCGAGAAGCAATCAACAAACCGATTTTGTGTTAGATGAGGTGAACTAACCTTCGACTTTCCTTTGACCATCAACGCTTTCCTGCAGCCGTGCTTGGAAAGGAACTGTTAACTAATGTCCAGCTTAGGTATGAGTGTGTAGATGGGTGTTGACGGTCTCTGTTTTCGAGAAAGTTCTTAACTCTATCTCACGGAAACGTGTTAAAAATAATGTCAAAGTAAATCTGGGAGGTCACATCATAAGATCATTCGTACTCTGGCTAACTTTACAAGGAAGTTCCAGTCAAGCCCAGCCAGCGATGGTCATCACTTGGTTAGACAGATGTTTGTGAGTTTAGGATTTTTTTAATAAGATTTGATTATAAACTTTAATTTGTTGAGTAAAGATGAAGGTAATAGATTAAAGTAAATATCATAAAATTATTTGTACTCTAGTAACTTATTATTTGTAGGAGTAAGTTTCGGTCAAACTAAACCAACAATGGTCATCACTTTCTTGGTTAGACAAATGTTTTAAGTTCAACCATTCATATTGTGTTTGTAGGTCTCTTAGAATTTTGGCCAACTCTTTAGGGAACCTAACTAGACAAATGTTTTAAGTTCAACCGTTCATATTGTGTTGGTAGGTCTTCTAGAATTTTGGCCAACTTTTTAAGGAACCTAACATAAACCCTAGCTTGATAGGTAAAGACAAAATTGAAGGGACCCATCAACAAACATTACATTTGACGGCTGACAATTAACCTATTCTTTTAAGTATTTTTATATAAAATTATGATGATATTGAAACATGGCTCTTTTCTTTTGAAAATAAAAAATTAAAATTAACCTTATAATACTTTCTCATATAATTTAATAAAAAAATCAAGTAAATTTTATAAATATTTTAATATAAGGTAAGGTTTTTATTTATTTAATAGGTCTAGTATAAGGTAAGGTTATATGGTAATGCTTAAATTAAATAAATTAATTTTAAATTTAAATTTAATAAAATAAAATAATATTAATAATAATTTATATTTGAGTACAAATAAAATAAGTGCAGTTAATAATAATTAAATTAATTTTGTAAGTTATTTTAATATAAAGTAAGGTTATATAGTGATAATGTTTATGTGTCATGTAAGGGTTGTTCTTGTTGTTAATTTCTTATAAATAAAAAGTTGATTATAAAGATTTAGAAGTTTGAGGAAGATGAAAATATCTTTGATAAAAAGGCAAAGATGGGTATGCTTTAATTAACTTGTTAGAAATGTAACGAGAGCAATATAATGTTTTGTTTGCTCTCAAGAGCTAGGTGGTGGATTGGTAATTGTTTGTTTGGCCAAGCACTTACCAAGAAGAGACCTAGGTTTTTGGGGTATCAGCTTGCAAAGGTAGTAGTCTACTTTGAATCCTCTGAGTGCACGCAAGACCGACAACAATAGTATGAATCTCAAGTGACCGATGGTTCCCTCGGGTCAACAACGAGGTGGAATAGGCTTATTGGAAACAATCCATATGGTTTTAACCCTCCACTTCACAATTACTAAAAAACAGTGTAGTTGTAACCAACTCCTTTTATATATATATATATATATATATATATATATATATAAGTATTTACTCTATTGAGGGGACCTAAAGGGGCTCTCGGATCTACTACCTCTACTCTATAATGGTTATTATAGTTGGTAAAATAAATATAATTTTTTTTTTGAATAGGTTGAAAAATTAGGGTTACTCTTTCCATGAATTAAACTTGGGTCTTCGTTAGGAAAGGCCAATACCTTTACTATTATGTCAAAACAAAATAATTATAAATTTAAATTTAATAATATTAAATAATATTTTAATAATTATCTCCTATAATATATATCTAAAATAAATATTTGTAAATCTTTAAAATTATATAGCCTTTAAAATTACATTGAAATTTCAATAAGGTTGAGTAAGGATAATTGTTTTTTTATAAGATAAATTTTTGTAAACCTTTGAAATTTTAAATATTTTAAAATTTTCTTGGCCATTGTAGGGTTTTGGCTTCTCTACTTATCCAGATGTGTGCGTTGTGTGTATTACTATATATATATAGTGAGTAGAATTTGAATTTGAATTTGTATTAATGTCCATCAATGACCAAAAGAGATCAATAGGACTGTAAAGTAAGACATATACAAAGCAACGGGAGTGCCTAATATAGCTCCAGAGAAAATAAAGTAAGAAAAATAATAAACAGAATGACATATAATATACAAGATCTGTGGATCAAGGATTACTCCCAACATTCAAGGTTGAAGAGAAGTGAGTGATATAATAGTTGGATGTCGTCGTAGATGTTCTTTGTTGGAGTCGACGACGAGTTGATCTTGTTGTATCTCTGTGATCACCCTGGTGCTTCCTGGTCATGGCATATGGAGGCTGGAAGAATGAAATGATAAGTCGGGATCCTGTTATCTTTTTCAAACTGTTACTAAGTAGTTCTTTCCTGAGATTGAATAATTATCGGATGAAAAGGGCAATGCATCTTTGATCTTCATAATTAATCCAAGATTTTAGTGTATGGGTGTCTCTAAATAAGTAATAATATCTACCTCGTATCTCGTAGTAGATAGGACAAGTGAAAATGAAATGCTCCTCGAATTCCACATCAAAACTGCATAATCTGCAAATACGTTGACCTCTAGGGAGGTGATTATCTGTCTCAATACACAACTGGTGGGAGCAAAGTCGTAGCTGAGCTAGAGGAAACCTGAGGTTGTGTGACATCTATATCTGAGTAGAGTAAATAAAGTAATTATAAATTTAATAAAAAATAATAATATTAATACTAATTTATATTTGAATATAAATAAGTGTTTGTTAACCTTATATAAATTTTATATTTTTTTAATTTGGTTACTATGAGAAATTCTTACATCTAACGCATAGGGTTGGGCAGTATCCTCCCAACCATGACCCCTTTAAATTTTAAAGTAATGCTTATCAATAAGGAATTTGACACACAGCCACAACACACCCACCCCCTCATATACTCGCTCACCTTACGGTTTGAACCTTGGACCTCTTGAAGAAGAGCCAAAGCCCGAATCATTGCGCTATCCCTCTTGTAATATAAAGGAAGGTTATATAATGGTAATGCTTATAATAATTTGTTTGAAAAATATTTATAATAGTTTTTTCTTCGAAAATGCTTATAAGGTTATATAGTGGTAATGCTTATAATAGTTGGTAAGTTAATTATAAATTTATATTTAATAATTTTTTTTGTGGAAAACATCTCAGAAGGGATGCTACTTTTGGGTAAGACCTAAGGAGGTAGGGGTAACTCTTCTGCCAAAATCGCCCAGGGCTCGCACTTGGCCTACCACCTTTGACATACTCAAGGAGCATACCTAAAACAACGAAAACAAGAATGCACAAACACACAATAAAATTAAAAAAAAAACATGCTCCTTGAGTGTGTCGAAAATATAAAGCACAACCAAACACATACACAGTAATATTAAAAAAACATTACACAAACCACACAAAAAAACTTAAGAACAACATAACAAAACACAAACATAACAAAAACAACAAAATACTACAAATACACAACCAACAAAAACAACCAAAACCTAAAAAAAAAACAACCAACAACAAACAAATAAAAATAAAAACATAGAAAACACTCACACACCAAAACACAAAAACACCAATCAACACAAACATACATAAACAACAAAAATAATTAAAAACAACAACACTAACAAAAACAAAAACACCCAAAACCAACTAAGCCATTGAAGCTATTGAAAAATACCATGACAATCTTTATCAAGGAAAAAGAGTTGAAGAATAGTACCAAGACAAAAAATATCACAATAATTACATAACCACAACAGGGATCAATTTAAACATAGCTTCCTGCATTGCCATCAAGATACTGAACAAGGAGAAGATCAATCCTAATTTGTTTAGGCTACCACCTAGGAGGAGAACCATAACACTTAAAAGTTCCTTTTTCAAGAGCCCAATTTGCCATAACATCTGCCACTTTGTTATGTTCTCTTGGCACATGATTGAAAATAACCTCTTGAAAGTTGTTTATGATTAACCTAATCTTATCTATAATCTTTTGGATTCTCCAATCCATCTTCTTAGACCTTGAAGTTGAATTTAGTTAAATGATCATAAATTGAGAGTTTGATTCTGCAATCATCCTTCTCCATCATGTTTTAAGAGCCTCCTACAAACCTCTCAGAATACTCTGCCCTTTTGCTAAGTTATTGGATAGAATTCCTATTTTTTTTGCAAAAGTAAAAATTGGAGTACCATTTTGTTGGTACCTGTCATTGCTGGGTTCTATCCATCATTTGGTTGGTCAATTTCTTCCTTCTATGTTGGGCTAATTCATTTCTGATCTTTAATCGAGCCATCATTTGTTCCTATGGTTTATTTGAGTTGTGAGGATGAGTTAATAAATACTGGACAGTCTCTCACATTTTCTATGGTCTTTAACCAGACATAGTGGATGTCCCTACTTTCTTATTGAAAGATTTGCTTGTTTCACTCCTAGATGTTCCAAGGAAGAATAGTCATACCTATCCAAACTTTCTTATTCACATACCAGTATTTTCCTTCTTGTTTACTCCAATCTCTCCATAGTTGTTCTATGGATTATTCATTGGACCATCTTAATTTTAGAAGGGAAACCATCATCTTCCAAAATTTTGCAGTCATGGGGCATTCTATGAACAAATGGTTAATAGTTTCATTTTTATCCCAAAACATTACAAATTTAAATGTCCCATTAAAACCTTTCTTCATAAGTTGTTCCCTTATGAGAACCCTTTTATGGAGTAGCAACCAACTAAAAAAATTAACTTTTGGCCATAAATTTTGAGCCCATTACTGCTTGAAAATATCTTGATCCTAATGGGGATTACTAGGTGTTGGGTGGTATTTTCACCCGATTGTGAAAACACACTCTCCGATAGGATTTGGGTTCCAAATCCTCTCTTGCAAAGAAATTAAATAAATAATTTCTCCAAGGTCTCCGCTATATTAGCATTTTACATTTGTGTATTAATAATCTCAAATAAAGATATTCAATTTAAATGCTTGGAACACCTTAGTGGTTGCAAGTAATTGAAAACAAGGGGCAATGTTGGTTTATTTTATTGTGAAACTTTAATGATTGTTTATTGAACCCAAATAAAGCAAATGTGATCTGGCCCTTATATGACCACGACGTAACTTCAAAATGGAAATTGATGAAATGCCATAAAACATAAATCCTTCAATGAAATTGGAATTTTCATGAAGGGAATGTCATCATCGGCTCATGAATGAAAAACAAAACTAAAAATGAAATTCTGGCCTTGAAATGGAAATTTTCTATTTTCGGATTTTTAAAGTCTGCAACAAAACAACAGATGCGGTGAAATTTATACAACTCCGAAAATGAAATTTTAAATGCGTATTTGGAATCTGCAGTATAACATACGCAATGATGAAACTATTTTTGGATTTTGGAATTTTTTTAGTTTTTTTTATTTTTATTTTAATGCCTGTAAATTAAAATAAAGTGCAGAAAAAAATGAAAATAAAATGCGAAAGGAAAATGAAAAGTGCATTCAGTATGATGCTATCCTATTTTGACAAAACCGAAGCTAATGAGGTTTTTTGCATACAACCTAACCTATTGAACCCCGCAAAACACGCACAATCCGGATAAGTTAAGTGCTGGTCTCCGGGGTTTTAACTATGATTTTCAGATTTAGACATTCGCATGAAGCAACCAAGAGAACTTGCATTAAACTTCACCTATAAGCCTAGAAATCCGAAAAGGGGAAAGATAAACATTCAATCTTGCATGCAGAAAATAACTCCTTCTTTCTTGTCAATGAGGTGCAACTCTGAATTTTCTGTATTAAAAATTGGTCATTTTACAACAACAGAACTTTCTGGTTTCCCAAACCCAGTCTATGGAAGAAAACAGCCTCAAAAGTAGGCCCAAAATGGCCCTCCGGCCTTCAAGACTTGCAACTCTGCTTACAACAATTTCCTACCTAGTCCAATGTAAAGGAAAATATCCAGAAAAAGTGGAAGAAAAACACTCCAAAAGCAGGCCCATAATGGCTTATTGCCTTCGGCTCTGCAACACTTCCCGCAGTGGTTTTCGACCCCTTATACCAATCTGTGCTTTTGCTTTTAAACTTTCTGGCAATGCTCTCTGTTTCGCCTTGTGACGCTTCGTTTCATCTCCCAGATCGCTTCGTTTCATCTTCCCCGCCTCTTCGTCGTTTTTGACTTTCTGCTCGGACGTCGAAACGTTTGATCTTCTCTGTGAACTATAACCGCTCTGTAACCCTTACACCTTTATGCCATGTGTTCAGCGCTTCCTTGCATGTTCCATAATGCCCCCCGTGAATCGTGACAAAAAAATAGCATGTCGCGATATCGCGACATTTTTATGTCTGCAACTTTTCTCTTCTACCTGTATCGCGAAAATGAGACATGTCGCGATATCGCGACATTTTTCTGCAACCTTGTTCATCCTCATGCATTGCAAAATGAGACATGTCGCGATATCACGACATTTTTCTATCAACAGCGTTTCCCTCCTTCATGCACGAAAATGAGACATGTCGCGATATCGCGACATTTTTCTATCAACAGCCTTGTTCGTCATCATGCATCATGAAAATGAGACATGTCGTGATATCGCGACATTTTTCTCTCAACAACTTTGCCCTCCTTCATGCACCGTGAAAATGCGACATGTCGCGATATCGTGACATTTTTCATTTCGCCATCACCTTAATCCACTTTTCTTTTTCATAACTTCAAATTACTTTTTATTTTTTTCTGTTTTGTTTACGTAGCCGTGAAATCACGACATGTCACGATATCGTGACACTTTTTCATTCCATACCATTTCGCTGCTTTTTGTCGCGAAATCGTGACACTTTTCATCACCTTCTCGTGAAATCACGACATTTTCATTCCCCATCACCTAAATGACATGTCGCGATATCGTGACACTTCTTATCTTTATTCCTTCTCACCTTTACCGCGAAACCGACATGTCGCGATATCGCGACATTTTTATCTTCCCCTTCATCTATTGGTCGTGAATGCGACATGTCGTGATATCACGACAACTTCTATCTTCTCTTGCTGCCTTTGACCGTGATTTCATGACATGTCGCATCATGACATTTTCCACTTCGAATTTTTCTCTTTTCCCATGCAACATGTCGCGATATCGCGACATTTTCTTCACTTTTCTTTCTCCTGCGTCGCGAAAATGAGACATGTCGTGATATCGTGACATTTTTGCATCTTGTTCTGTTTGACCGCTTTGACCACGATTTCACGACATGTCGCGAAATCGTGACATTTTCTCATTTTGCTGCATTTTGTTACTCTTGGCCGTGAAAACACGACATGTCGCGATATCGTGACACCTTTCTTCATCCTTCAGCCGCGAAAACGCGACATGTCGCGATATCGTGACACTTTCTTTTCTTAGCAGCAACATGTCGCGATATCGCGACACTTTCCTTTTCTTAGCCGCGACGGAGCAACATGTCGCGATATCGCGACACTTTTTCTTATGTTGTATTTTGCTCTTCCTTTGATTTTTTTAGCATCTGGGCCACTTCGGTCTTCTTGGAAAGCATGCAAAAAAGGTGGGTCCCCAATTTTGGGGTGTGTTGTGGAGCAGCCACAACAAATGGCGACTCTGCTGGGAAATGCTCCTGAGCATTTCGGTGAGAACCTAACTTGGAAATATACAAACTTGAAAACAGGAGTCAGCACATAAAAATGTAAACAAATGCCGATAGATCAGAAATACATGAAACATTAGAATCATTAAGTATCAGCTCGGTGTGTGCAATGTGTTCCATTTTCTATCGTTTGAAATTGATCCACATTCCATTGTCGGTTTTACATGAATGCATATGTGAGGTTGTGAATGATTTGTGCATCCTGATAAATATGCTTAGAGATATAACAATCTGCTTTATAAAAGCTCGAACCTTCTAATATCATACACAAACATTTAAAATTGTCAAACCCTCTTAGGATCAACTATATATATAATGAATTGCTTTATTAGATCCCAAAGTTGGTTATGTGTCACTACTATCTTGAACCCATGTGCAAGTGAAAGTGAAATCAGAGCTTTGGGGAATCGGATTCCCAACCTAAGCGAGATGGGAATTTAACCCTATCCTTACTACTATGATCTGGAATTCATTACCTCACTTTGAACAAAATGATTTAACCAGTTATGGATGAAATTGTCAGAGCTAGTCTATCCGTTTGAGCAATCAGTGGTCTTGCTTTTAGACAAGACATGCTGCCACGCATGAGCATACTCCACTCCAACGGCGTCTATAGCCCCGGTGGAGATTAACCCCATAATCCATGATTTTAGCTTCATTTTTTTTTTATTTCTTGGACCTTTGGGATGACTACCCATCCTTGCGAGGGACATGTAGTACGATCCTTCCAATCCAATATTAAGATGAAATGGGAAATATTAATTTTATTTTTATTTCTTGGACCTTGGGGATGACTACCCATCCTTTGAAGAGGACATGTAGTACGATCCTTCCAATCCAAGATTTATGATGAAATGAAAAATAGAAGCTTTGGGGAATCGGATTCTCAACCTAAGCGAGATGAGAATTATGCCCTATCCTTACTACTCCATGTAGGTCAAATCAGAGCTTTGGGGAGTTGGATCCTCAACCTAAGTTCGATGAGGATTTAACCCTATCCTTACTACTCTGGTTTTAGGCTTTAAGCTTTATGGAAGTGGTAAAAACCACTGTTTTAAGGATTATGTTGCATGATAGGACAGACACGAAATATTCCTTTCGCCTCACCTTTTCTTCCAAGTATGGTTTTGATCATTTTGCTCAAGATCCTCTTTAATGTGCATAGAATGTGCTTGGTTCAAGATAGTTCGGGCATCAGTTCCCAACCTTAGGATTTTTTTTTTTATGTTATAGAATAACCCTAAGAGGACTTGACACCTTTCAAATGATTGTATCTGAAATGCATATGCAACTAAGATGGCATGTATATGCAAAGTGGGATGTAATATGAATGCATTGCCCTTTTGAATTGCAGATAAAGTATACATGTTGCCATAATTTGTAAAACTCACTACTTCATGCATCACAAGTTTCAAACGATATTATTTAATGTGTTTGTGTTACTTGTGGAGCTTTCTACAACACAATTCCAATGTTTCATATTCTCCTGATCTTAGGCATGAGTTGACATCTCAAATTTTTATTCATTTTTTTTTTTTTTTAAACGAACCAAACATGTCCAAAGGACTAACACACAAAACTTAAAACCAAACCCAAAAGTAACTTCAAAAACGAACTTGAAAACACAAACCAAAACCCAAAAACCAAAATCTATATACAAATGTACAATATAATACAAGATGATGCAAAGCTTGGATTATCACTTTCCTGGATCCCAAACATGATTAGAACACTTCAACAAAAATATAACGTGATGTGCATGCCAAATGTTGTAGGAATCCAAAAAAAACAATATTATACCACACCATGCAACAACTTTTAACTTCCCTTGCTCACCCCACCAATTAGATTTAATTCCATTAGTACTCTCATAGGTGAGCGTTAAAATACTAAAATGATTAGACAATAAATGATATTCAATTTTATCTTGTCTATCCTTGAAAGTATCCATTTCATAATTCGATTCATGATTTAGAACTAGGCTCTCTTTATCCAAAATGAGACTTTGTAAGCAAGAGCCTATTTCTAAAAATTTTAAAGCCAAATCATTTTCCAAATTTGTAGGCCAATCAAATTTGTGTAACAGTTTGCAAGCATCTAGGATATTTACTAAATTAGGATCATTAACAGTTTTTACCCTAGATTCAATTAGTAATTGTTGATGAATTTGATTTAACAATTCAAGTGCATCAACTTCTTTTCCATTCATTAAAACAATGTTATTAAAGGTGTGATTAAAAATTATACCTTGTTTTTCATTCACCTTTAACGACATTTCATCATAAACATAATTCAAATTCAAAATATGGTCATGCACCCGATTGAAAACATGGCCCTCCTTTTCAACCCTCGAATGTTTTTGGTCAAAGTGTATGTCAAGTAACTCATCTTGATGATCCTTCATTTGAGTTGCTTCCAATTGATCAATCTCTTTGTCATTTGGTTCTAATTCTTTGTTCACTATCCATGGTATCTCTTCATGTGAGGTAGAAATTTCAATATCTTGTATATCCAGTGCAATATGGGTTTCATCTATAGGGGTGTGAGAAAAGAATGCATCATCATATCTCCCCCAACCATTGTAAAAATCATCATCCAGATCCATGGAATGAAATTCCATGATGTTTGTGGCATGATCTTTTGATTCATTCATAAATTCTTTTTCTTCTTTGTCCTTGGCAATAGGATCATTATAATCTTCCAAAATTTGATGAGATTTGAAACCCTCTTCCAAAACATCCTCAAATTGTACAGGAGTTGTAATATCTTCCTTCGAGTAGGCGATTATGTTGTCCTGTATATCAATTGGCACACAAGTTTCATTAGTAGTTTTGGAGTGAGTGTAGTCTTCCCACTTCTTCCAAGCATCATAATAATCATCTTTCAAAATCAAGTGGTGACGTTCAACTACTTCTTCAACATCTTCCAATTCATCAATGTGTTTCTCATCAAATTCATCTTCACCTTCCTTAGATGGTTCAATTATTTCCAAAAGTGGGTCGTTTCTTGAATTCAAATTTGTAAGGCTATCATCGTCCAAATTAGTAACCCATGATTCAATTTTATCATAATTTGGAGGGTGAAGAATTTCTTGATCATTAATTTTACACATCTCATCAATAGTATCTTCCAAGAACAAGTGGTGAAACTCTATCATATCTTCAAATTCATTCCCTTGATCTTTCACCTTAGGTATCATTGGAGTGGAGGGTGCTATATTTGATGGTTGGTGTAGGTTGGCATCAATATCTTTAGAAGGACAATCTCTCATGTGAACATGTTGTGCCTTTTCTTCTTCAAGACCTTGTCGTTCTACCTCTTCCAAGATCTCATAGATTTTCTCTAGAGACAAGTCATCCATTTTTTCCTCAATGAGTGTAGCAAGTGTGGGGTGTATGGCTCCCAGGTATACTTCAATAGCTTCCTCTTCTAATGTGTCCAAACTTTCCCACATTTGGGAGTGCAACTCACGAAATCTTCCATTGAATTGACTCAAGGATTCATTAGGCTCCTTACATATGGAGGTAAACTGATTTTTCAACATTTTTAAGTCAACTTGATTACCAAAGTGATAAAGATAGGCTGCTTCTAGTTGTATCCAAGAAGTCCTAACCTCCATGGGTAGTTGGCTGTACCAAAAGAATGGTTTATCATCCAAAATGTATGCAAATAACTTACAAGCCACCTCCTCATAGAAAATCTGGAATTGACATAATGTATTCTTGTAGACATGCAGTTTTTGCAAGTATCCTAGTGGCACCTCTTGATTAAAACATCGTAGAAACTCCAATAACATTTTAGGAATTTGATAGGGTACCACATGTATAGAAAAACCCTTATAATGATCCTCCATCATAGATACCATTCTTTCTCTTAGAGACATCATTTCTTTTCTCAGGGATACCATTTGCTCCTCAAGTGTTGCCATTAGTGAAACTCAGAATATAACTTTAGAACCAAATCTGTTATCAAAAGAAGGAATCGCACATTGAAATGACTAGCAAATATTCAACCTGCAATGTATGAAAAAAAAAATCGATTTAGCATCAACCAAGAGATGTATTCATTAAAATCAAATGAAAAGTAATTGCATGGAAACAACACTTCGTTAGTCGAGACCAAAATTTTCAAAATTAAATCAAATCACATTATTTACGTATGAACAATCAAAAAGCATTAGAATAATATACAGCATACCTGAATTGCTTAACGTAAATAGAATAAAGTAAACCAATTCGGGCCCTCCTTTTAACAATCTTGAGTGATAGAGGGCTAAAGATAACAATCAATAGGGCATGAAATATACAAAAATTTAAATTTAAATCATACTAAAATAAACCCGTCCAGCCCTCCTTCTAGCGCCAATCTGTTGAGTGGTATTTTCACCCGATTGTGAAAACACACTCTCCGATAGGATTTGGGTTCCAAATCCTCTCTTGCAAAGAAATTAAATAAATAATTTCTCCAAGGTCTCCGCTATATTAGCATTTTACATTTGTGTATTAATAATCTCAAATAAAGATATTCAATTTAAATGCTTGGAACACCTTAGTGGTTGCAAGTAACTGAAAACAAGGGGCAATGTTGGTTTATTTTATTGTGAAACTTTAATGATTGTTTATTGAACCCAAATAAAGCAAATGTGATTTGGCCCTTATATGACCATGACGTAACTTCAAAATGGAAATTGATGAAATGCCATAAAACATAAATCCTTCAATGAAATTGGAATTTTCATGAAGGGAATGTCATCATCGGCTCATGAATGAAAAACAAAACTAAAAATGAAATTCGGCCTTGAAATGGAAATTTTCTATTTTTGGATTTTTAAAGTCCGCAACAAAACAAAGAATTGCGGTGAAATTTATACAACTCCGAAAATGAAATTTTAAATGCGTATTTGGAATCTGCAGTATAACATACGCAATGATGAAACTATTTTTGGATTTTGGAATTTTTTAGTTTTATTTTTATTTTTATTTTAATGCCTGTAAATTAAAATAAAGTGCAGAAAAAAATGAAAATAAAATGCGAAAGAAAAATGAAAAGTGCATTCAGGTATGATGCTATCCTATTTTGACAAAACCGAAGCTAATGAGGTTTTCGACATACAACCTAACCTATTGAACCTGCAAAACATGCACAATTCAAATAAGTTAAGTGCTTGGTCTCTAGGGTTTTAACTGTGATTTTCAGATTTAGACATTCGCATGAAGCAACCAAGAGAACTTGCATTAAACTTCACCTATAAGCCTAGAAATCTGAAAAGGGGAAAGATAAACATTCAATCTTGCATGCAGAAAATAACTCCTTCTTTCTTGTCAATGAGGTGCAACTCTCTGAATTTTTTCGTATCAAAAATTGGTCATTTTACAACAACAGAACTTTCTGGTTTCCCAAACCCAGTCTATGGAAGAAAACAACCTCAAAAGCAGGCCAGAATGGCCCTCTGGCCTTCAGCACTGCAACTTTGCTTACAACAATTTCCTACCTAGTCCAATGTAAAGGAAAATATCCAAAAAAAGTGGAAGAAAAACACTCCAAAAGCAGGCCCAGAATGGCTTATTGCCTTCGGCTCTGCAACTCTGCCCGCAGTGGTTTTCGACCCCTATACCAATCTGTGCTTCTACTTTTAAAATTTTTGGCAATGCTCTCTGTTTCGCTCTGTGACGCTTCGCTTCATCTCCCAGATCTCTTCATTTCATCTTCCCCGCCTCTTCATCATTTTTGACTTTCTGCTCGACGTCGAAACGTTTGATCTTCTCTGTGAACTGTAACCGCTCTGTAACCCTTACACCTTTATGCCACGTGTTCTGTGCTTCCTTGCATGTTCCATAACGGCCCCCCGTGAATCATGACAACAAAATAGCATGTCACGATATCGCGACATTTTATATCTGCAACTTTGCTCCTCTCCTGCATCACGAAAATGAGACATGTCGCGATATCGCGACATTTTTCTGTTAGCAGCCTTATTCGTCATCATGCACCGCGAAACTGAGACATGTCGTGATATCGCGACACTTTTCTATCAACAACCTTGCCCTCCATGCACCACAAAAATGAGACATGTCGCGATATCGCAACACTTTTTCATCAACAGCCTTGTTCGTCATCATGCATCACGAAAATGAGACATGTCGTGATATCGCAACATTTTTCTATCAACAGCCTTGCCTTCCTTCATGCATCGCGAAAATGAGACATGTCGCGATATCGTGACATTCTTTCATTTTGCCCAACACCACAATCCACTTTTCTTTTTCGACCGTGCGAATGCAACATGTCGCGAAATCACGACATTTTTCTCCTTCACTGTGTTTTGTTGCACTTAGCCGTGAAACCGCGACATGTCACGAAATCGTGACACTTTTTCATTTTGTACATTTCGCTGCTTTTTGTCGCGAAATTGTGACACTTTTTCATTTCGTACCATCTCGCTACTTTTTATCGTGAAATCGTGACACTTTTTCATTACATCTCTTCTTAAATAATTTATTTAATTTTTAAATGAATTAAATTTTTATTTATGAAATCGTGACATTTTATTATAAAATTTATAATCAAAATGAGACATGTCGCGATTTCACGACATCTTCTTATCTTTATTCCTTCCTCACCTTCCTGCCGCAAAAACCTGACATGTCACGATATCGCGACATTTTTATCTTTGCCCTTCATCTCGTCTTCGAGCCGTGAAATCGTGACATGTCGCGATATCGCGACAACTTCTGCATTGACTCTTCTCTTACTGCCTTTGACCGTGATTTCATGACAAGTCGCGAAAACATGACATGTCTATCCACAATTTCTCTTTTTTACCCTCATCACCACATGTCGCGATATCACGACACTTTTCTTCACTTATTCTTTCTCTCTACGTCACGAAAAATGAGACATGTCACGATATCGCGACATTTTTGGCATCTTGTTCTATTTGACCGCTTTGATCGTGATTTCACAACATGTCGCGAAATCGTGACACTTTCTCATCCTGCTGCATTTTGTTACTCTTGGCCGCGAAAACCTAACATGTCGCGAAATCGTGACACCTTTCCTTTCACACTTCGCTTGTCTGAGCCCCAAAATGCGACATGTCGCGATATCGTGACACTTTCTTTTTCTTAGCAGCAACATGTCACGATATCACAACACTTTCCTTTTCTTAGCCGCGATAGAGCAACATGTCGCGATATCGCGACACTTTTCTCTTATTCATATCTTGCTTTTTCTTTGATCCTTTAGCATCTAGGCCACTGCAGTCTTCTTGGAAAGCATGCAAAAAGGTGGGTCCCCAATTTTGGGGTGTGTTGTGGAGCAGCCACAACAAATGGCGACTCTGCTAGGAAATGCTCCTGAGCATTTTGGTGAGAACCTAACCCGAGAAGTACAAACTTGAATACAGGCGTCAGCACATAAAACATAAACAAATGCCGATAGATCAGAAATACATGAAACATTAGAATCATTAAGTATCAGCTCGGTGTGTGCAATGTGTTCCATTTTCTATCGTTTGAAATTGATCAACATTCCATTGTCGGTTTTACATGAATGCATATGTGAGGTTGTGAATGATTTATGCATCCGATAAATATGATTAGAGATATAACAATTTGTTTTATAAAAGCTCGAACCTTCTAATATCATACATGAACATTTAAAAACTGTCAAACCCTCTTAGGATCAACTATATATATAATGAATTGCTTTATTAGATCCCAAAGTTGGTTATGAGTCACTACTATCTTGAACCCATGTGCAAGTGAAAGTGAAATCAGAACTTTGGGGAATCGGATTCCCAACCTAAGCGAGATGGGAATTTAACCCTATCCTTACTACTCTGATCTGGAATTCATTACCTCACTTTGAACAAAATAATTTAACCGGTTATGGATGAAATGGTCAGGCTAGTCTATCCGTTTGAGCAATCGGTGGTCTTGCTTTTAGACAAGACATGTTGCCACGCATGAGCATACTCCACTGCCAGCTAGGCGTCTATAGCCCCGGTGGAGATTAACCCCATAATCCATGATTTGGCTTCATTCACTTTTTTTTATTTCTTGGACCTTGGGGATGACTACCCATCCTTGCGAGGGACATGTAGTACGATCCTTCCAATCCAATATTAAGATGAAATGGGAAATATTAATTTATTTTTATTTCTTGGACCTTGGGGATGACTACCCATCCTTTGCAAGGGACATGTAGTACGATCCTTCCAATCCAAGATTTATGATGAAATGGAAAAATAGAAGCTTTGGGGAATCGGATTCTCAACCTAAGCGAGATGAGAATTATGCCCTATCCTTACTACTCCATGTAGGTCAAATCGGAGCTTTGGGGAGTTGGATCCTCAACCTAAGTTTGATGAGGATTTAACCCTATCCTTACTACTCTGATTTTAGGCTTTAAGCTTTATGGAAGTGGTAAAAACCACTATTTTAAGGATTATGTTGCATGATAGGACAGACATGAAATATTCTTTTCGCCTCACCTTTTCTTCCAAGTATGGTTTTGATCATTTTGCTCAAGATCCTCTTTAATGTGCATAGAATGTGCTTGGTTCAAGATAGTTCGGGCATCAGTTCCCAACCTTAGGATTTTTTTTTTTTTATGTTATAGAATAACCCTAAGAGGACTTGACACCTTTCAAATGATTGTATCTGAAATGCATATGCAACTAAGATGGCATGTATATGCAAAGTGGGATGTAATATGAATGCATTGCCTTTTTGAATTGCGGATGGAGTATACCACCTATGTTGCCATAATTTGTAAAACTGACAACTTCATGCATCACAAGTTTCAAACGATATTATTTAAAGTGTTTGTGTTACTTGTGGAGCTTTTTACAACACAATTCCAATGTTTCATATTCTCCTGATCTTAGGCATAAGTTGACATCTCAAATTTTTTTTTTTTTTTATAAACGAACCAAACATGTCCAAAGGACTAACACACAAAACTTAAAACCAAACCCAAAAGTAACTTCAAAAACGAACTTGAAAACACAAACCAAAACCCAAAAACCAAAATCTATATACAAATGTACAATATAATACAAGATGATGCAAAGCTTGGATTATCACTTTCCTGGATCCCAAACATGATTAGAACATTTCAACAAAAATATAACGTGATATGCATGCCAAATGTTGTAGGAATCCAAAAAAAACAATATTATACCACACCATGCAACAACTTTTAACTTCCCTTGCTCACCCCACCAATTAGATTTAATTCCATTAGTACTCTCATAGGTGAGCGTTAAAATACTAAAATGATTAGACAATAAATGATATTCAATTTTATCTTGTCTATCCTTGAAAGTATCCATTTCATAATTCGATTCATGATTTAGAACTAGGCTCTCTTTATCCAAAATGAGACTTTGTAAGCAAGAGCCTATTTCTAAAAATTTTAAAGCCAAATCATTTTCCAAATTTGTAGGCCAATCAAATTTGTGTAACAGTTTGCAAGCATCTAGGATATTTACTAAATTAGGATCATTAACAGTTTTTACCCTAGATTCAATTAGTAATTGTTGATGAATTTGATTTAACAATTCAAGTGCATCAACTTCTTTTCCATTCATTAAAACAATGTTATCAAAGGTGTGATTAAAAATTATACCTTGTTTTTCATTCACCTTTAACGACATTTCATCATAAGCATAATTCAAATTCAAAATATGGTCATGCACCCAATTGAAAACATGGCCATCCTTTTCAACCCTCAAATATTTTTGGTCAAAGTGTATGTCAAGTAATCTATCTTGATGATCCTTCATTTGAGTTGTTTCCAATTGATCAATCTCTTTGTCATTTGGTTCCAATTCTTTGTTCACTATCCATGGTATCTCTTCATGTGAGGTAGAAGTTTCAATATCTTGTATATCCAGTGCAATATGGGTTTCATCTACAGGGGTGTGAGAAAAGAATGCATCATCATATCTCCCCCAACCATTGTAAAAATCGTCATCCAGATCCATGGAATGAAATTCCATGATGTTTGTGGCATGATCTTTTGATTCATTCATAAATTCTTTTTCTTCTTTGTCCTTGGCAATAGGATCATTATAATCTTCCAAAATTTGATGAGATTTGAAACCCTCTTCCAAAACATCCTCAAATTGTACAGGAGTTGTAATATCTTCCTTCGAGTAGGCGATTATGTTGTCATGTATATCAATTGGCACACAAGTTTCATTAGCAGTTTTGGAGTGAGTGTAGTCTTCCCACTTCTTCCAAGCATCATAATAATCATCTTTCAAAATCAAGTGGTGACGTTCAACTACTTCTTCAACATCTTCCAATTCATCAATGTGTTTCTCATCAAATTCATCTTCACCTTCCTTAGATGGTTCAATTATTTCCAAAAGTGGGTCGTTTCTTGAATTCAAATTTGTAAGGCTATCATCGTCCAAATTAGTAACCCATGATTCAATTTTATCATAATTTGGAGGGTGAAGAATTTCTTGATCGTTAATTTTACACATCTCATCAATAGTATCTTCCAAGAACAAGTGGTGAAATTCTATCATATCTTCAAATTCATTACACACCACCTGCTCCCCTTGATCATTTACCTTAGGTATCATTGGAGTGGAGGGTGCTATATTTGATGGTTGGTGTAGGTTGGCATCAATATCTTTAGAAGGACAATCTCTCATGTGAACATGTTGTGCCTTTTCTTCTTCAAGACCTTGTCATTCTACCTCTTCTAAGATCTCATAGATTTTCTCTAGAGATAAGTCACCCATTTTTTCCTCAATGAGTGAAGCAAGTGTGGGGTGTATGGCTCCCAGGTATACTTCCATGGCTTCCTCTTCTAATGTGTTAAAATTTTCCCACATTTGGGAGTGCAACTCACGAAATCTTCCATTGAATTGACTCAAGGATTCATTAGGCTCCTTACATATGGAGGTAAACTGATTTTTCAACATTTCTAAGTCAACCTGATTACCAAAATGATAAAGATAGGCTGCTTCTAATTGTATCCAAGAAGTCCTAACCTCCATGGGTAGTTGGCTGTACCAAAAGAATGGTTTATCTTCCAAAATGTATGCAAATAACTTACAAGCCACCTCCTCATAGAAAATCTGGAATTGACATAATGTATTCTTGTAGACATGCAGTTTTTGCAAGTATCCTAGTGGCACCTCTTGATTAAAACATCGTAGAAACTCCAATAACATTTTAGGAATTTGATAGGGTATCACATGTATAGACAAACCCTTATAATGATCCTCCATCATAGATACCATTCTTTCTCTTAGAGACATCATTTCTTCTCTCAGGGATACCATTTGCTCCTCAAATGTTGCCATTAGTGAAACTCAAAATATAACTTTAGAACCAAATCTTGCAAATATTCAACTCTACAATGTATAAAAAAAAATCAAGTTAGCATCAACTAAGAGATGTATTCATTAAAATCAAATGAAAGTAATTGCATGAAACAACACTTCGTTAGTCGAGACCAAAATTTTCAAAATTAAATCAAATCACATTATTTCTGTATGAACAATCAAAAAGCGTTAGAATAATATACAACATACCTGAATTGCTTAACGTAAATAGAATAAAGTAAACCAATTCAGGCCCTCCTTTTAACAATCTACCGAGTGTTAGAGGACTAAAGATAACAATCAATAGGGCATGAAATATACAAAAATTTAAATTTAAATCACACTAAAATAAACCCATCATGCCCTCCTTCTAGCGCCAATCTGTTGAGTGGTATTTTCACCCGATTGTGAAAACACACTCTCCGATAGGATTTGGGTTCCAAATCCTCTCTTGCAAAGAAATTAAATAAATAATTTCTCCAAGGTCTCCGCTATATTAGCATTTTACATTTGTGTATTAATAATCTCAAATAAAGATATTCAATTTAAATGCTTGGAACACCTTAGTGGTTGCAAGTAACTGAAAACAAGGGGCAATGTTGGTTTATTTTATTGTGAAACTTTAATGATTGTTTATTGAACCCAAATAAAGCAAATGTGATCTGGCCCTTATATGACCACGACGTAACTTCAAAATGGAAATTGATGAAATGCCATAAAACATAAATCCTTCAATGAAATTGGAATTTTCATGAAGGGAATGTCATCATCGGCTCATGAATGAAAAACAAAACTAAAAATGAAATTCGGCCTTGAAATGGAAATTTTCTATTTTCGGATTTTTAAAGTCTCGCAACAAAACAACAATTGCGGTGAAATTTATACAACTCCGAAAATGAAATTTTAAATGCGTATTTGGAATCACGATATAACATACGCAATGATGAAACTATTTTTGGATTTTGGAATTTTTTAGTTTTTTTATTTTATTTTAATGCCTGTAAATTAAAATAAAGTGCAGAAAAAAATGAAAATAAAATGCGAAAGGAAAATGAAAAGTGCATTCAGTATGATGCTATCCTATTTTGACAAAACCGAAGCTAATGAGGTTTTCTGCATACAACCTAACCTATTGAACCTGCAAAACACGCACAATCCAGATAAGTTAAGTGCTGGTCTCTGGGGTTTTAATCGTGATTTTCAGATTTAGACATTCCCATGAAGCAACCAAGAGAACTTGCATTAAACTTCACCTATAAGCCTAGAAATCTGAAAAGGGGAAAGATAAACATTCAATCTTGCATGCAGAAAATAACTCCTTCTTTCTTGTCAATGAGGTGCAACTCTCTGAATTTTTTGTATTAAAAATTGGTCATTTTACAACAACGAAACTTTCTGGTTTCCCAAACCCAGTCTATGGAAGAAAACAACCTCAAAAGCAGGCCCAGAATGGCCCTCTGGCCTTTAGCACTGCAACTCTGCTTACAACAATTTCCTACCTAGTCCAATGTAAAGGAAAATATCCAAAAGAAAAACACTCCAAAAGCAGGCCCATAATGGCTTATTGCCTTCGGCTCTGCAACTCTGCCCGTAGTGGTTTTCGACCCTTGTACCAATCTATGCTTTTGCTTTTAAACTTTTTGGCAATGCTCTCTGTTTTGCCCTGTGACGCTTCGCTTCATCTCCCAGATCGCTTCGTTTCATCTTCCCCGCCTCTTCGTCATTTTTGACTTTCTGCTCGACGTCGAAACGTTTGATCTTCTCTATGAACTGTAATCGCTCTGTAATCCTTACACCTTTATGCCACGTGTTCTGCACTTCCTTGCATGTTCCATAACGGCCCCCTATAAATCATGACAAAAAAATAGCATGTCGTGATATCGCGACATTTTTATGTATGCAGCTTTGCTCCTCTACCTGTATCGCGAAAATGAGACATGTCGCGATATCGCGACATTTTTCTGTCAGCAGCCTTGTTTGTCATCATGCATCGCGAAAATGAGACATGTCGCGATATCGCGACATTTTTCTGTCAACAGCCTTGCCCTCCTTCATGTACCCCAAAAATGAGACATGTCGTGATATCGTGACATTTTTCTATCAACAGCCTTGTTCGTTATCATGCATCGCAAAAATGAGACATGTCGCAATATCGTGACATTTTTCTGTCAACAACCTTGCCCTCCTTCATGCACCGTGAAAATGAGACATGTCATGATATCGTGACATTTTTCTATTTCGGGTCGAGCAAATGCAACCTGTCGTGAAATCGTGACGTTTTTCTTTTTCGGGCTGTGCAGATGCAACCTGTCGCGAAATCGTGACGTTTTTCTTTTTCGCTGTGTTTTGTTATACTTAGCCGCGAAACCGCGACATGTCACGAAATCGCGACACTTTTTCATTCCGTACCATTTTGCTGCTTTCTGTCACGAAATCGTGACACTTTTTCATTTCGTACCATCTCGCTGCTTTCTGTCATGAAATCGTGACACTTTTTCATTCCGTACCATCTCGCTGCTTTCTGTCGTGAAATCGTGACACTTTTTCATTCCATACCATCTCGCTGCTTTTTGTTGCAAAATCGCGATGCTTTTCTATTTCGTACCATCTCGCTGCTTTCTATCGTGAAATCGTGACGTTTTTCTATTCCGTACCATCTCGCTGCTTTTTGTCATGAAATCACGACACTTTTTCATTTCGTACCATCTCATTTCTTTCTGTCGTGAAATCGTGACATATTTCCCTTGCTTAGCTTATTAGTCATTGTGAATCACGAAAATGAGACATGTCACGATTTCGCGACATCTTCCTATCTTTATTCCTTCCTCACCTTCCTGTCGTGAAAACCTGACATGTCGCGATATCGTGACGTTTTTTATCTTTGCCCTTCATCTTGTCTTCAGGTTGTGAAATGGCGACATGTCGCGATATCGCAACAACTTCTGCATTGACTCTTCTCTTGCTGCCTTTGACCGCGATTTCATGACAAGTCGCGAAAACATGACATGTCGCGAAATCGTGACAATTTTTGTACTTGGCTGTTTTACCCATCGAACATCGCGAAAACACATGTCGCGATATCACAACAACTTTGAGTCTTCACTTAGTTCTTTGTCCTGTGTCGTGAAAATGAGACATGTCACGATATTGCGAAATTTTTGGCATCTTGTTCTATTTGACCGCTTTGACCGTGATTTCACAGCACGTCATGAAATCGTGACATTTTCTCATCCTGCTGCATTTTGTTACTCTTGGCCGCGAAAACCTAACATGTCGTGAAATCACGACACCTTTCTGTTCCACTGCACTTCGCTTGTCTGAGCTGCGAAAACGTGACCTGTCACGATATCGTGACACTTTCTTTTCTTAGTAGCAACATGTCGCGATATTGCGACACTTTCCTTTTCTTAGCCGCGATAGAGCAACATGTCACAATATCGTGACACTTTTCTCTTATGCTGTATTTTGCTCTTCCTTTGATTTTTTTAGCATCTGGGCCACTGCGGTCTTCTTTGAAAGCATGCAAAAAAGGTGGGTCCCCAATTTTGGGGTGTGTTGTGGAGCAGCCACAACACTAGGGCTTAAGACTAAGTAGCCTTAAGCAACAATGTACTCACCATACCCTAAACTATTCCAGCCAATGCAATCCTCAGCTTGTGACCATGAAGGAGATCTCGTTTGAAGGATTATATGAATATCCTTTTTTTGAGCTTCAGAAAGTTGGATTGGCCACTCTTCTACTGGTATCCAACATCTTCCCACCTTAGCATTTCCTATATGATATATATAGTATTTGGTAACTTTTATCCAGCTCATCCTATGCATTTTCTCCATTATAGGCCTCAATTTCGAATTTTGGATTGACAACAGAAGGTGCCCATCCCAAGAGTCTATCCAAAAATTTATCTTTTGACCATTTTGAGTAACCCAAAAGAGCTTTTGATAGTGCCCATCCCAAGAGTCTGTCCAAAAATTTATCTTTTGACCATTTTGAGTAACCCAAAAGAGCTTTTTCTTTATCAAATCATCTCTAATTTTAAGATCTTTAAATTGGGGACCCTCTAGAAGGCAGTTGATGACGAATTAAGTCAAACGAATCTTTATTTTTTTCATACTTGGCTCTTAAATTTTTGGCCCATAAGGCATTGGGATGGCTAATTAATATCCAATATAATTTTCTTGCCAAAGCCTTATTATTCTTGACTATCAATCTGAGACATAAACCCCCTTTATAAGTAGGACGACATAGAGTCTCCCACTTTACTAGGACCCATTTCTTCTCCATTGTTGAACTTCTCCACATATATTTGTGATTAATTTTGTCCATTTCATTGAGCATTGACTTGGGAATGTTCAACATTGTTGAGACAAATATTGGGATATACTGAAGAACTAATTTGATAAGAGTCATTCGACCTCCTTATGAAAGTCATTTGTTGGTACAACTTCCTATTTTGTTCTTCACTTTCTCTAATAACTAGCTCCAATGCTATTTCTTTTGGCTACCTAGATTAATTGGAACACCCAAGTTTTCAATTGGGAGAGAAGTTTTTTTGAATTCTAATCTATCCATTATCAACATCTTCTGGGTGAGCAATGAAAAAAAAACTTTAGATTTGTCTTCATTAATAAGTTGCCCTGAGGCTCTAGTGAAACATTGAAGAATTTTATTTATTGAGGTTGCTCCTTTATAGTTACCTTCCCAAAAGGGTGGAATTATCAATAAATTGTAAATGAGTGATAGGTCTGACGCCTTTAGCCATAGTAACTTCTTATAACCTCTAACAATCCTGATTCTTAGCAAAATTACTTCCCAAAAATTTTGCAAGGATGATAAAAAGATATGGAGAAAGAGGGTCTCCTTGTCTGATGCCTCTAGAAGCTTAGAACCAATGAGTAGGGCATCCATCAAGAATATCTGAATAAGAAACTGAGGAAATACAACCTTTGATCCATTTTATCCAATCTTGAGATAATCCAAAATTTTCTAAAACTTGGATGAGAAAGTACCAATCCATCCTATCATATGCTTTCAATAAATCCAATTGAATGAACATGGAGGGGTATTTTTGAGATTCCATAGAATGAATTGCTTCCTGGGCTAACACTATCTTATCAACTATTTATAATCCTTCGACAATTACTCCTTGTTCTGGAGAAATGATCTTGTGAAGCAAAGGTTTGAGCCTTTTTGATATAATATTCAAAATAATTTTTACAATAACATTACATAAAGCAATTGGTATATTTCCAGTAATGTTATCCACTTCTTGAGCTTTAGGAATAAGAGCTATAAAAGTTTTGTTGATATTTTTTAGGATTTATTTTGACTTTCTAGCCTCTTCTACCACCTCAAGAATGTCATCCTGCAAAACGTCCCAAAATTATTGATAAAATTCAATAGGGAAACCATCTAGACCTGGGGTTTTCCCATTTTGCATTTTGAAAACTACCTCTTGTAGTTCCTTCTTAGTTATAGGAGCAGTTAGGGCCACATTCTCCTCATCACAAATAAGAGAAGGTATAGCCTGAAGAATTTCTTGTTGAGCTTCTGGGTCAAGCAATTGGGTTGTAAATAGGTTTAAAAATGATTCACAGCTAATGAAGATATGCCTTCCTATGTGTGGACTATATGTACTAAATAATTATTCAATGAGGGGATAAAGTTAGGAGTTCTACAGGCTAGGAGAGACTTGTGGAAGAAACTTGTATTTTGGTCTCCATCTTGTAGCCATTGAATCCTTGAATTTTGTTTCCACATTATTTCTTCCCTTCTGTCCTATTCCTTCACTTGGGCTGAAAGATTAATTTTTGTCTTCACCCAATTTTTTGTGAGTCCCTCAATATAAATTTACCCATTTAGCTCCTCAAGTTGGGTTAGAGCTTCCCTTTTCTTAGCTCTAACATCTTCAAATTCCTTCCAATTCCAAGTATTTATTTTGAATTTAATATACTCTGGTATTTTGACAAAACAATACATCTTAGTACCATGTCTTGGCTTGCATTCTTGCCACCAGTGTTGTATCCTTGACTTGAGAGATTCATCTCTGAGCCACATTAACTAAAAATGAAAAGGAGTTGGCTTACCCTTGGTTTTATACACTTCAATTAAAACTAGCCAATGATCATATCCAACATTGTTTAAGATTTTCGCTTTTGGGATGTGTCCTTGAGTTAAACACTTATCTGAAAGTAAGAATCTATCTAGCCTTTCAAGAATGCATGCTAAGCCTTATATTCTATTGGAACAAGTCATCAAACCATTGGTTGGCTTGATATCCACTAGATGAAGGTTGGTCATGTATTCATTCATGAGTTCAGAACTCCCATCCAACTTCCTACTTACTCCCATTTTTTCTTCTAAAGAAAGGATAGAGTTGAAATCACCTCTTATCAAAGCCCAAGCTTTCAGGAATTGAGAGGTGATAGAAGCTATATTTCTCCATATTGTTTGTTTCTCTTCTATAGTACATGGAGCATAGACATTTATATAAAGAATAACCTGATCTAAATCTTTGTTTTGGGTAACCACTGCTAGCATACCCTTACTACCCATCATGCATTGCATTGTAATTTCCTTTGGATCCCAAAGACTTATCACTCCTCCCAAGGCCCCTTGGGTGTTGAGGGACACAACTTTACTGGATGGACAAATATTTTTTGCTATAATTTCCATTTCATTAATAGAAACCTTTGTATCCTGAAGAAAGAGAAGTTGAGGCTGATTGTTTTGAATCATTCTTCTAATTTTTGATTGTTTAGAAGGAATTATTTTAAGTCCCCTAATATTCCAAGTGATAATCTTCACAATTAACCCGATTTGGAGTATTGGGTAAGATCTTCTACCTTACCTTACTCAATTAACTTTTGATCTTCCTATGCCATATGATGTTGGTTGGATTTACATCCTACCTTTTGGTTGGTATCCATCCTCATATTTTTATTTGTATCTTGCTTCATTCCTGTAAGGGCTATGTAATGATTACTTGGAACCAAGGCATTATTGTTGGGATCCATATGATATTTTTGAGGAACTGACTTGTTTGTTGTTTGAATTTAGCTTTTAGTTTTGCACTTATTTAAATTTTCTATGTTGATCTTTTCTTGAAGGTCCATTGTTGGATGAGATGGCTCTCCTCAATTGTTTCTCAAAATTAGGGCAGTTTATTTTATTCTGATTTCATCATCCATTCCTTCTTGTTCCTTCTATTTATCATGTTATGTTTCCTTAATCATTGCTTTCGTTTTTTCATCCTCCTCATCTAACTGTTCATCTATTGATTGAAATTCAAATATGTTAGGTGAAATTATAGTTTTATATTTCAGTGTTATATTTTTTTAAATTATTCTATTTGGGGATCTGAAATCTTGCTAAATCCTCATCCTATTTCTCTTTATTGGGGAGATTTTGAAGATAATATTTGGCTATATGGCCATATTCGTGACATATTCTACATCTAAAAGGGACATTTTCATAGTCTACTTATTGCTCCCATATTTCTTCCCCATATTGTAAAGTGATCCTCTCTAGAAGAGGTTTGTCAAGGTCAATTAGAATACAAATCCTAGAATAGATCATGTGATCCAACCGTTGAGTGCTATCATCTATCACCATGAAGAATCCTAAAGAATTTTTAATTGTTGCTAAAATATTTGGATTCCAGTATTCTGTTGGGAGGCCGACTAACCAGATCTAGATAGGTGCAGTTGATGGCATTTCTTCCTCAACTTTGAAATTGGTATGCCAGGGTTTCATGAGAAGCCTGGCCCTACCTAAGAACCATGTACCCCCTTGAAAAATATCCTCCCTATATTTTTTAGTAGCAAACATAGCAAGGAAATAACCATTAGGGTAAATAGATATTTGGAACTCACCTTTAGTTATCTAGTTTTTGACAGCCCAATGCTTGACGGTAGCAAGATTCGATCGAAATCCAATGAACTAGTAAATTAGTCCTATCCTCTCCATAGTGTCTATTCGCTCTTGGATATCCTCCATTGCCAACTCCACTAATGGGAATCCATTAGCTGATTTCATACAACCCATCTTTGTTTTCCTTGGATCGGTTTTTGGCATCCTCAATGGTTTCCTTGGTAGTCATTGGTTATTTTCCCCTCTTATTTGGGATGGTCCTGCATTGATTGCTTTTTTAAAATTTAGTTTTTGAGGGAGGTCCTTGGGCTCCATCCCTTAGGTTTTTTTGTTATGACTGGTTCTTTTTTATTGGAATCTCTAGCCACAATAGTAGCTTTGTCGAGGTTTGAATCTGTCATCATCATGTTATATCCCTTTGCTTGATCCATCTCTTGAATCTTGTTTCTATTTCGTTTAAACCCTTGTCTATACTATCAAAGAAGATGCCCTTCCTCCTTATTTTGTGCTATGAACTGAAAAGGGTGATCGGTTTTGTTCAATACCTGTTCATTTTATTGGATTTGCTGGTTCACATGAATGGAGTTATTTTGGCTATTGATTTCTCCTATTTGCCTTTCTTACTGCTCACTTGATTCAGTTTTGAGAAGATTATCCCTATTGAACATAATATTTGCATGATCGTGTTGGATTCTTGATAACCCTCCAAGAGGCCCACAAACCCCTTGAATCTTTGGCCCCAAAGGGTATTCTTTGTTGTTCTCCACTTCTTATGCTCAAATAACTCAACCTCCACAGTACCCAAGAGGTGCTCAGATGATTGACAGCTATAAAAAATTGCAATTTACACTTTGCAAAAACCCTCATTTTCTGCCAAAAAAACCCTAGTTCGCCATGCCTGACATTTAATATCAGCTTAGAGGCCTTTGTTATGCACTAAAGTTTGTCAAAGATTTTTCTAGCAATATAAAAGGTTTACAAATCTATATTTAATGTAGTTAATTCCTATAATTTATATAAATTGTATTTGTAAATATTTAAAATTGTATAACCTTTAAAATTATTTTAAAATTTTAAAAAGGTTGAGTAATAATGTTTGTTTTTTATAAGACAATTTTTTGTAAGCCTTGAAATTGTAAATTTTTTAAAATTAAAATGTGTTTTTAAGAATGTGAGTAATATAGTCAAAGCTATTTTTAATTTTTTATTATTGTAGATATTGATAGTAAATATATAGTTTTGAGTTAAATATTAAAAAAAAAAAAATATTATAAATTATCTCATAAAAAATAATAAAATAAATAAATAGAAGATAATAACTTTGACAACAAACTATTCACCAAATTTTACTCTTTACAAATTTAATAGTATTAAATAAATAACCCATGTTTTTTTAATGAATTTACACTGGGTTTTTTTATGAGGGGTCTTAATCCCCTCATACCGAATGGGGTTTGAACCTTGGATATTTCAAAGAGAGATGAAAGTTCTTACTACTACAATAAGCTTGGAGCTTAATAATAACCCATATTAAATGGTATTCACTCAAACAATTAAATTGTTGGACTTTCCCATAGGAGACCAAATTTTGAATCTTGCCAAGCAATACATGCATAGTAGCCATCCAATTGATATTACAACAAACCTTGGATATTATTTATGTATTGCTAGGGAATATTTGAACCTTGATCTCCTCCTTAAACGTTGAGGATTTTAATCAATTAAACTAATGTCATTTAATTAAGTAGAAATTATTTTTCATATTCTATGTTATTGTAGAATATTATTGTAAGTATTGATAATAAATATATATTTTTCGGTGAAATGTTTTTTTATATAAAAAACTAAATTATCTTATAAAAATTAAGAATTAATTAAATAAATAAGATATAATAACTTTAACAACAATTTAGATTACAAAGTTTACCCTTTAAAAATTTGTGTGACAAAGATGAGTTATATTTGACTTAGTTATTTTATTTTCTAAAAATTAAAAATCAAATAACATTATGATTTACATTGTATTAATTTGTACCGAAAAACAAATATAATAACCTTTCTTATTATATTTTGATAAGAGATGAGAATAAAAAAGAGATGCACCACCTAGACCATTGTATGAAAAATGTTTTTGTAAATATTATGAAAGAAATAACCCTAACATGTGTTTTCTAGTCAAATTCCTTGGGTTTTAACATAAAGTATTTGCATGATTATCAAGATAAATACATACTTTAAATTTAAGCTCCATCTCAACATAATTCCTTGTAAAACCCAAATCTATGAAGTGATGTACTTGCTTATTTATTTAATCATAATAATATGAAGGAAGGTGAAGGTAATGTAACATAAAATCAAATAAACATAGTGCTTTTATAATAGTTTAAGAAATTTACATGTATCACTAAGTGAGATTCAAACTTTAGTCTCCTCCCTCCAAGTTAAGAAATTTAATAATTTGAGCCAATACCATTTGATAAATAATGGGTTCATAAATGGAAATAATTTCAATACTTTTGTTATCATATTAGTGAATATTTCGATAAAGTTTGTTATATTATTGAAAATATTTAATGACTTTATGGATTTTTGTTTTGGTTGGAGAAAAAGAGGTTGTAATCGAGTCCCCCACCCTTGACAAATCATAACTCTCTTCTTTAGAGTTTGAGAATTTAGAAATATATTCAATTCTCATCTCAATTGAGTTTTTATAGCTAGATACCTATATCTTTTTCATAAAAAGTCTAAATTATTGATTTTCATTTTTTAAATCTTCTTCAATTTTCTTTTAAATACAAATATTCCAAAATTCAGCATCCTTCTTGACATTTTCTTGTAGCAACCTTCACTATACCAAAACTCCACCTCTATTGTCTATGCACTACATATTAGTAGAGTAATATTTTCAAAACTTTGCGTTATCATAGTACGCTTTACCATATATGGACTATTAGTTTCCTTCCTGAAACATAAGTGCAACCATAAGAACATTAATAAATAATTTATATGAAAACACATTAATGTTATAAAATATAGCAAATATTACCAATCAAAAACATTAAAATAAATCTGATTTATTATTTGATTTAGGCAATCAACATTTTCTTGTCAACTTCAGCTAAACTTATTACTTCATTTGACCATGAAAAAGAGAATTGAACTTCACAATACTCTATTAAAACCCCTCTATTGGCTAGCCTATTTTCATATTTGTTCTCTTCCCTTAACATATGTGTAAGCTTAATTTATTCAAACTTTGTAGCAAGGTCTTATATGTCCATAATAACCTCTTGTATGTTTATTGAGCCATTGATTTCGTCAAAATTGCATTTATTACTATTATTGAATTGTATTTCATCCATACTATGTTCCATTTCATTTGTTTACATATTTTTAACCCTTCTAAAGCCACCCAAGATTCAACTTCATTATTTGTCTTAAATCCATTATTGAAAGCATAATGTGACAAAATGTCACCTCTATTATTTCTAATTATTCCTCCTCCTCTTGTTGGTCCTAGATTTCCTGATTCTCCATTAAAGTTCAATTTGACCAACTCCACTTTTGGTGGTTTCCACTTTATATGCTTTACCTTTATTTCTTCTATACTCAACATCGTAATCCATTTGATGACTTGACTCCATCTATCAAGGTTCTTTGCTTCAAGATTATGGATTGAGTGAGTTAATAGGGTTGATTTAGAATTCTCTATGGCTAAACAAATCTTCCTTTCCATGACCTTTAAATTGCTTTATTTTCTTTATATATTATTTTATTCCTTTCCAACCACACAATCCAAAGTATTGTATATTTTAATATATCTCAAATTGTTTGTAATGCGTCACTTTTAAAAGTGCTATGCCATTGCTTTAACCAATCTTCTATTATGTCATTCATCATCATGCATTGACCAAAGATATTAAGAATCAATTATCATAGTTTCCAAACTATTGAACAATTTCCCAAGCGATGGTCTACACTCTCCTCCTTTTTACATAGAACACATCACGAGGGGCCATGAAAAAACCTTTTCATTAGGTTATCCTAGGATAAAATTTTATTATGACCTACTAGCCATACAATATTTTTCACTTTGGAATGCTTAGTCTATCCCAAATATCTCTCTATATTATTGAGGTATTCCTATTTTGTTGGTGCTTCACATTATATATACTTATTTCTATGTATTTTATTGAGCTATTTAACTCCTAAATAAACTTATCCTTAGTTCCCCTCAAAATAAGTATTGTTGTTATATTTTTGCTCAACTACCTCCTAGCAACAATGTTTAGTATACATGTAAATAAATCTTCTTTCCATTTATATCTTCCTTCTTGATCCTTGTACATGATGTTTGAAACCCTATCATCATATTTATCTTGAAGTAATATCATCCATAGTTGAAAAATTGGATATATATTCGGTGGGTTTTTATCACACCAAGTATCCATCCAAATATAATTTGTTTCTCTAGTTCCCACCACCCATATTAGACCTTTAATCACTATATCAATTGATTTTTTTAAACCATTCCACAGTGCAAAACCATTTGGTAGTGAGAATGCAATAAAATATTAGGCTTGGATTCAACATACTTGCTAAGAATAATTCTTGCTCATTGTCTTTGACTCTCTTTGTATAATCTCCAAATTAATTTTCCCCTAAGAGCTAAGTTTGCATCCATAAGAACTCTTAAACCAAGACCTCCCCTAGTTTTATCATCACACACCTTGCTCCATTTCACTAAAGGAAATTTTCTTTTATCATGCAATCATGACCACAAAAATGACCACATAATATAGGTGAAACTTTTTTTTATCAATTTTGGTATAGTTTACAAGGACATATAATATGTTGGAATGAACTGTAAGATTGATTTAATTAGTTGCAATCTTCTTGGTAACGATAACCATCTATATTTACATTTTGGTAGATTCCACAATTCTATCCTCATTCACCCCTCAAATAAGGGCATCCCTAGATATGTTGTTGGTAAATTTGCCTCTCCCATTTGAAGTAACATGCATATCCCTACTTTGATTCTAGTTGGAGTGTCTAGGAAGTAAATTTTGGATTTTGGCCCATCAACTTTCTATTTTTATGCTCTTTCATATTCCTTTAATAAGTTATTCAAAGCTTTGACCTCATTTTTTCTTGCCCTCCCAAAAAGGGTTATATCATCTACAAATTGTTGATGGGTGAATTTGTTGATGTTATTACTAGCCTTAAGTCCACTTATTAGCCCATATTTGTATGCCTTATTCAAGTTCCTTTGCAATACCTCTGCCATAATAATGAACATATATGGTGATAGAGGATCTCCCTGTCTAAGACCCCTATTGGCTTTAAATGATTCTATTACTAGCCCATTGATCAACACTAGATATGATATTGTAGAGACATAAGCTTTAATCCATTTGACCCATTTTTTTCCAAATCCAAACTTTTCTAATACAAAAAAAATATATTTTTAACCCTCTCATAGGCTTTATTCATATCAAATTTTAACATCATTGCTCTCTCTTTTTAGAAGATACTTAATGCATTACTTCATGATCTATTATTATTCCATCTAGAATTTGTCTCCCTCTCACAAATCCTCCTTGCTCTTCTAAAATTATTTTATCTAACAATGGTCTTAACTAATTTGTCATCATGTTGAAGAGTATCTTATATGCCTATTACATAGGCTTATGGATCTAAATGAATCAAAGAATTATCCATCCTTCTTTTTTGGAATCAATTACATTTATTTTCTAAGTTATGTACTATTTTACCCAAGATTGTTCTACTACCAGCAATAAATAATCCTTCACTATTTTCTAGTTATGTTGATAGAATGTTGTAGACAGTCCATCCATACCTGAGGATTTATCCTTATCAAAAGAGAAAGATTTGAATGAACTTCTTCTAGAGTAATAGGATCCATAATTTTGTTATTGGATTCATCTATTATAATTGAAGGTACTTCTTGTAGTAGTTTATCATTAAGAAATTCAATCTCCTTTGATCCTAGAATATCCTATTAAAAAAGCCTTACCTCCTTGCTGATTTTGCTCTACTTTTCAATCCAAATCCCTTCTACTAAATTAATTATACTAATTCTAGATGTTGATCTCTGGACTATTGTCATCTTATAAAAAATTGTTCTTTTATCTTCTTTTAACCAAGTTTATCTCAATTTTAATCTCTAAAATTTTTCTTCCTTACTCAAAATATTATGATACTTATGAAGCAACTCCTTTTACTCCAAGCATGGATTATTGTGCTCACCTTTTTGGAATTTTTAAAGTTTCTCTTTTCTTTTTTGGTAGATTGATTGTATTAACAGTGGATTTTTATAGAGGATGCCAAAACCTTATGTACAAAAATAGTGCTGAGCCCATTCTATCCTTACAGGCCTCAAGGGCTAGCATCAAACAGACTTGCAAAATCTAATTAAACCTGATTCAAAATTACAAAGGGGCCTCTCCATGAGAGTATCGACAGACAAAAACCAATCTGTAGCAAACTAAAATGGAAGAAATAGAAAACCATGGGAAAAACAAGAAAAACCACAAGGAAGGCAGCCCCGGATCCTCCTGGTCATCCTTAACATTATGCTCCTTGATCCTGGTCAGCATCTTGATCAAAGAATTGATGGCTGAGAGGATGCACCACCTCCGAGTGCCTTTCCTTTATGCTTATATGTCTTCATGAGGAAACTTTGATCTGGCCATCTTCTCCACCTCACCTGAAAAGAATGACCTCCATACTATTAACACAGAGGTCAAAAGACCTTTATTAGCCATGTAATCTGCCAAACTATTACCCTCCCGATAGATGTGATTGATTTGGGCATCGATTCGTCTAGATAGGATGATCCTTGCCTCAGAGACAAAATTGAAAAATTTCCTTGAAGGATCTTTGCCATTCGACAGATACCTTATGATATTCAGAGAGTCACCTTCGATGACCAAAGGGCGAGGATCCTTTGAGAGGAGCTGAAGCTCTCTGAGGACACCCTTGGCCTCTATACTATGACTATATTGGATACCCAGGTTATCATAGAAGGTGAGGACAATCCTCCCCCTATGATCTCTGACCACCCCTCATGCAACTGTTGGCCCAGGGTTGCCACGAGCAGTGCCATAAAAGTTCAACTTAAGCCAAACCTCCAGGGGGTTTCTCCATTTGACCTTGAGCCTAGGCAAAAAGATGTTAGGGTGGTCTGGATCCTCCTTAAGGTTCATCCTTTTTGAACATAGTTTCCTCCGATCGGATCCTAGGGAGGGGACTAGGAGTGAATTTTGAATTTTCTACTACAAAGGCAAGAGCTCTGAAGGTTATGGAAGGGGGTATCTTGGAGGATTACCGAAGACTCTTCCATTCCTATCCAACCAAATCTACCAAAGGATGTAATGGAAGGATGCATCGAAAAGGAACCGAAGCTTAGGATTTCTAAATAGGTTTGGCCATTGAGCAAAGGCTTCCTTGATTGTCCTAGGAGGGCTCTAGGGGACCTAAAAGGAGGAGAGGATCACATCGAACACCATGGTGGTGAACGATCAGTGAAGGAAGAGATGATATACCGATTCACAATCTGCCTTGCACAAATAACATCTACTGGGGAAGGCAAACCCTCTTTTGTGGAGGTTATCCATGGTTAGAGCTTTATTCTAAAAAAAATCCAGGCAAAGAAATTTACCTTCGGGATCACTCCTTTCTGCCAGACTATCTGCCATGGGAAATACCCCTTAGCCTCCTTGGAAAGGATCTTGTAGGCTATCCTAACCAAGAAGAAGCTAGTGTCAGTGCCCGTCCAGATCATCTTGTCGGGTCTTCTGGCAGTCAGGATGGTAATGCCCTGGAGGATCTTATCTAGAGGAGACTTCAGCTTTATGACCGATGAGGGTCAGGATGTTCCAATGAGGGCTGCCATACTTCCTCATATTGTAGTCTTATAAATTCTACTAGGAGTTTGGGTCCACCAAGGATTTGAGGAGGGAAAGTTTAGCCTTCTAAGATAGAGGATCTTGTTCGACCCATATATCCTTCCAAAATTTGATTGTCTACCCATATCCTAAAATCCATCAGACTCCCTTGCTGAGTAGCTGCCTGGCTTGGAGGATTGCTTTCCAAAAAGCGGATCTACCAGAGGGGGCCTCAGCATCCAAGAAGGAGCAGTTGGGGAGGTATTTCTTCTTGATGATTTTGAACCATTCCACAGGCTCATTGGTTAGGATCCTCCAAGCATGCTTGGCCATGAGAGCCAGGTTCATCATAATAGTTCTCCTTAGCCCAATCCCACCTTGGTATTTGCTTTTACACACCTTGTCCCACACCACAAAAGAGATCCTAAATTTATCTTCGTTCCCAAACCATAGAAATTTCCTTCGAATCTATTCAATCTTGCGGTGGATAGACATTGGGAGGTTTAAGACTGACATGAAGTAGGTCAGGATCCCTTAGAGGTAATTTTTGGTGAGGGTAGCCTTGCCTGCTTAGGATAGAAAATTACCTTTCCAAGAGGTCAGCTTCCTATGAATTCGCTCCACCACCATATTCCACATGTTGTCCTTGGCCCTATCGCTGTAGAAGAGGGGGAGCCCGAGGTAGGTGGTAGGGAGGGATTCGATCATGCATCCTAGGATTCTAGCAATGTGGATCTACCACCCCTGGGGAGTATTCAGGAAGAAAAGCTTACTCTTGGTGTAGTTTACTTTCTGGCCCGCAACTCGCTCATAAAGGGAGAGGATCCTCTTGATGTGTTTGGACTGGGCCACAGAGGCGATAGTAGACAAGAGGGTGTCGTCCACAAACTACTAGTGGGTGACTGCTTCCACTCCAGAGGTGGGGATGATGCCCGAAATCCTTTGTCTTCGGAGGCTCTCCTTGAGGGTTCTACCCAGAACCTCTGCCAGGATGATGAATAGAACGGGGGATAGGGGGTCTCCTTGCCTGAGCTCTTTGGCACTCTGGAAGTAGCCTATGGGGGACCCATTGATTAGGATAGAGAAGTAAGGGGTGGATATGCAACTTTGGACGAGGTCAATCCAAGAGGGAGGGAAACCAAACTTCAGGAGAAAAACATAAAAGAAACCCCTATCCATCCTTTCGAAGGCTTTGTTCATGTCAAGTTTGAGAAAGAGGGTAGCCTTATTAGATAAGGACGCAGAGTGGAGAGTCTCATGGATAGAAATGACACCATAAAGGATGTTTCTACCTTTCATAGAGCTACCTTTGTAAGGGTCAATGAGCAAGGACAATATGGGCTTCAGCCTGTTAGCTAAGACTTTGGTCAGGATCTTGTAGAAAATATTGTAAATGCTGATGGATCTATAGTCTAAGAAGGTCCTATAGGCAGAGGTTTTTGGAATAAGAGCTAAGAAGATGGCATTCAGACTGGTGTGGATGTATCCAGAGGCTTCGATCTCATGAATGGTGTCACAAACATCATTCTCCACAACCTCCCACATGGTCTAGAAAAAGCAAGGAGGAAACCCATATGGACCCGAGGTTTTGTCAGGTTGCATAGAAAACAAGGCCTCTTTGATCTCGAAAGAAGAAAAAGAATCCAAGAGCTTGAGGCTAGCCTCTTGGGGTACCAGAGAGGGGATTTTTGCCAAAAAATATCTTTGGGACTGTAAGTCACTTTCAGAGGAGGATCCCAACAAATCATGAAAGAAGCCCACCATTTTAGTTCTTATCTCAGCAATATCCTTGGTAGTCGTACCATCACTTCACCAAATTTCCCTGATTTTGTTGGAACCTCTATGCTGGAAGCATGAAAAAACCCGATGTTGGAGTCTCCTTCCTTCAGCCATAGATCTTTAGATTTTTGTCTCTAGAAGGTCTCTTCCCTGGCTAGGATAGTGTGAAAGTCTGCCAGGAGGATTCTCTCTTCGTTTCTGTTAGATTCATTGAAGACACCTGCCTCCAACCTTCTTTCCAAGTTTTTGAGGCTTTCGAATATGGCTTTCTTGGATTCGAAGATGTTTTTGAAGACCTCCTTATTCCAGATCTTGAGGTTTTCTTTGAAAGATTTAAGCTTCAGGGCTATGCATTTTGAGGCAGATCCTTTTACCTCTTGCTTCCACCATCCTGTTACCTGCGCTCTGAAATATTTATGATGGGTCCACATGGATTCGAACCTAAAGGGTGTTTTGAAACTAGGTCCTTCACTCGATTCAAGAAGGATGGGGTTGTGGTCTGATACGATCTTGGGAAGAGCTAGGAGGGTCGCATCCCCCAAGAAGGGAATAGCCTCCTGGGAGATAAGGAACCTGTCTAGCTTGACCTGGATCAGCCCACTCCTTGTTCTCTTGTTGCTCTAGGTAAAAGAGGTACCTTTGAGCTCTATTTCAACTAGCTCATTGGTTTCGAAAAAATATCTAAAGTCTTCTATGCTTCTGGAACCAATATCAGATCCTCCCTATTTTTAGAAGGATGTAAAGGGAAATTGAAGTCCCCCCCTATTATCCAGGGGAGGGTATTGAAATTCCTTCGCATCTGGGTGATGGTCTTCCACATCTCAGCCCTATCAATGACCGAGTTGGGGGTGTAGATGTTGGAAAAGATCCATAATCGATTGCATATCTTAGAATGAAAGAGGATATTGAGAATCTTGTTGGATGAAGAAAGCAGACTTCCTTCTACAAGGGTCGGGTCCCATAAGACAATGAGCCCACTTGAAGATCCTTGATCTAGACTGAATAAGAGCCCTGCTTTGGCCCAAATAGCTTTCGCTACTTTTTTAGTATAGACCACATCAACCTTGGTCTCTTGGAGGATAAGCATAGAGGGATTTGATCATTTTTGGAGGTCCGCAACCATCCTCTACTTGGCTGCTCCGATCAGTCCTCTCACATTCCATGAGAGAACCTTCATCTTGATGATTTGGAGGTTTTCTTGCCTCCATTCACCATCTGGAAGGGGGGTTTGGTTCCTTGTGCTTCGTCCCATGGAGTGTCCGAATCATCCGAAAATAGCAACAATTGGGTCCCATTCGCCACATTTCTTTGTCTCTCTGATCTTTGCCAGGAGGTCTTCCTCTTTTCCTCTCATTACCAAAATCCATTGATTTTTTCCTACTTCTGGTGTTCCTAGGGCTAACCCTTACTGATAGGGAGGATCCATTTTTTCATGATGATGAGAAGGAAACTCCCCATTTTTTGGATGGGGTGAGCTTTTCTTATTGCCTAGCAAATAATATTCCATGAGGGATTACGAGGAGTTAGTGACGAGAGAGATTTATACCTGGTAATTTGGTTTCCCTACTTCATCTTGGGGTGGAAGGATTGAACCCGTCTCTCAGTGCTCCTTTTCCTGAAGGGAGTTTCCTCCTTACTATGAACCTTGCTTCGGTTGCTTGACAGACCTGTCCTATTCCTCATCTTAAGCTTGCTGTCTACCCGAGTCAGCTTTGGGCTTCATCTAGAGTTGGTCAATGGGATGAGGATTTCTATTATGTTTCACCCCCATCACCAGTTGCGAGTCTTGAGGGTATTTGGATACTTTGGTCAACTCCTCCGCTCGTTAGTCCCTGGCAGCTGGACACTGAGTTTGGAGGTGCCCCTGAGTGCGACAGTGAGAACAAAAGGTGGGTCTGTTCTCATACTCGATGGCCTATCTCTTGATGAAGGTTGATCCTGACCGCAGGTTGATGAAGGAGGAGAGCTCAGAGTCCAAGTTTGCTAGCACACATAATCGAGCCTGGATCAGTCTGGATCGGGCTTTAGTGGGGGAATCAATGGAGACCAATTCTCCAATGGACCGTGCTATCCCTTTGATAACATTTTCATACCAGTAGTAAAGAGGAAGGTTGGGAAGCCTTACCCAAATCAGAGCAATGTTGATGTTTTGGGTATTCGGTTTGAAGTCGTTTCCCCACTTCCAAATAAAGAGGCTCCTGCACCCCAGGAACCATGGTCCTCCCACTAGGATTTTGTAGTAATCCTCCTAGTTGTTCAGGATGATGGCAAAGAAACCCCGGGTTAGTGCCGCAATCTCCATGTTTCTAGAGATTTGCCACTTGGAGAGAGCCCATTTGTGGATGGATTCCATGTTTGGGCGTCCTCCTATGAACTTGCCAATTAGGGTAAACTTTTCAAATTCCAAAAAACTATTTAGGACCTCGTCGGGGATGTCCAAATCCTTACCAGATGGAAATAGTTCCTGGGTAAAGCAGTTGTCTGGGGTTGCATGGTTTGCCATCATGTGGGCATAGGATCCTCTGGAATTAGGGTTGGAGGCCCCCATTTGGCCTCTTTTTTTTGGGGGGTCCTTGTATTTCTTCTCCAATCTGTCCTGTTGACCTTCTGCTGTCGGGTGCACTGATTCATCTCCGTTGGATCCCCTCCAACCTCTATCCACCTCGTTGGTATTCCTGCCTCCTATCGGTGGGACGGATCCTTTCTCGAATTTCGTCTCATGGATCCTCTCGCTGGATCCTCCTTCGCTCTCCTTCATTGTTCCATTTAAAGTTTCTCTTTTAGTTCTTCTTTCTTATCAAAAATATTTTCAAAGATATTCTTGTTTCATTATTTTAATCTAGATGTCACTGATTTATTTATTTTTGGATGTGTATGCAACCCATCGTTTCCTAAATTATTCTACATCTGCACTATCATAGTAACAAATGGAGAATGGTCTTCCTACATTTACTCTCATTTAAAATATAATTTATTTTTAATTCACTTACCACCATTTTAACTCTTATTGTCTAGTGATCTAAACCAATCCTTGTCAAGGTATTAGTTTTAGCACAAGTGCATTTATCTAGCTAATGATATAAGAGTATGCATCTGTCTATTTTTTTTGCTATGAGGTTCTAGCCTATCCTATTGTTGGACCATGTAAACTCAACCTCCCATAGATTATTATTTTTGAATAAAAGCTAAGAAATCTCTTATACTTTGGGTTATTTTCCTAATTCTCTCAAAATTTTCATCCATCATTAAAATCTCCTATGATCATGAATAAGGTTTCTTGGTATTTAATTCTTATAAAGGCTTCAATCCCATTTCATACTTTTGATATGCTTGAATGAGTTGTAGGTCCATGACTTTATCGAATTATTTGTTACTTGTTCAGTTTATTTTTAATTTTGTATTTAAAATAAGTAATTATTAGTTTATTTGTACGACTTTATTAACAATTTTGTTTGTCAGAAAAAAATTTAATTGGTTGTATGGGATTTTTTAACATCCAAGAGACCACATGCCATATGATATTTTCCTTATAGAGGATGTTATTTACCTAGTATATGTTCATCCAACCAAACTCTGGTTACTCAAGTATGGTATACAACTCTACCTCAATTGGATTTGAACCTTGAACTTTCTATTCAAAGTTTTAAAGTATTTCGAGTAGGCCCACCAAAGTTAAAGTCTTATTACATCATCACCACATAGTGGTATTACAATAACTTGATTATTATGCATATATCGTTTGACAAGATTCGAACCTAGGTCCCTCCTTGAAAGTTGAGGAATTAAATCAATTAAGCTAATACTATTTAATGCCACTTTATAAACATTAAAACATCTTGTAAAAATTAAATTAAAAAATATTGAAAGCTTATTAGTCT
This sequence comes from Wollemia nobilis, assembly GCA_028583015.1. Taxonomy (NCBI): domain Eukaryota; kingdom Viridiplantae; phylum Streptophyta; class Pinopsida; order Araucariales; family Araucariaceae; genus Wollemia; species Wollemia nobilis. The sequence goes on from JAQPPZ010016381.1 coordinate 2,570,835, forward strand.
AATAATAAACTTATGCTAATCAAATAACATTAGCTCAACTGGTTAGATTCTTCAAAATTCAAGGAGGAAACACAAGTTTGAATCTTGTAAAGTGACACACAAATAATATCTAAATTGTTGCAATGCTACTAAGTGGTGATGATAAAACACTGGTGGGGTCATTTCAACCGATACATGAACAATATCCAAATTATTGCAATACCATTATGCAGTGGTGATGTAATATGAGAAAATACTCTTACAATTTTTTTAAAGAAATAACCCAATATGATGCAAGTATAGTGGCATATTCCATGATTGTAATTTCGTTCCACATTAATACCTATCTATCTATCAACTTTGGAGTTTGATAAAAAAATTCTAAATTACCATTGAGGTAAATATATACTTTAAATTTAAACTCCATCTCCATATAATTCCTTGTAATGCAAATGAAGTGATGTACTTGCTTATTTATTAAAGTACAACATTGTAATAAGGAAGGTGTAAGTAATGCAAAATAGAATCAAATAAATAGATATGTTCATGAACGGTTTGGGCTTTGGCTCTTCTTCAAGAGGTCCAAGGTTCAAACCGTGACGTGGGTGAGTGTGTGAGAGGGTAGGTGTGTGTCTCCTTGGTGGAGTTGTTGTAACAGTTTGGGGATTCCTGGTCAAAACCCCCATCTCTTAATATTACCAAAAAAAAAAAAAATTAATGATTTTTATCATAATGATGATTTTTTCAATAAGATTTATTTTGTTATTTAAAACATGTAATGATTTCAATTAAATTACTTATTTAATATATTTTAGTTTCATAATTAATATAATTAATTATTAATTTATTTGTATTATTTTATTAACAAGCATGATTGTCACAAAATAGAAATTAGAACATCTTATCCCAATCTTTTAAAAATAAATATACAAAGTAATATTTTTAACTTCATAAACTCATATATGGACAAGGGAAGCAATACATGAGAGTCTCAAAATGACACACAATGTACATGTTATGAAATGAAAAAACATAGCATTTTTTTGAAGCAAGCGATAGATCTTCTAAAGCAGGCAATGGAGTTAAAACCCTAGCGTAAGGAAGGAAAATTTATAGCAAATTTCTAAAGGAAGCGATGGATATTATAGTGCAAGTGACAAAGATCAAAACCTAGTGCAAATAAAGGAAAAGAAAATATAACAATTCTCTAAAGTAGGCAGTGGATTTTCTAAAGTAGGGGACAAATATCAAACTCTAGTGAGGAAAATAACATAATTTTTTTGAAGTAGGCAGTGGAGTTCAAACCCTAGTGCATGGAAGAAAAATATAACAATATTTTGAAGTAAGAAACATATTTTATGAAGAAGACATGGGAGATCAAACGCTAGTGTGAGGAGGCAAGTGATAAATTTCTTCTTAAGTAAACTGTAGATTAAAGATACAACGCCAAACAAAAGATAAAGAAATCACGATAAAAAGTAATGCAGAACACAGTTGTACAAAACAAACGATTTTTATTAATCAATGAATTTTAGAAACTCCTTTTGAGTACAACAGGGCTCGTACCCCTTTTCGTGATACAAGATTACAATTTGTGCTAGGGTTCTCCGAAACCCTAGCCGGCACAATGTGGTGGCGTCTCCGAAGAATGTATCCTTAACCTCAACGGAATGAGTGGGCTTCGTTGTATCCTTTGGCTCGGACCACTCCAACTTAAGCAGCTGCTATCATCCAATCAAATCTGCCATTAAAATCCTGCACACATTAAAACTACAAAAAGGTTAGAAACTAGTAAGAGGGCTCCACTGTGTGAGCCCTCAAAAACAATCTAAAACCCTAGAAATGAAATAAATAGAATGCAGAATCTAACGGTAGATTAATACATAAAAATATTACTTGCTTTAGAATCTATACCTCTTTTTCTGTTAACGCGACGAGACCAGGCGGCACTTGGAAGTGATGTAACTGTCAAATCGGCTGCGGAAGGCACCCTGGTGCGATCGTTGAATGCCCGCATGCTTCTAGATCGGGGTTGCAGACGTTGGTCTGCGTCTGTGGCTGTGGGTAAACGCCCGCGGGAACTTGCGACAAGAATGGGGGATTCTGCAGAATGCTGTATAAGGGATGGCGGCGAAGTTGGCGACGAATGCGGCGATGGATGCGGCGAAAAGGGACGGCGATGGATGGGTAGGTTTTAGCTGAAGAAGAGATAGATAGCGATAGATAACAAAAGAGAGATCATAAAAGAGATAGCCAGGGTTTGAGCCATCAAGGTGACTCAATTTATAATCTAGTCTTAGGGAACACTTTAGGGTTTTAACGACACTTTGAACGTGTGGCTAAGATTAAAGTGGATCCAAGGGTAGAGAATAAATATAGGTTGTGAAACGGATTAAGATGGATGGACGGATGAGATTAAATGAAGGATGGATGGCTCAGATTAAATCACTTAAAGTATATTTATATATATATTAAAATATATTAAAATATAAAAATATATATATAAATATTAATTTAAATAAATTTGGGAATGAAAAATGGCGATAAAGGTGAAATTGGGCCAAATAATGGCGGGAAGGTGTGGATTTGGGCCAAATAATGGCGGGAAGGTGGATGACTGACACGTGGCTAACAGGAAGGTATAGATGACTTACAAGTGGCTGGATTTTGGTGTCTACAGATGTCCCTTTTTGAACTGCTTTGTGTGAAGACACAATGCAAGCACAAAAACTTAAGACACCTAAAAAGTCGGATCGGACGCAACTCTCTCTCAAGACTAAAGCACAACTTTGAAGACCAAAGAATAAAAGAATATTTAAAATTTTATCGGCTTACCCCCTCAATTGGCGAGCAAGAATGGTTCTCACAAGCCAATTGGAAGAAATTTGGAAGAAAATGAACCGTTTTTGCCCCAACGGTGAAAAAAAGGGTTGGTGTATGAACCATCTGTTTATGTCCCAACAGGAAAGGGGTTGGTGTACAAACCAGGAAAGAATATGATTAAAGACGATATGAGTGATGTGAAAGATGGACCGTTTTCTGCCCCAACGGTTATAAAGGGATTTTTGCCAAATTGTAAGTTCCATGATCATGTAAGATGAATTCCACTATAGGAAAATTAGAAATTGATAACGGATGCCCCAACTCCTGTGTGTGAGTCCATACTGTTAATGAAATTGCCTTGTTGGTGCCATTGATATGCAAAGATGAAAGATGCATGAAAAGAGTCCAGAACTCAGAGATGCTCCTAGTGACTGTATGGATAATTCCTCGGGTCGGAACCAATCAACCTAGGTAGCCTCAATCTCTAGCAAGACTCAAAATAATGATGATATTAAAGATTGTCCATGTTTAAGGCCCCATGAACTAGGCCATCAATGACAACTGTTGAGCAAATTAATCTTGGTATGAGGTCACTTGAAAAGTAGAATATCCAAAATTGATTTCCAATTTTCAAACAGTGAAATAGTTGATTATGATAAATGGTAGGTGTCCTTATGGTGGTTTAATCCTCTTATTGAATTGCATGGATTCAAATCGCTGCAATCACCAAGGTGATAGAATATACCACTAGATACGAGGTTTACTTTAATTTGATTTGGCAAAAATATGCATGATGAAAGAAGAATGAATGAAATTGACGATAGATCAGAAAAATTGATGAATGTGGTTAATTTTGTGAAGGTTTTGAATATTTTTAACCCAATTTGTAAAACAATGATGAATGATGCGCTTTTTGAGCGAAATGACAAAATTTGTGTCCAAAACTGTTGTAACCTTCACACAATGTTTTATTATGATAAGAAGAATGGATAAATTGAATTTGATGAAATTTGAAGGAGGTAAGCTTCAATTTTGCAAGTTTTGTTCCTTTATTCAATACTGACACCAAACGCCGGTCTGTGTTTGTGGTTGGTAGAGATGCCCGTCGGTGTTTAGGCACTCTACAAATGCAGGACTGCATCTAAATGCACCATGAAATGCCCCACTGCATTTCAGGGTGCCAAAACCAGCTATTTAAACAGTTTCAGTGAGAATTTCGCTCATTTGTGCATTTGAGCTTGAGAGAAGTGCGTCTGAGGGAGTGGAGTGAAAGGTTTGTGTGGGAGCTATGGCGGAGATAGGAGTGGACGCGCCAGTGCAGCCAGCTGAGGTATTTGTTCATTTAAGAAAGTACTTATTATGTGTTTTTTTTTTTTTGGGAAAAATTTGTAACAAATTTTTGTTTTGTTGTTTTGCAGCTTAGGATGTTAGAGGCACGACACCGATTCTCCCCTATCATTCTGGGGATGAGGAGGTCGTTGTCCCAGGCAGACTGGGAGATATTGGAGGTAGTGGAACTAGTGGAGGCAGCCTGGTTGGAGGTAGTTCGAGCAGATGAGGGGTACCTCTCGGCTTTGGCCGAGAGGTGGGATCCAGATCGGGGGACGTTCTAGCTCCCGACTGGAGAGATGACGGTGACACTTGAGGATGTATACCACATCCTCAAGGTGCCCATGGAGGGGGTGCGGGTGAAGGTTGGACGAGATAGGGCTGCAGAGATGGCCAAGTTGTTTAGGGATGATTGGAGGGAGATCCAGACGAAGAGCGGGGGGATCCCATACTTGGCCATGTATACGGCCAAGGAGTTGGTAGCGGTGGAGGCTCTGATGATGTTCGTGTTGGCCAACATTGTGGCCCCGAACGACACGGGTGCGAGTTCCCATGGAACTCGATGGGTGTAGTGAGAGAGATGCTCACTAATAGGGTAGTGTATGCCTGGGCGCCTGCTTTATTTGCGTAGGTGTACCAGGAGTTGTATGAGGTTCGGAGACGAGGCCGGAAGGGCCTAGGTTGTAGTGTGGTTCTCCAGTGCTAGGGTTGGGAGCACTTCAGAGTGGCTTGATCGGAGGGGTTGCCATGGGCTCACTGGGACATGAGCCAGGTTTATGGTAGGAGATGGCCAGTGGTGGAGGAGAGACAGCCTAGTCGCCCTGTGAGATCGGGGCAATGGTATAGGAGATTATGGACAGATTTGACAGATGCCCAAGTCATTTGGAGGCCCTAGCGGGAGGCAAGGTGTATCAGGGATGGAGAGCACCTGAGACGGGTGCGACAGGCCAGATGGGTAGTGGGGCGGGGCCATAGTGAGGCGAAGTACATACAGATGTCTCGAGTACTCCGCCAGGTCGGATTGAGGCAGGATGTCCCCGGTGAGCCAGTGCGCTACCGGAGGCACAGATCAAAGGGTGATTTGCCGTGTGCCGATCCGTGGAGGGAGGCGACAGAGGATGATGAGGACATGGAGATCCCCGACATGGACGACGTCGGGGTGACAGCTGAGTATGCAGCATGAATGTCCGTAGAGCCGAGGTGGGAGCCACCATTGGTGGCTGGTGGAGCCGGAGAGCCAGAGGCTAGGGTTGGAGAGGGCGAGGGAACCGTGGAGGTTCCCAAGCGCAGGGAGGGTCCCTGCCTTCGATCTGAGGTTCCCATCGTGATCGCCATTTGTAGATTAAAGATACAACGCCAAACAAAAGATAAAGAAATCACGATAAAAAGTAATGCAGAACACAGTTGTACAAAACAAACGATTTTTATTAATCAATGGAGTTTAGAAACTCCTTTTGAGTACAACAGGGCCTCTAACCCTTTTCGTGATACAAGATTACAATTTGTGCTAGGGTTCTCCGAAACCCTAGCTGGCACAATATGGTGGCGTCTCCGAAGAATGTATCCTTAACCTCAACAGAATGAGTGGGCTTCGTTGTATCCTTTGGCTCGGACCACTCCAGCTTAAGCAGTTGCTATCATCCAATCAAATCTGCCATTAAAATCCTGCACACATTAAAACTACAAAAAGGTTAGAAACTAGTAAGAGGGCTCCACTGTGTGAGCCCTCAAAAATAGTCTAAAACCCTAGAAATGAAATAAATAGAATGCAGAATCTAACGACGGATTAATACATAAAAATATTACTTGCTTTAGAATCTATACCTCTTTTTCTGTTAACGCGGTGAGACCAGGCGGCACCTGGAAGTGATGTAACTATCAAATCAGCTGCGGAAGGCGCCCTGGTGCTATCGCTGAACGCCCGCGTGCTTCTGGATCGGGGTTGCAGATGACGATCTACGTTTGTGGCTGTGGGTAAACGCCCGCGGGCACTTGCGACAAGAATGGGGGATTCTGCAGAATGTTGCAGAAGGGATGGCAGCGAAGTTGGCGACGGATGCGGCGATGGATGCGGCGAAAAGGGACGGCGATGGATGGGTAGGTTTTAGCTAAAGAAGAGATAGATAGCGATAGATAACAAAAGAGAGATAGTAAAAGAGATAGCCAGGGTTTGAGCCATCAAGGTGACTCAATTTATAATCTACTCTTAGGGCACACTTTAGGGTTTTAACGACACTTTGAACGTGTGGCTAAGATTAAAGTGGATCCAAGGGTAGAGAATAAATCTAGGTTGTGAAACGGATTAAGATGGATGGACGGATGAGATTAAATGAAGGATGGACGACTCAGATTAAATCACTTAAAGTATCTTTATATATATATTAAAATATATATATAAATATTAATTTAAATAAATTTGGGAATGAAAAATGGCGGGAAAGGTGAAATTGGGCCAAATAATGGCAGGAAGGTGTGGATTTGGGCCAAATAATGGCGGGAAGGTGGATGACTGACACGTGGCTAACAGGAAGGTATAGATGACTTACAAGTGGCTGGATTTTGGTGTCTACACAAACGATATATTTTTCAAAGAAAGTTAGGAGAGGGACACGACACCAAGGGAAGAAGTGAGATCTATCACTTTTAGATATTATAGGATACAACAAATTCACAAATATGGCAATTCTGATAGGCAATTGACTTGCAAGTTAAGGTTTTGTGGTGGAGGAAGATTGTAACACCTTGAAAAGGTTTATTGGGTTATAATGCACATGGATGTCAAGTGTTTGAATTCATTCATCTACTAGATCAACTATAGAATATCCAAGTGTTGTAAATATATTATAATTTTTTTTTGGTTACATAGGAGAGTTGGCTACAACCACTATTTTTAGTAACTGGCAGTGTAGGGTTCAAACCACAACAACCACCAAACCTATCTGTCTTATTAATTTTTGACCCGACGTGAGATGGGGACCGCCGATCGCTCAAGTTTTGTACCGTCATCGTTAGTCTGGTTTGCACTCAGAGAATTCAGAGCAGACTACTCCCTTTGCAAACTGGCACCACCAAGGTTTGAACCTAGGTCTCTTCTCAACAAGTGCCCATCCAGACTAGCACTTGCCAATCCACCTAGCCCTTGGGGTTGATATTATAAAAAAAATATTTATAGAAAGTTATGGATGTCTTGATATATAATTTTCTCTGGTGTTTACCTTTCTATATGAAAGTAAAATTTATTTTTGGAGTTGCGTTTGTGGTATTTTTTTAATATGAAGGTTTAGGTAGCCATTGAAAAATAATAAGTTTCCTATCTATTAAAACTTCATAGTACTTGTCATTCGGGTAGGTGGTAGTCTATGCAAGTTAGGCTTTTTGTGGAAATACATATGGAGAATAGCACTAGGAATTCACAGGTCCTAAAGCATAACATAGGGCTTGCTCATGAATGGATTGTAGAAGAACGATCTATGTTAAAATAATATCTTCAATAGTTTGTAAGAGAATCAAACATTTTGAATTATATTAAAATTGTTGCACTTTTGCCTAAAAACCAGTATGAGATGTTGCATTAAGATGCACATGGATGTTAGAGGTGCCTAGAATTTCAACTTTGGTAATGAAGAAGGGATTAAAGGGATATAAAGAGGATAATGAGAAGGATGTGTTACTTCTACAACTACCATCACACCTATCAAATTCATCACACAACCCTTGGTTTCAAGTTGTATCACTAACAAGATGTAGCAACTTAATAAAGGGTTTGAAGGAGGTATTTGTAGGGGGTTTGTTGTTCGATGTGAAAGAGAATAATAGGTGAGAAAGAGGTGGATGTTGAGAATAGACTAGGGTTGTGGCTACTAAGGAGGGATACATAGTTGCATGACATGTATCTTAAACCTACGGTTATAAAGACATGGACTAAGAGGACATATTTTTAGAGTTTTTCTAACAAGACTACCACCATGGTGAGTGAAGTGGAGTGTGGAAAAGATAGTGGGAATTTTTTTTTCAAGGCTAGGTTTGCTAAGGCAACTTCTAATGGAGACTCCCTTGACCTTTAGGCTCTAAGGAGAATGCAGGATCATAAGAGGAAAGGAAGTTTTAAGTTTTTTCGAACAAGTTCATGAAGAAGAAGTGGGCTATTTGATGGATCCTTATGAGGAGGTATCCATATTTTATAGTGGAAGGAAGTATGAAAGAAATAAGTCTCCTTTCAAAGAGTTTAGTAATAGACCTAAGTTGATGATTTTACAGGAGGAAATGCAACTCTTGGACAAAAGTGATGATTGGGACACGTCCTCTTTAGAGCAAGGTCAAAATAGACCACAACTCTTCAATCAAGGCTACAAGAGAACAAAAGAATTTGGAAGAAGAAATCAAATAAGAATCCATTGGAAGTACATAAAAAGGCAACCAAGTGCATTTGAAGGAAGTGTAACAGAGCAAAATTAGTCCTAGAAGAAGGTGTGAAAATGGGGAAAGTAATTGAACTCTCACAATAACACTTATTGGAAATTTCTATGGGTGTGAGATTTTTGAAAAATCCTTGGTAGACTAGATGGTCAGGGAATGGATGGAAGTCCTAGGATATGCCTAGTTTTTCACTTTTGGTAAAAGGATGGTTGTCATTGCAATTCAAGACTAAGGAATATGTGGAAACTATTTTGTTAGAGAAATGGTTTTGGGGGTCAACTTTATTAATTATCAAACTATGAGACCCTTATTTTGACCCAAGGACCACTCGAATACCTACTCACCAAATATGGGTAAAGTTACTAGGGTTGTCATTAAAATTTTAGTCTAGATATGTTTTTCAATCCATAGGCAACTACATTAGTTCTTTCTTGGAGGTGGATGAGAAGTATCAATCCTCATGCTTAAGGACAATGGCCAAGATTCATGTTGATGTGGACTAGAGACATGGATTAGTGAGAGAAATTGTGTTGAAGTATAGCAAAGGAATGAAAGTAAAAACCCTAGACTATATTGGTGTTCCTTTTAGATGTGCATGTTGTTATAATTATGGACATATTACAAGGGATTGTTCTCTTATTTTTCAAGGAATTTTTGGCATTATAAGGAAGACAAATAGGTCTTTAATCGTGAGAATGAGATGCATTTTTTCCTTTAGGAACATGACTTACAAATTGATTATGTTATAAAATCAATGCATAAGGAACAAAAGCTAGAGAAATAAAGGAAAAAAATAAAAGATGCAAAGAAGGTGGAGATAAAACCTTTTATGCTAGATCAAGTGATGAATTCAAAATTATCTCAAATTGAAGTAAGGCTAGGAATATCAAATCAAAAGTTGGATGTCATGCTCCTAGACCTAGATATAAGATTTTAAAATAAAACTATTGCTAAATATCTTTTCTCATATGGGATTACATGTAATTCTCTTTTGAGTCCCTCAACTAACCAATGGATAAATTTACCAATCTATAAAACAAAATCTTACCTAAGAAAAGGTAAGGGTGGAGTTGAGGGGCAAGGAGGACCCTTGAATTCTTCTTCCTTGAAGGAAGTAGATCCAAATATTGGTTTAGACTCTAACAAGTTTTTAGTAGTGCTTCATAAGTAAATCAATTTGAATTTGCTTTCCTACTTCATTTTGCCTATAGTCACAAAGGTTTTGTGTCCCTAGGAACCCATAGGTATCCCCTATGATCCTTGAAAGAAAGAATATGACTAAGGTAAGGAGTTGGGAGAGGCCTCAGTAAAGACATGGGGGTTAAAAGTCTTGCTGGTAGGAGGGGCAGAAGATATTTTACTTCATTGGCTAAGAATAAAAGACTCTATGCAGTTCAACAAGGAAAGCAATAATTTTTAAATGGGATCCTTAGAGCAGGGATGATCTTGAACATAGTTAATCAATGAAAGTACTCTCCTTTAATATCCAAGGGATGTTCAACTCAACAAAAAAAGTTATATTGTTTAGGATGGTAGAAATTCATGATCCAAATATTCTGCTAATTCAAGAGACAAATGGGTTAGCTATGAAAGTGATGGAAGATCTCAGTAAATTGCTTAAAGGATGGGATTTTTTGTCTCTTGATGTTGTAGGAGCCTTGGAAGGAGTGGCCACAAGGTGAATAGTAAATCAATTTAGGCTAACAACCAAATTTTCATTGCTTGACTCATGAGTAGGTACTGCATTCTTTTTAGTGGAGCTCAAGGAAATAGTAACAATGGTGAACATTTATGTCCCCTATAAATACACGATGTAATATTGGGATAAGCTTATGGATCATAAGTTTTTAGCAGCTAATATTTTAATTTTAGGAGGTGATTTAAAATTAACTCTTTCTAGGAGTGAAGTGTGGGGTATTGTTGCTAGAATTGATCCACTAGCTAATTACTTCATTCAAAAATTTGAAACCAATAGGCTAGTAGAGCAAGTGCCTATAATGTCCATCCCAAATTATAGGAACATGAGGGCAAGAGTTGATAGAATTTCTATGAGACTAGAGAGATTTTTAATAGTAAAGAGTTTGGTAAATGACACTTAAAAATTGAAGTCTTGGGTTGAAGTCGGAGGGGACTCCGATCATTCCCCCATCATGCTTCTTATAACAAAAAAATTAAAAAAAACTACATTGTCCATTAAAATTCAATTTTGAGTGGCTAAAAGAGGATAGCTTTGTAACTCTATTCAAATTAGAATGGGTGAAGTTTGATCCTAGTCCGAGAGTTTGCTTGTATTAAATTTGTAGAAAATATAAAAAGGGTTAAGGCATTAGTAGTTCAATGGGCCTTTAAAAAAACTGATGGATGAGCAAAAATTAAGGGAGATGGAGGAGAAGATTGTAGTTTTTCTAAAAAATGACTTTGAAAAAGAATTGGATGAGGAAATAAGGCTTTAGTACACAAGTTTGAAATAAAAAAAGATAGGATTGTTGGTAGAGAGAGAATCACAGTAGAGGCTTAAAAGTAGAGTACATTGGATTGCAAATGGGGATGAGAACACTCAATTTTTTTCATAGATTTGTAAATCACAAAAAATAGCAAAATACAATTTGGTATCTACAAGGACAAGATGGAATTAAAGTCTCCTCCTTTAAAGGAATAAAAACATGTGAGTAAGGAATTTTGGTCAACTATACAAGGATCCTGGTCAAGTTAATATAGTTAAAACAATCGTAATAACTTCTATTATTCCTATATTTATAGATGAGGAAGCCAATGGTGAGTTGATTAAGGAAGTATCAAAGGAGAAGCTCAAAGTTGTTTTAACCTCCTTACAAGAAGCTAAGAGTCCAAGACCTGATGGATGGGCTATGCAATTATTTCTTAGGCTCTATGATCTTTTGGAGTCTAACCTACCCAAGGTTGTGGAGGAGTCTAAGAAAAAAAGATGGGTAAATGTGATATTTAACACTACCATAATTGCTCTTATTCCAAAAAGGGACAATCCTTCTTCCTTTGATGATGTTAGGCTCATTTCTTTGTGTAACTATGTGTACAAAATTATAGTAAAAGGTTTCTCCCTTCTTCTATATCTATTGAGCAATTTGATTTCCTGCATGGTAGATAGATTCATGAAGTAATTGGTGTTGCTTAGGAAAGTCTTCATACCATAAAATCAAAGAAACTTCTAGCAATGATGATGAAGTTGAATCTCTCCAAGGCTTTTGACAAAGTAAACTAGCTATATTTAAGAATGATACTTACTCATATTGGGTCCTATGTATAGATGGTTAACTGGATTATGGGATGTCTTTGTTTTTTTATTTTGTAGTTTTGGTTAATGGGTCACCCTCTTAGTTCTTTAAAGCTTCTCAAGAGATCAGACGAGGTTGCCATATGTTACTGTTGTTATTTTTTTTGGTAGCTAAGGGATTAAGTAGGTGCATTTTAGAAACCCAGAGGGTATGAGTAATAAATAGAATTAGAATAGGTAGAATAGTGGAACTCACCCATACACTTTTTGTAGATGATGTTCTCATTTTCATAGATGGAATAGTAAGAGTTGCTATGAAGTTAAAACAATATTTAGATATTTTATACCTAGAAACATGCATGTGTATTAATGCATAGAAGTCAAAAATATCTTTTAACCATGTGGATCAGTAACATACCATATTAATAGATCAACTTTTCTCCTTTAATAGATTTGATCTTGAAGAGGTTTAAATATCTAGGGTTCTTTTTGAAACCCAATAACTATAGTTTACATGACTGAAATTGGTTGATAAAGAATGTGGAAGGAAGAATTAATAGATGGTGCAACAAATGGATCTCTTTGGGGTGGAGATTAAATTTGGTCAAGTCTATGTTGGAGGCAATACCAGTATATTGGTAATCTTTGGCTCATATACCAAAAGAAGTTTTGGACAAAATTAGACAATTAAACTAGAGGTTTTTATGGACATGGAAAAGTGAAGAGGAAGGTATTCCCTTGGTTAAATGGAAATCCTTAGCCAAGCCCGATGAAAATAGAGGATGTGGACTTAAGAACATCTTCCTATTTAGCAAGGAAAACAACCAAGTGTGCTTAGAAGATAATATCAAACAAAGGCTTGTGGAATAAGATCATACATGAAAAGTATTTAGAGCCACTCATAGTTGAGGAGTGGATAAGGTCCCTAGTGAAGTAAACCCATAATGTTTCAATCTATTGGAAGGTAATGATTCAGGCCTTTTATATTGTAGGTGATTGGCTTGCTTGGAAAATAGGGGATGGTTCAAGGATAAGACTAGGCTTAGACCCTTGTATTGGTTGTGGTGATATGCATAAATTTCCAAATAATGTAATTCAGACCCTAAGATATTATGGTATTGGAACTCTTACCCAAGAAACTGATCCAAAATATTCTACAAACTAGAGTCAAGGATGGAAGGAATCAACAATGTTAGGGCTTTAGGGCTAGGAGGCATACCAGTAGGAAGAATATGTGGGGAGACATAAATATGGATATATCAAGTTGCAAGAGGAAATTGATCAATTGGTCTGGACAAATAATGAAACTACGAGAGAGTACACTCCAAATTTGAGGTATAAGACTTCATTAGAAGATAGCAATGACAATCTAGCATGGTGGTGGAAGATACTCTGGAAGCATAAAGCCTCATTAAAGACGAGACTGTCCTATTGGTTTACCATGAAAAATAAGGTTCTAACATGGGAGGTATCACAAAAGAAGAATTGGAATGGTCTAAGAAGGTGCCATTTATGTAAGTTAGACAATGAAACAATTATTCATTTACTAGTAGCTTAATCCTTTACTAGATAGATTTGGAGGGAGGTTCTAACATAGTTAAAAATTCCTATAGGATGGAAAGAAGAATCCTTAGGAGAGTGTTTAAAATATTGGTTTGAAAATAGGTCATACAGAGGTTTTATAGCTCTCCCATTGTTTATGCCATGGGAAGTATGGTTATCTAGGAACACATTTTTTTTTTAATATCATGAGTAGCCTACTTAGAAATTCTCCCAAATCATCAAAAGTTTCAATAGTTGTAAGGTTTTGGCAACAACAAAGGTAAACATACAAATCATCCCTCAAAATATCAATAAATCAAGGGCTTGGGGCTAGATAAGGGGTCTCTAGAGTTTGTGGAGTAGGAGGATTACTATTTATTTTTTACTCTCATTATTTTAAATTCAAGGTTAGACTCGGAGAAGGTTTTAATAATTATGCTGAAATTATGGCACTCAAATTTTTGGTTCGTTTCAAAAGGAATACAAAAAATTCAAATTTATGAAGACTCGCAGGTGGTAATAAAATGGATGCTTGGTGTTTTTAGGATGAAAAACATGATTCTACAACCCACATCTCAAATAAATGAAGTTGTGGATTGAAATGAAGCTTTTAATTTTTGGCATATCTATAGAGAACTAAATAGGGAAGTAGATTAACTCTCAAAGGAGGCACTTTATATTGAACCAAGTACATGCTTAGTACAAGAATTCAGTGAGGGCAATGCACTACAATTGGTCCATATCTCTATCTAGGGGGATTAATTCACTCCAGTTAAAGCAAGCACAATTAAAGCAACTTTTTCAAAAAATCAGAAGTCAGTGATTTAAAGGATACTAGTTGACAAATTAGGAAGGTGTCTAAGGATAGAAATTGTCCTGATAGATATAACTAGTTATAATGTATAAGCAACCTAATTTTTAGGTCATTATTTAAGCTTTGAAGCAATGATAAATAGGTATATGAAGAATATAATTTCACACTTTATTAATATAAAATTATTACTTTTTTTATAATGTCTTTTTTACATAAAAAAAAAATTATGACTTTTTTCCATTAATTTTTTTTTGTAAATTATTGTGAAAAAGTCTTAAATTCATTAAATTTATTTTTTTGTAAGTGAATAGTAAAGAAGTTATAGTTATGTGAAGAAGCTATAGTCTTATGCTAATCAAGGACATAATGCATAGACAATAATTATTTTATAAAAAATAAATCACAACCTTTATCTAGACTTGATTAACCTTAGTATTGTTTAGTGTTTATCATGGGGCTAAAATATTTGATATAACTTTGAATTTGTAATTACATTTTTATTTTTATTTATTTATTATTAATAAAAACAAGGTTTTGAGTGGGTCCTTATCCCACTTATAAAAATGTCTACGTTATTAATGGTTATAAGATATCAAAACCAAAATTTAGGCATCTACAAACCTAAACTATATCAATCAAAGTTATAATAGAACTTTTCTCTACACTGCCAAAACTGAAATTAAAATTTTAGATATAGAGAAACAAATAGAAAACTATAAAATAGGCAAAAATCATTACACTAATCTTCACCATCAAAGTTAGATTCAAAGCCAACATGGATCATATCCTCCATCAACTTATCTTTCATAAAATCACTCCCCTAAATATGCTCATGTCAACATCCACCAAGCATGAAAGCCTCTCATCCAAAATTTCCTTCTCTCCCTTCCTTCTAAATCTTCTCATAATTAAGATGCGAACTGACTATTTAGTCTAAAAAGATCTAAGGAAATTTGTTGTTGATCCCAAGCCATTTTTTTATTAATTATTTCTTGGTTCAATGTCCAAAAAACCAGATTATAAGGGATAACTCAACCTGCTCAAAATAACTTAGGTGCTTCTTGATGTCACTAATAACATCTTGAAGAAAACCCCCTAAATCATTTTTTTCCTTTGAGGCTATTGATGACAACTAACAAGTCATCTTCCACATGGATTCGATCAAAACCAAGTGATTGAACTTTCTTAATTTTGGCTAGAACTCCCTTGCCTCTTCCACCGTATTGGTTGTGGTCTCATAAAACTCAGTATAAGCACCAAGGAGAACCCCCTTATGGTAACAAAAACTCTTCTCATCCAATTAGCCTTTGGTTTCCTTTGGAGGCCCTATCAAAATTTAATTTGATCCAACCTTCCTTTGGTGGGTTCCATTTTATTGTGTCCTTATTGTTCCCTTTATTCTTGACCCCATTAGTGGGGAATTCAAAGTTCTAGTTTTTAGCTACAATGTTTTCTATCCTTTTTTGTCCCATTCCTCTAATCTTGGATTTTCACTATTTTTTTGATGTTCAAATTAATTGGCTCTATAATCCTATTAACATTCCACCTTTCTCCTCTAAAATACTTTCCTTTCCAACCAATTATTCCAGATTGTGTAGGCTAGGATTAAACACCAAAGTAGCTAAAATATTCTACTTTGATACGGACATTCCCATTGCATCACCATATCCTTCAAATTACTTACAAAAACCTAATAAATTTTGGTTTTGACCAAAATTTTATCCTAAATTTCTATCGTGCATTAATAGCGGATAAAGAGATAATCATGAGTCTCTTCTTCAGCCAAGCATAACTCACATCTAAAAGGTCCTACAAAGCCCTTTTTACGAAGGTTATATATAGTTAATGCTTTCCCTTTTACAACTATACAATGGAAGAAGATCATTTTTGAGACCTCTTTCCTAATCCAAATAATTAGCCAAGGAAAATCTAGAATGTCTTCATCTTTTACCACGTACTAACCAAACTTTACTTGGTATTGACATATTTGAACCATGACCATCACAACTAACCACTTATTGTACTTGAGGAATATAACAAGCTCTCAAACTTTCTTTTAAAGCACCGTTTACCTCCCTAAACTAATTCTCCAAGGCTAGAGTACTTCCAAGGCAAAAACCACCTCTATCCTAGATTTATTATTTTAAATTAATTATATAGAGATTGAAACAAGGTCTGCCTATATTACATTATACTCACTCAGAGTATTACAACCTTTATTTTATCATTACCACAATGATATTACAATAAAATTTTAGCTATTACATATATATCTTCCTCATATCATAACTACATAGTCTAATATTATAAACACAATAGTATTACAAGAACATTTCAAGCAATCCCTAGTCTCCTTGAAACTCAAGGCATTTAATTAATTGAGCGCATTAAAACCTAAGTAACTTAATGAAAGTTTTACAATCCATGGTCACGTTAAAATGTAATGTATTTAACCATACTTCAGTAAGACTTTGGAACTCCAAATAGAAGGTTCAAGGTTTGAATCCAATGGGGTAGAGTTGTACACCATACTTTAGTAACCAGAGTTTGGATAAATATATATTAAGTAAACATCCTCTACTAGGGTTGTCTCATATGGCCTATGGTCTTGTGGATATTAAAACTATTTTACCTTTAACCACCCTTAACATTTGACAGTAAAATGCTAAAGTTCATTATGACATTCTAAACTTTGGTTTTGGGTGTGAAACACCTCACTCCCTACTTATTGCTCTTACTTCATGGACTTAAAGCCATTATAATTAATAGTTAACCATTTTAGTGTCAAATTTTATAATAAATACTTAAAGTTTAATTTAAGTAATTGAAAGTATAAAAATAATTATCGAGGGGGACAACGCAACCATTTAGGGTTTGGGCTTTGGCTTTTCTTTAGTAGATCCAAGGTTCAAACCGCGACGTGGGTGGGTGAGTGTGTGAGGGGGTGAGTGTGTGTAAAATTCCCTATTGATAGGCATAGCTCTCGGCTTTATGAAGGATCATGGTTGGGAGGAGACTGCTCAGCCTTGTGCATTGGTTCACATGGGTTTCTCACACTAACCAAATTATATATATATATTAATATTAATTATATTGTTTAAAATAAATTAAATTTTTTTATAATGTAATTTTTAATAGGGGTCATAGGGGTTATGGTTGGGAGGAGACTATTCAACCGGGATTTCTCACACTAACCAAATATATATATATATAATAAATTATATATTTTTAATATTAATTATATTGTTTAAAATAAATTAACTTTTTTTATAATGTAATTTTTTAAGAGGGGTCATAGGGGCTATGGTTGGGAGGAAACTACTCAACCTTTGCCTTGGTCATAAGGTTTTCTCACACTAACCAAATTAATATATATATTTGTGTCACACTAGGGATTTCTTAGTTTTTAACATGGGTTACTAGGGGATCATTTTGTGTGGGATCATTTTGTGTGGTTGTTCACTTCCAATTTTGGTATTGGATGCCCTATGTGGCCCTCTGAATGCACTTGTGTTTTCTTTGTCCTTACTAGAGGGAAGTCTATTGTGGTTATGACGTTGTTAAATGTTCAGACCTAGATGTAGGCACCCATACCACTATGTGCATTTATATTATATTTGTTTCCTTAAGATTTTGATTAATATGAACTTCATAGCAATTTCAATTTTATATATATATATATATATATATATATATATAATTTTATATTTTTAATTTTAATTATGTTGTTTAAATAAATTAACTTTTTATAACACCCAGGTGTTGTAGGTGAGTTGGAGAGGAGAGGGCAATCCTCCAAGGGAAGTCCCAGGTTCGAATATCCACCCTACCAAAAAGCTAAATTGGGTACCCAAAATCCAATTGATAATGCTGTTGGACCTAAAAAAAAAAAATTAGCTTTTTATAATGTTATTTTTTTTTAAAGAGGGGTTGTGGTTGGGAGGACACTGCTCAACCATGTGCTTTGGTCATAGAGTTTCTTACACTAACCAAATAAAAAAATATATAATAAATTTTATATTTTTAATATGAATTATGTTGTTTAAAATAATTTAACTTTTTATAATGTTATTTTTTTTAATAAGTTATAATGCTATTTTTTTAATTGATCGCATAAGGTTGAAATGAGCATTTATTTAGCAATATGTCACCTATAGCATTTTAATAAATGGTATTATTTGAAACATATTATTAGAAGCATCCATGATGTTTATATAATTAAATCATATTCCTGATTGATCTACATGTTATTGACTAAAGTGTTAATATTTTTTTAATACATAAGAAATCGGTAACACAACTGGGTGTTGCCACTATAATCCTTAGTTCGTTGTGAAGTTAATGAACTAAGTAAATGAGATATGTCAACTATAGCATTTTAATAAATGGTATTATTTGGAACATATTCTTAGAAGCATCCATGATGTTTATATAATTACATCATATTCATGATTGATCTACATGTTATTGACTAAAGTGTTAATATTTTTTTAATACATAATAAATCGGTAACACAACTGGGTGTTGCCACTATAATCCTTAGTTCATTGGGTTAAATGAAGTTAATGAACTAAGTAAATGAGATATCGACATGCCTTTGACTGAAATATTAATAGTATGAACTAAGTAAATGAGATATGTCAACTATAGCATTTTAATAAATGGTATTATTTGGAACATATTCTTAGAAGCATCCATGATGTTTATATAATTACATCATATTCATGATTGATCTACATGTTATTGACTAAAGTGTTAATATTTTTTTAATACATAATAAATCGGTAACACAACTGGGTGTTGCCACTATAATCCTTAGTTCATTGGGTTAAATGAAGTTAATGAACTAAGTAAATGAGATATCGACATGCCTTTGACTGAAATATTAATAGTTTTTGAATACATAATAAATCGATATCATCACTGGGTATTGTCACAATAAACCCTAGCTCGTTGGGTTAGACAAAGTCAATGGAACCTGAACCCTTTAAAACATCGAACAAAGATAACCAATCGATAAAAACTCAGCCGCTACCATCAAGCCTATCTCCTTATAGGTAGGTCGTGGGTTGAGCGTTGGACCTCCCAAAAGAGAGGCCAAAGCCCTAACCAATGTGCCATCTTTGTAGATCTACTAAAAAGTTTTTTTTGTTTACATAGGAGAGTTGGTCACAACCACACTATTTTTAGTAATTGATAAGTGCGCAGGGTTCAAACCACAATGGTTGCCCCCACAAAACCTATTCCACCTCGTCATTGTTGATCCAGTGTGAAGGAGACTATCGATCACTTAGGATTTGTACCGTCATCATCGATATGGTACGCACTCAAAAGATTCAGATAAAACTACTACCTTTGCAAATAGGCTGCTCCCAAGGTTTGAACTTAGGTGTCTTCTTGGTAAGTTCTTGGCTAGACAAAAACTTACCAATCCACCTAGACCCCACTACTAAAATGTTAATGGAGCAAAACTAGTACAAAAAATGAGGGTGAATTTGGTTTCATAATATAACCTTAAGTCCATGCATTGGCATAAGATCAAACTTATTTCTAAATGTTTCCATCCATAAAATAGTAACCATGGTGAGTGAGATTCACTCAAATTACTTCAAACATATAAAAAAATGTTGAGTTTGAGACTCTCATTCAACTTGCTTCAATTATATAAAACAAAAAATGTTAAGTTTGACATTAACTTTAAGTCCATGCATTGGCATAACTCTTATCTGTAAATGTTTTCATCCATAAAATTAAAACCATGGTGAATAGTGTGAGACTCTCACTCAACTTGCTTGAAACTTATAAAACAAAAAAATGTTAAGTTTAAGACTCTCACTCAACTTGCTTCAAACTTATAAAACAAAAAATGTTAAGTTTGACGTTAACTTTGAGCCCATGTTAAATCCATAATATAGATACCACTTCACCTTAAATTTATAATTAATGGATCTAATTCTATACAATGTTAATGTTTTAGCCCACGCCATGGTTTGAAACTCGGACCTCCCAAAAAAAAAAAGTCAAAGAACCATTGTGTTGTCCCTATAATATATTTTTTATTATTATTTTAACACACTCACACTTTGTTATGGTTGATTTTCCATTATAAAAACCAAAAACCATTGCAATAACACATGCATACTATGAGAACCAAATACTAATGTAGTAGTTACCATGGTTTAATTATAATAATTCTAAATTTATTTTTCTCCTTACAAATTGTTCTCCCCTATGTTTCAATAATAATTCAAATCCATGCATCTCTCCAACTCATACACACCTTGTTATGGATGATTTCTGGTTATAAAACCTAAAGATCATTGCAACAACACATGCACACAGGTTATGGTTTGATTATGATAATGTTAAATTTATTTGTTCTCCATAAAAATTGTTCTCCTCTATGTTCTTGTATTTGGGTTTTCATTTAAAAGATTTAAGTTCAAATGCTAGTAAGAGGGGATACAAATGTTGGTACGAGAGGACAGGGACTCCTTATAAAAACTTATGTTTTTACCTTAAAATTTATCTAATAGTATTAGTTCAAATGGTTAGATTTTTCGACTTTGACAAAGAAAAACAAAATTAAAATATACAAAATTCAATAGCCAATAATACAATACAAATAAGACCCATTTCAATCCCATTCAAAATAATAATAAAAACAATAGATTTATTCCTACCTTTGTCTTTTAAACCATTCAAGCTAAGCATAAACATGTTTAAAAATAAACATTTCTTGGTTTGTTTCAGTCCAAAGTTTCAAGAATAATTTTACAGAGTTTCTTGGTTTGTTTTGGCTTTTTTTTTTTCTTGGGAGGTTCAATGTCAACGTTTAAACTCCAGAAAAGATAGAAACTACGATATACCCAGAAAAGATAGGTATATACTAAAAAAAGAATAGGTTGGATGGTAGCAGTTTTGGTTGATTAGTTTGGGCTTTCCTTTTTCTTGAGAAGGTCCAAAATTCAAATCTCAAGATGTGTGTAAAACTGTGTGTTAAATACCTATTAATAAGCTTAACTATCCCTCTTAAAAAAAATCATCATAAAATCACTTAGTAAACCATAAAAGTAGTGTCTTCTGAAAGGGAGACATAAATCTTTCACTAATATATATAACATAAATTTTAATATGTTCTTAATTCATAGCAGCACGTAAGATTACACCTATGATGACGTAAGATTACACCTATGATGATGTCATGACATTTTGTATTGTTTTAAATATTGTTATAGAGTATGAACTTATAATATTTAACATCACTGAAATTTTATTTAAATTTAAAATCAAAGATAAAAAGCTAAAGTTGAATAATGTGATTGGATAATAAGTCTTCGAATCAATCATACGGACCAAATTCGTTGTCTCTTCATAATATTTCAATTTAGGTTTATCTTCTCATCATTTATAAAATATAATTTATTTATTTAATAATATATTCCTTGTCTTTCCATAATATTTCAATTTAGGTTTATCTTCTCATTATTTATAAAATATAATTTATTTATTTAATAATATATTTTTATTGTTCCTTTTATCCCTGGTTTCAGTAACGGAATCGATTTCAGGTTTTAGCTTTTAGCTACAATTTATTTATTTATTTTTTATCTTATTTTTTAATTATGACATTTTACTGTTTTCTGATGTTTAAATTAATTTGCATTTCATCTTTTCCTTCCAATTCTTTTTATTTTTTAATTAAATATTTTAAATTATGTCAATTAGGATTAAACACTAAATTAATTGAAGTCTTTTACTTTAAAAGGGCATTTTCACTGCACTTAATTCACTGGTAAAAACCAAAAAAATTATAATTTTGACTAAAAATTTATCTTAAACTTTTACCATGCATTGGCAGTGGATAAAGATACACTTATGAGTCTCTTCTTCAGCCAAGCATAGCTCACGGGTAAAAGGTGCAGCAAAGTTTTTTTTTTTTAAAGGTTATCTATAGTTAATGCTTTTTCTTGTACAACTATTTATTGGAAGTAGGTAATTTTAGAAATCTTTTTCTTAATCTAAATCTTTAGACAAAAGAAATTTGGAATTTCTACCTTTATTACTACCTGCTAACGAAACATTACTCGTTATTGTTTATTTTTAGACCATGACTATCACAACTAATCACCTTTTCGTAATTGAAAAATATAATAAGCTCTCAATCTTTCCTTTAAAAAGCCCTTTACTTCCCTATTCTTCATTGCTAGAGGACTTCAGAGGCGAAAGCCACCTCTATCCTAGACTTATTATTTTAAATTAATTATATAGAGATCTAAAAGAGGCCCATCTTCCTCATATCGCAACTATATAGTCTAATATATTTTTGGATACACAGGGGAGTTGGTTATATCCACATTATTTTTAGTAACTACCAAGTGCTGGGTTCAAACCACAAGGGCTTGTTGGGCTATATCATCTTGTTATTGTTGACCCGACGGACGTCAGATAATCGGGATTAGTATCCTCTTCGGTATAATGCGCACTTAAAATATTTAAATCAGACTACTACCTTTGTAACAAACATGCCCCCAAGGTTTGAACCTAGGTCTCTTCTTGGTAAGTGCATGTCTAGACAAACAATTACCAATCCACCTAGTCCTTGGGGGCAACTACATAGTCTAATATTATAAACACATAATAGTATTACAACAACATTTTTAAGAATCCCTAATTTCCTAAACTCAAGGTATTTAATTAGTTGAGTTCATTAAAACCCAAGTTAATTAATGAAAATTTTACAATAAAAGGACAACGTAGTGGTTAGGGCTTTGGCATCTCTTGGGGGAGGTCCAAAGTACAAACCATGGTGTACCCAAAAAAGGATAGGCTAAATGATATCAACCAAGTGTTTGTCGGTTACCCTAGAGGATCATGAGTGGCAGCATCCAATGGTGTTACTAATTCCTCTATGTTAAAAAAACATGTTTAACAATCCCTCTAGGCCCCCTTCACTGGAGTAAATACCCAAAAAAGGATAGGTCAGATGATATCAACCAAGTGTTTGTCAGTTGATACCCTAAAGGGTCACGAATGGCAGCATCCAATGGTGTTACTAATTCCTCTATGTTAAAAAAAAAAAACATGTTTAGCAATCCCTCTAGGCCCCCTTTACTGTAGTAAATACTTAAAGAGATGGGTCAGGTGAAAAAAAACTTATATAAAGATGAAAAAAAAACTTATGCCTAATCACCTTAGAATGTAAGATGTCTAACCAAAAAGCTAGAGTTTATAGTGGCAACATCTGGTATTTTGATTCCTTTATGTTCAAAAAAAAAAAAAAAAAAAAAAAACATTCCTTAAAACTTAAAGTGTCTAACCATACTTTGATAAGACTTTGGAACTCCAAATAAGAGGTTTAAAGTTTGAATCCAACGACGGATAGAGTTGTACACCATACTTTAATAATTGTAATTTGGTTGAATAAATATGCATTGGGTAAATAACATCCTCTACTAGGGTGGTCTGGTCTCATATGGCCTAAGGTCTTATGGACATTAAAAACTACTTTACCTTTAACCATCCTCTATATTTGATAATAAAATACAACCCTTATATTTGAGATAGAATGTTAAGGTTCTCTATGACATTTTGAACCTTGGTTTAGGGTGTGAAATTCCTCACTTCCTATTTATTGTTCTTACTTCATGGCTTAAAATCATTATTTTTATTTTTTCTTATTTTTGAAGAGATAAAAAGAATTGATAATAGCCTCTCCTATTGTCCCCGAGCACAGTTTATATTTGGAAAGCTATCACTATAGCCCTATCTCACCTCGATAAGATTTTTAATTTAAGTGAGGGAACTTGAAAGAGCTCGAAATTAACCACAAACTAGCAAACATTCAACAAATCAATCTCAACTTGCTTTAAACTTATAAAACAAAAATATTTAATTTGACATTAACTTTGAATTCATTATAGATACACTTCACCTTAGATCTATAATTAATAAATCTAATTCTATACGTTGTTGTAAATACCACCCTACCTTTATATATTCTCATACCTGTGTTTATTCATAATTATAAAAACGATCTCTTTGATGTAAAATCCTTTACTCTCACCACATGTTTTACAATTGATTATGATAATTCCAAATTTATCTATTCTCCTTATAAAGTTCTCCCATGTGTTTCACTAACAATTCAATGCATGCATCTCTTCAACTTTAATAATATATTAAAAAGATACTAATAGATTTATTCCTACCTTAGCCTTCTAAACCACTCAAGCTAAGCATTACCATGTTTAAAAAGAAACATTTCTTGGTTTGTTATGATGCTCCTGCCTTTGACCTTCCAGTTCATGCATTCTCTTCTGTCTGTCTAAGTGCAATGTTTCAAGAATAACTTCACAAGGGCTTTCCAATAATTTTGTTAAATGGAAGTATATAGCAAAGCAGCATTTGGAGCGTATGACTATTTCCCATCACTTAGTAAACCATAATAAGTAGTATTCCCTCTCCAAGGGAGACATTAATCTTTCACATCATAATAAGTAGTATTCCCTCTCCAAGGGAGACATTAATCTTTCACTAATTTATTTAAAATATAAATGCTAAACCTATGTTGATGTCTGTGATAAAATATAAACTTATAATATTTAACATCAATGAAAATTTATTTATGCTTATACCTATTCATTGCATGTTGCAGTAGGACAGTGACATGTAAATTGAATAAGTTTATAATCATAGCCATTTGAAAATTAAAATGAAAGACAAAAGAAAGTTGAATAATGTGATTGGATAATAAGTCTTCAAATCATCCAACAAACCAAATTCGTTGTCTGTGCATAATATTTCAACTTGGGTTTATCTTCTCATTCATGTAACAATATGTTTTTTATTTATTTATCCTTATTGTGCCTTTTATTCCTGGTCTCATTATTGGTTTCAGTTTTTAGCTGCAATTTAAAAAATAAAAAAAATTCAAATATTTTTAGCTTAGTTTTTCATTATTTTTGTGATATATATTTTTTTAATTTTTTATTTTTTTAGTTTAGTTTTTCATTATTTTTGTGATATTTTAATTAATTTGTTCTACAATTTTATTGATATTAAGTTTTTTTTTGTTTTTTTAATCAAATATTCAAGATTATGTGGGTTGGGAATTAACGTTAAAGTACTTGAAGTCTTCTACTTTGAAAAGGACATTCCTACTCCATCAATGGTCCTTCAAATTACTTGTAAAAATCCAATAAATTAAGGTTTTGATCAAAACTTTATCCTTTACCATGAGTCTCTTCTTTAGCCAAGCATAACTCACATCTGAAAGGTCCTTCAAAGCCCTTTTTGTTAAGGTCATTCTTAATTAATGCTTTCCTCTTATACAACTATCCAATGAAAACAGATTATTTTGGATCTCCTTCATAATCCGAATCTTTAGCCAAAAAAAAATCTAAAATTTCTTCTCCTTTTACCACTAACTTGATATTGTTTATCTTTAAACCATAACCATCACAACTAATCACTTGTTGGTGATTGAAGAATATAATAAACTCAAAATCTTTAGAACGCCCTTTACCTCCCTATACTAATTCTCCACTGCTAGAAGACTTCAAAGGCCAAAGCCACATCCATCCTAAATTTATTATATTAAATTAATTATATAAATATTGAAACGAGGTCCATCTATATTACATTATACTCACTAGTAACTACATAATGATATTGCCAAATGGCATTTGGTGTAATTGCAGTTGCCTAGTTATTATCATCCATGTGGTTGTGAGGTCTCTTCTTGTGTTTATGTTTACTCAAACAAACGCTGACATTTGTAAATATTTGTAAATGATGTTCAATATAAAAAAAAAGCCTACATAATGATATTAGAATATAATAAACACATAATAGTATTACAGCATTTTTCCTCAAACATAATTACATACTCTAATATTATAAACACATAATAGTATTACAACAACAATTTTAACAATCCCTAATCTCCTTGAATCCCAAGGTATTTAATTAGTTGAGCTTATTAAAAGTTAATAAAAGTGTTACAATAATATTTCTGGCAATCCTCGATCACCTTGAAACGCAAGGTATCTAACTTACTTCCATCTACTTTAGAACTCCAAATAAGAGAGTAGAGTTGTACACTAAACTTTAGTAACTCTAGTTTTTTTTAATAAATATTTATTGGGTAAATAACATCCTTGGGTGGCTTCTATAACATATGATCTAGTAAACATTAAAAATTATTTTCCCATTACCCTTAACCACCCTTACATTTGATAATAGAATGTTAAGGTTCATTATGACATTTTTATCACATTATTATTATTATTAATTACATATTTTAATAAATGGTATAATTCAAAACATCTTAGTCCCCGAGGTCCATGGTTCGAATCTTTGCGATGTGAAAGAAGACAATTTTTTTTTATTATTTTGATTTGCCTCTAAATAGTGGTATAATCGAATGGGACGACATTGCCGACCACCTTAAAGCAGCTCTAGAGGTTTCTTTCTAACCTAAAAGTTTACCTCCAAGGGTTAGGTGGATTGGTAATTACCTGTTTAACCGAAACTTACCAAGAAGAGATCTAGGTTCAAACCTTGGGGGCATGTCTATTTGTTTGCAAAGATAGTAGTCTAATTTGAATCTTTTGAGTGCGCTCTAGACGGATGATAATGATACAAATCTCGAGCGACCAATAGTCTCCCTCATCCCGAATCAATAACGAGATGGTATAAGCTTGTTGGGAGCAATGCTCTTGACAACTACAAAAAGTAGTGTGAATGTAACCAACTCCCCCTATGTATCCCATAAAAAAATTATACAAAACTTTACCTTAAGGACTAGGTGGATTGGTAATTGCCTGTCTAGCCGACACTTACCAAGAAGAGATCTAGGTTCAAACCTTGGGGGCATGTCTGTTTGTTTGGAAATATAGTAGTTTGATTTGAATCTTCTGAGTGCGCTTTAGACGGATGACGATGATACAAATCCCGAGCGACTAGTGGTCTCCCTTACCCCGGGTCAACAATAACGAGATGGTATAAGCTTGTTGGGAGCAGTGCTCTTAACAATTACTAAAAATAATGTGAATGTAACCAACTCCTCCTATGTATCCCTTAAAAAAATTATTCAAAAGTTTACCTCCAAGGGCTAGGTGATTAATAATTACTTGTCTAACCAGCACTTATTACGAAGAAACCTAAGTTCAAACCTTGAAGACATGCCTCTTATAATATTTATATAATAACATTTTATTTATGATAAATATATATCTTTAACTAAAATATTAAAATATACTTTTTAAAAACAAATATTAATATTAATAATAAAACAAAACTAACGCACAAAATGAAGGTTGATTTGGTTTCGTAATATAACCTTAAGTCCATTATCTATAAATGTTTTCATCCATAAAATTGAAACCAGAATAGTGTGACTCCCACGCAACAAAAATGTAAAGTTTGACATCAATTTTAAACTCACATGAATTCATAAAATAAATATACTTCACCTTAGATCTATAATTAATAAATCTAATTCTATAGGTTGTATAAATGCCACCCTTACTTTTATATACTCTATTCATAATAATATAGATTAGTTATACATTTAAAACCATTTACTCTTTACCACCTCCTGTTAGTTATACATTTAAAACCCTTTACTCTTTACCACCTGTTTTACAATTGATTATGACAATTCTACTGTTAGTTATACATTTAAAACCCTTTACTCTTTACCACCTGTTTTACAATTGATTATGACAATTCTAAATTAATCAATTCTCCTTAAAAATGGTTCTCCTCTATGTTCTACTAACAATTCAATGCATGTATCTCTTCAACACTAATAATATATATACAAATAATAATAATAGATTTATTCCTACTTTGCCTTCTAAACCACTAAAGCTAAGCATTATCATCTTTAAAAAGAAATATTTCTTGGTTTGTTTTGATGCTCCTGCCTTCACCTTCCACTTCATGCATTCTCTTGTTTCTGTCTGAGTGCAATGCTTCAAGAATAACTTGACAAGGGCTTTCCAAAATGGGTATATCATAAGGCATTATTTTGAGCATATCACTATTTCCCATGACTTAGTAAACCATAATAAGTAGTATGTCCTCTCCAATGGAGACATTAATCTTTCACTAATTTATACAAATACATATTAAAATGCTCTTCTTAGTTCATTGTTTAAAGGAATAGCACGTAAGAATACACCTAAGATGATGTCATGAAAGTTGATATTGCTGTAAAGATTGTTATAAAATATGAACTTTATAATAGTAAACATCATTGAAATTTATTTATATTTGTAAGTGTTCAATGCATGTTGTTGTAAGACAATGACAAGTAAATTTAATATATATAAATTTATAATCATAGTCATCTCATTGTGAACCCTTTTATAAATTAATAATAAGGACAATAGCTAAAGTTGAACAATGTGATTGGACAATAAGTCTTCAAATCTATCATACATAGAAACCAATAAAATGTAAAATGTTTTTAACTAGTCAATACAATGTATTTTATTATATGAAAAAGCCTTGTAGTTGTTCAAGTGCGATGCATTTTATTTATAGTTTTAAATTTGTTAAGTTTTTTAATATCTTCTTGAATGGGTTGAGAGCAGGTTGATAAGACTTCTTTCTTGCATGGACAAAGTTTGTTGGTAAAAAACGAACGAAGCCAATTATTTAGGGAATTAACAAGCGTTTAATATTTAATTGCCACTAATTGACCCATTTACATAAATCTTTAAAATCAAAATTTTAAATTTAAGATAAAAATATTTAATGTTAAGTTCATTCATATTTTATATTAGTATTGTTGATTACATTTTATATTTATATTGTGTATAAGACTCATAGTAAATATGTATTTGCATGAAAATATTTAGTTTAAAAATATTTTTGCTAATTTTTTATAATTTATTAAATACATGGAAGGCACAACCATATTTTTATAACTATTTTGTTAAAATATTTATTCAATCTCCATGGTGGATGTGTATAAGAAGTATTACTCCAACAACAAAAAAAAAAAATTCCATCTTTATTAGCCAAGAACAATATTGTATAATGTAATCTCTTAAGCCTATGGACAAACATTGTATATAGTTAGAAAAGGTTTATTGTTAAGATACTATTCTAACACAACTATAACTTACCAAGAAGAGACCTAGGTTAAAATGTTGGGGGCATGCTTGTTGCAAATGTAATAGTCTGATATGAATCCTATAAGTGTGCATCAGACCGACGATTGGGACAACAATAATGAGGTGGTATAGGCTTGTTGGGAGCAGTCCCTAAGATTTGAACCCTACACTTTGAAGTTACTAAAAATAGTGTGGATGTAACCAACTCCTTTATGTATAAAAAACACAACTATATACTTGTCTAGTGTTGATGTATGTTTGCACCATCGACACCTAGTACCATGTGTCCATTGTAATGTAACCTTTAAGTAGGTGTTAGTAGCTCGGATCCCTTATTTCATGTGGTCTAACCCTTGAGCATTAGGGTTAGGGTAAATAAAAGTGTATATAAGGACATGGGTTTAAAGTAGAAGACATCTCATTTTTTTCAATTAATATTGGAGCTTTGCTTCCAAGGAGGTTGTCTCCTCAAAGAGGCTTGCGATATTTGTTCTATTTGAATAATATAATGTTGTTATTTCTATTCAATTATTTTTGTGAGTAATTTTATACTTTTCATTTTCATGGTCATTTAGTTTGTGAGCATATTCATTGATTCCTACATTGGTTCTTCGATTATGTTTATTTTTATATGAAGGTTCCTAACAAGTGGTATTAGAGCACTTTCCAGGGCCATGTCTCGTAGTAGCAACAACATTTTTTGTCCTTTCATTCATTTTTCTATTTTCCATATGCTAAGGGTTGTAAAATATCATAGAGTTGTCATTATTGACTAAGCTAGATTGTCCATAAAATATCTAGTGAAGTGAGGGATGCTCAAACTTCAATACTCAGGCTTTAAACAACACTTATAAATGGTTGCAAGCTTCCATGTATCCTTGGCTATATAAGGAGACCCTCTAAGAATTGAAGAAACTTTCACCCATAGGAAGATATCGATCATTTGAGTTTTATGATGCATTGGTAAGTGGTTAGCCTCATGAAGTTACTCTTCTAATACCCTAAAAAATGAATAGTGTGAGTATAGGTATGATGAAATCCTCCATATATAGAGCTCTAAAAAATTGGGCCAGCCATTAGTCACAAAGGAGATCATATATCAAAGAACACATAAAATTAGGTAAACCCTAACTTATATTGTCCCTATTAAAACATTGCTTTAGTCCATTTTTGTTCAAAAACAAAACTAGACCTGAGCATATTATAGATGTTACTCCAATCACAATCTAATAATATAAAGAATACCCAGTATGACGGTGTAGAGAATACCTAGTTTGATAGTGTAGAGAATATCCAGTATAACATTATAGTGAATATCTTATCAAGAAATACAGAGAATATCCATTCTAAAAATGCAAAAAATATCAAGTTTGATAGTGCAGAGAATATATAGTGTCACAATACAAAGAATATATAGTCTAATAGTCATAGCAGTTAGTTGTTAATATTCTATTAGAGGAGCAATTAGTTGTCAATAGTTTTCCAGCAAGCATAAAAAAACCAAGATAGACCATTGTGATCCCCTCTTAGATCTGATCATTTTGATACCTAACTTTGGTAACCCATTTTTAGATTCCTGCCTTAAAAAATATTTATTTTGTGAGTCAATTTTGATCCTCTCTTCAAGTCTATCATTTTGAGATATGACTTCAATAAATACTTTTGGAGACCCTAAAGTGATAAATGGTTGGTGGTACTAGAACTACTCAAGAGCTAGAGCAATTGGGAAAATAGGTGAAACAAATTGAAGTTTCTTAGTCAAAAATCTTCCAAGCATTATCTAAATTAGAAAAATTAATGATCTCAAAAGTCATTCAATAGGCCTAAATACAAAATATGATGCCCTGGTAAGACAATCATTAGCGAGGAGCACAAAACATCCTGCCTCTAAATACAAATTAGAGAATGCAAAAACTAAACTTTCCAAAATTTGATGGTGATGACCCAACTAGTTATTTGTACGTACTAGAACTACTCAAGAGCTAGATCAATTGGGCAAATAGGTGAAACAAATTGAAGCTTCTTAGTCAAAAATATTCCAAGCATTATCTAAATTAGAAAAATTAATGATCTCAAAAATCACTCAATAGGCCTAAATACAAAATATGATGCCCTGGTAGGACAATTAATAGGGATTCAAGTTGCTAGTTTTGAAGGAGAAGAACAAAACATCTTGCCTCAAAATACAAATAAGAGAATGCAAAAACTAAACTTTCCAAAATTTGATGGTGATGATCCAAGTAGTTAGTTGTACTATGCTTACATTTTTTTCTTCATGTCGCTTTCCATAATTAGAAGCTTGTAATTGCATACTTCAATGTAGAACATGAAGTAGTTTTATGGCACCAATAATTAGAAAATATAAATCCAAAGCTCACATGGCCTAAATTTGAGCAAGGGTTACTCATATTTTTTGGACCCAATGAATATAAATATTTTATAGGATTCCTCACCAAGTTAAGACAAAAAAAAATTATCCATGGTTACTAGACAATTTGAAAAGCTTACAAATTGCACTAAGAGATTGAGTACCAAGTTTTACCAAATTTGTTTCATTAGTGGATTAAAGGAAGATATTTTTGCTAAGGTGACAATATTCAAGCTAGACAACATGATGATAACTAAAGGATTGACTAGGCTTATGAAGGATAAATTCATAGTACAAAGATGCACTTTTAAAATGCCACATACTTGAACCTTGTTTTTGTCCTAGACATCATTAGACTTAGGAAACGCACCATCCCAAGTTAAACATCTTAGTCGTGAAGAAATGAAGACATGTTGGGCATAGGGTCTATGTTACAACTATGATGACAAATATTCTCTAGGCCACAAGTGTGTACAGTAGAAACTATATTTATTAGGTGTGGGTCAAAATTTCACCAAGAAACCACACAACGAAAGGAAGGACTAAATATATAGATAAACCTGAAGATTCCAAACCAATAGAGGAACCATCACCCAAAAGTTTTGTACATACATTAGCTAGGATTTATACTCCCTAAACCATGAAGGTGGCGGGGTATTTCAAGGGCTAGTGACTTATCATTGACATTGATTCTGGAAATACCCATAATCTTATTTCTCCTTGAGTAGTTAAACAAGCAATTTGTTACATCTATTCTTGCAATTAATTTGAAGTCATCGTTGCTAATGGGATTACTCTACCATGGAAGGGAAAATTTAGAAATGTAAAGGTGGAAACGATATTCTACAACCTCAGGGTAGACATGTTTGCCTTTCTTTTGGGGTTGCAACATTGTGTTGGAAACTCAATGGCTTCATACAATAGGTTTGGTAGTATGTGATTTTTTTGAGCTATAGATGCAATTACAAGAATATGAGAAGCAATACACTCGCCAAGGCATGCCCATAGGTCCTACCCAACTCATAAACTCACACTGTATGAAAAAAATTCTAAAGAAATCGTCTCAAGGGGTAGTGGCACAATTGTTTGCACTATAGGTCTCAAATACCAATGATACAATTCAATTAGTTGAATTAAAAGAAATTGTGGATAAACATACCCCTATATTTGTAGAACCACAAGGGTAAATTATTTTGTGCTTGCACAATACACCCTATTTTGCATTGACTTGGGATCCACCTTTTTAAAATTTGATGAATTTTATCTTGTTTTCTTGGGTTTGTGCATGATAGTCAATCATCCAAAAAAATATTTATTTCAACTGAAAGCTTTTAATTATGCATGCCTAATTTTTTCTCATTTTCAATTTGTTATGATGCTCATTACCATTGTTGTGTATTAATAATTTTTTAAAAATAGAAAACAACCTCTCCTTTTAGATCAAGCTTGGAATAAGCTTTCTAATAAGTACCTACATGCATATGTTCCATAGCCTTAACACCCTAAACAACTTAAAATTAGGCATTATAGACTTGATTTTTTCTCCAAGGTAGCACAAAGGTTTCACTTTTCAGCCATATATCTCTTTTACTACTAAATACAATTTGGTGAAACCACTTTCATTAGATTCCTCTCAAGAAGAGCTTTCTAAAAAATTAAAAATGTACCTATATTTTGAGAAGAATTGACCTCCTAGATGGCTCATTTTCAACAAGCTATCTTTTTACCAATATTGCCTATAAATATTTGCCTAATCATTCCCCTCTCACTTTCGAGCCTTATATATCTTGCAATACTTAATAAAATTGAATGAGACCACTTCTATTAGATGCTCCTTGAAAAGAGATTTTTGAAAAATATAAATTTACCTATGTTTCAAGGAGATTAAGGCCCAAAATTATATGTTTTTTGTAGGTTGTCTAAGCTACCATGACTGGGGTCACTCTTGGAAATATAAGAAAATGGTTGTAAGTCTAAAAATTAAACAAGGAAATCAATATGACCTAAGCATAGGAATTGGAAATCTTGGAATAGCCAATGCTGAAAAGCCAAAATAAAAAATGAATAAATCCTAGAATTACCAATCCTAAAAATCCAAAGGGAAAATAAAAAATAAAAGTCCAAAAACAAGTTGCAAAAAACCCAAAGTCTTTCTCCAAAATGACAATGCATAAACCTCGACTTGAACAATTTCAAGCTTTTCCAAGTAATGATGTCAACAAAGTGCTACGAAAGTCCAAAAATAAACCAATATGCCAAAGTGAAATGAAGTTGGATCTTTGGAGCACAATGCTAAAAATTATCAATTTCAGAAAGCCAAGAGGAAAATAAAGAAGCCAATGAAGCCAAGTTCGAAGCCAAAATGCATAATTCAGGAAATGTTTTTTGCTAGAAGCCTAGTAAGTGAAAATAAAGCACTATCTCGGAGAGCCAAAGCTAGACCTACGAAAATAAAAGAATTCTAATGAAACTAGAGGAAGTGCATAATGTTGGAAGCTCGATATGTGAAAACAAAGCATAATATTGGGGAGCCAAAGCCAAACTTTGAAGAACACAAGCTTATACTAAGAGGGGGGTGAACAGTATAGCACCCACTTTTTACTTTCTTTCAAACCAATATCAATTAATGTCCTTAATTGCAATAACTAAATATAGCAGTGTGCATTAATAACTCAGATATCAATAGTTAGCAAGAGCACAAGTCACCACACACAATTGAGATACAAGATTTAACGTGGTTCCCCCAATGTGGGATACTCCCAAAGATAATCTCCTTATAATATTTCACACAAAAATAAGGATCCTTATCCAATACAATGATTACTTTGATCTTCTCAAAACTAGGCAATACATTGATCTGCTCAGGTAGGTAATCCACTGATTTGCTTAACTAGGCAACACACTGATCTGCTCAGGTAAGCAATCCACTGATCTGCTCAGCTAGGTAACACATTGATTTGCTCAAGTAGGCAATACACTAATCTACTCAGCTAGGCAACACACTGATCTACTTAGGTAGGCAATCCACTGATCTTCTCAACAAGCTCACACAGAACTTGTCCAAATCTGCTCAACAAGCTCACACAAAACTTGTCCAAATCTGCTTAACAAGATCACATAGAACTTGTCCAAATCTACTCAACAAGATCACACAAAACTTGTCCAAATATGCTCAACAAGCTCACACATAACTTGTCAAATTTTCTCAACAAGATCACATAGAACTTGTCCAAATCTGCTCAAGCAAGCTCACCAAGAACTTGCCCAAATATGCACTAGCAAGCTCACCAAGAACTTGCCCAAATATGCACTAGTAAGCTCACCAAGAACTTGCTCAATAAATCAATCTCATAGAAGCATCAAGAAAATTGTTAGAGACTCAATATGTTCTATACTCAAATCCCAATATCAACTCAAATCAATATTATAGAAGCATAAAGAGAATTGTTAGAGACTCAATATGTTCTATCTTCAAATCCCAATCTCAACTCAAATCAATATTATAGAAGCATAAATAGAATTGTC
Organism: Wollemia nobilis; assembly: GCA_028583015.1. NCBI lineage: Eukaryota > Viridiplantae > Streptophyta > Pinopsida > Araucariales > Araucariaceae > Wollemia > Wollemia nobilis. The sequence goes on from JAQPPZ010016381.1 coordinate 2,606,012, forward strand.
AGAGACTCAATATGTTCTATACTCAAATCTCAATCTCAACTAAATTCCAGAATATAGAATAGTTTGTTTCATGGAAATTGAACAACCACTTCACACAATCACTTGACTAGGCTCAAACAACTCTTCTCAACCAACTACCACAAGGAACAACTCTTTCTTACAAACCCTAGTCCAAGCATGTATCAACCAACTCAAATGTTTCCAACAATGCTCAACCACAAATATCACATAACAATGATACTCATGTTCTTCTCAAGTTCAAGTTCTTTGCATAACCAATGGGCTTTAACAACAATGCTAATAAAACATTCTTCACATAATAATGATACTCATGTTCTTCTCAAACCCTATCTTAGGTTTTTTACACAACTAATGGCTTCAACAACAATGCTTATAAAACAAGATTTAATAGCAACTCTCAACCCAAAAAACCTTGAAGCATTCAACCAACTAATTTCGAAAAGGAAACCACAATTAATCCTTTTCTCTCCAATGATATTTACAAAATCAACCACCGTAAACAATCAATAGGAGAATGTGCCCATACCTTTTATGAAGATGAAGAAACCTTTTGGTTGTCCACAAAATCTATCTCACTCAACACACTTTCTTTTTCAAATTTCAACAAGGGTTAGAGATCATGATTAATATCATAACAACAATATCCAAATAACACCTTATCACTCCTACTCAACAAAATGCATCATGTCCCCTTATGAAAGAATTAATCACTTTTGAAAAAGAACAAAACAACCTTTACTTTTGAACCCCTTTATAAAAATAGAAATATCTCTTTACATACACCTTATTTCTCCCTCTAAGTAAGTTAATCAAATATCCCTCGAAATAAGCTTTCCAACGATATATAATATGATATATTTCTAAAAAGAAAAACACCAAAAATTTCTCTTTTTCCAAAATTGGATCACAACCCTTATTCCTCCTAGAAATAACAGGAAGCTTACAAAACCTTATAACTCCCTATCTCTAAAAAAATATTTTTCATACACCTAAAGCATTCACAATATCAGCTATGCAAGGTGCTTCTCATAAATACCTTTAATTTTGAAATTGTGGCCTTAACCTTTGAAAATGTTTCGCAAAAATTGATGAGCGCCTTCACACCTACGAGAGTCAAACTATGTTCCTCGTTGCTAGCGCTGTGAGATGGTAACCACGTGGGTGCAAGCACACGTTGGGAATAAATCCCAACCTTGCTGTATAAACTGTGCTAGATTGTTCTTAAAACAAAAACGTTTTCCACCAAAACTTTTGCCCCTACAGGATTTGAAATGTAGACCTCCCTTGTGCCAAAGTTATCTCTTGCCAACTGCACTACACTGTCCAATGTGACATCAGATCTAGACGTCCTCAATTTTATTTAACCCTCGAAAATGACTTCTTTATTTTTTCCACCTTCCGCTTCCTCCATGCATAAATTACTCTTCGATTTTCACAACCTTGGCATACTCAATAGACAAAGTTTTTAACAATTATATATACACATTATAATGCTTCGAAAGACGTCAAAGGATTATAATCAAACCTTCATTATTTTGGACGTCAGTGATAATAAAATATTAAATTTAATTTTAATTTTAAATTTAAATTTTAAATAATTTAAAATTTAAACTTAAATATTTAAAATTAAATATCTCCTTCACCGGGGCACCTTTGTTTGACGAAATGAAAAGCCAACCTGGGTTTTAAGAAAAACCCATTTCAAATATGCCATCCATGGTTTTAAATAAAACCTTTTATTTTGCCTGCCTTGGTTTTCACAAAAACCCTCTATATATCCATGCTTTCCAAAATATCATAAATGCTTATTTATGAAATACTTTGGCCACCAAAACTCAATGTGATCAATGTGACATCAATGACAACATAAAATACCTCAAATTTCCAATAAACTTGAGGAAATAAAAGAATGCCAATGAAATTGGAAGCCTAATAAGCATAACAAAAATACCTAGGCAATTCGAAATTTTACAAGGCAATTTGAAATTTAAAGCATGACAATGGGAAATTGCCTTGACAATTGAAATTTAGTCTCCAACCATAAGAAATTAAACCAGGCAATGGGATATTTTACCCAACAATTAGAAAATTTACCTTGGCAATCGAAAATTACCCGATTGATGCCCTAAAAATGGATGATGTTATTACAAGATATCCTTGCAAGTTCGGAAGCCCAAAAGTATAAAATGCAAATCCGAGAAAATATAAAAGCAAGTCAACAAGCTCGCGAAATATAAAAGCTAGCCTATAAAATATTATAATGCATGGGTGCATTGTCAAAATCTTAGAGGAAACATAAAAATAAAAAGCAATCAAAGTATAAGTGATTGGAATCCCAGACACTCATGGACAAAAGTTCCAATAAAGAGCATAAGGGGGCTAGAAAATGAAAAATGTAGAAATTGCTCAAGAGAGGTAAAACACAAACAAAAAAATTGATGAGGATTGATGTTTGATCTTTCATATGACCCCTCTAGTAGTTCCTAGCTAGGTTTGCATAGTTTATTTCTTGCAAATTAATAATTGTAAGTGAGTCTCCTTCTCACATGCACTTGTGGGCACTAGTTATCTTCTAGTTGTCATTTAGAGTGTTAGTTAGTAAGTGTGAACTCAAAGTAGGAAGTGTGTACTTCAAGATAGCTAAAATGGATCTTCTAGTTAGCATTATTCCTTTTCTCTTAACTTAGAAGTTACGTGCATTCTCCCTTGCACTTTTGTAGCTTATGGTTAAGCATATTGGATCAAATCCATGATTTGATGGGTTTGGTTATGTATTTTGGGCCATTAGTGCCTATAAATTGAATTGTAAATAATAGAACACTTAGTTGGATTTTCAATCCTTTTCATTGGTATCAGAGCCTAGTTCATGTTTGCACTAGGGCTTGTGAGGTGAGAGGATAGGAGATAATTTTGTTATGAGAAATTCTTTCTCATTGAGGACTCGGTTTAAGCTCAAGGGGAGCTTGAAAACCATTCGTAGAAGGAAGTTCCTTCGACGACAAACTCCTCGTTCCAACTTTTTGCTTATGCTCAAGAGGTATAGGAAAAGTTTGCCTCAGAGTTCTTCCTATTGTGATCCTTGGAAGGGATTGGATCGTAGCTACGGTCCAATTAGGATTAGGGAGCCATTTAACCCTACTCCCCCCCATTTTTGAGTACTGAAGAGCTCCAGGAGGTCATCAAAACTAGGTCGTGTGTCGACTTAGGTCTGGTTGCCTTTCAAACGTTGGTCGTGTGTCGACTGGATCTTGAAAGGAGAGCTACTGAAGGGATCTGGTTGCTCATATTTTTATAATTTAAGTTTTTCAATGCTTTTGAATTAACCCTCCTGGTTAATTTTTAAAATTTTCTAGTTTGTATTAGAAAAGCTTAAATTTTTCATTAATATATTATTTTTTTTAATATATTAATTTAGTTTTTATTGTAAAAAAAAAATATTGTAAATTTTTTTTGGTAGCCGAAGGCCTTGAAGCAGGCTTCGGCTACATTCGATAGCATCGGCCAGGCCTCGGTGACATTCGGTAGCCCACGACGCCTGCTCGCCATTGCCTGCCAGCCCGTCTACTGTCAGGCTGACAACCGACGATAATCGCTGTCTGGTGTGACAATGATTGGGGCTGTCGCCTGACGCAGCTATCAGGTTTGACAGCAGTGCGGTCAGCATTTTGGCTGACCTTGCTATCAGAATGACAGTGCTAGGTGAGCCTCGACCGTCACTGCCCGCTGATAGCACCAGGCGGGAGTCCTACCTTGGCATTAGGCTAGCTGCTTGACGCTATTGTCAGATCTTATAGTAGTACAGTCAGGCACTGTGGCCTAAAATTACTATCAAAGCCGAAAGCAACAGAGTAGCCTAACCGAGTATGTCAAACCGATAGCGCCACCAAATGGCACGCACGCTTTAGGGCACACGTCGCTTCAACGTCAGGCCAACCAACGCCTGACGTGCTGTCAGGCATGACAGCTTCGTAGCCAGGTAGGAGGCCTGGCTACGCTGTCAGACTGCTATTAGCATCCGAGCAGCATTTGGAGGTAGCCGCCGCATGGGTGCTCGACCTTGGAGGTCGCACCACTTTTCCCACCGTCAGGCTTGGAGCCTGATAGGCCAGCCGTCGGGTCCAAAAAACTTTGCAGGATTAGATCCTCGAGAACCGTGTCACTGCAACTGGCCAACAGATTCGTGCCTCGGGAATAGTGCCACTGCAGTTTGGAAGTTGCATGTAAGTCAGGGTAATTTATTGTAATTTTTAATTTTTACTATTCTAAGGTTGCATGTTAAATTTTGTTTTTATTAATTTAATTTTTAATAACTTGATTAAATTCATTAATCTTTGATTAATTGAAATTTAATTTTTAATTAAGTTATTTTTAAATTAATAAATTCTAAATTGCACCTTAGGTTAGTTTAAAATTTCAAAATTTTGAGCCTTAGGAGTAAATTTTCAAAATTCAGAGGCACTCCATTGTAACAAGGAAAATTTTCATTTTCTTTCCTTGATTTAGTGCTTTCTCATTTTTTTACTCCTGGCTTATACCCGGTTGAACATGGCTTCTGACTTGGCTGCCCAAGTGGCAGAACTTGCCCATGTTGTAAATGCTTTAGCAGATAAAGCTAATGATACTACCATGGCAGAAGTCCTTGGCAATCTTGCCATGAAGGTAAATGACATTTCTGTGCATAATGCTTCAACTTCTGCTCATGATTCTCGTCTGAGAGTTCGTTGTGAAGTTCCATTTTATGATGGATCCAGGAACCCTGATGTCTTGAATAGTTGGATTCTTGACATGAGTTCTTGGTTTTCTTACTCTCAACTTTCAGATGAAGATGTGGTTCCTTATGCTAAGCTAAAACTTTTTGGTTTAGCTAAAGTACTTGTTGAACGAAAAAGAGGTCATGATGAACTCACCTCATGGGATGAGCTTGTAGATTGTCTTAAGACCAATTTTTATCCTTCCAATTATTCTAAGGAATTGGTCATTAAATGGTTTCATTTTTGACAAGGTACTAATATGATCTGTACAGGAATATATTTTTCAGTTCAACAAGTTCAGGATACTTGTGAATGTGGAGGATGATGTTCCAGCTTTGATTCTCAAATTTCAAAGTGGCTTGTTAGAGCATTTGTACAGAGAAATTATGTTTGTTTCTATGGAAACATTGGATTCAGTTTTCAACCAGGCGCAACTTGCGGAGGACAAGTTCAAAGCGCATTCGCAGGCATTCCGTGCACCTGTTACTCAAGTGGTTGCAAACTCATCAAAAGGGAATAATTCTTTCTCACAAAAGAAGAATTTTGCTCAAAAGAAGAATGTTTCTTCTCCATCTCCTTCTTCTCCTTCCCCTTCCGCTTCTACTCCTTCTTCTTCTTCTTCTAAACCTTCTTCTTCTTCTTCTTCTAAAAAGTTTTGTAACTATTGTAAGAAGAAAGGTCATGAAAAAGCTGATTGTTTTAAGCTTAAAAAGAAGAGTTTAGTCATTACTACTCAAGAGGAGGATGCTCCCAAAGGTCCCCTTGAGTCAGTAGGAGAGAGTAGAGTATACACGGAATTACGAGGTAAGCTCAATGAAGTTACCTTGGTAAATGTAAGTTCATCAGAGGGCGCTCGTGATGCTTTGTTCATCACTCGAGCTCATTTGCTCCATAATTTTGCAACAGATTGTATAGTGGATAATGGCTCGCAGAAAAATCTAATTGCGAGGTCCATTGTCGAGCGTTTGAAGTTACCTATGGAGCCTCATCCTCAACCTTATTCTTTGGGTTGGAAGGATAGTGGAAGAGGCTCAGAAATCACTCACACTTGCACATTAAAATTTGCACTTGGCCCACATTTCATAGATCAAGTCACTTGTGATGTGACTCCTATGGATTGTTGTGGGATTTTGCTTGGACAACCTTTTCAAGTATGATAGGAGAGCTGTTTATGATGCTTTCAAAAGAACCTACACACTTCAAAAATATGGTAAGGTCTTTCTCATTAAAAGCACCAACACTCCTAACATCATTCTAAGTTCCAAGCAAACAAAAAGAGTAATTAAAAAAGGTGGTGATGTTGCTCTAATTTTCATTCGCTCTCAAAACACTTCTACATCCACATCCATTCCAAAGCAACACTCTTCAATGGATAAAATATTGCAAAGTTATTCACACATATTTCAGGAGCCAAAGTCTCTTCCTCCAATTCGCACAATTAATCACAGCATTGAAATCATTCCTGGTTCTTCACTACCTAATGCACCCATGTATAGACAATCTATTTTGCAAAATGAAGAAATAAAAAGGCAAATAGAAGATTTGTTGTCTAAGGGTTTCATTAAGGAAAGTACTTTTGCTTGTGCCTCACCTATTTTGTTGGTTCTTAAAAAAGATGGCACTTGGAGATTGTGCATTGATTTTCGTGCTTTGAACATAATTTCTGTAAAGAATAGATATCCATTACCACGCATTGATGATTTATTAGATCAGCTTCAAGGAGCTAAGTTCTTTTCAAAAATAGATCTCAAAAGTGGATATCATCAAGTGCGTATCCAAGCTGAGGATACATGGAAGACAACTTTTAAGACGAAGATGGGCCTCTTTGAATGGTTGGTCATGCCCTTTGGTCTTACTAATGCTCCCGCAACCTTCATGAGGTTGATGAATGATGTATTTCGTGATGTACTTGACAAATTTGTAATAATATATCTTGATGATATATTGATTTTCTCAAAAACTTGGGAGGAACACCTTAGGCATATCCAACAAACCCTTGATCTTCTTGCGAAGAATCAATTATATGCCAATTCTTCCAAGTGTTCTTTTGGCAATACTTCAGTTTCTTACCTTGGCTATGTGATTAGTGAAAGTGGAATTCAGGTAGATCCCATAAAAGTTGATGTTTTACTTAAGTGGTCCCCTCCTACAACTCTCACTGAGTTAAGGAGTTTTCTAGGACTTGCGAATTTTTATCGCAAGTTCATTCCTCAATATTCCACCCTTGCAGCTCCATTGCATTATCTCACTAAGTCCAAAATTCCATTTCATTGGGAGAAAAGCCAAGAAGTTGCCTTTGAGAAACTCAAAAAGAAACTTTGTACAACACCTGTGTTAACTTTACCCGACCTCTCTCAACCTTTTGAGATTGAAACGGATGCCTCTAAAGTTGCCTTAGGAGCTGTGCTCAAACAGAATGGTCATCCAGTTGCTTATCATTCAGAAACTTTTTCTGCCGCTAAGTTGAACTATTCTACATATGACAAGGAGTTGTATGCATTAGTTCAAGCTATTAAGTATTGGAGACATTATCTTTTGGGAAAAGATACAATAGTACACACTGATCATATGCCTCTCAAGTTTTTACAATCTCAAAGTAAAATTGAAGAATCAAGACATATGAAGTGGGCCTCTTACCTCCAACAATTTCACTTGGTGATCAAGTACAAAAAGGGGAAGAGTAATACTGTTGCTGATTGTTTGAGTAGGCCTCCAGCCGCTCTTGCCTTAACAGTTATGTCCACTTCACACTTGGGATTTCAGACTTGGCCTAATCAGTATTCACAGGATCCTGATTTTGGAAAAATATTTGAGCAAGTGAGTAAGCCTTCTTCTTCCAATTTGCGTCCTTTCCAAGATTTCTACATCAAAGAAGGACTTCTTTACAAATTGGACAAGGTTTGTGTTCCTTGTGAGCCTAGAGTGTCACTTCTTAAGGAAGCTCATTCTACACTTTATGGTGGTCACTTTGGGAAGCATAAAACACTTCATCATTTGCAAAGATTTTTCTATTGGCCTAAAATGCAGAGGGATGTGTTGAGATTTCTCAAACAGTGTGTAGTTTGTTGTCGCTCAAAACCAGCTAACAGGAAGTTTGGCTTAGGCATGCCTTTGCCCATTCCTTCCCATCCTTGGGAAAGCATTTCCATGGATTTGGTTAGTGGTTTTCCTATGACAAGTGCGCCAACATGATTGTGTGTTCGTGGTGGTTGACAGATTCAATAAAATGGCTAAGTTTATTCCATGCCGCAAGACAAGTTCTCGCAGCAGACTTAGCCCAATTTTTCTTTGACAACATTTGGCGTTCCTTTGGTCTACCTACCAAGCATTATCTCGGATCGTGATTCACGCTTTGTGGGTCACTTTTGGCGTTCTTTGTGGAAAATTTTGGGAGTTTCCCTTAACTTTTCCACCGCCTATCATCCGTAGTCCGATGGGCAGACTGAAGTGGTAAACCGTACCCTTGTGCAAAGTTTACGAATCTATCATCACGCTTCACCAGCAAAGTGGGACTTGAGTCTCACTCATATTGAACATGCCTACAATAGGGCCCTACATTCTTCTACAGGTCATTCACCCTTTGAGGTTTGTATGGGATTTCAGCCCTTGGCACCTTATGAGTTACCTTTGTCTTTGCCTTCTCCCGTCACTTCACATCTTCAGAAGGAGCAAGACAAGGCACACTCATTTATTCAGCATTTGCACAATCTTCAATCAAAGGTGGTTGAGATTTTGCAAAAGACACAGTAGCAGCAAAAAAAGGCCATGGATCGACATCGAATTCCTCATCCATTTCAAGTTGGTGACAAAGTTTGGTTGCATCTTGACAAGCGACGTTTTTCTGATAAGACTCATAGTAAAATCAAACCGATTCGCTATGGGCCTTATACTATTCTTCAACAGGTGTCCGAGAATGCTTTCCGCCTTGATCTTCCCGCACACTTGGGAATTCATGACGTCGTCAATGTAGATCTTTTGAAGTTGTATTTTGACTCTACATTGGAGACAGCACCAACTATCAGTCATCCTGTGGACGTGGTTCCTGATTCTCAGTTACCATTGGATTCAGATCAGATCTATGACACAAAGATTCGACAGACTCGCCAGGGGTCTACCACCTCATATCTTGTGGCTCGACGAGGACAGCTGCCGCATCAGGCTCGTTGGATTTCTTTTCATCAGATGTCCCATGACTTTCCTACTCTTCTGAAAGCATTGGAGTCCAATGCTTCTATTGTGGGGAGGCATGATGAGGATTGATGTTTGATCTTTCATATGACCCCTCTAGTAGTTCCTAGCTAGGTTTGCATAGTTTATTTCTTGCAAATTAATAATTGTAAGTGAGTCTCCTTCTCACATGCACTTGTGGGCACTAGTTATCTTCTAGTTGTCATTTAGAGTGTTAGTTAGTAAGTGTGAACTCAAAGTAGGAAGTGTGTACTTCAAGATAGCTAAAATGGATCTTCTAGTTAGCATTATTCCTTTTCTCTTAACTTAGAAGTTACGTGCATTCTCCCTTGCACTTTTGTAGCTTATGGTTAAGCATATTGGATCAAATCCATGATTTGATGGGTTTGGTTATGTATTTTGGGCCATTAGTGCCTATAAATTGAATTGTAAATAATAGAACACTTAGTTGGATTTTCAATCCTTTTCAAAAATATTATTAATATTGCTAGAAACTCATCTCAAGAAAGTGCAGAGCATGTTTTAAAAAAATAAAAAGAAAACTTAAAAAATGTACAAGTTAAAAATAATAATTATATATATATAAAAAAAAAATTTAAATTAAAAATTGAAAATATTAATAATAGTATATTAATATTTTCTAATTTTTGTTATTTTTGACTTTGTTTTTCAAGATTGCTAGAAAATTAAAGGCATCAAACATAGGGTTTTAATGTCGTTTTACCAGATTAAAGTTGAATTTCAGGGCAGTACTGATTTGTTTTTTAATTTTATCTTGCCCTTAAACCTTTGATCTTTCTTTGGATATTGTTTAGATTAAGAGTAGATCAATTTTTGTTTGAAGTATTGAAGTTGGTTTTATGCTATAATTTTAAAATTTATTACAATTTAAAAATACTAATTGCTATTATATTGTGCAATAAGAGCATTAAATGCAATAAATGATATAGACTGGACAATAATAGTTTACAGAACTTAAAAATTATATTTTTGTTGCCTAGTTTTAATTCCACTCAACTCACGTATATTTAAATATCAATGCAGTGGAATTATTTTTAGGTAGTTAAGTGTTTGGCTTTAAAGCATTGTACCTAGACAATCTATTTTTGAGTCACAACCAGTAAAGGCCCCTTGCGCTCAATAAAATTGGTGCTAGGAGGTCTGAATTATTTATTCACTAAGTCTACTAGGCCCTTAAACTCAATAGAATTGTCACTAGAAGGAGGACGTAGGCACAGATATTATATTTTATTGATGCAATATTTATGTTCCACTCTTCTATCAAAGCTACAACCAAAGGTTATCATCACTAGTGTCATTTTTTGATCCTTTTGCCATTATTTAAGGTCCATCAATGACAACTCTTGCTCCATGGTTGGTAGGAAGCAACCCTTTGAACATACCAAGACTTGCACATGATATACCTAAAAATATTGAAAAATATCTCCCTTAGTATAGGTATGAGGGTATGAGATTAGCTGAAGAACATATTTAGACATACAAAGACACATTAATTTGTTTATAAATTATGCATGAGGATTTTACCTATAGAAAATTTCCACACATATTGGATGAGTTTGCATATGACCGGTATATCAACTTACCTTCAAGCTTTATCACTTATTGGGATTAGTTAGAAGTAGCATTTATTAGCCATTTTTGATTGCTTGTGGATCTTGTTATGGTATATCATCAATTTGCCTTTGCCCATAGAGGACCTAATGAACCCCTAATAGTTTTGAACACAAGGTTCCATAAATTATATACTAGGTTGGTGACACCTTACCTCATCATAGAAGAAGCAACCATATAGGTGTACTTTAGAGCCCTAGACCCATTAACTTCCATATTTTTTAGAAGAGTTTCTCAAATTGCATCCTTACGCAAAATATATAGTCAAGCCATATAGTCAAGCCATAACAATTGAACAACAATTAATACCTCAAGGTTTTGGTATGGGTAAATTAATGTCACTTGGATAACCAAGAACTTATAATTAGATATCATTAATAAATCAAGCCCTTACACAACACCTTTCTATGCTAAACCCATTATCGGAATCCACGTATATAAATTAGAATCAACCCTTCAATATGGCATCCCTAAATAAAATTATACCTAATGTGAGCAATCACCAAACCATTCTGGTATATTTAGACAATTAGGTGACCATAAACAATGTTATCAATTATAGACCTTCAACAAATAATCAAATATCCTTACTTATATTTTTGAATATGCACCCACAAATAATGTAAGAGGTCAACCAAGACCAAGTCAACATAATAACTCAAATATTGAGATAGACAACATATAAAGGATGGTTTAGAAACTAAGCAATGATATGCTTCAACTACAAAGGCAAGTTCCTTAAAACCCACTTGCAAATAATAATAAAAATAGGACCTTTACTTCCAAAGGACTAATCACCAATGGAATACTCACCTAAATAATAGAGTCATCCCAAATCTTGATGGCAATCAAAATAAAGAAGGTACTTTAATGAATTTGAAAGACTTGCTTTACCCAATTGGTGTAGGATCAATTCCACTACTCAACATGGTGAAACTAATTGTCCATAGTTTTAAACTACTTTGGACATTGTACAAAAGAAGATGAAAAATTTGGAATTAGTGCCCACCAATGAGAATGATAGGAATCAAGCTAATCAGAATGCAGATACAACCTTAGTTGTAGAGAGATATGAACTATCAAGAGTGGATGAAGATGAAATTGAAGAATACCTAGAAGAAGTGCAAGCTTACTAGTAGTTTCAAAGAGGTAACAACTATATTCTTTACAGTAAAGGTAAAGCACCATTGACTTCTTCGACACCTCCCCAAAAATTGTATATCCCACTTGACAAGCATGAAAACAAAATCCCAATCCCATATAAGGGTCCCATAATGCCAGTACAACCAAAAGCCATTGCACCATTACAATAGGTAGAGAAAATCCTATAGTAACAAGTTTGGATAAAATATTATTGAAGATCTTAAGAAAACCAAGACAAATATTTCTTTGTTTGAGGTAGCTTAATTAACTAACCAGAATAATTTATTGCTTAAAATGCTCTCTATTCAACAATAAAAAAGAACTGAAAAGGACTACCAATGCTCAGGTGGCAATATACAAAGAAAAGGTGGAATATCCTCCTTTCCTATTGACTATTAGAATTTTTGGCAAAAACTTACATAATTATCTTATGCATTTAGGTGCTTATGACAATGCAATGTCATATGTAGTCAACAAAAAATTAGGACTAATTCCTACTCCCTCAAATAAGAAGGTTGTTTAGTTGAAAAAAATAGAGGTAAATGTAGTTGAGGTGCTGAATCAGATCCATATACAGTTGGCTGTCAAACACAAGATACAAAAATGTATTGATATCTAGGTTTTGGATATCCTAGATGCATATGGGATGTTGCTTATCCATGATTGATCAAGAACTCTAAATAGCTATATGGCATTTTTTCCCATATTTGTGGATTCCTTGGCGTGGAATAACCATTCAAATTTGGATAGAAAGAGAGCCAAGGCTGAAGGATTTCATCATAGAGTATAACAATGTCAATGGGATTCTATACACTAAACCAAAATTGGAAGTCTAAACTGTGGTAGTGGAAACAAAAATTGAAGATAATCTAGTAGTAGAGACCCCACCAAGCTAATACCAATTAATTGAAGATCATTTATGGACTCTCAAGTTTTATGGGTCAAAATGCAAGTATGGTAATGGTGCTAGAGTTGAACTAGTCAATCCTAGGGACAAATTACATCTTGTTATGTACTGATTGTAATTTCCCTACATTTGCAATGCTGCTATGTATGAGTGAAGAACACAAGCTTATACTGAAATGGGGGGTGAACAGTATAAGACCTCTTTTTACTTTCTCTATTTAACTTCAACTTTGCAAATCAATGAACCAATAGCAATATCAAAGTAATGCATAAAGCAACACACAATGAGACACCAATTTTAACGTGGTTCACCCAACATGGGCTACATCCACAAAAATTTTCTCTAAAAATATTTCTCAAATTTCTTTGGGAATCCTTCCCAATTACAATGTTTATGAGCCTCAGCCCAAAGGAGAAACCTTCCCCTACTCAAGTATTTATGAGCCTCTTCCCAAAGGAGAATCCTTCCCCTCCTCACGAATTTATGAGCCTCCTGCCCAAAGGAGAATCCTTCCCCTCCTCATGAATTTATGAGCCTCCTGCCCAAAGGAGAATCCTTCCCCTCAAATCTGGAAATGGTACTTCAAAAGGTCACCTGCCTCTTATTCTGCTAGCACGTGGAACTCCTTTCCACAGAAGACCTCCTGTCCTCAATGCTCAGCCTCAAGAGACCTTTGTCCTGATCACCTCCACAACAACTCATCAACCTATACTAAACACAGTTAGTCAGTCCAGCACAAGTCTTCCTCACTCTGTCAGATCTATCCCAATCTCAACTCATAAAGCTTGAACAAATCAATCTCTGTTGCACACAAGCCTTCTCAAAGACTTGTCAAAACTATCCTCAGGTTCTTCTCAAAGATCCACTTCAACTCTGTCCTCAAGTCCTCTGCTAGGACTTGTCCAAATCAGCTCACAAGTCCTCCCTAGAACTTGTCCAAATCAGCTCACAAGTCCTCACTAGAACTTGTCCAAATCAGCTCACAAGTCCTCACTAGAACCTGTCCAAATCAGCTCACAAGTCTTCACTAGAACCTATCCAAATCAGCTCACAAGTGCTCACTAGAGCCTGTCCAAATAAGCTCACAAGTCCTCACTAGAACTTGTCCAAATCAGCTCACAAGTCTTCACTAGAACCTATCTAAATTAGCTCACAAGTTCATCAAGAAAAATTTGCTTAGCATGAACCCACAAAGAGAATTGTTAGAGACCCAATGTGATTCATCAACCTCATAGAAGCATAAAGAGAATTGTTAGAGACTCAATATGTTCTATACTTAACTCCCAATCTCAATCTCAAATCTCATAGAAACATAAAGAGAATTTTTAGAGACTCAATATGTTCTATACTTAACTCCTAATCTCAATCTCAACTCAATCTCAATCTCAAAAGAATAAGATAGATGTAGTATGCTTTTCTCAAGAACATGAAACACAACCCAACAATTGCCAACCATGCAATATCTCATATAACAATGATACTCATGTTATTTCCATAACCAATATCTTTTCTCAACCAATTAGGGCTTCAACAACAATGCTCATAGACAAGGTTTAACCAACATCATTCAACTCAAAATTAACCTTGAAGCATTCAACCAATCACTACATGAAAAGGAAAGTAGTAGACATCCTTTTCCCTCCAAAGATATTTGAACAAAACAACCACCAACATAAATCACCAATGCAAAGAATAACTTGCTCAAATCAATCTCAATGGAGTAAGCCCAAATCACGTATCAAGTAAAGCATTAACTTGATCAAAACAACCTCTATGGAAGCAACTCAACCATCAATCTCAAAACATCCAACTAAGGGTTTCACCAACTCAAAGCAAGTAGCAAGACTTACTAAAATAAACCCTAGTGCAAAAATGCTTCCTCTTCCTCAACCAGAATTATGCATTCACCCAAAAAACTCATCAATGATTTTAATGCATAAACAATCTTCAATATCCAGAAAATGGAATTTACACCAACAAGAATACCTAGAGACAACCTTTTCACTCCAAACTCAATTTCAGAAAATACACCATCAACAACATACATGGAGGAACTTTGCCCATACCTTTGTTTGAAGAAGAAGAGAATAGTTCTTCAACCTGTTACCAACACCACCCTCAACTTTGCCACCAAGTTAGGGTTAGATCATAAAAGTAACCACAAAAATATTTATTCCATAAAACACCTTATGACTCCAATCCTTAGAATTCAACTACCAAAAATATAAAGCATACAAACAATATATCCTTTTACACCTTATTTCTCCAAATTAATTAAACCATGCTCAAGGAATAATATCTTCTAAGCAAATCTCACTCAAAAATCAAGCCAAAAATCTCAACCACACACTATCAACCTTATATCTCCAAAGAAGCATTTAACCTTAAAAATAAATTTAAATAAATCTTCCCAACCACTTCTTCTTTAACAAAAATGCAGATTTTATTTAAAAACCTTACCAAAAAAATGCTTCTGAAAATCGTGGGTCAACAGTGCCTCCAAAAAAATCGGAGCGCAAAAACTCTTCTCACACTCCACGACGGGAGTAGAAACGCTTGACCTCCATTTTAAGCGCCTTCACAAAATAGTCATTGCCACTAGGCCAACGGTGCTAGCTTGAAGGCTAGCAAGAGTCTCCTTCTCCTTAACCCTTTGGCGGCGGATAAACGTGGCGAAAAAAATGATAGCCATAGCTTTTACTTCCCAACCTTTGCGCAATTCCAATTTCTTTGACACATTTGCTTTGGACTATAGGTTATGGCTTATATAGCCAAATTTCCATGCTATGCACGTCATCGACGGGAGGATAATTCAAACTTTTCGAATTAAAATTATTTTTGCACCTTCGAAATAACTTTAGGGTTTATGAAACCCTTTTGATTATTTAAAAAATAATCAAAGGTCTTTTAGACCTTAGACCTTAGGTGGAGAACCCATTAAATTATTAAAATAATTTAATCACTAAATCAAATAAATAATTAATTAAAAAACCTTAAAAAGGTTTTATTAATTAAGTTATTTAATTAATAAGTGTCTCTAGCCTTTGCATTAAGTTGAGAGTGGTTTTGAGAAAAACCCTTAATGCATCCACTTGGTTTTAATAAAAACCCTTAAACCTGCCATGGTTTTGATAAAAACATTTTCATCTGCCACATGGAATCTCTCCGAAATATTCTAGAAAATATTCTTTGGAATATTCAACCTTTGAAGCCAATAAATCCTCTTGACATTAATGCCAGTTCCTTTTGACATCAATGACAACTCATAGACAAGAAGCTAGGATCTCAAACCCAAAATTGCCAACAATCTCCCCCTTTGTCATTGATGGCAAACCATGCTTCTCAACAACACTGAAACTCAAAACTGCCGTATAGAAATCAGCTCCCCCTGACTTGAGGCTCTCCCCCTTATTCATATCTCTCCCCCTTTTTCATCAATGGCAAAGGGTCACCTTTGGGGCTTGGGACTAAGAATGAGCCTCTTAGCTTAGTCCCTCCACCACCTCCTGTCTAGGTGATTAATTTTGGGGTGGGAGTAAAACTCCCATTAGGCACTGATCTTCATCAGTGTCTATAGCTGCCTTACCATGTCTTCTCTTGTTCTCCTTGTCCATATTCCTGTTCCTGTTCATGTCACTCTTGTTGTTCTTGTTATCATTCCTGTTCTTATCCATGTCTTGATTCTTGTGCCTGTTCATACCCATGTTCCTGTTCCTATACCTTGGAATTTTAGCTCTACACTGTCTAGCTATGTGACCTTCATTGTTGCACTTATAACAAATAACAATATTATTTCTTTGAGGCATACCTAATCTTTGACTCCATCTGTTCTGACCAACCCTGTTCCTGTTATTAGCCTTGCAATAAACAACCTTGTGCCCAAACTGTTTACAAGAGTAGAAATACCCTTGAAAGAAATTACCACCTCTAAATCTATTATTTACCTTCCTCAGTTGAGTCATGCAATGTGAAGCCATGTGACCAAAATTGTGACAAGCAAAACATCTGCCATTAAAATTTCCTTGATTTGACCTCTTAGGTCCTGTAAAATTTCTCCCATTTTTTTGATTCCTGTTTTCTGATTCTATGCATCTATCACTCAAGGAATCTTTTTCTGAAGTACTTTCCTCATCAGAACTCTCTTCCTTTCAAAATATCTTACTAGATTCCCCAACCTGTTCCATGTGTTTCTTACCAAAACCAAGACTTGTTTTATCTGTTGTCCTTCTTTGATATTTGATGATTGAATTTACCTTTTTGGTGCTATTTTCAAACCTGTAAAGCTTCTCCTTGTACTCTTTAGTTTCCTCTTTCAAGGAAGTCACTTTATGTTCCAACTCTCTACACTCAAGAACCTTAGACTCTAACTTATCCTTAAGTTTTTGTGTCTTAGCTATAGAGAAGTCAAGACTTTCTATAAGCTCATCTCTCTCAATACAAAATTCATCCAATTTATCATTGAGTCTAGCATTATTCTTTCTTTCATTTTTCAAAGCACTAAGAGCACTAAAAAGTTCAGCTTCAAGATCTACTTCACCATCCTCTATAACTTCCTCTATTTGTTTGCCTTTTGAAACATCAATGAATTTTTCAGATTTCTTATCACTAGAGGTGCTACCCTTTTCTAAATCCATACAAATATCTTCCTCACAATTTTTCGAAGCATCCTCATACATAGTATAACTAGAAATCAATCCATCATTTGTGCAATCATCCTCAATATGTCCAAAATTTCCACATCTAAAACATTTCATAAGGACAAATATATGTTTCTTTTCTTCTTCTTTTTCTGTTAGGAACAACATCTCATTTCCAACATCACTTGAAGAACTTTCACTATCACTACTAGAACACTTACTTGCCTTGTCTAGGTAGAAAATTTTATTGTGTTTGTGAGAGTACCTCTTTCCTTGATTGCTTTGCTCATATTTATTCTTCCTTTGATGCCTGTGCCTTTCAGAATCCTTGCTTTTATAATCCTGTTTATCTTCATCACTTTCATCCTTTGCAGCAGTACAATTAGTAGCATAATGACCAAACTTTTCACAATTGAAACAATTCACATATTTCATACCTTTGTGCTTTCTTGAGAACTTGTCCTTCTTGCTATAATATGCCTCTTCATCACTAGAAGACTCATCACTATCTTGAAGCTCTTTACCCTTGGATTTCTTGGTAGCCTTGAAAGTCGCCTCCTTCTTAACATCAACCTTCACTTGAGTTCTCAACTCAAATGCTGCAAGTATACTATGAAGCTCATCCCTTTTCAACTTATCCAAATCCTTAGCTTCCTCAATAGCAGAAATATTTTCACTAAATCTATTTGGAAGAGACCTCAAAATCTTATCACAAATATCATTTTCAGCAAGCTCAAGACCTAGTTCCTTCATAGAGTTAACAATATCATCCATACGAAGCATATAGTCACTAATATTTTCTTCATAATTCATATTGAGTTGTTCAAACATACCTTTGAAGTGTCTCAACTTGGCCTTTCAAACATTTGCATCACCTGTATGAACCACCTTCAACTGTTTCCACATTTCACTAGCTGTCTTGTAGTGAACCACCTTGGTAAGATCTACCTTCTGTAAAACCTTCAGGATTGCATTCATTGCATTTGAATTGCTATGATGTAGGAGCCTCTCTTCCTTAGTAGAAGGACCATGCTCAAGAATGGTATACTCATCCTCAATCACTTCCCAAACTTCATTTCCAAGAGCCATAAGATGAACCTTCATCCTAGCACTCCAAAGCCCAAAATTTGCCCCATCAAGAATAGGTGCTGCATTACCACTTGTAGATTCCATTGTGTTATTTACAATATTTTCCTTCAAGCTGTTAAAATTTTCGAAGGAACTCACTCTGATACCAATTGAAGAACAAAAGCTTATATTGAGAGGGGGGTGAACAGTATAAGACCTATTTTTACTTTCTCTATTTAAATTCAACTTCACAAAGCAATGAACCAATTACCCAACATGGGCTACATCCACAAAAATTTTCTCTAAAAATATTTCTCAAAGTTCTTTGGGAATCCTTCCCAATTACAATGTTTATGAGCCTCATCCCAAAGGAGAAACCTTCCCCTACTCAAGTATTTATGAGCCTCTACCCAAAGGAGAATCCTTCCCCTCCTCACAAATTTATGAGCCTCCTACCCAAAGGAGAATCCTTCCCCTCCTCACAAATTTATGAGCCTCCTTCCCAAAGGAGAATCCTTCCCCTCAGCTCTGGAAATGATACTTCAGAAGATCACCTGCCTCTTATTTTGCTAGCACGTGGAACTCCTTTCCATAGAAGACCTCCTATCCTCAATGCTCAGCCTCAAGAGACATCTGTCCTCACTGATCACCTCCACAACAACTCATCAACCTGTACTAAACACAGTTAGTCGGTCCAGCACAAGTCTTCCTCACTTTGTCAGATCTATCCCAAGCTCAACTCATAAAGCTTGAACAAATCAATCTATGCTACACACAAGCCTTCTCAAAGACTTGTCAAAACTGTCCTCAGGTTCTTCTCAAAGAACCACTTCAACTCTGTCCTTAAGTCCTGTGCTAGGACCTGTCCAAATCAGCTCACAAGTCCTCCCTAGAACTTGTCCAAATCAGCTCACAAGTCCTCACTAGAACCTGTCCAAATCAGCTCACAAGTCCTCACTAGAACCTGTCCAAATTCTCACAAGTCCTCACTAGAACCTGTCCAAATCAGCTCACAAGTCCTCACTAGAACCTGTCCAAATCAGCTCATAAGTCTTCACTAGAACCTGTCCAAATCAGCTCACAAGTTCATCAAGAAAAACTTGCTTAGCATGAACCCACAAAGAGAATTGTTAGAGACCCAATGTGATTCATCAACCTCATAGAAGCATAAAGAGAATTTTTAGAGACTCAATATGTTCTATACTTAACTCCCAATCTCAAATCTCATAGAAACACAAAGAGAATTGTTAGAGACTCAATATGTTCTATACTTAACTCCCAATCTCAATATCAACTCAATCTCAATCTCAAAAGAATAAGATAT
Source organism: Wollemia nobilis (assembly GCA_028583015.1). Lineage (NCBI taxonomy): Eukaryota > Viridiplantae > Streptophyta > Pinopsida > Araucariales > Araucariaceae > Wollemia > Wollemia nobilis. Next base: position 2,625,683 of record JAQPPZ010016381.1, read on the forward strand.
ATGTAGTATGATTTTCTCAAGAACATTAAACACAACCCAACAATTGCCAACCATGCAATATCTCATATAACAATGATACTCATGTTCTTTCCACAACCAATATATTTTCTCAACCAATTAGGGCTTCAACAACAATGCTCATAGACAAGGTTTAACCAACATCATTCAACTCAACATTAACCTTGAAGCATTTAGCCAATCACTACATGAAAAGGAAACTAGTAGACATCCTTTTCCATCCAAAGATATTTGAACAAAATAGCCACCAACATAAATCACCAATGCAAAGAATAACTTGCTCAAATTAATCTCAATGGAGTAAGCCCAAATCATGTATCAAGTAAAGCATTAACTTGATCAAAAAAACCTCTATGGAAGCAACTCAACCATCAATATCAAAACAGCCAACTAAGGGTTTCACCAACTCAAAGCAAGTATCAAGACTTACTAACATAAACCTTAGTGCAAAAATGCTTCCTCTTCCTCAACCAGAATTATGCATTCACCCAAAAAACTCATCAATGATTTTAATGCATAAACAATCTTTTCACTCCAAACTCCAAACTCAATTTCAGAAAATACACCATCAACAACATACATGGAGGAACTTTGCCCATACCTTTGTTTGAAGAAGAAGATAATAGTTCTTCAACCTGTTACCAACACCACCCTCAACTTTACCACCAAGTAAGGGTTAGATCATAAAAGTAACCACAAAAATATTTATTCCATAAAACACCTTATGACTCCAATCCTTAGAAGTCAACTACCAAAAATATAAAGCATACAAACAATATATCCTTTTACACCTTATTTCTCCAAATTAATTAAACCATGCTCAAGGAATAATAGCTTCTAAGCAAATCTCACTCAACAATCAAGCCAAAAATATCAACCACACACTATCAACCTTATATCTCCAAAGAAGCATTTAACCTTAAAAATAAATTTAAATAAATCTGCCTGACCACTTCTTCTTTAACAAAAATGTAGATTTTATTTAAAAACCTTACCAAAAAAATGCTTCCAAAAATCATGGGTCAACAGTGCCTCCAAAAAAATTGGAGCGCAAAAACTCTTCTCACACTCCACGGTGGGAGTTGAATGCTTGACCCCCCTTTAAGCGCCTTCGCAGAACAGTCGTTGCCACTAGGCCAACGACGCTAGATTGAAGGCTAGCAAGAGTCTCCTTCTCCTTAACCCTTTGGCGGCGGATAAACGTGGCAAAAAAAAATGATAGCCATAGCTTTTACTTCCCAACCTTTGCGCAATTCCAATTTCTTTGACACATTTGCTTTGGACTATAGGTTATGGCTTATATAGCCAAACTTCCATGCTATGCACGTCGTCGACGGGAGGATAATTCAAACTTTTCGAATTAAAATTATTTTGGCACCTTCGAAACAACTTTAGGGTTTATGAAACCCTTTTGATTATTTACAAAATAATCAAAGGTCTTTTAGACCTTAGACCTTAGGTGGAGAACCCATTAAATTATTAAAATAATTTAATCACTAAATCAAATAAATAATTACTTAAAAACCTTAAAAAAGTTTTATTAATTAAGTTATTTAATTAATAAGTGTCTCCAACCTTTGCATTAAGCTAAGAGTGGTTTTGAGAAAAACCCTTAATGCATCCACTTGGTTTTAATAAAAACCCTTAAACTTGCCATGGTTTTGATAAAAACCTTTTCATCTGCCACATGGAATCTCTTCGGAATATTCTAGAAAATATTCTTTGGAATCTTCAACCTTTGAAGCCAATAAATCCTCTTGACATTAATGCCAGTTCCTTTTGACATCAATGACAACTCATAGACAAGAAGCTAGGATCTCAATCCCAAAATTGCCAACAATGAGATCTTGATTCATAGATTACAATTTACCGTCAAGAAGGGAGTCAAATATTTACATGTCCTAGGATATTCTGCATTGGTGATCAAGCAAGTGGAAAACGGGTATGTTTGTTATGACACATGTCTCTCAAATTACCATACCTAGGTATAGGATTTAATTAAAGAATTTTATGATTTTAATATTCAAACTATTTCATGTAAAAATAATCCCACTACATATTCATAGGTAGTAGCATAAAGCACCCTAGAACTAGTTGTCCATTCCAAGATAAAGCAGTTCTCAATAGAACTAGTGGCCACTCCATACCAAACAACATCAACAAATTTTAGGTGTTTGAGGATGACAAACATATAGATGAAAAAGATAAAAACTATGTAGAGCTCGATAAAAAAGGTGAATTAAATATAAAAATAAACACCATTCCTAAAGGTATGGATTATTTGGGAAGCCTTTTTGATATGGATTATCACATATGCAAGCAACAAACTGTGTTGTCTAAGAGGGAGCTATATGAAACATATAATCTAGGAAGTGCTAAAAATCCTCAAAATATCTTCTTGGGAAAAGCTTGCACTAATGAAGAAAAAGAGGGAATAATCCAAGCTTTAAAATATTATAGAGATGTCATAGCATGGAGCTATGAAGATTTGAATACCTATGAAGCATCCATCATTACCCATACCATTCCATTGAAACAAGGAACAACATATTTCTAACAAAAATAGAGACCAATGAATCCTTTTTTGGAGTCCCTCATTCTCAAGGAAATACAAAACTTTTTGGTAGCTCACATTATTTTTTAGGTAAGATATTTTACTTGGGCTGCAAATTTGGTACCCATCTATGAGAAAACTTGAGAAATACACTTATGTTTTGATTTTATAAATCTTAATAAAGCATTTGAGAAGGATAAATATCCTTTCAATTCTCTAGATGAAGTGCTACAAGTAATGAATATTTCTTAGATGATGTCCTTCTTGGATAGTTATTCCAAATACAATCAAGTAGTGGTAGATCCCAAGGATTAGACTAAAATTGCATTCACAAAAATGAGGAACATATTCATACAAGAGGATGTCGTTTGGTTTGATTAATGTAGGAGCAACTTTCCAAAGTCCTATGGGCATCATATTAAAGTAATTAATTGGAAAATGCATAGAGATTTACATGGATGACCTCACTATTTTTTCTAATATGCATAGAAATCATGTGGAAGACTTGAGAAAAATACTACAAAGATGTTGAGAGCATGAAATTTCGTTAAATTCAAAGGTGTATTGTTGAAGTTACAAAAGATAATTTTTTGGGGCATGTCATTTTTGAAGCTGGTATTTCCATTTATCTAGACGAAATTGAAGCAATTCAAAAAGTTCCCCTTCTTAGAAGCAAAAAGGGGTTGAAGAGCTTCTTTAGGAAAATTAATTTTGTAAGAAAATTTATTTTTGGCTTTGCAAAAATAGTCCAGAATTTGAATGTGATGCTAAAAAAGGATGCCAATATTGTATGGATGAGGAAGGCACAAGTTGCTTTTTAAGAAACTAAAAAGACAATTACAAATGCTCCTATATTAATTAGTCCTGATTACATTCAATATTTTCATATTTATTCATTTGCATTTGAGCATTCAACTACTGGTGTTTTAACTCAGAGGAAGGAAGCCAAATATGAGAGATAAATAGCTTTTATAATATCAACATTGAAAGATGCTCAAATCAGATACTCAACCATTGATAAACAAACCTTTGCTATGATTAAAGTTGTGAAGAAATTTTGGCATTATATCCTACATAGCAAAGTGTTTGCAAGAGTGCCTGATTTGGCTATGAAAGCAATGTTGATGCAAAATGAGCTAGGATAACATAGAGACAAGTGGATGTATGTCTTAGAAGAGTATGATTTAAAATATGATCTATGAGAATTGTTAGAGGATAAGGACTGAGCAAAACACTAGCTAAAGTTGATTCTCATATTTTATGCTAGCATTATTTTATGGGAGAAATTACAAATGATCAGTGGTATTGGGGCATTGTTTATTATTTGCTAAATAGAGTATGTCCTAGTCAATTTAATTCCACCCAAATAAGAGCATTGCATCTTAGAAGTGAAAACTTCATTATAAAATCAAACATTTTATATCAAAAAAATATGAAGGAATCTACCTAAGACATTTGAACAAACAAAAAGTTATTGAGGTCCTTGAAAAATTTTGTGGAAAATATGGAACATGACATGGCTCAAGAAATACGACAACACACCAAATATTGAGATCTGGTTACTAATTCTTCATGTCTTTAAATATACACATTCAAATGTCCAATCATGTCATGTCTACCAAATAGTAGCTCATCGAGAAAAGAATTCTTCCATTCCATTGCAACCATTTATTGAAGCTCACAAATTTGCACAATAGGAATTGTAATTTGTTGGAATCATCAATCCTAATTCATCAATGAACCACAAGTTCATCTTGACTACCATTGATTATTTCACTCATTGGATAGAAGCTCAAGTATTCAAAAACTACACAATAGAGGTTGCGATCCAATTCCTTGAGATAATATTATTACTAGGTTTGGGAATCCATATGCTCTAGTATGTGATAATGACCCTGCTTTCTCTTTGAATTTTTTTGAATGAGCTTACAATAATAAGGTAACTCTATTTTTTCTTCTAATTATTATCCTCAAGGTATTGGAGCAGTAGAATCAATTAACAAAATCCTGTTGGAAATAATTAAGAAAATTTTAGACAAAAATCTTAGAGACTAGAATAAGAAACTAAATTATGTGTTGTGGTAAGAGAGAATGAGGATTAAGCCTTCATTAAGCACATATTCTTATCATCTAGTTTATGGTTAGGATCCTATATTTCTCGCTAACCTCAATATCCTTACCTTGCAATTCATGAAAGACTACTTAGAAACAAATGATAGGATGGAAGCCAAGCTATTAAAGTTGATAAGTTTGGATGAAAAAAGGGAATATACACTGCACCATTCTAGTAAGCATCAAGAATTATTAAAACAATGGTTTGGTAAGCGGTCCAAAATAGAAGCTATTAGAATTGTTGATCTAGTGTTAGTGTGGGTTAAATCCCATGAAAGGAAAGGAGAGCATGAAAAATTTGACACCCTTTGGCTAGGTACCTTTTAGATACCAGATATCCTAGGAGAGAATAGCTTCAGGCTAAAAAACTTAACTAGAGAGGATGCTCCATTACTCGTGAATGGTCAATTCCTCAAACATTAATTTAGTGCCTAAGAGTATTCTAGTCATACCTTGTAAATAAACATGCACATAGTTTTGTATTTTGAATTTTTGGAGTGTTGGTTTTGTTTCATTCTATTTATGTTCTTTCTTTGATTTTATTTTTAATTTTGTTATCTTGTGCTTTTCTTTTGATTGGCTTAGATCATCCAAGTACAACCAACTTTTGGTTACTCTAAGAGGAAGTATGTTTTGCACATTTTGGAGGTGAAAGATCCTACTTTGATTTCAATGAAGCTAAGATTAGCTTACTCAAATATTTGGTGTATACCCATTATCTTGGGGTAAAATAAACTAATTTGGTAAGTAATGCAAAATGATGTTGCAACTATATATTGAAAACACTTTAAAAATATTCTAAATTAGGAGGAATGAAACCATTATGGTTTGGTTACTAGGCAAAATAAATTTTAGATGTTCACTTATTGTTTTCTCTAGTGATCCCCGACCCCAAACGCACACCATAGTATTTTTAAATTGAGCAAAATGAGTCTATTAAAAAAAAATACCCAAGTGCTTGGGTTATTTAGACAAATTCTATCAAGGCTATGAACATCTGGTTGGCAGTAGAGAAAGGTCTAGAGTGGGATCAAAGATAACTTTGTCGACGCTATAAAATAATGGACGGTAGTGGAGCAATGTTTGATAGTTGGTGACATGTATAACTATGCGACAAAGCTCATCATCAATAGACCAATGTGCACTCAGGGGTGAACTAGCCTGATTTTCAAACTATGGTGGTAAATTTTAACTGATTCTAGAATGAGAATGAATTCATATGCACACACTTTTTATGAAACAAAATAGAGTGTTGCTTTTAGGTAAATTTACTTAACCCCAACCTTGGATGGATGCTAAATTTTTGGTTTTATTGGTCTTGAAGTTTCATTTTTTCATAGGGGGTTCGTTCTATTCCTAAAATGCTCAGGAGCATTTTCTAGTAGAGTCACCATTTGTTGTTGTACTTGCATAACACACCCCACTCTACATTGACTAAGGACCCACCTTTTTAAAATTTAATGATTTTATCTTGTTTTTTGGGTTTGTGCATGATGGCCAATCATCCAACAAAATTAGTTGTTTCAACTAAAAGCTTTTAATTATGGATGCCTAATTTTTTCTTGCTTTGAATTTATTGTGATGCTCATTACCATTGTTGTGTATGGTAGAAAATTTCAAATAGAAATTTACCTCTATTTTTAGATCAGACTCAGAATAAGCTTTCCAACAAGTACCTACATGCCTATGTCCCATAGCCTTAACACGCATTTTTTTTTTAAACCAGGCATTGCAGACTTGATTTATTCTTCCAAGAAACACAAATAGTTTTACTTCTAGACCATATATCTCTTTTACTACTCAATACAATTTGGCGGAACCAATTTCATTAGATTCCTCTCAAAAATAGCTTTCTAGAAAGTACAATTTTTCCTATATTCTAAGAAGAATTGACCTCTCAAATGGTTTATTTTTAGCAAGATTTCTAGCTGCCAATATTACCTATAAATGTCTGCCTAATCACATCCCTCTCACTTTTAGGCCATATATCTCTTGAAATACTTGTAAAATTTCATGATACCTCTTCTATTAGATGCAAATCAAAAAGAGATTTATGAAAAGTACAAATTTTCCTAGGTTTCAAGGATATTTGAGGTCTGAAATTGCTTGTTCTCTATAGGCTATCTAAGCTACCATGATTGGGGTCACTCCCCAAAATATAAGAAAATGGTTGTAATTATAGAGATTTAGTAAGGAAAGACCAACCTCAAAATTCTAACCAATATCATATTTGGGCTATTTGAAATCATTCTTGCACCTAGGAAGCAAAAAATGCATAAATCTAGAGTTTTTTTCAAGATGACCTAAGCATAAGAGTTGGAAGTCCTAGAATTGCCAATGCCAAAAAGTCAAAAGGAAAAAAATGAATCAATACCAGTAGCCAAAGGGGAAATAAAAATCCAAAGTCCACAAATGAGAAGTAAAAATCCCAAAGCCAGAGTTTTATCCAAATGAAAATGCGCAAACCTAAAATTGAACAATTTCAAACTTTTCCAAGTAATGACATCAACAAAGTGCTATGAAAGTATGAAAATAAACCAAGATGCCAAAGTGGAATCAAGTCGGATCTTTAGAGCACAATGTTTGAAATTGTCAATTCTAGAAAGCCAAGGGACAAATAAAGAAGCCAATGAATCCAAATTTGAAGCTGGAATGCATAATGTAGGAACTGCATAATGTTGGAAGCCTGACAAGTAAAAATAAAGCACAATCTCAGGAAGCCAAAGCCAAACCTAGGAAAATCAAAGAATACCAATGAAATTGGAATCCCAGTAAGCATAAAAAAATACCGAGGCAATTGGAATTTTACGCAATAACTAGAAATTTAAAGCCCGACAATGGCAAATTACCCCGATAATTGAAATTTAGTCTTTGGCCATAAAAAATTGAACCCGATAATGGGGTATTTTATCTCGATGATAAAAAAATTACCTAGGTTGATTCATTACAAATGGATGATGTTATTATAGGGTGTCCTTGCAAGTCTAGAAACCCAAAAGTATAAAATACAAACCTGAGAAATTATAAAAGCAAGTTAGCAAGCCCTCAAAATATAGAAGCCAACCCAAAAAATATTATAATGTGGGGTACATTACCAAAAACTTAGATGAAGCATAAAAACAAAAAGAAATCAAAGCATAAGTGGTCGAAAGCCCGGACACTCGTGGACAAAATTTCCAACAATGAGCATAAGAGGGTTAGAAAAGTAAAAAAAATAAAAATTGCCTAGGAGAGGTAAAGCAACAAAGAAAAAGAAAGAAATATTATTATTATTGCAAAAAAATCATCTCCGTAAAGTGTAGAGCATGTTAAAAAAATAAAAAAAAAGAAACAAACAATAATACATATAAAATAAAAAAATTAAATTAAAAATTTTAACAATCGAAAATATTAATAATAGTAATATTAATATATTGCAATTGTTTTTGTATTTTACTTTGCTTTGTAGGGCTTCTAGAAAATTAAAGGCATCACACGTAGGATTTTAATGTTGATCAAGTAAGTACAAATGTGTAGGATGGTAGGCATGTTGGATTAATGGTCAACTTATACTTTGTAGAATAATGGAGATTTAATGTGGCATGGTCATTTTAGAGTAAGCATCATGTGAATGGAGAATTTATAAGGCATGAAATAAGTAGTGGATATTTAATGAGGTATGGCCAAAGTATTACTACAAGCAATTCCAAAGGGCATGTCCTAGAATTAGATAGCAATTAACACTATGTGAAGGCCAAAAATTATATAAACAATGTCTCACTAGCCTATTACAAAGGTCGAAATCCATCCAGTAGCATGCCATTTCAACTTTCTTCTTTCTTGGTCTTTCTTGTTGGTAGTTGGCCAGAAAACCATCTATTAGCTAGCCCCTTAGCTTTATTATTTATTTATATTTTATGTTTTTAGTACGAATGGAATTTCTAAACCAAGCTTAATATTGCTTTAAGCTCTATTATTCTAATTACCAAAGTAGATAAATATGAATCAATATACTCAATGATTATATTTATAATGTAAGGCTTTTGAAATTTTTTGTGTTCAATTTGTGCATGTTGATGGTGGTTGCACTTAGTCCATTTCATAGTTTGTTTCTTCTTTGAAGATTACATCATCTCAAACCTTAGGCTATATTAATACTAGTCAAGTCGAGATTGGATTAAATAAGAACTACTATTTTACCAGATTGGAACTGGAGTTTAGAATACTATCGACTTGTTTATTTTTATTTCTTTTCTCTTACCCTTAAACCTTTGAATTTTATTTGGAAACTTGTTTATATTAGGAGTAGATTAATTTTTGTTCAAAGCATTGAAGTTGGTTTCTTCCAGTGCATTTTAAAATTTCATACAACTTCAAAATAATCATTGTTGTTATATGTGCGATATATCTTAAGTGCAATAAACAATATATATGAGACAACCATAGTTTGCAGAGCTAAAAATTTATCTTTATTTTCCTATTTTAATACTGCTTAGCTCACGTATGTTGCAATATCAATGTAGTATAATTATGTTTAGATAGTTAAGCATTATATTTATTGACATTATTCCCAAAAGAAATTGTCTTATTGAGTCATAACCAACAAAGGATCCTTGAAGAAACAACTATCAATGACCTCTAGGTTTACCTGCACTGGCCAAGACCTGACATACCTGAACCTTAGGAGAAAAATTTCTCTTTCAAGAGGTAACAAATTTTATTCCAAGTATGTTGGCATGCCCTTGACAATGTGTTATTTGCATGCTCAATAGTAAACACCATGACACCCCCATGATCATACCTTTGAGCTTGTTTTGGGAAACCTACTACTAAACATTTGTTCCTATCGATACTCATATATATAAAATAATGAAATTGAGAAGATGATATAGGATTTATTAGCAACAAGGATCATTCGACTGAGTGTTATCCCATATTCTTACCTACTACTATTGGTTTATAAGAAATATGGTTATTGGAAGTTATGTACAGATCTTTGAGAACTCAATAAAATTATCTTTAATGACAATTTTTCCATTCTTGTCACTGATGAGTTATTGGATGAACTCCATGGTGTTCGCTTCTCAAATATAAATCTTCATTTAGGTTATAATAAAAAATCATATTGCAAGAAAAAAATATTTCAAAGATAACATTTTATTGTCATGAATGCCATCATGAATTCCTCGTCATTTCATCCAGTCTTACCAATGTGTCGTCCACCTTTCAAGGTCTCATAAATAAAATATTTCAAATATTTTTGTGTAAATTTATTTTGATATTTTTTGATAACATTATGGTTTACAATTTTACATGGGAGGAACATTTACAACACTTAGCCAAAACACTACAACTCATTGATAATATAAACTATGTGCCAAACAATCCAAATGTTCTTTTGGGATGTAGGAAGTGGAATACCTAGATCATATAGTTTCAAGAAAAGGGATCAAGGTGAACCCTAAAAGCATCATGACCATACAAGACTATTACCTTCTTAGGTATTATTAGTTATTATCAGATGGACCCAAACCATAGAATTTCAAAAGTATTTGGGGTTTCCTAGGTCTTATTAGCTATTGCCAAAAATTAGTTCATGATTATGGAAATATTGCATCCCATTTTACTGCTATGTTGTAGAAGAAATCATTCTATGGTCAAAATCCATCAAACATGCATTTCTCCTACTCAAGAAAGCTATACTTTCTACTTCCATCCTTGTTATGCCAAATTTTTTGAAGCCATTATGGTTGAAAGTGATGCCTCAAGAAGTGGAATTGGTGCAATGCTTATGTAATAAGGGCTGCAATTGACCTTCCTTAGTAAGGCACTATAAAGCAAAAACTTGGGAAAATCAACTTATAAGAAGGAGATAATGACTATCCTACATGTTGTAAGCCAATATAGGCCTTATATTATTGGGTGATATTTTTCATCAAAACATACAACCGCAACCTTAAGTACTTTCTTGAGCAATGTGTATGTATGCTTGAACAAAAAAATGGGCTACCAAACTATTGGGGTATGATTATGAGATAATTTATAAGAATGGTAAGGAAAATATAGTCACTGTTGTACTATCCTACCAACATGAGGATCAAGGTATGCTATGTTCCATATCTATTCCACCTCCTCAATGGACCCACCAACTTTAATAAGTGACTCAAGATCCCACCTTGCATTCAATATTTCAACAATTTCAAATTGATTCTAACTCTCACCTAAGATATACATGGGATGGACAATATTTGCAATATAGGGATCGTTTGATTCTCCTTAAAAATTCACCAAATAATTATGAGCATTGCTATGCTTCTATTGTGAGTGTTGTTATGCTTCCCCCTATGATCAATGCTATACTTTGGCTATGTATTGACCAGACTCAACCTCTTATTTTATATGCTAGACTACTACTTGACTTGAGCATTGTCACCTGAACTTACTCACTCCTCCTGAGCGCTTGAGTATTTCTTTACTTGGGTGCCACCAACCAAATTTAGTCATTGCTTGGTCTCTGCATTTATGTTCTAAGTTTTACTAGGCTTTATGTTCTTCTCCTCTAAGCTTAGACTATTAAAATTTTGATGTGATTTTTCTCTGTTTGGGCACTACCATGTCCCTTTATTATTTACCCTTACTTCAATATTGCTTAGCTACAAAATAGTCTTTCAATATTAGTAAAAATATATACTTTTATTCTTTCTACTACACTCTAGATTCTATCTAAGTTATCTTAATATTTGGAATCTTATATTGCTTCTCAATCCTTAGAAGCTATGATGGTTCTCAATAATATGAGAGCTTTGATGCTCCTAAATTATTTGAGAGCTTTGATGCTCCTCAATTATTTGGGAGCTTTGATGCTCCTAAGTTATTTGGGAGCTTTTATGCTCCTCAATATTATAATGTCTTAGGTTGCACCTAAGAACAAAAATGATTCTCCTCTTTTATAGAGAATCCAATATATTATCATTGTAACTATGAATGTCCCGAATGACCAACTTTCTCCTAAGTTGGCTCTCTCTCAATATTCAATAGTGATTCTCCTCTTCTTCTCTAGAGAATCTAGAATATTATCAGGGTGACTTTGAGTGTCCCTAAACTTTTGACTTTCTTCTGAGTTGGTTCTTAATCAAATTAGCTGAGTCCCAGTGTTTACTAGTTTTCCTTCAACCAAGTGGAAAGACCCTAGCATCCAAATTAGGGTGACTTATCCGTATCCTCTTAGTCTCTACTCAATGAAACCTTCAAAAATAGAGTCCAAATTGCAATACTCTATCAAAAATAGATAAATTTAAGTGGTAGCTCTAATACCACTATTGGATTTTAAGCCTTGCTACCTCAAAATATCATAGGTCCCAATATGAATAAGCCACAATGTTATAGGTAAAAAATAATAATAATCAAGAGTAGAATAATATATGAGAAATAAAATATATATCAAGGCAACTATAATAATGAAAATAACATTCATTTTTAATATAAAAGATGAATATTAATGGCCAAAATCATTCATGTACATGCATGAAGAATACTTACAATAAATTACTAAAAATAAGTACAATGTATATAAGTTTTTTTTTAATACATAATTAGGAGCTTTGTCTCCTTGATATAGTTGTATATGATGAATATTCAAGTTCTTGACTGTTGCATCTCTTACATGACCTTTAGATTCTCATCTTTCCACTTATTTGCAAGACTCTTGAATTTCTAATTACTTTACTTTTATGATACTTGTGCACATTTGCACATAGAAAATTTTATAAAGAGGGATGTAAATTACGCACTTAAACTATAGATCAAATAATGTAATATTCTCTAACATATTGATGATCATCTAATCACGTGTTCCTCATCATATTTTTAGATAATATCTACACTATGTATAAAATCAAAATACTTAATTGATAGATCATCCTATGCCTATTGGTTCTAATGTCTAGTTAGGACTCGATCCCCATACTTCATATATATACTACTTTGAGTTATCTACAAGAGTGTTGGTGAGGTAGTCAGAACTCAATGTCCTTTCCCCTATCGAGTAGGTATGCTTATAGAGATATCCCAATAGGATCTCAAGGTTGGTCCTACATCTATTTTAAAGTAGTACATAGATAAAAGGAGCTTTTATCCCTATCAAGGTCCCTTGACTTTGATTTTTTGGTACACTTATTTTGAAAAGGTCATTTCATCATCTAATTTTCTTATTTGAAGTCTAGCCTTTATCATGCTAGGTGTTCCTTATTTTCATTGGCCCTCTTCTTGGCCCATGTATTATACCTCGATAAGATTCACAAAATCCCATTCGAGGGGTATAATTTTTTGGACATAACATATACATTTGCTTCATCCCAGGTAATGAAAAAAAATTCTAAAGTTGATGAGTTGGCAATTGATGGTATGGTCAGGGACTAGTCGACAGGTTCTTGACTCAACATTAAGACTTTTAACTAGGAAGAATATATATTTTTATGGTCGAAAGAGGAGGTATCATCATCTTGAGTTTGCTTCGACAAAATAGTTGGAGGGAGAATAGTTAGGAGCAAGATAATGTCGACCTCTAGGATATTTAACATAGATATTTTAGGTGGCAAATAGGTCCCTAGCTAAGCTTATAGGTATTTGGTGAGTTGGGACCAATACAGGTACTATATATTGAGTCAAGATTTGGGGATGATGAGGATTATTATTCACTAAGAATAGGGGCTTGTAATATCTAGCTAAGGATGATTGAAAATACAAGTTTCTCTATTGAAAGGAAATATTTGGATAACTCTGGTAGGGAAACCTTTGGTCATTTAATTACATTTTGAGATCCATGATATTATTAACAAAGGCCCTCATAACTTTAAAATTTTTATTGGTTTTAGCATCTAAAAATGAGGAGGCTTTAATTTTTCCTAGATATGCAAGAGGACTAGTCAAACAAGTGGAGGGTTGTATGGCTAGGAAATAGTGATACGGGTGTTGTAATGGTAGGAATATCTTGGGGGTTAGCCTTATTTATGATATTAATTTATCACCCATTTGAGAAATTATATTGTAGGCTTTTAGCATTATATCACCACCCTTCAATCCCATCATTATGACAACTTCATAACTAAAAGCTTTTAGAGAATGAATGACTGCCCTACCCAACTTGATGAGGTAAATGTTTCACTCTAAAATTTATATCTCTAATCTAAGTCATTGAGTTGTCCTATTTGGAGAGAAGATTTTGCTTCAACAATATGATGAGACAAAGACCCTCACTAGAATCTTGGTTTATCTTTGTTGGACAAATTTTGAAAATCTATATTTTGAACTTGAGTCATTGAGCAAAGTCTCTAGGTGAATTATCCATGTGCATATACCCAAGTAGAAAAATATGACCTTCATAGTCAGAAATTTTTGAATATTAGTAGGGTGAATGTAGAAGTTTATCCTATTGGGCATTGCAGATAAACTATTATCATCTCTGAGAAAATCCCATTTGGAGAGGGGATAATTTGTTCCCACAACTTGCATATAGTAAAACAACATGAAGTATTATAGGGTAGATAGGAAGGACCACCTATGGAATGACCTCCAAGGTTTTTAATTATGGCTAAATCCTCATCAGATTTTAACTTGATATGCAATAACATCCACAAGTTTTGGTTAGGGTGTGGGTAGCCAGAGAAGGGAATTGCAATGAAAGTTAAAAAAATTGAATGTGTAGAAAAGTAAATCCCTAAGCTATAGATACGATGCACAAAAGAATTAAAAATAACCCCAAAATTTTGACTACAACAAGTGGCAATTGAACATAAAAAACTTCATATATGGCTAGTGAACACAACCAAGACAAACACACTACCAAGAATGGAAATGTTCAATGCTCCCTAGGCATGGAAAAAGGCTCATGCTCCCATTGTTACAGTAGGAAATAAGGGTGAAAGGAAGATCCCACAAGGCTGGGTGTTGGACATGGGAAAACAACTTTTGATGCCTTTTACAATAAAAGTGGGTCTATTTATAAGATAATAGGAGGATGCCTTTACTTTGAATATATATGTAGAAATTCTATGAATATCCTATGTTCCTACAACCAAGAAATTCTCCTATAACTAGTGTTATGGTAGCTTTGAGGTCTTTGGATGTGTGTCCATAAATGTTAAAAAATTTAGGATCTTTAGATAATTGGTGTATATGACTTAGATATTTGATGATACGTCAAGGTGGTAGCATCATAACTATTTCATCATGCTTCTTCTAGAATGTGTTGCTTTATTGATGCAATAGACATGGTCTCCTTGACTGGTACAAGTGGATAGGATAGGCTCATGTGTATGGTAGGTGTTGGCCATGACTAGTGTGTGATTGGATCTGATAAGCTTAGCTATAATTTTTAAGCTTTGTGACCATTTTCAGATGTCTTCTTTAATACCATATTGTTTTCTCTTCTTTTGCATGCTTGACTACCATGTATCCTTAGATGGGATGGAACCTCCTTCAACCAATGGTGGACATTCTCCTTAGGGTGCTGGTTCTTTTTTCTCATGGGATTATGAATGGTTTCCATGTGTCTAACTTTAGCTTCAATCAAATATCCTCCTCATTTGTTGGTGCCTCTTTGATTAGAAGGACTATGAGAGTTATTGGATTTAAAATAAATGGTCCATGGGCCTTGGTGCCCTTACTAGATTTATTTAGTAAATTGTGAAGTGTTGACCATAGATGGAATATCTAAGGGCAAATAAATCTTTCTACTTGTTTGCTCTACCTTTATAATAAATAAATATGGAAAACACATTTTCAACTGGAGGTGGGAAGTGCCCTCCAAGAATAAAGCCTTGAGTGGTCCCACTTTTGATTGGTTTAGCTTGGAGTAAAGTGGGATTGTAGGGAAAAGTTTCCTATAATTATAATTTTGATTGTCATTAATGTTGGTGCCTAAGGACATCATCACATCCTCATGTGTTATTTTTATTTCCTTTCATTCTCTATTCCTCTATGCAATGCGATTTTAATATATTATTATGTTATTTGCAACAAATCATAATGAAATCCTACATGGTAACAAAGTGGGTTTGGAGTAGCGATACTTTGTCATGTGGAAGATTCTTTATTTATAGCCTCTATTTTTAATTTCAATTAGAATAAATTATTGTTCATACTTCATAAGGCATCTTCAACAATATAAAAATTATGGGTGATTTTTTTAAATGCTCAATTCATTCCCTACAATATTATATTCTTCATGGCAATCTCCATGATAAATATCCAAGCAATATGATTGAAATATAAAATTTTAAATTTAAATTTCACTCTATTCTAGCTTCTTCAAAGGAGGGCTTGCATTATTTGCAAGGGATCAAAAAAATATTTAACTTTCTTGGATAATACATTGATATGTGATACTCATCCAAGCTTCCTAGGTTTATGGATAGCATATTGTTATTCATCATTTAATGGACTTGTTATGAGCTTGAGCATATTTTTTTTTCTTTATTCATATTTGTTAGGCACTGTCACAACACTATCATAGGTTACATACTATTAGATTATATCTTTGAGAAGAGTATTCCTTCTCAATGGGTTACTTCGTATTTATGGATAAAATAGTTTTGCTTGTTCCATTGTATTTAGAGAGGATCAGGTTCAAATACCATTGCTTATAAATTTTTATGCTTGATGATGATATATGATCATGCATTCAAGGAGAATAATTATGGATGTACTTATTAGGTACTAGCATAACACTATCTATAAAGGAAGGCATTGGTATTTGGGGGATGAAGGTGTTATGTTCAATTTCCATGGTAGTTACTTTTTACTTGGTAATGATGTATCCACATTTAGGGTCATGATGCAAGGGTTTCTAAGGATCATTAACATGCATTATATTGACAACACAGTGGTATGTGATAGCTATTAAAGGTGGTTTATGTTGGTGTGCTCAAGCAAGTTGTGGGGTCTATCACATTCCTCATATTTTGGATGAAATATCCTTTTTGACTTGGGAGGATACCACCTATTTATTTATTGGTGGAATAATTCCAAGTCATAAATAAAAGTATGATATCCCAACTATATTAAATATCCTATGAATCCATAGCTTAGGATATGTAATTTCAAGTACCTATGATTGAGTTGATTTTTTATATTAGTGACTGACTTGGAAGCTAATGTGGTGCTCATGTGGACTTCAACATCAATTTTTTATATATAAGAAGGTTATTAATGAATCAACTCAAACCAATTTATTTCCCTCATTTTTTCATGGTTTTTAGTGGTAGGTAGATGGTAAGGTTCAATCAATGTCTAGTTTCTACTAATCTATGCATTCCAAGTGAAATTTATTGGGTGGTTACATGATGTGGATCAAAATGAAGCTAAGATTTACATTGAAATGAAGTTCTTAAATAGGCATAATTTACAACCACATTCCCTTCCAAATAGCAACACAATTCTAAATTTGGAAGATATGCCTTTATCCAATTGCTATTTTGAAGGATTGCCTATTATCAATCCAACTAGCAACATCCCTCTAGAAGATATTGCCAAACTAAGTCTAGGAAGACTAAATCCAACATGAGCAACTAATTCTCACATTTTACAAATTATCATAAAATACTTATTAAGCCAAAATAAGACTAAGTCCTAATCTAAAATACTAAGCCCTAATGTAATGTTTCTCAAGTTTATTCCTCATCATGCCTTTGAACAATAGAAGCATTAAATTCCAATGTTTTTAAAAAATATGGGAAATCATGAGACATATGCTGAGTAGAAATCCATTGAGCTTGATGTGGAAGTTGACCTTGATGGAATATAATATATGAAGTAGAATATCCTTGTCAAGTCTATCAAGTTTTCATATAAAAAATTGGTTAACGTGAAGTAAAAGCTGAACATTTGGTACCCCATTGATAGGATGGTTGATGGCAGGAACTAAATTCAAAGTAGAATCATGGTATGGCTTGAGAATATCCATATTTATGATGTCATGAATGCCAAGATGAGTTGGAAGATCAAGGTGAAAGGATTTATTATAAATATGCTATAGGATGGTAAAAGGCCCATAGTGAAGTGTTTTGATCTTACTATGTGCCTTTTCTAAGAAATGTTATTTATCCAAGTAAATCCAAACTTTATCTCAAACCTAAAAAGGATGAGGAATACAATGTATATCCATTGCTTGATTTTGTTGTTTTCGAGCCTTCTATAATATCTGAACCACCTTTGACTGAAGCCTCTGCATATGTTGAAAGAATGAGTTAGCCTTATCTTGCTCTCTCTAAATGTGTATGGTAGCTGGAGAGGGTAAATATAAAGACAACTCATATGGATCCAAGGGCTAAAATCCAAGATAAAATTTAAAAGGAGAGTGTCTTATAGAAGTGTGGACTACTCTATTGTAGATATGCTCTATATGAGTGAGGCTCAAATCCCACTTAGCTAGGGAAGTGTGGTGATTGATCCTCAAACTTTGCACAAGTGTGCAATTAACTACTTCAGTTTTCCCATTTGAATGAGGATGAAAATTAGTGGATAAATTAAGAGAGACTCCTAAAATATTCCACAAAGATCACCAAAAATATCCCATAAAACATGAGTCTTTGTTAGATACAATGTTGCTGGGAGACCAAAAGAGTGCCTTACTATGTCAAAGAAGAGTTGAGCTAAGTTAGGTGTAGAATTGGTCTTGTGGCAAGGAATGAACTTAGAAATATTACTAAATTTAATCACAACTACAAAAAAACAATCATGCTACAAAAATATCATTGGGAAACCACTCATGAAGTCCATGGAAATGCTTTCCCAAGGATGAGAAGGAATGGGTAATGGAACAATGAGGCCTGATTACCTATTAATTGGCTTTGAGCAGCTACAAAGTACACATTGCCTCAAGAATTAGAGAACATCACATTGCATATGAGGCTAGTAGAAAAACCACTACAAATGATGAAGAGTCTTATGTTTCCCAAATTATGTACCATAGAGTGTAGAATGTACCTCTTTGAGAAGAGACAATCAATGTGCTTGAGGTACACAAAGTTTATTCAACTTGCATAATAATCCATTCTTTATATATAAATTATAAAAGGGACTTAGGTTAGAAGAGAAAATATGCAAAGGGTATTGGTAAACATTCCCAAAATTTGGATCAAGAAGATACTATGCTGGTCAAGTTTGGAAACCAATGTGAGAAGTAGTTACAACTATCAAGGCTTGAGCTATTGGAGGGTGACTTTAAAAATATACCAGTATGTTGTTTTTCCTTTCTTGTACTTGATCACCAAATGAAACTACTGCAAGTAAGATGCCCACTTCATGTGATGAGCTTCTTCAATCTTGTTTTGTGATTGAAGAAACATAAGGGGCATGCAATCAATATGTACAATAGTTTCTTTACCTAAAAGGTAATATCTCCAATACTTAATAGCTTGCACCAAAGCATACAAATTTTTATCATAAGTGGAATAGTTCTTCTTGGTAGTTGAAAATATCTCAAAATGATAGGCCATTGGATGACCAATTTGCTTCAATACAACTCCAAGGGAAAATTGTGATGCATTTGTCTCTATCTTAAAAGGTTGGGAAAGATCTGGAAAGATTAGGAAAAGTGTTGTATATAGTTTATGTTTTAATGTATAAAAGACATGAGCATGATAATTTGTCCATTGAAACACAAATTTATCTTTGGTTAAATGATACAAGGGAGTTGCAAGGAGTTGCAATAGTGGAATATCATGGAATGAACTTGTGATAGAAATTTGCAAGTCCAAAAAAACTTCTTAACTCTGTGATGGTGGAAGGAGTAAGCCAATTGAGGAGGATTTCAACTTTCGATGGGTCCACTTGTATACCTTTATAATTTATTATAAGGCCAAGATAGTGTTGAGTGTTAATTTGTCATATTACAAATAATAAAATGCAACTTAGAGTCCCGAACAAAAGACTCTTTCTTGCAAAGAAATAATTTATTTTATTTTCCTTCCTTTTATTATTTTTCCAAGCTTCTTTGTGAAACAGATTTTACGTATATAAAAATGAATTTTAATTTAATACATACAACTGATATATCCCCGAATAACTCAAATCCTGCAGATAGCTGTTAACAAGGGGCCTTTGTTGATTCTCAATGAACTTTATAATCTTGACTTGTTTGATTAATCAAAAATAAACAAAAATCCTTTTGATGTTCTAATATTCACAATTTATTCTAAGGTTAACTTGTTCGTTTTATCTCTATTCAATAGTTCTGTTATTTCAATGTTAGTCTCTGACATGAAATTAAGCATATCAAGGAATAAAACGGAAACTGTTATTTTTGAGTCAGCTGGAAAATAATGAAGGATATTAAAATGGTTAACGATCTCCTCCCTGCAAAATCCCAAGTTAAGAGATGAAGTCCCCAAAACAACCCAACCGATCAGATCTGTACTAACACACAATCTAATCAGATCAGATGCAAGACTCTAAGGAAAAGAATATAATTGCATCATTCTACCATTCACCTATCATAACCCATCCCATGGCGTAAATGAAATAGATACAAGACAAAATGATGCAACGAAAAGATTGACAGTAAAACAATAGTTTTGGCTTTGATCTCCTTTTGATTTTACACACAAAAGTCGTGTTACCAAAGAAAAATCCTTTATTTCAATAAATAATGCTTTTGTTACAGTCTCCAGCCCAGTATCCATCTACATTTATGCTATTTAACCTTTCTGTCGCACGTTCTCGGCTATTCCATGACGCTTCGTTTCGACTCCCGGGACCCTTCGCTTCAATTCCCGCCTTTTGGTATTCTAACCTTTGCATGCAATCGTAACGCTCGATATTTGCGGCCAGTAACTGTTGTTATGAAATGTTACTCTGGTTCTGTCATTTCTGCCACGTGTCCTGCGTCTCCTGCACCTTTCGTAATGCTTTCCCGTAGAAATCCCGTAGAATTTACATTTAGCCTCTTCCGTTTCCTAGCCGCGATAACGCGACATGTCATGAAATCACGACATGTTCTTGGTTCGTACGCCCGCAGTAGCTCGTTGTAGCGATATCGCTATCGACTTTGCTTTGCCTTCTTTTCAAAAAGTGGTAGCGATATCGCTACCACTTTGGTTTCGAGCCTTCCTTTGATGAAGTGGTAGCGATATCGCTACCACTTTGGTCTCGAGCCTTTGTTTCGCAAAGTGGTAGCGATATCGCTACCACCTTGCTTTCACGCCTTTTTCTTTGTAAAGTGGTAGCGATATCGCTACCACTCTTCTTTCACGCCTTTGCTTCACGAAGTGGTAGCGATTCGCTACCACTTTTCTTTCGAGCCTCCGCTTCACGAAGTGGTAGCGATTCGCTACCACCTTTCTTTCGGCAACTTGTAGCGAAATCGCTACCATTCTCAACTTTTCGTATGCTTCCAAAAAACGCGTCGCAGCGATGGAGAGAAAGGTCGCGATTTCGCGACCCTTTCAACACTTAGGCATTTTTCTTCTTTTCTTCATTTTTAGCATCCGGGTCTTTGAGATCTTCCCTAAAACCTGCAAAAACAAAGGTGGGTCCCCACTTTTGGGGTGTGTTGTGGATGAACCACAATAGATAGTAAATAAAATATTGAGAAAAATAACATTTAGGAAGGTTGTAATATAATTGGTTCTTTTTAAAAAGTTTGAAGAACCTATTCTTGATGCTCTAAGTGAATCTTCTAAGTAGGAGAATATACAAGGATATCATCTAAGTAAATGATCATAAACTTATCCAGACTATCTCTGAATTCATCAACCTAATGAATGTCATTGGAGCATTTATAAGGCCAAAAGGTATAACAAGCCGCTCAAAAAGCCTCGTATTGGTCTCAAATACTATCTTCCATGTGTCTTTAGCCTGAATTTTGACATGATGATATCTACTTTTAAGATTAGTCTTGGAAAATAATTTAACTCCTTGAATATGATCCAAAATATCATTTATTTTTGTAAGTGGATATTTATTCTTTATTGTGATCTTATTTAGTGCCCTAAAATCAATACATAGCCTCCAAGTACCATTCTTGATGAGAAACAAGAGTTGGAAAATGCTAACTAGAATTTTGTTCATGTAAGGAGTTTAAATAATACAATTACAACCATAATCTTCTCAAAATAGAAGATGCTTAACCAAAATCTAAAGTTAAGCTAAGATGCTAACAAGACTTTAACTAAGTTAACAAATCCAACTTTGCTAACTCATACAAAAAGACAAATCCAACCCAAAGACTATGTCATCCAAATATTGTTGGAAATATGTTAAATATTTTCCATGTTATTCTGGTGGGGTTGACTCTAAAAGGTACTAGACACTCTCCATGTATACTCATAAGGGTTCAGGGGTGGTAGCTCCTGATAAAAGTTTTAGGGTTTTCTTAAAGCTATTTTTAGACCCATATGGGTTATTTAGGTTAAAATATTTGAACCCATGGTTTTTTTGCCCATGGTATTGTAAAATTTATTCTTGTGTTGTTATTTAATTGCACTTGCACTAGGGTTTGAATAGATATGAGATATGTATATTATTATATTGGAAACAATTACGTTTATACAGTAAGGAGATATTACTATGTTGGGTTTTTTACCATAAGGGTTTCCTAGGTGAAATACTATGTTGTGTGTATTTATTATCTTCTTATTTTTTTCTTTGATTATGTATTTCCTATTTTTCTAGATTTTTTTTATCAAGGTCTTCTTGCTCTTCATTTGGTATCAAATATAATTTTTTTAAGTTTGTTCGAGGAGTAAGGGTTTCAACCTTTTGATAAATTGATTCTTGAGTGGGAGTTGTACATGAAAGAATATGGGTAAAGAAAAATGATAAGAATCACACAAGTAGAGATTGAAAAATTTAATGGATAGAATTTTGAGTTATTGAAACTCAAGATTGAGGATTTGTTGGTTGATAAATATCAGTGGATAATGGTCTCGAAAATAAAACCAACATCAATGACAAATTAGGATTGTCTAAATATCGATAAGAAGGCAAGGAGTTCTATAATATTTGGCTTATATGATTTGGTATTGTTGAATATATTGATAAAGACCACGACAAATGATGAGTGTCATCAATTATTCATCATTTAGTCATTATACTTGTCAATCCAGGGCGGTGTCCAATGGTTGTATACGATAGGAAAGGTAAGCAGTTTAAGGATCAGTTCATTCAGGAGATGGCTTTATTGGTGAAACAGTTAGCATTTGGGGGTTTGATGTCACCTCTAAATCCTATAAACTGAAATTGACTCCTATTTACCCTTACAGAAATGAAATTGCAGGAATTGAAACTTTGCAGGAAAAAGGAAACTATCTAAATTTGCAGAATCTAAAATGACAGAAATGAAATGATGCAGAAATAGAAATAACAGAAAATAAACTTTGTAGAATTGAAATGCACACTTTGCATAAAGTAAACCTAATTACAGTAACATAATTCAAAGGATATGAATTAAAATGTTGTAAAACTGAAACAACAAGGAGTTCACTGATACAAACTAGAAATGCCAAAATCTAAAAATACTATTGAAAATAGAGAATATCAATAAATGTTGTAGGATGCAAGAATCTATGCTAAGTGGTCAGATGAAATGCACACACTTCTATAATAATTATAAATTATCATATACAATCTAACACAACTAAAAATGTGAAATAGAAACTATCAAGTTCCTGCTAATTTGCTACAACAAGAAATGAGCAGAAAACCTATCAAAGTTGTTCCTTCTCCTAGGCCTAGAAGTGGCCCTTGCTCCCTGAACTAGAAGAAGGTGGAAATAACTATTCTAAACTATCTAAATCTCACACACATTCACTCAGAATGCCAACATAATGGAAAAATTGCACCTTTATTGATTCTGCAATAGCATTACAATAGTGCAGGAGAAAGCCTACAAAATACTACTCTGCTACAAAAACTTACAACTACCACAATACTAGAATTCTTCTACACCTATATCCTATATGCTCAACCGAATGGGAGCTAGGTTATTTATATTATTCTATTACAATGTTGATATGAGTTGTTGCTGTTTTTCAGGGATGCCATCAACTGTTTCAGAACTGTTTTCCTAATATGCAGGAATTTGTTCTACTACAATTTATCCATTTGCTTTGTTGGGCTACAACCATTGGGAGAAAGGTGGTGGAAGGAGTAAAACAACCCCTTATATAGCTAAAACCAACCTTATCTCACCATTTGCCATTGTCTTGACCATTTTGTGGATGATTTTGACCAAAACTATTCCTGCTCCGCTCATTCTAGAGCTGCTCTGGAATATCAAGCAGTATAATAGTTCTAGCACTTATCCATGCATCAGATGTGTAGGAAAGTGGTTTTGACTAACTAAAAAGTCTCCCTTTATCCTCAGAAGACCTATTCCACAATTGGTGCATGCTAGAGCTGACCAATTCCAAGCCATGTTGTGTATGCATAGCTGGCTAGAATTTATATGGTCAATATTCTATTTCTACATAGTCAACTTAATTTGAATAGGTTTTGGTGCCCTTTTTAGCATTTGAATTTGTTAAAAAGGTAATGAAAGCAAATGGAATTATTTCAGAACTGAATACATATCAACACCTATTATTACAACTTCAAATAAATCCTAATTTGCTTAGATAATTCAGCTAAAACAGGTCAAAAATGCAAAAAAATAGTCAAAATAGAATATATGCTCTTCAACATTTAAAACATGTAAATACTAATACATAATGCATTCTATCACCATAATCAGCATCAAAACATAACATAAGGTGTTTCAAAGAGTTTATAAGTTATCAAAAATAGTCCATGGATGAGGCAATTCCCAACCTCATCATTTTCCCCCAACCTATTATAATGCATGTCCTCATGCATTCTATGCAGCTACAGAGGCACAAAGATCTATGTCAAGATATCTTTCATGATACTTCCATAGTCTTCCCCCAATATTATAATATCCTTGATGCTCCTTTATTTCTCTAAGCCATTCTTGGAATTGTTCATCATATTGAGGATCATTGTCAAAGAAATAAGGGACAGGGGTGATGATTGTTGGTGACCTATACCTGAGACCTACCCATTGTTCCTTTACCTCCAAGATGGTCTGGATAATACTTTATGCTCTTCATCTTGACCACAACAGGTTGTTTGGAGAGATGGGCTCCCTCTTTTGTAGTGATATGGGTAATTCTCCCCATCTACTTTTGCATGTTGATAAAGCATCAACAAAATATTCTGCATAGAAATCCTGAAAATGAGTCATACACCTCTGAAGATTTCCCATATACATATTTTTGACCCTTGTATCTCTCATCAGAGTATAATGCTGGTAGGTGGAATCTTTGTGGTTAAGATGAACAGGTCTGATGAGTAACACTGCTTGTAGCTCCATCTCCTTACTTTCTTTTCCTATTCCCAGTGAATTTGGTTTTGCAATGTTGACATAAAAGCCCTCAATTGGAGATCACCTGTAAATATGTGTGGCAAGAATATCACTTCAGTTGGTAAGAAGAAGTTATGTAGGAATAGCTCACATAACAGGTTCTGTTGGGCTACTGAACTCTGCCAAAATGTTTCTAAAAACTCTCCAGGAGTTTCCAGCTTATGAGGAAGACCAGAAGCAATTCTCATTAATTGCCATCGAAGATATTTCTCTTTCAATATCAAACTATAGAATCTTTCTGGTCTCCTACACTGCACTAGACACTCTACAATTTGACATGTTTCTTGTACCTGCTCCTGCAACTTACTGATGTCTGCATTTTTAGCTTCCAGCTGTTCTTTCAGAGGTTTTAAAGACAAGATTTGTGTCTCCAGCTTATGACACTGCCCCATCCAGTATGCTATATCCTCATTGTATTTTGTTAATGTCACTATATCTGGAGGCCTAATTATAGGTTGCATCTATGGGATAATATTTACTTGTATGCCTACTTCTACTGTTTCAATAGTGGGTAAATCTGTTTGTATCCTAGTTTTTGTTGTTTCCACTTCAGGTGTAACAAATGAAATCAAGTCAATAGAAACTTGAGGGGAATGTGGATTTACCTCTTCTTGTACTTCTATCCCTGCATCAATATTTGTTGCTTGTTCTTCTTGTTGTTGTAGGTCCTCAGAAGATTGTACAAGTGCCCCTAAATTTTCATGCTCTGTTCTATCCACATCCTGTTGGGCTATTTGTGTGGCCACTCCTTCTGTATCTGCTTCCCTTATGGGTGAGTTTCTTTCAGGTAAGGCTGCATTTCCATGTTCTACAGCTAAGTCTAGCAAAATGTTGGCCAATTCATTCTCAAAATCAGCTTGAGGGGGTTGTTGCTCTAGAATTGATAGTCTAGCCTTTACTACTTCTATTTCCTACCATAATTTAGCAATGAGGTCATATTTTTCCTTAATGGAGGCCTCATGTTTCTCAATCCAACCCATTTGTGTCTTGATGACACTTATGGCAGCATGTAACTGGGTTTGCATATCAGTTTCTTCTTCTTCTCTTATGGATCCTTTGTTAGAACCAGAATCTTTAGAATCTGAATAGTCAACAAGTGGGATTGTAGGCATTTCTGTATCTAAATCTATTATTGTGCCTACTCCTACATCTTATGGACCTGTATATTCATCCTGGGTACCTGTATTTTTAGATTCCTCCATGAATTCCTCTTCCTGCAATGTGTCTTCACCGGACAAATTAATATGCTCTGTTACACTTTCTTTTATCTCTTCTTCCATGGCACTAGATTTTTGAAGTCTTGAGGACCTCCATAACCCTAGAGCAGGTTGTTTTTGTTTCTTTGTAGATCTTAGAATAGAGCTTGTCAATTCTAGAGCAGGGTCTACTTCAGGTGTTTCCTTCTCCATCTGCCCTTCCCTGCTTGAACTTCCAAATTGCTTAGTGGACTATGTGGGAAAAATAGTTACATTTTCAGAAAATGTAACCTTCCTCCTCTTTCCTATAGGATCAATCTTAGACTATTTCTCTCTTTGCTTCCTAGTCCTGGAGGATGGAGGTCCCTATGGTGAGGAGGGAATTTATTTTTTAGAGGATTCAGTTTCAATTTCATGTTCAGAACTTTCAATTTCTACTTCTACTTTAGATTCAGGTCCTTCAACCTCTACCTCTTCTTCAGATCCAGGGCTTTCAACTTCTAATTCATTCCATGTAGAGAAAAATCATTCAAAACTCCTAGGGTTTCCCCTAAAGTGGTGTTTGTAGATGAGCTTGATGAGCCCATGGTGTTTGGGAGTGCCCTTTCCTTCTTGGTATTTTCTAGCCATATTTTTCAATTCCTGGTGAAGGTATAAGGGAAGATTTATCTTGACCTCCGGGTTTGAATGACCATGTCATAAATGATTCAAAATTCTGACATGATGCCCAGACAGAATAGGAAATTATCCATCACAGGTTAAAAACCTAATAACCCACATAGCTACATCATCCCAGGGAGGTGGTAGACTAGACCGTTTAACCCCTTTGTAGACATTCTTACTCATTAAAAATTCAATTGGTCTGTCTCCTTCTTCCCTAAACTGGTTAACAATTTCTACTAAAGCATTTTTACCAGTTTTCACAATCTGAACTCCTTGCAAAGGCATTTCAGTAATATGGCTAAGAATTTCTGGAGTTACCTGGATGGTCATGCCACTGATATGGACTTGGTTGTTCCTGAATGTCCGGGTGAACTCAGCTGCCAACCCTTCAGAATATCCATCGAACTTGCTCAGAAATGGCATGAACCCACCCTCCATGAAGACCCATAGGGATTCAGAATCCTTTTGCAAATACTCAACATTTTCTGGTTCAGACCTATTTTTCTTACCCCCCATTGTAAATTTTTCTATGCTTTGTTTCTTAGCCTCAAAATTCTGAAGTTATCTCAAATTTGGAATGATCAACAATTTTCTTTAATTATGTTTGGGCTAGGAAGTAAATTTTACACGTAAAAATGCTTCGAAACGTGTCTAAGAATTGGAACATGAATTGGACACATGGCAGATTTTTATTTCACATAGGAGTCCTTAATGATTTATTTTACTGTGTGTCATTGAATGATTATGACTTTGTTGAGGTGACATAGAATCACCAATCTTTCAACGGTTTCCTTTTCAAACTTTACCTTGATACGTGTACCTAAACTTTTGCATATCATGAAACCATATTTTCCCACCTTGAAAACCTTATGTTGAAACTCATATTACATCTTTCATATTTTTCCTTCAACCCCAATGGTAACAAAACTTGGGAGGACACATGTTACTTTCATCTTTTAACTCTTACTCATTATGGAGTTTTCTCCAAAGTATAATGTTAGTTCAAATTCCAAAGCATAACCATTTTTATTCTAAAATTGCTCTTCTTACTTTTGGTTTTGGAGCTTCCATCATTCCAAAATTGTTATGAACAACATTCTCATTCTAGAGCATTATCATGCAGAAGCATTTGAAGACATTGACTAAAACTTTTCATGATCATATCATAGCCACATCTCCCATTAACCAGATGGATAACTTTTGAATCAACCTTATGTATGCCTTATATACTAACTAGGGATATTATACACTACATACTAGATATCAACAATGTTCTAAAATGAAAAAGGCACATACCTGATATAACCATTTATCTACATTTGTACAGATGGTTGTTCCTACTGATTCCCAACTAGTTGCTCTACTGACTAAGACAGGTGCAATCTGAAAATAGGTGAAATAGTGATTGTGAGAAAAGATAGAATAGTGATGGTGGGTCCAAATTGTGATTTCAACAAGGCAAACATGCCGGAAAACCGGTTTTCATGCAAGCCTAATTCAGAAGTGCCTCAAAGAGGTTTTCACTTTCTGAATTATTCATTTTTTTTATCATTTTTTTTTATTATTTTTTTCAATTTCTTTCATGTTACTCTACTGAGTCCGGTGTGGAAGAAGTGTTTTCTTCCAACATGTGTACATCCAAGTTTTCCACTTGCTTGAGAAACTCCTCTTTAGTTAGTGGTTTATGGTATATCCGAAGATGATGTCCATTAACCACCAACTTTCATCATGAATCATCAATAGGTGAAAGGTGAACAACTCCATTTTCAAACACTTCCTCAATATGATATGGTCCAAGCCACCTAGTCTGCAACTTTCCAGGATAGTCTTCATAATGAGAGTCAAACAACAAAGCCCAATCACCTTGCTAAAATTTTTGTTGTTGAATGTGACTGTCATGCCATAATTTTTGTTGTGCTTGGATCATCTCAGTCTGGTGCAATGCATCCATTCGTAGCTCATCCAATGCATTGAGCTACAGAATTCGGTCTATTTGTGCCTGTGATAAATCAATACCTACATCCAAAGCAGTTCGAAGAGTCAGTAACTCAAATTCAATAGGCAAAAGAGGCTTTTTACCATAAACCAATTCATATGGTGTAAATCCAGTGGTGGATTTCCAAGTAGTGTTGTAAGCCCAAATTGCTTCAGGTAGTTTGTCCAACCAATTCCTCCTATGGGCTGCTATGGTTTTAGTTAAGATTCTCTCTAGTTCCCTATTAGTCACTTCAACCTGTCCATTGGCTTGTGGATGATAAGGTGAGGATTTCTTGTGCTTGATTTGATATAGTTGAGTGAAAGCTTCAACAACTCTTGAGGTAAACTGAGGTCCTTGATCTATGGTGATGGATTGTGGGGCCCCAAAATGTAGGAAAATCTATGAATACAGGAAATCAACAACTTTTTCTTCTCGAGCATGCTTAAAAGCATGGGCTTCTACCCATTTGGTTACATAGTCAGTACATACCAAGATATGCACTTTCCCTTGGGAAGGAGGGTCAATGGGTCCTACAAAATCTAGCCCCCATATCTCAAATGGTTATGTTCCTATTTGAGGTTGTAATGGCATTTCACTAGTGAAGGTAGGTTTTCCCATCCTTTGGCATGCATCACAATGTCTGACATATCTTTTCACATCTTTATGTAAAGATGGCCAGTAGTAACCAGTACCCAAAATATTTTGAATGGTGCTTTTTACTGAATAATGTCCTCCTGACGGTTCATCATGACATGCCCGTAAGATATCATATACCTCATCCTTGTGGATACACCTGCGTAAAACATGGTCAGGACTGCATTTAAACAATAAGCCTCCTATCCATTTGAAAGAAGAACTTTGCTTGATTAACTATTTCTTTTGCTTAGGAGTAAAGTGAAGAGGAATCTTTCCTGTAGCCAAGTAATTAGCTATATCTGCAAACCATGGAGATTGTACAGAAATAGCAAATAATTTTTCATCCGGGAACGTATCTTCTACCAATTCTCCTGTATCTGCATTTGGCAACCTTGATAGAAAATCTGCTACTACATTAGTTTTCCCTGGTTTATTAACTATGGTGATATCAAATTCCTACAACAATATTAACCAACGAATAATTCTTGCACTAACCAAAGGTTTATTCATCAAGTATTTTATGGCAGCATGATCCGTATGGATGAATACTTGATATCCTGTGATATAGTGTCAAAATTTATTAATAGCATATATCACAGCTAAGAATTCCTTTTCAATGGTGGTGTAGTTCTTTTCAGCTCTATCAAGTTTTTACTGATGTAATAAATGGCATAATGCTCCCCATTTTCAATTTGTCCTAATGCAGCTCCAATAGCAGTATTGGAAGCATCAATATGAATATGGAATGGCAGTTCCCAATTAGGTCCTCTCAATACAGGGGAGTTGTTAACTTTTCTTTCAATACTTCAAAAGACTTTTGACACTCAGTAGACCAAGTAAATTCAGAATCCTTAGTTAGTAATGCAAACATTGGATTGGCTATGGTACTAAAATTGGCAATAAATCTATGGTAGAAACCAATGTGTCCCAAGAAACTCCTTACATCAGTTTGAGTTTTTGGAGGAGGAAGGTTTTTAATGACTTCCACCTTTTTAGGATCAACCTTGATCCCATAAGAGGAAATATGATGACCAAGGACAATCCCTTCCTCCATCATTAAGAAGCATTTCTCAGGATTAAGAGACAGATGGTATGTTTCACAACGTATTAAAACTTTTTCAAGTTGTTCTAAGGTATACTCAAAACTATCTCCAAACACTGTGAAATCATCCATGTAAATTTCTACACTCTCATTTGTCAAATCAGAGAATATGGCCAAAACAACTCTTTGAAATGTTGTTGGAGCATTACACAAACCGAAGGGTAAAACTTTGTAAGCAAATGTTCCCCAAGGGCAGGTGAAAGTAGTCTTTTCTTGGTCTTTTGGTGCAACCTGTATTTGATTATAACCACTAAAACCATCAAGAAAATAGAAAAATTTCTTACCAGCAAGGGTATCTAACACTTGGTCTATAAATGGTAATGGAAAATGGTCTTTATGTGTCACTTTGTTTAACTCTCTGTAATCCACACACTCTCATTTTCCCATTTTTCTTTGGAACAATGACCAATGGAGAAACCCACTTACTATCTGAAATTGGGTAAATGAATCCTACATCTAAAAGTTTTTCAATTTCTTCTTTAACAATATCTTTCAGAGCAGGATTCAGGCATCTTTGAGGTTGTCTCACTGGTTTGACATCTTCAGTATATATCCTATGTGTACATACATCAGGATGAATGCCAGTCATATCCTTGTAACTCCAGGCAAAATCCTGAACATGTTTTTGTAGAACAACAAATAATTTGGCTTCTTGTTCATTAGTCAGCTAACTATTAATATTTAGAACTTTTCTTGGTTGTATTTCAATTTGTTTAATCCCTGGATAAACAGAATTGACTACTTCATATCTACTGATTAAAGAATTTAATGGATAGTGATGTGGCTGTAGAGTATGAAATACTCTGGATTCTATTTCATAAGTGATGTCGGATGGAATCATTCCCTGCATAGGACATGTGAAAGAGGTAAGAAGATGATGATGCCATCCATGTGGTAGTGTGAAAGAGCTTTCTTGTATGGGAATAGGTGACAGATATTCTGAGGTTTGTTCTTCATCCTTCCATAGCAGGCGATGGACAAGAATTTGATCATCTTTAAGTCCTTCCTGTAATGTTTTAACTAGGACAGTTTCATCTTCAAAAATTTCCCTTTCTAGTGAATTGACTTCCTCAATGTGTTCCTTCACTATTACTATGGCCAAAGTGGCAATAGTTTCTTGTTCTTCATCAGACTCAGGATACCATATCTATCCAGAAAATTTGGTTGAAGGTTGGGCTGGTGGATACAGGGAAATCTTCTTAAGGTCAATGCCATTTGAAATAGTCATTTCTCCTGACCTGCAGTCTATAAAAGTAGCTGCAGTAGCAAGCCAAGGTCATCCTAGAATGATGGGATAACCATTAACTAAATTTCTAGGCTGTAATACCAAGAAATCTATAGGATACTCCCAGGAAGAAACTTCAATGGCAATATCTTCTAGGATCCCTTCTAGCTTGGCAACTGACCTATCTGCCATTTCCAAAACTATGGTGGTAGGACTGAGATTATTGAGCTACAGTTGTTGCATTGTTTCTTTAGTCATTACATTGATTGCAGCTCCAAGATCAATTAGTACATTTGGAATTTGTATTAACCCAATAGTGATTGTGACTACTGGACTTCCTGGATCACTATATTTGGGAGGCACTAGTTTTCCAGATAGTAGGTCAGCCAACTTCCCTTCTACTTGCACAGTTTTAGGAAAGGCTTTCTTCTTTCTACCAGGTTTCTTGATACACAATTCCTGAATGGTTTTCTTGATTAAGGGCACATCCTTTATTGCTTGCAACAAAGGGAGGGAGATAGACATATTTTTAAGTTCTGTAACCAATTTTGATTCAGGAGTAGTGATAGTATGATCAAACCTTTCAGGGTATGGCACTACTTCTGAAGAAGGTTCCTTTTGCCCTTGCATTTTTTTGGTTTCTCTTATTTTTCTTTTGTTTGCATTGGTTCTGAACGTGGAGACTCTTGCTTTCCATCAATTTCTTCAATGGTGGGTGGGGTAGGGTCAGGTAAAACTTTCCCTGAATGTAACTGGATATTACTACAGTCAAGTACATGAACTGCAGTAGTGTCTTCAAACTCAACTCCATAAACAGGGGTTGCTTGTCTAGTATTATTTGGGTTAGCCATAGGCTGAGCTGGAAGTGGGGGTTGCTTAACTGGCTATGCTTGTTGAGGTTGTATTCTTCCTTGAAAGTTTTGATTAGGAGCTAGCAACAAATTTTGAGTTTGTCCTTGATACCTTTGTTGCCCTTGATATGATGGGTATTGTGGCCCCCATATTTGCCCATATTGTTGATTATGTGTCCAAGGTGGATTAACAAGATTCCAGGGAGGATGTGACCAATCTTGGGAAGATGCCCAAGATTGATTCCATGGTTGTGAAGGTGGTTCTGAATATCCCCAAGGCATATTCCAAGGATTTTATCCCCAACCTATAGGAAAATGAGGGGCATTATGGTATTGTGAAAAGTTGCCACCTGGCCTCTACCCAATAACATTAAGTTCTTCAGTTTGAGTTTCCAAAATAGTTTTTAGGTGAGGCAACAGATGACACCTATCAGTTTTATGCTCTTTTGAACATATGCCACAAATAGTTGAGATAGAGGTTCTATCCAAAGGACAATCATGTAGGGCATGCTTATTTCTGCATCTAGGACAATAGATAGCCAGGGGTGGTGAAGAATTAGATTTTGAATTCCTTTCCCCTAATGCAAAATTTAATTGTACAAGAATATCAGTTTTCATGTTAGCCATTTCTTCCATCAAATATTTTATATCAGTATTACCAGGATTCTGCTTCCTTCTTCTTTGCCTAGTGCGGGAATAATTTCTGCATAACTCTACAATATCATTAATCTCAAGCTGGTTTATATCTCCTTTTCCCATTAAATCCAATACTTCTCTGGAATCATCCTACAAACCTCTCAAAAATATAGTTTTTAATAAGTCAGTTTCCACAGGACCACATCTCTTTTGAATAAAGGTAAATCTATCAAGATAATCCTCTAAGTTTTCATCCTCTTCTTGTCTAATCCAAAATAACTCATCCTTCCTATTTCTCACTCTACAATACTCCTGATACTTATCCAAAAATGTAGTTTCCATTTGATCCCAAGTGCGGATTGAATCTGGTTCAAGGCTCATAAACCATCGTAAGGCTGCATCTTTGAGTGTAGAGGGAAATAACTTCAATTTTTAGTTGTCATTGACATAGTCATAAGTCTGACACAGAACTTTGAATTCAAATAGGAACTGATCAAGATCTTCAAAAACAATTCCCCTAAATATTGGCAATACTGAGGGTGAAATTGTTTTCATAGGAGCATTCTGAGTAGGATTCAGATGAATAGGGTATTCAAAAGTTCTAACAGGATTGTCAGCATCATGACCAACAATTTCCCTATCATGTTCTCCTTGTTCTGCCATAGGTGCTTCCTCAATTTTGACTTGTTCAACTGGTTCAGATGGATCAACCCTATGGGTATGTCTAGAAGCAAGTGCCTCTAAGAGTTCTTCTTGCAAAGATCCTAAAATTTTAGTTGATGAAGAAGATGATTCTCATTTAAGTCTTTCAAGAAGTTCATACACAGGCAGATCTTCACCTGATCATGAAGAACGCCTTGGTGGAAAAGAGCCAATTCTGATAAACCTTCCTCTTTCATCTCTTGGCCTATGCATTCATGCTCATCCACTAAATGAACTAGAATTCAATTTTCAAGAACTATTACCTATAACAGGATAGTTCCTAGACTACTATACTTCTCCTAACAACACCTAAGGTATCCTCGAAAATGGTGCCAAAAATGATGAGTGTCATCAATTATTCATCATTTAGTCAATATACTTGTCAATCCAGGGCGGTGTCCAATGGTTGTATACGATAGGAAAGGTAAGCAGTTTAAGGATCAATTCATTCAAGAGATGGCTTTATTGGTGAAACAGTTAGTGTTTGGGGGTTTGATGTCACCTCTAAATCCTATAAACTAAAATTGACTCCTATTTACCCTTACAGAAATGAAATTGCAGGAATTGAAACTTTGTAGGAAAAAGGAAACTATCTAAATTTGCAGAATCTAAAATGATAGAAATGAAATGATGCAGAAATGGAAATAATAGAAAATAAAACTTGTAGAATTGAAATTCACACTTTGCATAAAGTAAACCTAATTACAATAACATAATTCAAAGGATAGTAATCAAATGTTGCAAAACTGGAACATCAAGGAATTCTATGATACAAACTGGAAATGCCAAAATATGAGAATATTGTGGGAAACAGAAAATATTGTATGTTGTAAGATGCATGAGTCTACCCTAGATGATCAGCTGAAATGCATTAATTATTACAAAATATCATATACAATCTAACACAACTAGTAACATGAAATAGAAACTATCAGGTTCTTGCTAATCTGTTGTAGCAAGAAATGAGCAGAAAACCTATCAAAGTTGTTCCTTCTCCTGGGCCTGGAAGTGGCCCTTGCTCCCTGAACCAGAAGAAGGTGGAAATAACTGTTCTAAACTATCTAAATCTCACACACATTCACTCAAAATGCCAACATAATGGAAAAATTGCACCTTTATTGATTCTGCAGTAGCATTACAATAGTGCAGGAGAAAGCCTACAAAATACTGCTCTGCTACAAAAACTTACAATGCCACAATACTAGAATTCTTCTATACCTCCATCTATATCCTATATGCTCAACCGAATGGGAGCTAGGTTATTTATATTATTCTATTACAATGCTGATATGAGTTGTTGCTATTTTTCAAGGATTTTACAACTATTTTTAGAACTGTCTTCCTAGAATGCAAGAAATTGTTCTACTACAACTTATCCATTTCCTTTGTTGGGCTGCATCCATTGGGAGAAATGTGTTGGAAAAGGTAAGACAACCCCTTATATAGCTGAAATCAACCTTATCTCACCATTTTCCATTTTTTTGACTATTTTGTGGCTGATTTTGACCAAAACTGTTCCTGCTCCGCTCATTCCGGAGTTGCTCCAGAATATCAGGCAGTGTAACAGTTCTAGCACTTATCCATGCATCAGATGTGCAGGAAAGTGGTTTTGATTGACTAAAAATTCTCCCTTTATCCCTAGAAGACCTATTCCACAGTTGGTGCATGTTGGAGCTGACCAATTCCATGCCATGCTATTCATGCATAGCTGGCTAGAATTTGTATGGTCAAATTCTGTTTCCTGCATAGTCAGATTATTTTGAATAGGTTTTGGCACCTTTTTGGTCATTTGAAATTATTATACGGTAGGGAAAGCAAATGGAATGATTTCAGAACTGAATACATATCAACACCTATTATTACAACTTCAAATAAATCCTAATTTGCTAGATAATTCAGCTAAAACAGGTCAAAAAATACAGAAAAATAGTCAAAATAGAATATATGCTCTTCAACATTTAAAACATGTAAATACTAATACATAATGCATTCTATCACCATAATCAGCATCAAAACATAACATAAGGTGTTTCAAAGAGTTTATAAGTTATCAAAAATAGTCCATGGATGAGGCAATTCCCAGCCTCATCAACAATGTCATTATGGGATAAGCTGGAAACTTTGTATTAGATAAAGTTGCTGGTAAATAAACTCTTTCTTCAAAAGAAGTTGTATTCACTTTGAATGAATGATGGTGACTCTATGGCTGAACATCTAAATGCTTTTAACACTATGGTAAGTCAATTAAACTCTATTGAAGTAAAAATGGATGAAGAGGAAAATTATATTACTTTATTTATTATTGTATTTGTAGGATAACCTAGTTATGGCTATCGTCAATACTAATTCTACATTGAAAGTAGAGGATATCGTAGTAACACTGCTATCTAAATAAATGAGACAAAAATATTATGAGGATTATCATAATAAGGATGCCTTGGTTGTGAGAGGTCATTCTCAAGAAAGAAGCAAAAAGAAATCAGGAGAAAGGAAATCGATATCTAGGGGTAAATTTATTGCTCTAGCAAAGAGAAAATGTTGGAGGTGTGGTAAAACATGGCATTATAAAATAGAATGTAGATATAAAAGGGTTGATAATAACTGATCATTGAATAAAGTTATACAAAAACAAATACCACAAATAAATATTCAAGGGACTTATTCTTAGTTGTAGTGTGCTCAAGTGAATGCCACGACTCATGGTTGATTAACTCAAGTGCTTCCTTTCATATGACTCCTCATAGTAGGGGTATTATAAAAATAAAAATATAGTGGAGGTGAAGTCTTCTTGGGATATAATTCGACATATAAAATAATAGGTCGAGGAAGATTCAAGTTGAGGTTAAAATATGAAAGAATTAAAACCTTTCCTAGTGTGTTGCATATTTTAGGTTTGGCAAGGAATTTGATATCCATGAGTAATATGAATGACATGAGTATTACTATGGTAATTAATAAGGATAGATGCAATATGGTTCATGGAGTATTGGTGTTGGCAAGGGGAGTTATGATGGAAATTTTGAGTCCCTAAGTCAAACTTGTCATTGATGTCAAGATGCCAGTGATAGCTCTTCTTCAGTTCGAGAGCAAATTTTAATGGAAGTTATAATGGGTTAAAATATCTTTATTTTACACCCAAAATAATGGGTCAGAAAATGATTTCATTTCTCCTTTGGAAGTAGATGTATCCGAAGTAGTGGAAGAATATAATATTATAATATTTATTATAATATTTAACCAAGTTGGTGAAAAACCCAAATAAATTTATAATTATAATTAAAATATTATTGTGTTTACAAAGGTCAATTAAATATTTTTATAAACCCTAAGGTTGGGTTTTGAAAGGAAAAATATTTCAAAGCGCAAAGTTTAATGTTGATTAAACTCGAAGGTTGGGTTTAAATTAAAGGCATTCGAAGCCTTTACCATCGAATTTATGGAAGGAAGCATGGTGAGCACCGAAGTCATTAATGAAATGGAGGAGCATATAAATATACCCATAGTCCTAAAGTTTTATTTACCCTTGCTCTCAATTTTAATGTTTGGCATGCGAAGAGGAAACAAAGCTCGTGAGATTTGATTTTCGTGGACAACGATTCGTTTAAGAAAACAAGTGCTGAGTGTTGAAGCCCAACTAGGCAGTGTGGCCTAGTGGCAAGTGGGCAAGTGCAAAGGTGTTAGTTTGCTACAGGTCCTACGTTCGAAATACGGTGACTGCATTTGAGGCAGTGTTGATTGAAAGCACCCAAGGTGCATGTGGTTTTTGGCCAAGGCAAAGGAAGAATGTGCGTATTAGAAGCACGTGGTGCTTTGTTGATAGCAAACAAGCTTGGTAGCTCATGCAACAGTTGAGGCCACGATTAAGGCACTTGGTGTGTGGGTAGAGTGAGGGTTCAATTCCCTATGAAGACGAGGTATAATTTTTTGATTTTAATTTTTATTAGTTGCCTAATGTTGGAGGAATAAGGGTGAATAATTGATTATTATTTTTGAATATACATTAAGGCTTAAATTTTATGATGAATGATTGTTGAGGATTATTTTCGAGGGATTGGTATTTGAGATTTATTATTTTAGGAGTAATAAGGAGTTTTAGTAAAGTCTTGATTAAATTCTTATTAAGACTTTTGAGCATTATTTTTGTATAAGAGTTTTCTATTAAAAGAAGACTATGGTGAATGTTATTTTTGAATTGGAGTAATAAGGTGTATTTTGGGTCATCATTTTGCATTGTGTTATTATTAAAGTCTTCTAACCCTTATTGAGATTGGAAAAGAGAAATTTGTAAGTGTGGCAGATTTGTGAGATCAACTCCTTGTCAAGCAAAAATGTATGAGCAAATTCTTCTTTGGTTGTGTTGGTTGATTGGATTTATTGAAAATTAATTTTGGAGTGAAGGATTTGATTAGGGTTTCCTTTTCTAAAGTGTATGAGTTAATGCTTCAAGGTTTTTTGAAATTGAGAATTGTGATTAAAACCTTGTTTGATAAACATTGTTGTTGAGACCATTGGTTTTGTGAAGTGTTTTGAGTTAATGCTTCAAGGTTTTCTAAATTAAGAGTTGTGATTAGAATCTTGATTTATGAGCATGGTTTTTGAAGTGAGTTGTTATGCAAAGAACTTGAACTAGAGTTTGAAAATATCATGAGTATCATTGTTATGTGAGATTTGTTGTTGAGCATTGTTGGAAATATTTTGAGTTGGATGATACATTCTTGGACTAGGGTTTGTGAGCAAGAGTTGGTTCTTGAGTGATTGGATGAGTAGAGTTGAATGAACCTAGTCAAGTGGATGTATGAAGTGATTGCTCAAGTTCCATGAAACAAACTATTCTATATTCTGATTTGAGTTGTGAAAGAAATTGAGTTGTGAGAATAGAACATATTGAGTCTCTAACAATTATATGTATGCTTCTATGAGTTTGAGTTGAGAAAGTGATTGAGATTTGAGTATAGAACATATTGAGTCTAAAAATTCTCTTTATGCTTCTATGAGTTTGAGTTGAGAAAGTGATTGAGTTTTGAGTATAGATAACAATTATCTTTATGCTTCTATAATATTGATTTGAGTTGTGAAAGTGATTGAGCACTGAGTATAGAACATATTGAGTCTCTAAAAATTCTCTTTATGTTTCTATGAGATTGGACAAGTTCTGTGTGGACTTGTTAAGTATATTCGAGGTAAGTCTTTGAGAAGGCTTGTGGACTGATTTTGCGTGAGATTTTGTGGAAGCTTACAATATAGATTTGGTTAAGTATTAGAGAGGACTTATTGAACAAATTTGGACAATTTCTGTGTGAGCTTGTTGAGAAGATTTGAGTGGACCTATTAAGCATATTTAAGAAGGTTATTGATCATATTTGAACAGGTTTTGAGTGGACCTATTGAGAAGATTTGAGCAGGTTATAAGTAGACTTGTTGAGCAGATTTGTGCTAGATCAATTGGACTGTGTTTTTTGTAGATTTGAGTGGATTTGTGCTAGACCGATTGGACTGTGTTTAGTACAATAGTTGAGTAGATTTGTGCTAGACCAAATAAACTATGTTTAGTGCAAATTTGAGTGAGATTGTTGATCAAACTTTTGCTAGACCGACTAGACTATGTTTAGTACAAGAGTTGAGCAGAGCTATGTTAGACTGACTCGACTGTGTTTAGTATAGAATTGAGACAAAGCTTTTGAGGTGATATAGCAAAGAGGGCAGTAGTTTCAAGTGGATAGATATCCATAAGCCAGGGCATTGAGGACAAGTCTTCTAAGTGGGGATAAGAGTCTTCAGTGCAGAGAGATCCACAAGCCAGTGCATTGGAGGCAATAGTCTTCTAGAGGATCACCATCCAGAGTAGAGGAGAAGGAGTTCTCATGTGGATAGAGATCCACAAACCAGATTTAGGGGATCAACATCTCCTTTGGACAAAGGTCCATAAACATTGTAATCAAGAAAGGATTCCCAAGAGATTAACTGAGAAATTTTTAGTAAAATATTTTTTTCGTGGAGTAGCCCGCATTGGGTGAACCACATAAATTGTGGTGTCTCTATTGTGTGTGGTGTTGTGTACATTTCTTTGATTAATGTTATTGATATTGCTATATTTACATTTCATATATTGGTTTGAGAGAAAAAGTAAAAAGTGGTCTTATACTATTCACCCCACCCTATTAGTATAAGCTTGTGTTCTTGAAGTTCGTATAGGAAATTTTTTCAAACTTGAGGCTAGCATTATAAGTATTGATTGTAATAACTCTTTAGTTGTAGAGGAGAATAATACGGGAGAAGTGACTTTGAGTATTCCTATATAAAAGACAATGTTGTGGCATCAACGCATGGGGCATATTGGTGAGAAAGGCCTTCAAAAATAAAAAATTAAAGGTATGGCTAAAGGAATTTTTGATTGCTCATTTTGAATTTTGTGAGTACCATGATTTTGGAAAGCAAACTCTAGTCAAATTTCCTAGTAGTTTTAAAAGTTATGAAGGAATTTACATTTAGTTCATAGTGATATGTTTGGACCTGCAAAAGTACCATCGTTAGGTAAATTTATATATTTTGTTATATTTATAGATGACTTTTCAAGAAATGCTTGGGTATAAATTTTATAGAAAAAATATAATATTTTCAAAAAAATTCAGAATTTAAGGCTCTTGTAGAAAATTAGATAGAGAAAAATATAAATGTTTTGAAAAGTGATAATGATGGTGAGTATTGCTCTAATAAATTTGAGTATTTTTTCAAGGACTATGGAATATAAAGGTAGAAAATAACTTCGTATACTCCACAATAGAATGGAGTTGTAGAATGGATGAACATAACATTGATGGATAAGGCTAGAAGTATGCTAAGTGGTGTAGGGTTAGAAAGGAAGTTCTAGGAAAAAGCCATGTTAACTTTTTTTTACCTCATCAATAGATCTTCTACTTCAGCTTTTTTTGACAAGACTCCATAGGAAGTGTGGACTGGTAAGAAACCCTCTCTCAATCATATAAGAGTTTTTGGTTGTGATGCTTATATGTATGTACCAAAAGAGAAAAGGAATAAGCTAGACTATAAATAAAAAAAATCACATATTTGTGGGTTATAGTATTTATGTTAAAGTATATAAGTTGTGGAACCCAAAAACATAGAAGAATATTTCCAATCATAATGTGATATTTAGAGAACAAAAGGGGTTTTAAATCAGGAAATGCAACCAAGAAAAGAACTTGAAATAGTTCAAGTGAAATTAGAATAGGAGGAAGAACTTGTGGTAGAACTTGGTGCTACAAAATAAATTGAACTATAGAGAATATAAAGAGAAAAATGTAGAGGAAGAAGGTGAGGAGGAAGCTACAGATGTAGAACTTGGAACTCCAAGTTTTAGCAGATTAGATCAAGTGAGAAGACTCCCAAAAAGGTATAGTCCTTCAAATATTTATTCTACTTTTAATATATCAATTACTGATGAAGAACCTAAGATTGTAAAGGAGGCACTTCAGTCAAGTGAGAATAAGTCTTGGAAAAATGCTATGGAGGAAGAAATGAAGTCCTTGGATAAAATAATATGTGGGACTTGATGAAATTACCCTTTGGAAGGAAACTGGTTGGTTGTAAGTGGGTATTCAAGAAGAAGTAAAAATTATAAGGAAATTTAGAGAAGTACAAGGCTCACCTAGTAGCAAAAGGATTTTCTCAAGTTGAGGAAATTGACTTTGGTGATATTTTTTCTCCTGTGGCTAAACTAACTTCAATTAGATTTTTTTTGGCTATTTCTATTGCTTTTGATCTTGAAATATAACAGATGGATGTAAAGAAAACATTTCTATTTGCTAAACTTGATTAAGACACACACACACACACATATAACAAACATAATTCTTTAGGGTAAAAGGTAAGGTTGACTTGGTATGCAAGTTGAAAAAATGTCTTTATGGCTTTAAGCAATCTATAAGAATGTGGAACCAAAAAATTAATAGGTTTTTTTTGGCACTTGTGAATGGAAAAAAATGAGATCCGGGTGTGTATTTTAAATAAGAAGGTGAAAATTTTATTATTATTTGTTTTGTATGTGGATGACATGTTAATTGGTAACAATAAGGAGATGATAAAGTTATTAAAATCTTAGTTATATTTTGAATTTGATATGAAGGATTTGGGTGCTAAAAAATTTATTTTGGGTATGGAAATAATAAGGGATCATGCAAATAGAAAGTTATGGTTAAATCAAAGAAAATATATTGATTTGATACTACAAAGGTTTAGGATGCATGATTGTAAACCAATATGTACTCCATATCCTATTGGTCAAAAGTTATTTGTTGAATAGTGTCCTAAAATAGATGAGAAAATTAAAGAAATGCATCATGTTACTTATGCTAGCATTTTTGGTAGTTTGATGTATGCAATGGTCTATACTAGACCTGATATTGCACATGCAGTGGTAGTAAGCAAATATATGTCTAATCTAGGAAAGGAACATTGGACTACTGTGAAGATGATTTTTAGATACTTGCATGGAACTTTAGGCTATGCTATCTATTAACAAGGAAAATTTGGAGATAGTAATATTGTAAATATACAAGGTTTTGTGGATACTGATTGGGCTAGATATATGGGCAAGAGAAGATCCATGAGTGCTTATATGTTTAGGCTATTTGGAGGGGTAGTAAGTTGGATGAGTAAAAAGTAATCAATGGTTGCTTTTTACACAATAGACGTAGAGTACATTGTCGAAACTCATGCAGAAGATTATGAGAATTGACAATAGCAATCAGAGTGCAATATTTTTGGTCAACAATCATGGTTTTCATGATCGATCAAAATTTATTGATATCAGTACCATTTTGTGAGAGTGAAGGTTGAACAAAATTAGGTGATGCTGGAGAAAGTTGATACAAAGAATAATATTGTTGATTCAGTAACAAAAGTTTTACATGCTTAAAAAGTTTCTTGGTGTAGAGATATATGGGTATGGTTGCCCCTAAAAGTTGACAATGGCAGTTTTTGGTCCCTATGGAAAGTATTCAACAAGTGGAAGAATGTTGGAAATATGTTGAATATTTTGCATGTTATTATGGTGGGGTAAACTCTAAAATGTACTGGACACTCTCCATTTATCCTTATCGAGGTTCGGAGCTAGGATGAACTCCAAGTAGGGGTTCGAGGTTGGCAACCCTCAACAAAAGTGTTAGGGTTTTCTTAAAGCTATTTTTAGACCCATATGGGCTGTTTAGTGTTAAAATATTTGAATTCTTGGTTTTTTTGTGCATGTTATTATAAAATCTATTATTGTGCTATTATTTAATTGCACTTGCATTAGGGTTTTAATAGAGATGAGAGATGAACATTATTGTATTGGAGATGGTTAAGTTCATACAATACGGAGATATTATTGTGCTAGGTTGTTTTTGTAAGGGTTTCACCAATGAAATATTGGGTCATGTGTGTATCTATTATCTTCTTATTTTTTACTTTGATTATGTATTTAATTTTTTTCTAGATTTAGTTTATTAAGGCCTTCTTGCTCTTCAAATATTGCCAATATTTACAAGTTAGAATAACTTAGACTTAGGAATTTAGTATTTATAAAATAATAAAATAAACTAAGACTAATTAATAGGAGCCTAGGTCTAATGATGTCCACATCATATCTCCCTATAATAGAAGCATTGGACTCTAATTATTTTACAATAGAAGTGAGAGGTTGAGATACTGCACATTGAAAACAAAGATGACTGAGATGTTGAACAAACTCATTGAGACCATGAGTTGAGGATGTTGGATTACAATTTCATGGTACAAATCCATCACCAATCGATGTAGGATCTTGATGAGGTAAGGATGAAGCATGAATAGTCTAATATAGAGTCTATTGTACAACAAGAACCAATGAAGGTGGTAATGAAGAAGACCTCGCTCTAAAATAGGAGGAAGAATAAGGGTAGTAGGAGGAGGTGTAGATGATGAAATCACCTCCTTAGGAGGATGTGATGCAACAAAAGAAAGTGTGTGTTGAGGCTGATTGAAGACTAATGCTATCTTCTACGATGGATGAGAGCAAGGCATATGTGTGGTCTATGGTAGATTATGAATAAGAAATTGTTTATTCTTATGATGCAAAGTGTAGATTTTGTTGTATGCATAAAATATAGCCCTTTTATCAAATTGATAGGGCTATCCAAGAGTAATACCACAATATTCCATGGGAGTTACATCATAGGTGACTCTATCCACATAATGCAGGCCAAAAGTAAAGGACACAATGCAAATGTTTGTGATGTATGAGCTAGAACCCATATCCTTCCATCCTAATGGATATATATGGGGATGTGGTTTTACAG
The DNA here is from genome assembly GCA_028583015.1 of Wollemia nobilis. Taxonomy (NCBI): domain Eukaryota; kingdom Viridiplantae; phylum Streptophyta; class Pinopsida; order Araucariales; family Araucariaceae; genus Wollemia; species Wollemia nobilis. The sequence continues at coordinate 2,670,067 of JAQPPZ010016381.1, forward strand.
GCAGTTTGAGCCTATCAATAATAGATTGTGTAATCAAATTTGTTTATAATCCATTATTGATAATACAATGCTAACTAGAATTTTATTCACGTAAGAGGAACTAGAATTAAAAAATGCTAAATATAATTTTATTAATGTAAGGAGTTTAAATAATAAAATTACAACCATAGTCTTCTCAAAATAGAAGATGCTTAACCAAAAGCTAAAGTTAAGCTAAGCTGCTAACAATACTCTAACTAAGATAACAAATCCAACTTTTCTAACTCATACAAAAAGATAAATTCAACCCAAATACTATGTCGTCCAAATGTTGTTGATATTTAAAAGTTAGAAATGGATTTAGAATTTCTAACTTAAACTTAGGACTTTAGAATTTAGAAAATAATAAAATAAACTAAGCCTAGGTCTAATGATGCCCACATCAATCCTTCTTTAGCACAAGAAAAATTGGTGATGCACAAGGAGAAGCACTTGGTTTAATAAATTTTTTAGACAAGTCTTGGATTTGCATTTTACATATTTCCAATTGAATGATTGATTGTAAATACATTGGTGCATTAGAAATATGTGAAACAAGAATAATTTCTATGGTATTGTAGTGATAAAGCACTACACATTCGAAAGCAAAAGTTTGAGTCATAGAAAAGCACATGGAAAAAGGCCTGATTAGAAAAGCCTGATTAATAGAGGCCAAATCTTATGAGCTAGAAATTTCTGAGTCAAAGATAAAAGGAAAAATCAAAATTCTTGATAAAGGTACAAAAGGTAAAAATTCCTAAATATTTTGAGATAAGCAATACCAAGAGATGAACAAAAACTCTCAAAGAAAATAACATTGATGCCTTGAAAGTCAAATCAATAAGGTGCAATTTTTTCAAGGAGGATTTTCCTTGAAATATATCTCATATATTTGAGAAAGGACAACAAAACATGGAGCCATAGTAGAAGTAGCTTAAATAACCATAATATTAATTGAAACAATATTCTAAACCTAGGTGAAGAGAATTCCTAAAATGGGTAGATAGCAATAAAGGTAGTAGTTCATCCAAGAGCTTAGGATAAATTGACATTCATATCTTCAAATCCAAAGGGTCCTAAAGGGACAAATAATTAGATAAGACATGACTCAATACCTGAAACAACAACCACATAGAAATATTTGCATGAGTTTTGGAGGGAAACCCCTCCCCTTATAATATATAAATAATAGTAGTCTTAGCTTTGTAAATAATTGACAAGTTTACAACTATGTACATTTGTAGGATTTCCTTTCATTTCTCTCTATAAAAATAGTTGTGGTTCCTGAGCAGCTTGTGGGTAATCTCAAACCCCCACTTTTGGCACAATCTATGTAAGACCTTGCTTGCAGTTATATATATGGGAGCTTGTGTTTATTTTTGAAAATTTGCTTATAGATTTGTTGTTATGTATGTGTTTGTGATATTTTGCCTAAATATCATATTTATTAAGTGTATATATGTATGAGGGGCCTACATCTATTTTCAAACTAAGTCACTTACTAGCTTGGATTTCCTATGGGACCCACTCGCTCACACATGTTTATAATTGGTATATATCGATTGCACTTCACTATGCTGAGGAGAGTAAGTATTCACCACTGGCACATAGTTTTTAGGCCTATATTTATAGGAATATGTTAGAGGATCTCTTGGTGCATCAACCCATTTTCCTTGTGTTGTTGAGTTTGCTTTTATTTCCTTTGTTTTCTCATAGTCTAACCCATTTATTGAGCAACTAATGCCTTGAATATCACATCCTATCAAGTTGATAACCTTGTAAAAAAATCTCGAAGGTTCTTGCTTGAATAAAACCTCACACTCTTAGTTTTATTTTGTTGGATCACTCGATGTGATGTGTAATTGTCCTAGGTAGTTATAATTTTAGATGACAACAATTTAATGGTATGCCTCATGGGACCCTAGAGATAAATAATTGGTCCTAGAATCACAAGGAGTAGGGTTGAGATTTGGTAAGGGTCTTAGTCTATTACTTCTAGTTGAAGCACATATTTCTTACTTGGTGACTCTGCTCCAGAATGAACACCAAAATAATCCATTGCTAAAGATATCAGATCGAGGTTTAGGTGAAGGTCTTTGTCTATCCACTTTTAAGAAGCAATAATATATATTCACTTGGTGACTCCACTACATACCAAATCACCTAAAAGTACTATGAAAGGTCCACCATGGAGGCAGTATGCCAAACCATGAGAGTTTAAGTACTTTTGAACTTCCTAGCATGGGGAAAAATAATCCCCTTATGACCTTCAATACCAGCAAATATTTGTGATGACTATCTAATTTCTATACTACAAAATCTACCATATCACAATGGTGAAGTATCATCAACAACACAAGAGCATATACAAGATATGATTTACTTTTACTAGTTGCACAACATCACAAAGAAGAACATGGCCTTGAGATTTCTAGCGACTTCCTTCCAATGAAAGGCTTTTAAGGGATTCTATTATCTCTTCCCACACTCAATATAATAATGGGATTAGATAGTTAAATTATTTATAATTGGGTTTGTGCAAAAGTAACAATTAACCCTAGCTATCCAAGCTGTTACACCTCAATCCTCACCCATTTAGCAACTGACTATTCCTCATCATATCATGCCAATATGAGAAGAGGAATTTTTTTTGTGGAGGTAGAGATAATAGTTCTCATTAAGTCCTTACATCATATGGAAATCTAAATAAACAAAGAAAAAAAAAGGTCATGGAATCTATTACCTCAAAAATGTTCAAGCAAGCATGATTGAACATTTATACAAGCCAAAAAGGAACTCTTCTTCCCTCCATAACCATAAAGGAGGTAAATAATATAATATGTAAGAGGTAAAAGCATGCTATTAGGGTCAATTTAAAAGGTAGATTTGGCACTGGTACCTACCCTATCTTAGTGAGAAAACATTTAGGCTTAGGTACCAATCAATCTGATCCATGAATGTTACCAAACATTTTGAGTCCTAGGAGGGTGGAAGTAATCTATCCATGAAACTGGAAGAAAAGGAAAAAGTAATTGAGGATCACATAATAAATGAGGGGCCCTTCACTCCATGCCCATTGGATAAAGGCCATATATTTAAATTTTTTTGTAGGCACGTAAAAGTCTCATATTTTCATTCCTACGATCATCAAGGCTGATCAATTTGCAAAATCCACAAAATTTACATATAGTAGTCTCAAAACACTATTCATTTTTCAAAACCACAATTCATAATCCCTCTTGGTCCACTAAGCCCTTTCCTATGCTTAACTCTGGGTCCTCATGTGACCATCATCCTGGCTTAACCTTGGTTGATTCCTAACCTTGGTCAAAATCCACCTCATGGTCAAACCCAACCTATGGTCAACCTAACCATGGTCAAACTAACTCATGGCCACCTCACCTAGTCTACTCTTTGACTAGCCTAGCCTCCACCTCACCTACTTGATCGTAGCTAAATCTATGGTCAATGTAATCATGGTTAACTTTAACTCTTGCTTCACACATCTCCCATGTGAATTCAACACCATAAATGATATTTTGAGAATTTTGTGTCCCAAATAATGGTAGGAATGGTGATTCATACTCTACCTCACCCAAAATTCAACATCTAATGTAGGGTCAACCCAATCAGGGTTAACCTTAACCCTTACTCCATTTCAAATCTGCATTTGCATTTAAGTTCATAAATGAATTTTGAAGACTTTTATGTTTCAAAGCATGAAAGGCTTGGTGAGTCATATTCCACATCATCCAAGTAAACACTAAACTCATGGCTAATCCTCCTATAGTTAGGATTTAATCCCAAATCCACTCCACATCCCCATGCTCATTTATGACATGTAGGTGGGTGAGGGATTCTCTCACCCAAATACACTTATGAGGCATATAATATTAGGGGATACCTTGCAGGGGACACCTCATAGTGTATACCTCAGGGGGCACCTTATAGGGGACATCTTAGCCCCCCAACCTTGGAAAACTCTATAAATATAATTCCATTTCTTCCATGTCCATCAACACTCATTTACATATCCAAACTCTATTGAAACTAGTCTAGACTACCAAGTGCACTAAATCACCATTCAACATCACTCATCATCACTCACCATCCATCCCCATGGAGACCCACATGAATTTTTCAACATCCCCTTTACTTTGTAGGTTGTTTTCAAACTTGTAGGATTTTTGAGGTGACTCGTTATGGAACAAAAGTGACAACAACATCAATAAGATCTTTACAAAATAAAGTTTAATTTCTATAAAACACAATTAGATTTGCATAGAAGGGTAAAAATCAAAGCATTCACACCTTGAGGTGCAAATCTACAAAGCAACCATATTTTCAGCACCCAAACTCTACCAAATTTTACAAAACTAGGTAAGTATCTCTATTCTACATAATTTCAATAATTTCATGTAATTTCATCATGTTTTAGCATAAATTTAAGAGTCTTTTTGTATATAAACATGAGGGGTCTGATAAAGACTGGGCCCCAAATGTTCTAACAAGTTTTTGTAGGATTATGTAGGCTTGGAGGACCCACATAGCTAACAGTGGCCCACAAGAAAGAAACCCACTCATATCGAGGAATACAAAGAGAGAATTTATGGTAGCTTGATCAATTCAGTTCAAAGAGGAATTCCCTTGTAGAAGACACTAGTTTGTAGCCCTAAAAGGGCACTTTTGTAGAAGGATATACTCTTGTAACCATTTTTCCATCAATTACAATATATCCATTTTTTGTTTAGTTCATTTTGGCAATCATAGTGGGACCCTCCCATAAGTTTTTATCTTTTGTTTAGCTTGCTAGCAAACAAACCATAATTTTTAGCAATTTTATGTGATTTATTGTACTAAAAAACAAGACTAGAACTTGAAAAAACCTTGAAATACATCTCAAGTACAAACACATCTAGAATCACATGTTAAGGTGGGAATCTCTTGCCTGTCAATTTGCACAAGGTGCGAATCCCAAAAACACCTCTAGGAACTGATCCCTAGCAACAAGGTATCTGTTTATGCACATTCAAAAACAAGGTAAGTCGGGGGATGGAAAATAATCCTTATTGAAATTGCTATATGACATACCTCATTGCCTTCATAAGCCAAGACTACCCTCCAAAATGGCATTCATAAGGTGAAATCAGTCATCTTATCCCCTTCCTTGTCATAAAAATTGATTTGGCATCATCTTGTAACTTCTTGATTTTGATTAACTCTCTTATCTATTAGGTTGTTTATATTTGCATAAAACTTACTTTCTGTCTTTTTTTTTTTGCAAGTACCTTTACAAAACCAGACTTGCAACATCTTACAATAGAAATTCTTCAAAAAAGTTAATTTTTTGATTCATAGGGTAAGGTGTGAATCAAATCATTCGTAGGGTAAAGTGCAAATTTACCTAAAACATAGACCAAACTCTGTAAAAATTCAAATACCCTTATAGGAGATAAAAATTATAGGTGAGTAGGAAAAAAGCCCTATTTTCTAAGAAAATCTCACAGAATTTCATTTTAAAATGCATTTGCTTTAAAAAATCCTCAAATTATTTTGGGCATTGTTTACAAAACTCATGTTTTTTAGCTTTTCAATTCACAAAATATACCTTATTTATTTTATTGCTTTACAAAACTATATTTAGGTCATTTATTTGTCTTTTAGGAGGTTTAATTAGCATACCACATCTACATTAGGCTTAGAGGAAAACTCAAGTATCCTTGTTCTTATTGAGCTAAGACAGATTCTGATCTATTCTCACACATGAGGCTCTCATAAGAGATCTAGTCATAGCCTTAATAGGTTTATCTTGAGCAACATATTTCCATCAAACATCAATATATTCTTGCCATTTAGTCTCATATTCCATCAATGCAATATTAATATTTATCCTTTCCAAATGAACCTCCAATCACTTTCAATAGTCAATAGGCCAACCAATAGCAACAATATTCATCACATCCAACTTATTTGCCTTCTATATTACAATCCTAGAATTCACTCTACCATTCAAAATCATCGATTCTAGACACTGGTTTATCCCACACAAACCCCACATGCCTCTTCTGATGAGTTCCAGATCTTGAGGAAACATATTAAAAACTTGTGCTTACACACAAGTGGTTATGGGCCTCAAAATCCCACTTATAGTCAATTGTGCAATGATCCTATCAATCCATATATCACTATTCATCCATATCCTAACAAGTTTGAAACACTAAAATTTGAAAATTTCAAAAGTAAGGAAGATCCAATTGAACACATCAAAATTTATAGATTTGACTGCTATCAAATCAATGGTAGTGACCCCCTCATGTTTTGCATATTTCCTTTGTCATTCGGGGGTCAAGACCACCTAGATTTACAATAATATTCTTTGACATAGTTTGTTCACATTTGAGCAATTAGCCAATCTATTTTTAGAGCACTTCTTGATCAATATCAAGAAGAAAATATCATTATCAAACTTGTATAGCTTATGATAGTTTGATGAAGAGCCTATTACATATTATGTTTCTAGGTGGCATGTTGTCATTCATGACCTAACATTTTCCATACCACCTACGAAATTGGTCAAGTTGTTTGAGAAGAGTTGCACCAAACACATATCAACAACTTTGCAAATTCAATAATATTGCACATTTGAAGAGGCTATTGCTCAAGAAAAGGTGATCAAGGATATAAAAGTCCAAGCAGAGAAGATTAAAATTTGTAAGAAGTTGGATTATCCTACCAACATCATATTTAGTAGGAATCCTACCAATCCTAGCATGTCTAAACCACCACAAAAAAATCAAGTGGTCTTGAGTGCATAACCCACCTCATCATCCCAATAATCTCAACCACCATGACAAGGGATTTTTCAAACCAATCTACCTCTCCATCAAATCAACCATTAGCTCATGCTTTACATCCTCCTCGTTAACCCCATACTAGACTCCCTTGTCCGAACCATTGCCTAACTTATTTTAAAATTCACATGATGTTGGACATATTACTCTACCTAATATAAAACCTGATGATCCCAATCATCCAAAACCATGAGGCTACAATGAGCATGTATTTTTTGAATATCATCAACAAAGGGGTCATGACATCAATGCTTATCATATTTTTTGACACCTGGTATAAGACCTAATTGATCATGGAGCTATACATATCTCAAATCCTCTAGCTCCCCAAAATCAAAACTTGGGTATCTACCAAAATCCCTTGCCCAAACATGGGGTACCACATACTCACACCGGTGATTTCACATCACAAGTTGGACCCCAAAAGGTCAATCATGTCAATAAAAAGCTATATTAGAAAGGTTTCATGGGCATGATCAATGTTATGATGCATAACCAATGCTACCCTTTGCATGTTGACCCACAAAAAAATCCTCCCACCATAACCCCTTCTACTATGCCATGGATTTTGAGCACCCCTCATGCCATACCACATAATGTCATTACTATTTATAGTAGTCTTTCACACCAAATTTGCACTGCCCTTTCACAGTTTTCCATATATAACCTCTTATAGCAATCACAACCTCATCATGAGGCTTTAAACAATAATCTCTACACCATCAATATGGAAACAAGCAACACCAATGTTTTTATCAAATTTATTGGTAATATACAAATATGTATGCAACCTTCTATTATTTTCTATGATCATGAGATCACCACTCTTGAAGGTGAGGGGGCTAATTCCCCTATGCATATCATAGCCTATATCAATTATGTCACCTATAAGTGTGTCTTGATCAACACTGGGTCATCCATTAGCATTATTTCCATAGTTTCCCTTCATCATCTACACATTCCACCCACTCATCTTGCTACTCCCACCCTTGACTTGCGAGTTTTTGATGGATCTATGCATCCCACAATCGGCTCTATCATTCTACCCATCCAAGTAGGCATTAAGACCATCTCTACATTATGCCATGTTATCGAAGGGGAGATGCAATATAACATTATCCTAGGGAAACCATGGATTAGGGACATGTAATGTGTTCCTTCCACATTACATCATTGTTTGAAATATCTTCATGATGACTAGGTTCATCATATTCCTGCTAATGATAATCCATTTCAATTATGCAACATGGTCACCCTTCCACTAGGTCTACCTTTATCTTCTACCCAATTCATCCATACCGTGATACAACCTATCGTGATATTCCATTCATCTCCTCCATATGTAAATAAATACCACACTTCGATGACCATATCTTCATATTCCTATAATGCATCTTCTAACTCTCACACTTGCTCTTCTATATGCTCAAATTAAAATTCACACCCACCATTAAGGTCTTCTTATTTTTATCCTCCTACACATCCTTCATCTTCATCTTCATCTACACAACCAACTCCCCTATGATCATGATCGCATTCATCTTCCAACAACACTGCTAACATCCCTTTCCTACACACTCTGAATATACCTCCCACTCATCCACAACCATTTAAATATTAATCTCATGCTAACCTCTCTTCTCATGAGCTTCCTTCATGTCCCACTTCATAATTTCCTCATGCAAACCATCCCATATTATCCACTCCCTCAAAATATCATTCTTGGGAACAATGTGCCTCTTGACTAGATGCCCAAATAAATCAATCTACTCCATCTATTTCTCCTTCCCTCAAGCCAATTACTCAAGAATTACAACCATCATCATCCTCATCACACCAAGGGTCATCAGTTCCATAAGAGCATTACAACATACCTCATGTTTCTATACTCATGACAAATATTGGTCTAAGAGAGTATAACATTCATAACACTTGTGTGTCCCCTCCCACTATACAATGTATTCATGACTTTGGATACCCTAATAACACACCCTTAAGCATTGGTGTCATTATTCCTCTCGGTCCACCCACAAACCACATGAATTTAATTTATGGGGTTATTGATATATCCTCTAAAATACCTAAGCTTAAACAATCCAAGGACATGTTTTGTGGCAATATCAACCATATGTCCAATCCAAATTTTGCAATGCACTACTTCCAAAATTTTAATTATCATGGATTTAGATTGGGGTGGTATGAAAAAGGATCTAGAACCCTTGTTGAGCCACCTTTTTAGCAGCCTAGAGACAAATTACGTCTAGGCTATCAATATGACCAAATCAACATTTTGGAGGATGAAATCCATTATCTTACCCTCAATACTACAAAGTATATCTTTGATAATGAGCTTGAGTGTGACCTTCATAGCAATTACCTCTCTCTTCATTCCATGATGAACATTCCTTCCAACTTCTTTCAAGAGAATTACTTCTACCTATGTTATTTATGACTTCATTCAACACTTCGACACACTCTCAATCATTTCATCTACCTCTAACAATGCCTCTTCTTTATTTTTTCAATTACTCATAAACCCATATGATCATTTGCATAAGAGAAAATAAATTTGATGCTCTTCACCTCACTCTCACTCTACACCAGTGGCTTTGCATCCTTTGATTAAACCAACCATTACCTTCATCATTATATGATTTTTCTTCTACCTACTCTACCTCCTCGCTTTCCTCCATTATTTTGATCAACATGATATTCATAGATATATTCACCCCACTTCATTATAAGACCCATCCAAATTCAATCATCTATACAAATCTTGATTACATTGACTTTGATCACATCTCTTTTGTGTCTTCTTCACATGACTTTATTCCATCCAAACACTTGCTACAATTAGCAAGTGCCCACATTTATTCAATCCCACCCCATATGAATTTTGTCCATCATACAAAACTCTCTCATGATGATACTACTTCTATTCCTAACATCGTATATTACTTACATATTATACCCATTCCCACTAAACTCAAGGATGGTTCCCACATGCTTATGGAGGATACCATCAATGTTGATATTGGTGATGATCCTACCAATCCCCACATCATTAAACTAGGCAAGGGTCTATCCCTTGAAGAAAGAGAGAGTTGTACTACACAACTCAAAGAAAAAATATCTTCACATGGTCTTACACTGACATGCCCAATATTGATCCATTGTTGGTCATTCATAATCTTATGCTCAGTGATAATGGTAAGCCCATTAATCAAAAGATTAAAAATATGCATCCTAAAATTTCTTTAATGGTAAAAGAGTTACAAAAACTCTAATATGTGGGATTCATCCAATGAATTGATTACCCTGAATGGGTTTCTAACATGGTTCTCATTCTCAATTCAAAAGGAGAAATTCAAATATGCATTGAATTCAGAGATCTCAATCAATCCTATCCTAAAGATAATTTCCCCCTACCTAACATCAATACATTGGTCAACTCCATAATAGATCATGAAATGTTGTCCCTCATGGATGGGTTTTAGGATACATCCAAATTTACGTTAATCCTAAAGACCAACATCAAACATCCTTCACCACTCCTTGGGTGAATTTTTGTTACAATATCATGCTATTTCATCTTAAGAACTTAGGCACCACATGCCAACATGCCATGACCTACATTTTCCATGATTACAAGCACAAAATTATGGAAGACTATGTTGGTGATTTACTGGAAAAATATAAGAAGCGTCATCAACACATTGATGACCTATGCAAAATATTCAATCATCTCCTAGAACATAACGCAAATTTAAATGCAAAAAAGTGTGTCTTTATCATGACCTCAGGAAAATTATTAGGATTCACTGTTGCTCAATGAGGCATCGAATTTGACCCACAAAGAGTTAAGACTACCATCTATATGCATCCACCTACAAATTTGAAACAATTACATAGCTTGCAAGGCAAAATTCAAGCAATTCATCATTTCATCACCCAATTATCAAAAAAGTGTAAGTCATTCAATCATATCTTATAGAAGGGGGTCGCATTCAATTGGGACCATGAGTGTCAAGCCACTTTTGATGCCATCAAGACCTATCTCATATCTCCACCTATATTATCTTTGCCTCATCCTGGTTTTCCTTTCCATCTATATATTTTAGTTATTGATTTTTCTCTAGAAATATTGTTAGCCCAAAAGAATGAAGTTAGCCACAAACAAGCCATATATTATATTAGTCACACACTAGTGAGATATGAGATACGATACACCTACATGGAAAAACTATACCTAGTGGTTGTGTTTCCTAAAGAAGTTGTGTCACTACATATTAAACCATACAACTTATGTTGTAGCTCAAGAGAACCTGCTCTAATACATGATGGGTAAAAGTTACAATAACAGTCGAACAACCAAATGGATTATGTTGTTAACTAAATTTGATCTTGAATTTATTAGCCAAAAATCCATCAAATTCCAAGTCATTGTTTATCAGATCGTAGAATCTCCCTTAAATGATGATAAACCACTCCTCATCGAGCTTCCTAACGATTTAGTATTCCACACTATTGAAGCTAAACAAAACATTAAACCTAAAACACAGGTAGACCTAACCCTCTTCTTCGATGAATCTTGCTACAAACAAGGGGGAGGCATAGGAATTATATTCTTTACACCACAATGGATATTGCTCTTCATTTCATTCAAATTAGAATTTCCTTACATAAACAATAAGGCTAAATACGAAGCACTCATCCTCGGTCTTAAAATATTTTGTGATTTCCTTCTTATTATCAATCAAATAAAGAGAATTTATCAATGTCAATACCCTATTATTAAAAAATACAAGAAAGTCACTAATCAATTGTCTAATTTTGAGTGATATGATATCAATGCATCTCCACACTCTACAAACCGTATTGCAGATACTATGGCTTCTCCCAGTTCTCTTATACCAAAAAATCTGCATGACAAAACTACTTATGTGTATGTACAAATGCTTCTTAAGTCATCCATCTCATCGTAAGCATCCATTGATGATGCCAACATAAATTTTGTTCAAGCTAAACCTTATGATCCTTAGTTTTCTCAAATAAATGACTATATAAAATTAGACATTCTTCCTCGAGATTTGTCTCATGTCCAAAAATATACATTCAAATAGAAGGTAATCCACTATACATTTTTGGGGGATATCCTTTATAAAAACACCTATGATGGCACCATACTACATTACCTAGAGCCACATGAAGCTAACCATGTTCTCACAATAAACTATGATAGTACTTATGGAGGCCACTTTAATGGCATGGCCATTACAATGTGCATCCTACACATGGGTTATTATTGGCCTACCATGGAGTATGACTATTGTACGTATGTTAAGAAATATATCAAATATTAGCAAAACACTAATCTCACCCACCTACCATTTCATACATTACAATATATTCAATCCATGTGCTCATTTTCCCAATGGGTCTTGGATCTCATTGATAAAATAACTCCAATATCATCAAGCAATCATAAGTTTATCATTATATCCAAGGAGTATTTTATAAAATGGATTGAGTTAGTTCCTCTTATCCAAACGATGGGTCCCAAAATTATTGATTTCATCACACAACACATTATATGTCACTTTGGCATTCCTTCAAAGATCATCTCTAATAATGGTATACCTTTCAAAAATAAAATTGTTCATGCATTATGTGACAAATATAATATTCAACATAACTTCTCAAATCCATATTACCCTTAGGGTAATGGCCAAGCAAAAGCTACAAACAAATCATTTGCACTATTTACCATAAAACCATCACAGAATCTCATCACGATTGGCACAATTAAATATATTTGGTACTTTAGACCTATCAAACCAGAATTAGAATGTCCATTTGGGAAACATCGTTATCTTTAGTCTATGGTAAAGAGGCTATTATGCCCTTAGATATTGAAATCCCTTCTTTGAGAATCTCACTATAAGAATTCATTTATGATGATACTGCCCATCAAGTGATACTAGACCAACATTCTTCTAGATGAATGTCACATCAATGCTATTGAACACACACCTATTTATCAAGATCATATTTGACATACGTACAACAACAAGGTTCATCAAAACAAATTTCAAACCAAATATTTGATCCTTAGAAAATCAACAAAATACAAGACAACCACACCATCTTTGCAATAAATTTGCACCAAGCTAATTAGGGCCATATATCATCATGAGAAAAATTGGTTTTGGAGCTTATCACCTTGTCAATATTGAAGGAATTAAGTAACTTGAACCCCTCAATGTCATCCAACCTCATGCATTTCATGCTTGATAACATCCATCAAGGTTCTTCACTTGTTGTAAATTCCATTTTGAATATTACAAAAATACAAAAAACCAAAAATAATAACAATAAACATAAAATAAATCAAAATTATCCATTAGTGATGTGTTTTGCATTTCATCTTTCTTGGTCTTCATTCCTTCTATTTTTTTCCTTCTTCCATATCCTTTGGTTCCATATCAATGTTGTATGGTCATGCTTTGAGTGCCTAAATACCTTTGATTTTGTTCTAATTCTTCTCTTCTTTCTTTCTAAATTCTTCAATTCCTGATTAATGTTGTATGGTCATGCTTTGAACAGTTACATACCTTTAATTTGGTCTTATCTTCTTTCTCCATTCTTCCCTCTACTTCTTTTTATTCCTTGTCAATTTTTTTTGATCATGCTTCAAGAGGCTACATACCTTTAATGGGTTACATTTCTATCTTTCTTCTCTTCTCACTTCTACTTTTTATTTTCTCTTTTCATTTTTTTGCCACTTTCCTTCCATTGCACATGCATATTTTTTATGCTTTTCCATTACAATTTGCACCCATAAATCATGTTGATATTGCCAAACATTGGAAACCTCACTTTGCATTCATATCAATAAATAAAGCTTCATATGCTTTTTGGTTTCCTTTTTATTGCATATATAATCATGTGGTAATCTTGTATAGTGATATTTCATCAATGACATGCTCAATAATATTAGTTTTTGCATAACTAGTTATATTTGTACACTCATGTCACCATCATCGTCATTGCACTCTCATGTCTTATCTCATGTTAAAAATAGCATGCATATACTCACCCCTCCACATGCATACATACCCACATTGAAAAGCAAAAATGAAGATTTAAACACACACTCATTAGCACAACTATATGGTGTTCAAACATATTTTCAGGATCCTGGGTAATAAAAATATTTCTGTGATTCAGCCATTTTTAGTTAATGTAATCAACCTTTATCCAACATTATCAAATTCTAAAGCACTTAAAATCTTCTCCTAGTTGACTTGAGTTCTTTCATGGCCAAAGCACATATCAAATAATAAGTGAATTTTAGGCATAGGAAATACAAAACCTAACGTACATTGGCCACCTAGAAAAAGTTACCTCTCTCATCATATCGTTTGCATGATACAAACGTAAGGATCGAAAAAAGGATAGGATACAAAAAAAGATAAGAGAAAAATAAAGCAAATGCAAAAAGAGCACCACAAAAAGAAACAAAAATAAAAAAGCATTATCAAAAATCTTGAATCCATGAGGTTCTTAGGTCCATAAATCATGGGGCTAATCTCCATTGGGGCTATAGATACCTGTCTGGTAGTGGAGCATACCTTACAAGTGGTGACATGTCTATCATATTAGTAAACTTATTTTGTACAGACCAGTTTGCACATGTGGATGAGATAGCTAAACTGACTTAGTTTACAATTGGTTAATCCAACCTCACTCAAAATGGATAAATGAACATCACTTTATACACATTGGTCCATTATTGACTTAAGCTTAGTTAGGATAGTCAATATATCTATACGATAGTGATTGATTACTAGATGGGTTTGATTTTTCAAACTATGGTTTTCAACTCCCTTGAAATTCTTCTAACATCCACACTCTTTAGAACAATGGAATGAATAACAACACAACTAGTTTTACCAAAATACAAGTGCACTCTTCACCAGCGCTTCACATCCTCTTCACGTAGTTGTTATCTTCACATGTTTGCTTTGTCTCATATTTTCATGGTATTTTATGTGACTGCTTGTCATTGAATAATTTACACCCTCTACGATTGCCCAAGGCTTATTGCACATTTTTCAAAGTATGTTTACACATTCATCTTTATACATATAATTCAATCATTACTACCATACATGTTCATACATCCACATCATTTCATACATCTACACAAACATAAATCATCAAAGCATACTCATATCTATGCTATATCAACACACCAATATATTCACACATTGTGCAAATAATGTTCACACATGTAATAAATGTTGCATCATATATATCATATATCAAAATTTTCCATGGGCAACAATATATGTTGTATGACACATATCGACCTCATCTTGCATACATATACATACAATACATCAAAAATATAAAATTATGGAATAACTACCACCCTAAAAAATACATCAACTCTACTACTCACTGGGAGTCTCTCCACTCCCCTCATGATCACTAAGAGGATCCTTGACTCTTCTCTCTACTACATCTTCGCTAAGCCCTACAGAAAATCCTTCTACCTATGATGTTATGGGCTCCACTGCTCATGAAACCATAAAAATCATATATGGTACACTCCTTTGATTCCTGTAATTTAATCATGCCTATGTATGATATACCCCATTGCATAAACTCTAACTCTAATTAAACTATATTTATTCTCTCCTTGGTATACATGACCTCCAAGTCATCCTGTAGTTGTTACAATATTTGCACCTGAACATCCTCTACCATCAAATGCTCTATCTCCTCCTCTACGCTTGCCATCTCAACCATGGCCCTCTCTCCTACTGCTCTCATCACCTCTAAATCCTCTTGTAATCAAGCAACTTCTCCTATGATCCCATATCTCTTTCCTACTAGAGAGACTATTTCCATCATCCACTCTATGGATTGACCCTTGTACTCTAATATCTCATACAACCATCTCTTCGTCTCATCTATCACCAAATCCCACATTGTGCACACACTATCTCTTTCCACTACTACTACCTCTAACTTCTCTTATGACCATTGCCTCTATACCAATGTTGCATCTCTCTTTGTTGTTATTGTTGCCCTCTATGCAACCCAAGTGATCTCTCTATTGACCATTCATCGTTCCACTTGCCACACTTTATCCCTAAGCATCTAGGCCTCATCTTGAGTAGCCAACATGTCCTATAAACCAATAGTGTAATCAAAATCCAACACCTATGGTCCTAATGCCTCACCTATATGTGCACCTATTCACTCATTCATTGGTGTCATATAATACATTGGTGTTGCCTTATCCATAAGCATACCTCCTATCTCATCCATATACATCCTAGATAGGCTTGCACTACTATCAATATACCATTGTGCACATCACCAAAGTGACTCCTCCTCTTCATCCTCCACCTCACTTGACTCCCTCTCCATATTAGTTACCATGGCTAGACTCTCTCTTCCCAACCCAACATTCTTAGCTTCTACCTATGTTCTACATATGATCCAACCTAATCTCGAGGCTTCTCTTCTCGTTGCCTCATCAGAACCATCCACAAATCCCATGCCTAGCTCCCACCTCTAAGTCATCCACCATGAATAAAACTTTGGCATAGTACCTACATCATCCAAATTTGGTACCACTATCACATCATCCAATTTAGTATCTAATAATATCTCTCTCGATCATGCTCCACAATATATTCTCATCCCCTAGATCATAATCGGTGAATCCAGTACATCCTATCTCAGGTAAACTGGTGCAGCACCCTTGATAATGGAAATAACTCCACCTGACACACATATTTTCTAATGAACCATCTACCTCATTTCACTCAGGCCAAATTCACCACATCTTCCATCCATACTGGTCCCCCTCTCCATGATTATCAAATAATATATATCAAAACCAAGCAATCCAACTTCCCTTGATGGTACAACTCATCCCCCTCATTAGCTCTCCTCGCTTTCATCTCCCTGTCAATATACCATCACAATGCATATGGTACATTCACATCCATCATTTTAAGTGCCTCATGAGGCAAATCCATCAGCCTCACCATGACTATGTTTTCCTAGGCCCACACCTAAAGCAATAAGTTGCTACTCAATCCACATCCTTGTGTCCTCTTCAAGACATGAAGCTCCTTGAATGTCTATGCTAGCAATGCTAGTACCCATGTAAATTAGATCCTATAATCCACCATATATACTAAACTAATCATATTCTAGAGGAATTTAATCCTTGAAATATCTTGTAGTGCATAGCTCATGATCAACAAAATCACCATCATATGTCTATTTGACAACATATTGCCCTTCCAATAATGCTCATAGAGAAAGCCTTCCTTGTGATCAACTATCTTTCATATTTCATTGAGAACCCTATGCAATATCCCGTCTTGTTGCTATTTGAATGTCGTCACCATAATCATCACCTCGAATATTAAAATTTGATATATATCCTCCAAGGTGATCATCATTTTCCCTATCAAGAAATAGAAAGTGTTGATGTCTAGGTACCATCATTAGTATAATGTTGACAAATAGGCATGATTTGTATGTACGATCACCATCTCTCCTAGTCCATAAAATCCCACATTTCGTAGCCACTCTCCATAAATTGGTAGCCATACCAATATTAAATTATACAATAAAGATCAAAATCGATGATGTGGGTGCACCTTTTTCACATATGCACATTCATTAGAATATCAATTTCATCATCAGTCATCTATCAAGAAAATCCAAGTAAGCTTAATTGCTCAAAAAAATATTCGTACATTCATATGGATCCATATGAATCCATACAGTCAGTACATTTGTACAAATCTGTACAAGTCTAAAATAAAAGGTGGACTTGGGTACCCATTTGACTGAAATCCCCTCATAGAAATTTACCAAAAATCACAAAAAGTTACAAGAAAACACACATGAACAATTTCACACATACCAAAATATGCATACTATGTCAATCAAGCATAACCTACCCATTGACATGCATGCACCCCACCCATTTATTTATTTTTTCCCACATAATGCCTAACTATCCTACACATTTTCTATGGTTTTATTTCACTACGAAAATATTCCCTAGAGTTCATTAAAAAAAAAATTAATGCACAAAAACTAGGGCAAATGTCTACTTACCACCACTACACTCCCTCCAACACCAACACTTGATGTGATTTCCACCATTTTACCCCCTCACCTCCAAAATATAATAGCGCTTCTCTTCACAAACTCACCCTCACAACTCTCTCTCTACCAGTTCTTGTCCTTCTCACAATGCAAATGGTAAATGTTCCCTACGAATGCGCTTATATAGCGTGATCCACTAGATTCATAGGGCAAGGTGTAAATTTGATTTTTTTCTCTCCAATGGCACCTACACACTTCCCCACAATCATATTTATTAATTTATCCCATTTTATTTAGTTCTTTCATCAGTTTTTCATCTTATCAAGTGATTTTTCATCGTCTTCTACTGCTTCCACCATCAACTCATCGCTTGAAGGGGTAGACATTCAATAATAAAAAATCTACCTTGTGCATGATCAATAATAAAATACTAAATCTTGGATATCACATTTATCCAATAATGTTTGCCTAATATTATCACAAGCCCTCATTTGCTAGGGTAAACAAAAGCTTAATTTACTAACTCAAGCTACCTAGGGCTGAATGGTTTACCAAAATAAAATCAAGCTTAACAATATATAAAAGGTAAAGTTTCAAAGATATTCATCCCTTCCATAATTGGGGTATCTTATTGATAATCAAACAAGGTGATCTTATGTCTCCTCTCTCAAACCAATCATTATGATATCGTAAAAGTCATGACCAGTCACGAATAATCCATCATCAATTCATATATTTCATAATCAATCACAAATCATCCACAACCATTTATCACAAATTTTTGCTTTTCAAAATTAAACCACCAAGCTAGTGTCATAAATTTTTGCACTACATTGTGTCTTCACACAATACAACACAAAAGGGATAAATTTAGACACCTAAAAGTATCACATTGTAATTCCTCCCATCATCATTACTGATCAATTTGTAAATCCCATAAAATTTGCATATATTAGCCTCAAAACACTATTTATTTATCAAAACCACTATTCATGCACTATTCATAAGCCCTCTTGGGCCACTTAAGCCCTTTCCTACACTTAACTTTGGGTCCTCGTGTGACCATCATCTTGGCTTAACCTTGGTTGATTCCTAACCTTGGTCAAAATCCACCTCATGGTCAAACCCAACCTATGGTCAACTTGACCATTATTAAACTAACTCATGACCACCTCACCTAGTCTACTCTTTGACTAGCCTAGACTCCACCCCATCAAAATGATCCTAGCTAAACCTATGGTAAACCTAATCAAGGTTTTCTATGAATCTTGCTCCACACATCACCCCATGTGCATTCAACACCATAAATAACATTTGGAGATTTTTGTGGCCCAAATCATGGGAGGCATGGTGAGTCATCCTCGATATCACACAAAAGTCAACATTTGATCTATGATCAACCTAATCAAGATTAACCTTAATCCTTGATCCATTTCAAATCCCCATGTGCATTTAAGTTCATAAATGACTTTTGAAGACTTTTGTATTTCAAAGCATGGGAGACATGGTGAGTCATCTTCCACCTCACCCAAGTCAACACTAAACTCACAATTAATCCTACTATGGCTAGAATTTAATCCCAAATCCAATCCACATTCCCATGGTCATTTATTACATGTATGTGGATGAGGTATTCTCTCATCCAAATACACTTATGAGGCATGCCACATTAGGGGACACCTCAACCCCCCCTAACCTTGGAAAAATATATAAATGGAATACTATTTTCTCCATTTCTATCAACACTCATTTACGTACCCAAACTCTACTAAAATTAGTCTAGACTACCAAGTGCTCTAAATCACCATTCAACATCACTCACCATCACTCACCATCCATATCTATGGAGACCCAAATGAATTTGTCAACATCCCCCCTTGCTTTATAGGTTGCTATCAAACTTAGAGGTTTTTGGAGGCAACTCGACATGGAACAAAAGTGATAACTACATCAATAAAACCTTTATAGCATAAAGTTTAGAATCTAGAAAATATAGTTAGATTCACATAGAATGGTACTATTGTATTACAAATCTCCAACTTAGTCTACACCCCTAATATTTCAAAGTATATCAAGGTCAAACGTCTAGGTGATTCTAGGAAGTGTGGGTCTTTTTAATTAGTTGTTGATCTACAAAGTCAAAATTCTACTCTAATAATGAGTTATAATGAAAGACATCACTCCTAATAGTCATCATCCTATGGAAATCCAAGTTATATTATTTGTTCATAATTTTGTTTTCTTATCCCATTTCATTTTATCATATCATCTATGTACTTTCCTCATGATGCTCGTTATCCCTTTTATCATATACTCATAATTTTTCATTTTTACCCTAAAAATTCTACCTCCTTAGCCCATGAGATACCTTTCTTCCAAAGTCCTAAAAGTTATTATTAAGTCCTCATCACACCACTTCAATATTTATTTACTACCCCCTCTCATGTTCATAAATTTCTTCAGCATTAAGGTCTTTATCATGGTCTTAGCCACTCAGATATTAATACCACCAGTGATATATAACCTTTGTCATTGATGCAAGGTCTTCATCGTTGATGCATCGATGATAGCCTTGGTCAATTAGTGACATACCTATTCAATCAACGATGAGATCTTATTGGATCAGGTATTCGGAGGTTATCTAATTGGTTGATAAGTTTGAGGGTCTAGGCTTCATATAAAATTATTTATCCATTTTTGCAAAAACAAATCCTTTGTCATTTGAAGTCCTAGGTACCATGCATCCCAATATAACATATTCCTAAGTCCTCTTCACATTATTTTTATATTTCCCTAATATATTTGCCAGATTTTCCCATGATTCACAATATTCTTCATCACCTAGGTCTTCATCATGGTCTCATATCAATGTTAGCCACCCAAGTTCATGGTATAAATGCTCTCAAAGGTACACTGATGCAAAGCCTTCATCATCAATCCATAAATAACAAAACTGGTCAATCGATGATGAGTTCTTAATATACAACAATCCTCATTGTCAATCCATCAATGATGCTCTTCAATTGATTGGTAAATTTAAGGGTCTCGATCTCATATAAAATCATGTTCCCCTATTTTGTAAGAATAAATTACTCCATTATTAAAGGTCTTAGGTGCTTGGTCTCCGTAAGGTCTCAAAGGTTTATAATTAATATTCATTGCCACCCACACCCTTTGAATCCTTAGATAACATATACTAAGTCCTTTATAATATCATTAAATCCAACATATCCTAGACCTCAACATTCCTAAGGTCATCTTGAATAGCCAAACTCATAAAATCATCATTAGACCATGTTACATATACCAAATTCCCCATTATGAAACCTTAATTTCTGATGCTAAGACTTTGTCATTGATGCATCAATGATGATGTTGGTCAATCAATGATAACATTGGTCAATCGATGATGAATTCTTATTGGTAGAAAATAAATGGTCTAGATCATGTCATGTTCCCATAGATCAATAGTGTGGTCTTCATCACTATTACATCAATGATAGTCCTATTCCATCAATGATGCCTTCTTATTGGCCAGATAACAAAAGGATGGTATCGGATTGATGATACAACTCTCATAAGTGATCTATCAATGATGATACCCAATTGGCTAAATAGTGGACATCCCATATATAATTTTAGATACATCAGTGAACGACCTAGATTTTACTAGAGCAACACCTACAAATACTAAAGATTAACTTTTATGAGGTAGTGTATAATGTCACTTCATACCTTTAGTAAGCCTGAATTCCATCAATTCTTTAAGGCCCTAAAGTCTACCCCTTGTAAGTATATATAATTAGTTCTCTAAGGTTTGAAGCTAAGGCAATCAAAATCACTATCTATTTTTTACCTCCAAGCCCTCACCAGTCTCCATTATTAGTTCTAAGATTAAATGCCCAAAGTTCCATTTCATTATATTTGTACCATGGTATTGATGTTTCTTTAAATTTTTGTTGTGCTAAACAAAGTGTGTTGAAATAAACCAAGCAAGATATTTTAGATGACTTAGATCTCACCATGCAAATAAACAATCTAGCTTTCATAAAGGGTAGAAGAGCAAGGACCTCTGCTTGATCTAGAGTAAATAGTCTAAGATCTAATAAAGATAATAAAATGGATGGTACAAATTTCATTGAGGATAGAAGAGTGACAACTTTTGATTGGTCCAAGAAAATGACAAGATCAAATGATGGCTTAAGGTGCGCATGCATTCCTTCAAGGCCTAAAAAGATCAGAAAAGTGCTCGCAAGGATATTGAAAGTAACATTATTAAAAAAGTACAACTAATGTGGCACTAATGAGGGTCAGGAATGCAAAATAGTAGATCTACTAGGCCAATCATAATACTGAGATTTTATGGTAATATCATTGTTGTATTTATGAAAAATAAGCTAGCCAAGAATGTGCTTGAAAGTAGTAGTTGAAGATGGGTTAAAGAAATGCATACAAAATCGCCCACACCATTTTGAATATCATTCTTGAGAACCAGAAACACCATCATTTCTAGTGATACCACAAGAGTTTAAATAAGCTAATTGAGTTTGAAGAGGTCAAGTATTCAGTTCCAAAAGATTTTATAGCTCCCAAATAATTGAAGCTATTGCATCGTCCAGTTCACCTCGATCATCCACCACAAACATTAAATATAGAGTTCTATAGGTCATATAAGCTTTCCCCTATGAATAGCTATCTAATAATCCAATTAAAGCAAGAGGATATATTAACATAGTCAAGGTCCAACCAAGTGATAACCAAGGAACAAAAATAAGATTTCAAAGATACGACCATATACAACTTTGAGCATACTTAGGAAGATTACATACATCATTAGATGTTACTTATAGATATTTTCAAAAGAGCTAAGAGGGATAGATATTATGATATCCCATTCTACAATGAATGGAATAATAATATAGGGAAGTTAATCTTCCCTAGGGTTTATCACTCATATAATCTCTTGTCTTAATTAGTGGTCATGTACGACTTGAAATCCAAGGCCATCCTCAATCACCAAAACTAAAGGGTTTTAAGATCAAAATGGACATCATTCAAAGAGCTTTTAGAATTTCTCCAAAAAAATTGGGCCTAAATGCCAAGGTAATCTCGTTACAGTCTATCTTCATGCTCAATACCATATTATATACCAAAATGTTTAGTTTTGATTATCAAGTTTCCTATAAGTTCTCATTTGAAAAATTCACCCTTAGAAATTTGGATAAGGACTATATGGACATGATTAACATTGCACTAGGGATAATAAATCTAGATAATGTAAGGAGAGTAGTAATGTATTTAGCCATGCAGTTGAATAACAGGAGTGATATATCTATGTACTTGTGGGAGAATATCATAGAGGATAATATGCATAGATAACTCACTAAGTTATAGAAATTTGTTAGATAAGGCAAAGAAGTGATGCTAGAATATATGTATTACTCTCTCCTCATTCATCTCATCATAGGTCAGGTAGATGCACAAAAAATCCAGGCTTTAGTAGGAGTAGATGCAGAATTAGTATAGGAAATACTACCTTGAATCCACAAGGGCTAGTACAATTATAGTGAGTTCTTTGAGAGATTATTGATAGTCATCCATTATCATTTTACATATATAAAGTTATTTGAAGCAAAACTATCCTAAAAGCGCTCTTGAAGTATTACCCCATGTCAATAGATGCACTGGAAATCGCTAGATAAATAGGTGAAGAAGCAAAAATAAGGGCTAGTAGGAGGAATTTAAGAGTCCCGTGGTACCCAGGTGTTGTAGGTGAGTTGGAGAAGAGAGGGAAATACTCCAAGGGAGGTCCCAAGTTTGAATCTCCATCCTACCAAAAAGTTGAATTGGATACCCAAAATTCAATTGATAATGTTGGTACGGTCAGGGTCGAGCGTGATTCTTGGGTGACTTTGATGATGTATAACCCTTTGATCATGGTCTCTCAGACCAAGGCAGCCCTGAAAGAGGGTTTTCAATTAAAAAAAAGAGTCCCATGGCTCAAATTTCCTTTTTATCTAGGGCATTACACTTATAAGTGTTATTATAACCTAGTCAAAGCGATTTGGAGAATGGATGAGTATGGATTTGCCAAAATTACTTGGAGGGATTATGAGTCAAAACATGATTATGATAGATAAATATAGAAGGTGATAAAATCTCACATGGGCATGAGAAATATTTTTTTAAATATGCCATGCATATAGCAATTTCAAACAAACAATTATTAACAGAGGTATGAAATATGAAGGAGAGACCTTTCACTCAAATATAAACAGTTGGAAATTATAGGTCTAAGCTCAACGTACTCAGATTGGGCACTATTGAGTATGCTACCCCACTGGTTCTTGTGATCTAACCTAATGAGTTCAAATATCCTTTTCTCAAAGTGGTTGAAAATTATCCAAAATAGTTTGAAATAGTCATCCAAGAAGTTCAATCTATAGAGGTTAGTTTTCAAAAAATTGAATAACATTCTCAAGGAAAGTTTACTACTGGATATGTATCAAAATATGAAAAAGGAAAGGAGTTGGTTGTTGTTAACCCTCCAATAACAAAGATAAAAATAATTTAGGATATTGGGAGGATGTTAATAAATCCCCAAAAAAAAAATGGAATTGGCAAGTGATATGCCTAGTGTGACCCTCTCACATCTAGTGATAGATAATGAAGAACATTAGATCCCCCATACTACCATGAAGAGGATTAGCCAGACTAGAGAACTTAAAATCTATTAAGAGAACATGTCTTAGAAGAGACATTGTCTCCTGATTCTCCACCAAAGAAGAAGCCCAAGATAGAATTTGGCTCAGTTTTAGGGGTATCTCATTTTATAGTCTTGACCAAGGAAAAAAGACAGAAATCCAATTCAATCCTACAAAATAGGAGAAAATAATGGATATTGAGAAAGTAACCAATGGGAATACTGCTCAATAATTGAGAACTCGACAAGGAATTACTCAAGGAGGCCATGATGTTACCATTACCTTACCCCTGCATGGGAGTGTGAAAGAGATCTATATTGATATGATGAATAAGGAGATGAAGTTGAAAAGAGATACTATAGATATAATGAAAATAAAAATTGTGGTCCAATCCTAAACTATAGTTGCCATAGAAAATAAATAAAAGAACTAAGAGTTCAAAGTGCTCAACTTAAGAAGACACAATATGAGAAAGACTAGTTGTAGATTGAGAATAAAATATTGCAAGTAGAAGTCAACAAATTACAAGGGTAAGGATGATAGGCACTAGTTAAAAAATGGTTCAATAGTGCTACCTTAATTAAATATTATAAGCAAGAACTGATAAAGGAAGTAGGAGAGGTACCACCTTTACCAAAAATATTTAAAGACCTAGTGGAAGTCACAAATGACTTAGGACATGAGAACTATGCTGCAAAATATAGATCAAAGAGCATTCGCCTTGAAGTATATTTTCCTAAAGTTCAAATAAGAGTATGGTCAAATAGGAAATAAGAGGGTCACTACATCGGATGGTCAAATTCATGACTGCCAAGCAGAGTTCTAGAAACTAAACACCTATATCTGTGAGAAGCCATATTGGGAGAACTTTCTTCAAGATATGGAGGAATGGACTAAAGAGATAGATAATAGGAAAAAATAAGACTATGTCATTCTTGGGGAATTTTCTATTGAAGATAAAATAGGTGAGCTTGTAGCCAAAAGGATTGAAGAATTCAAATGTGATGATAAGGATAAACAAAAATTGGCACAACAACTCAAGGTGCAGACTCAGATAGTTCAAAATATAATAAAATTTGTAAATTAAAATGAATCCTCATATAAAGGCTACATCAACTAACTACTAAGAATGAAATATGACATCATTTCAACAACCTCCTTTTTTTATGAAGCCTATAAGAAAATTGCTAATCTATTGGGAGTAAAACTTCCTAAATAAGACAAAGGTGAAGTTAGCACTAGGTACACCACAAAAAGGACAAAGAAGTTGGATTAGGAACAAGAAAAAATTGATGGTGAGATTCTTTTTGGGGAAGTTAGAACCAATGTGGTCCAAATGATGATATTTGATAACAACTATCACTATTTTGGATAGATGGTAGTGTTTCTTGATTTTTGATAGTCTATGATAACACATTCTCCTATTTTAATGCACTTAAAGATATCAAGGGTAGGGAAGGACCCAGATGGATGTATCCACACCACATATTTGCAATTGAATTGTAATAGTCAAGCTATAAAAGAGGCACTCATAGCTAAAATTAGGACCAAGCATTAGCATAGCAAAATTTTGCAATACGTATTCTTGTGTGTCATCCCGATCAATTGTATTTCCCCTTTTGTCTATCTTAGATTCCATATCTTATTTCTTCCCATCACTGTACAAGAATTGACTGAGAGCTGGTCTAGTTTATCGAGGAAATTCCCAAGAGCTGGATTAAGAATTTGAAGGTTCTATATCATTATTTTTAGGATAGAGAGCTGAATTTTCCTGTTACATCATTTAAATAGGATGAATATTGTATTACATTCTAAAATAGACCTAAGCACTCTACTAGGATTTGTTATGTAAATATGAGAACAATAATAATACAATTCAACTTCTCTCTAGTAATTTTTGTGTTCATTGTGTATTGTGTTAGTCATTTATGTATTGCATAATTTGAATGTATGGATGATGTTTTATTTCTCTAGTAGGATTTTTATGTTTGCTACATAATTTGAATGAATTTAAACATTCTAGTTTAACCTTTCTATTTCTTTCTGATTCATGAAATCATTGATCTTTGCTATAATTGCCCAAATAGACGAGACACTAGTCTGCTTGTTGAAGCCAAGGCTAGGGGTTGCTATAGTGGCTTGGTCTAATTTAATATTTCTTTTATCTTACCTAATATACTTGAGCACTTGACATTAAAATTAAGCTCATAGTAGGGGTATCTTGACCCAACCAAGTTTGTCTAAAACTCACAAAAAAATTATTTCTAGGTCAAAGAGGCAAGTCCACCAGAGCTTGCACATTCTGTTGTGATCAAGAAAACTTAGGTAGGATACCTAAATTTTCCACAACATATTTCTTGAACCGTTGTTGGGGATGAATAATTTAAAAAGTCTTCATAGTTTTTTCCTTGTTTTGAAATCCTTTTTGAATTTTTCAAAAGTCTTGGGTATTGTTATTTCTTAAAATATTTCTTACCCATAAACCTTTGAGTATTTCTATGAGAGTGAGATAACATTAAGGCTAAGCAATCTTGGCTAGAGAGATCCTTTAGCACCATAGTGCTGGTGACTCTGAAATGAACCAGAAGAATGAAATATTCAAGAATATGATTTGGTGCATACAAGAAGTGACAAACAACTCTATCAAGAATTCAAAAATCCAAAGGTATTTATCCATTCTTGGAAAATCCTAGTATCTAAAATCTACATCTCTAGAAATAAATCTAACTTTAGCAGTAGTGATTCTGTTGAGAACAATAATTTTTGTAAAAATTAATTTTACTACTATCCCTTTTGTGAGTGTTGTAAATTTTTTTATCACTTTTCCTATGGCTAACCTTCCTCCAAATAAGAGTAATTAAAATAACCAAAATCTCCAAATATGTATAGCCAATAGATATAGACCTCTCCAATTGCTGCCAGTTTTGCATGACTTCCCTAGTAAGGCACATAAATACTTACCAAAATTCCAAGGCAATAGTGCCATAATAGGAGAAGATCATATCAAAAGTTTCATGTATGCATTAGACAGTCTCGAGGTCAGAGAAGAAGATGCATTTCTAAGGTTATTCCTTCAGACCTTAGAAAAAGATAACAAGGATTGGTTCAATAGCCTCCTAGAAGATCATATTCCTAATTTGTAGACCATGGAATAAGTTTTTTTTGAAAAAATATGGGAAAAGAAAAAGCAAACAATCATTATTAACAAAACTAGAAACTATGAAGAAAAAGAGAATGAATCTATAGAATATTTTAATAGGAGGTTTTTCAAAATAAGAAACAAGATTCCTACAACTTTGAGGTCAAATAATAACCAGTCCATCTATTTTTACAAGAATGCATTTCCTGGAGAATTCAATTATGAGTTAAGACAACAAAGAGTCACTACTATTGATGAATGCATGGAAAAGGCCATAGATATTGAATTAAATTTGATAGACAGTGGAAAAATGAAACCATATTCATCTAAGCAAGGTCTAAATCAAATAGATAAAAAAACCCAAAAAATTTGGTTTCTCATTACTAAAGAAAAGTGAACAAGATCCCATAGAGAAGTTGTCTAGTTAGATAACCAAGATGTTTAACACAATGAATAATAGATTATCCAAAATAAAAATAGAAAAAGGGGAAAGAATTGAATCACCTCAACCACAAAATGACAATAGACCTCCATTTAAGACAAATTTCAACATAAACTAGAATAGAAGCAATGTAGATGAAGGGAATAAGAATGAAAATAACAACGGTTGGAGAAAAAGAGAGGGATAGAAAGATATAGATGCAGTTCCAAATCCAATAGCTTCAACCAACATAGCCTCTAATTTTCCTTTTTAATACCCCACATGTGATGTCCCTCATAATTCAGTCGACTGTGGTATATACCTCAACATGTATGCTAGTGTCAATCTAGAGGAAGAATCTGATGAAGAAATATGGGTAAATATATATTGGACTAAAGATGATGAGGCTAGAGACATTCAATTTGAGAAATATCTGAGTAAATTGCCCACTTTAGAAGAACCTAAAGCCTTCATCCTAGAAAATGTAGACTCTGAAGAAACCTCAAGATAATAGGTTTGAAAGAATGAAATAAGGTAAAATAATACCTACAATAGAATAAATTGAGGCACTAGAAAGAATCCATGCTATTAATCTAAGGAATAGGACAATACCAGATAAAATTGATGATAAAACCAATATAGAGGGTAGAAATTAGTAGAACCAAAACAAAGATAGAGTTACAAGGAAACAAAGTACCAATAAGCAATAAGTGATTCCTAAAATAGAGATAAAAAATGGTCCCCAAAAACAATAAGATTCAGACAAGAGGCTTGAGTTTGATGTTGGACAAGAACTAGCTAAGCAAAAAATAAATATCACTTTTGGTGAGTTGATGACTATCCCAAAATATAGAGATCAAGTGTGCAAGGCCTTTGGTCTAGTGGATCAGGCAGGAAACCGGGTTTGTAGTGCTTTAGCAGTGAACAATACAATGCCTATATCCAAAAATCCATCCTTAGTGAGACCATTCTACATATTCCTTAAGTACACATCAAATTTAGAAGACCAATATGTGATTCATAATTATATGTTAGATGGTGGAGCATCCCATAACATCATACCAAAGCAAATAGTAGACCAGTTGGGTCTAATATGCACTAGAGATTCCTTTACCATATCAGTAATGGATAATAGATAGGTACCACATGTTGGATTAAAAACTAGTTTACTCATTTTCCTAGATCAATACCCAAAGAAAGGGATAGTCTAGACGTAGTAGTTCTAGATGTAGATCCTATTGAGAAGCAACACACCCCCACTGAAAAATGAATTTCCACCCTTTGAAAACTTTGAGCTTTCATTTTTGCAGTAGGGACCCTCTTGATGATTTTCAGGTTTTAATTCCAAATTTTTACTTGCCTCTTTCTTCTTCAAGTTTTGCCTGTGTCAAAGTATCCAAGTATTCTTGCATTCTGGCTTTGTTATCTCAGACTTCACTTTTTACATGCTAGAATCATTCATGGATAAAGAAAATCTTACACCGGTATGAAAAAAATGCAGAAAACAGATAGATAAATTCATTGAAAATCAAAACTTTCCATTTTTGGCAAAGTCGCGAAATCGCGACACTTCCATTTATGGAAATGTCGCGAAATCGCGACGAGTTTCAAGAAAATCGGCTAAGTCAGAAAAACGTAGCGAAATCGCGACACTTTCCATTTTTGGAAATGTCGCGATATCGCGACACTTCCATTTTTGGAAATGTCGCGATATCGACACTTCCATTGGAAATCGCGATATCGCGACACTTGGAAACGCGATATCGCGACATCCATTGAATGCATATTTAGGAGAGAGAAAGCCGATCGTACGGAACGTCGCGAAATCGTGACATGTCACGAAATCATGACAAATCTGGAGAGAAAAGGCAAGATTGTACGGAAATGTCACGAAATCGCGACATGTTGCGAAATCACGACAAGTTTGGAGAGAGAAGGCATGGAAAGGTCACGATTTCGCGGCACATTGGAGAGAAAAGGCATGAAATCGTGACGTCGTGAAATCGTGACGTTTTTCGCGGAGGGAGCCCAGGGAGTACGGACTGTCGTGATTTCATGACATGTCGCGAAATCGCGACAGGTCCAAGTAAAAGCACAGTAAGCCAAGAAGAATCAAAGTAAAAAAATTGGCTAAGGCAAAAAGATGTCACGAAATCACGACAAAATTCAGAAGAAAGTGCCGAGTGAGAAAGCTGTGGCGAAATCACGACAAAATTGACGGAGGAAGCCCGGGGTGTACGGACTGTTCGCGACGGGTCCAAGGCATAAGGAAGAAACGAAGAGGAATTAAATGAAAATCGACTAAGGCATTAAAATGTCACGAAATCGTGATGATTTGCAAGAGAAAGGGATTGAAAAGAGAAGGTGTCGCGAAATCGCGACGTCAAAATTTCGCGACACGGTTGATGGAAAGTTGCCAAGGCCAAGTGCTATCGTGAAATCGCGACAGCCAAACAAAGAGAAGCTATAGCCGGTGATGCAAAGGAGCCACCATGTCACGATTTCGCGACATGGTGGAAAGATGGTAAGCATCGTGAAATCGTGACATGTCGCATTTTCATGGCTAGAGAAGCGAGAAGGCAACCAAGGATGGGGAGAGTCGCGATTTCGCGACATGTCACGAAATCGTGACATGTCGCGATTTCGCGGCTGGAAGTCGGCAAAACGCCCAAGTCATAAGGAATGTCACGATTTCGTGACATGTCGCGAAATCGCGACATGTCGCATTTTCGCGACTTGGAAAGAAAAGAGCACAAATGGAAGACAGTTGGAAATGGACACGTGTCACGATTTTGTGACACGTGTCAAAGCACGTATCAGATAAATAAGGCCGACATGCAAGTAAACATTAGGGTTTTTAATCTGATTTAATAATTAAAGTTTTGATTTAATATTTTTAAAATACTAATCCATCTTTTGTTCTTTCATGCAGGAAGCCATCTGGCACTTACATGATAACGGAGAAATGGCCATAAAGACAAAGTCGAGTGCAAATTAATCAAAGACAGCCATATTGAAAGGAAAGATGCCAGAAATTGTTGTTTCATCCAAATTTTACAGATCTGGCCGCAAAGAGACTTTACGGTGACTAAGAAGCTGCCCATTTAATGGAGTATGTCGGGAATTGGCCGAAAAATGAAAATATCTATACTAGCGTTACCGGAATTTGCCGATGGATGCATTTAATGAAAATTTATGGCAGAATTAATGGCTTGCAGAGATTTTCAACTCGGGGATGGCTCTGCAGAGGTGAAATGTCGGAGAAGTGGTGATTCATCCAAATTACCCGAGGGAATTAATGAGGGCATTTATTCACAGTTGCGGGTGAATGCAAGTGGCATTCGAATTCTATCTTCTCCATTTATGGCAAGTGACTGCATTGATTTGCAGAATGGTTAAGTTTTATCAAGACTTTGTTTTAAATGGCTTTATATTGTAAAACCCGGGTCCTAGGGTTTAAGATGATAAGATTTAGGGTTTGAGAAGAAGATATTTCTGAAAAGATCAGGGTCTGTCCTGAGTCTATAAATACTTCTTCTCAATGTAATCGCAGGAGGCGGAAACTTAGAAATAAAAGGCTATTGAAGCAATTTCTTGCAAATTTTGTTAAATACTTTGTTTCTGGACTTGGAGTTGATGTGCTTTTGTTTTCTGTGATAGCATGGCCAGGAGCCTAATATTTTGCAGATTGTGATAAGTTCATCTCCTTTTGTTTTCCGTTTCTTTAAAGTTTATTAAATATATGTTGTGAATCTGTGTTATCAAGATTAAATATGTTGTTAGGCTTCATTTGTTCTATTGTATGCTAGGGAAAATTACAGATTTAAGGTTCAGGTCTATTCTAATTGCTCTGTCCTCACTATGCGAGCTAGGCTACCGGTGAAAGATATCAATTTTAACCGACTTCCCTTCGGTTTATAATTTTCTGTTAGATCTGTTCCATCTCTGCCTTATGCTCTTAGTAGAAAGTGATCTTAGAAAACTGGACACTTTCTTCTTTGATTTGTTCTGTTGTGAAGCTGATAGTATAAATAAAATTGGTAGTTTTGTTTTACAGTTAAGTTTGATAAACTTCTCTTTATGCCTTACCCTACCCTCTTTGTTTTACCGTGAAATGATCCATTTTTATTTTCTTTTAAATTTGTCCTTTATTTAAATCTGCTGACCCATAAGAGCTAGATCAAAGAATTAATTTTAAATCTGATTGTCAACAAGTGACAACTTCTGAACATTACTGAACAAGTTCATTGAGCCCGTTGTAAGGTAACAGACAGTCCATATTGAAAACTATTCCAGAAGCGAAAAAGAGTGAATTGACATTCGACCCGACTCTGTAACTCACACCTTGGATAACCAGCTAGATCCTAAAGTGAGTGGGATTTATCCCGTATAAGTGTTATCAGAGTTTCATGCTCATTCTTCACAGGGTGTGTATAAAAGTCGGACCAACATTTAAAAATGGCGCTAGAAGGAGGGCCCAGTGAACTTCGATCAGTATTGTAAGTTGTCAGTACAATATTTTAAAATTGCCAGAAAAGAAGACCTCAAGTTCAGTACTCTGTTAAGGATTGTAAGTTTGTAAGTGCTTGTGAAAAGCTGGATTCTACATACAGGGTAACAAGGTCCCACCCCAGAGCCGGAGAGCTCCTTGTCCCTGAATTAGAAACTCCGAGAAGAAGTAGCCTCAGAAGGGCCAAGTCTCTGTCTGAAACAGTTTTATCACCACTGATAGTTACCCCAACCACAACTCAGAATATCACAGTCAGCCAAGTAGTAATGGCAAATTGGTTGGGCTCCACTGCTTTGAATATTTCGGGTATAGCCCATGACCTGCCCAGAAATCTGGAAAGATATCTCCCCAGATATAAACATGATGGGACAAGAACTGCAGAAGAACATTTGGTTGCATTCAAGAATGCTTTGAAATTATTAAATGTACAGCATGAGGATGTTGCCTGCAGATTGTTCCCGTTCACTCTCCAGGAGGGAGCTTATGATTGGTTTCTAAACCTCACTAATGATTCTGTCACCAGTTGGAATGACTTAGAAAAAGTTTTTGTGTCACAGTTCGGAGAAGTGATAGATCCTAGTATATTGTACCAGCAGTTTTCTGGCATCAAAAGAGAATTAAGTGAATCTATCAGATCTTATAATGTTAGATTCCAGAAAGCTTATGGTAGACTTATTGGGTATTATGTACCGAATGCTGACCTGGCATTAGAGATCTTTAGAAACTCTCTGGATCCAATGACCTCTGTCTTCTTGAAGAGAGATCCCACTGTTACTAATTTGACAGAAGCTTATAAAGAAGCTTTGATTCTGGAAAGACAGTTGGGACCCTAGCCTTTAAATGCTCAGCAAGTTCCTCTGGTTGCACAAGCTGCCCCTGTGTTCAATCCCATTCCACATCAGATGATGCTGCCAGTTTGTCAGACTCTACCATCAGCAAATCCATTGGTTGTAGCACCTGTTGAGAATGTACAGAACCCAGGCAAAGAGGCTGACAATGCAAGAGTTGAAGAAGTCTCAAAGATAGTTCAGAAGCTGGCCAATGATTTCTTGAGTTTTAAAAGGCAAGTTTCTACTGGGGACAACTCCAACAGGTATTCATATCAACCGAACAGATTCAACCGGCCCCCGTATGAACCTAATAAAGATTACAAGGGTAAAGCTCATGATGTGAATATTTGCGATTTAGCTCTGCCTAACTGGTGCAGAATACATGCCACTTCTCAGCATGGGGAGTTGGATTGTCTGGAATTTTGTAATGCATTTGAAGCCTTGTCTGGGGATTTGATCTCTCCGAAAAATCAAAGAACTGCTGATGGCCCAAGTTCATCCGGCCACAGTGCAGCTATGGTCCTGGATTCTTTCACTTTCTCGGATGAATCTGAGAATGTAGTTGAAATGCCTATGGATGAGGTGCAGGCTTTCCAGCAGTACAGAAGAGATAACTACAACTTGAGAAACAGGAATCCGGAGCCTAATACTACATCAACCCCTCCGGACAACTCTCACAATGTTCCTCCCGACCCCTCTCCAAGCAATAATCCATCTCCACCAAAGGGAGGGAATTTGAGAGGACCAGATGCTTTTGTCCCTCCACTTAATAAAGGATATAACATAGTGGAGGATATGAAAAATATTAAGGCCAACATTACTCTACATGAGTTGGCACAGATTTCAGAGCAGAGAGACAACCTGATAAAAACATACTCTGGCCCTACTACTAAACCTGTGGACAAAGGGAAGAAAATAGCAAATGCCAATCTAGCCATGTACAAAGAAAAAACTGAAGTTCCCCCCTTTTATTGACTATCCGTATTTTTGGGAAGAACTTACACAATTGTTTGGTAGATTCGGGTGCATCTGCTAATGTTATGCCTTTGGCCATTTGTCAGCAGTTGGGTCTGACCCCAATGAAGTCTGAAAGGAGAGTTGTCCAATTAGACAAATCAGAGGTTAAAGTTGTTGGAGAACTTCAAAATATTCATATCCAATTAGCATCTGAGCCAAGGGCTCAACATAAAATTGAAATCCAGGTTGTGGATATCCCTGTGGGGTACGGGATGCTTTTGAGCAGGGATTGGTCGAGATCTCTGAACGGATACTTGGCAACAGATTTTTCACACATGTGGTTGCCGTGGAAAGGAGTGGCAAATCAATTACGGGTTGAAAGAGAACCCAGGTACAAGCATACAATTACGGAATACAATGCAGAGAATGAAACTGTAAATATTGCGGAGGTAGATATTGGAGTCTACAATTTAACAACGGGGAAAAATAACAAGTTTAATAAAGCCCATCCTGTTCATAGTAATGAAGTCTGGACACTTCATGTGGATGGGGCTAGATCTAAACAGGGTTCTGGAACAGGGGCAGTCCTTAAAGGGCCTGAAAGTCAGACATATTTTATGTCTTACCGCCTACAATTCCCTTGTACAAATAATTTAGCAGAGTATGAAGCTCTGGTATTAGGTTTGAAATTTGCTTTGGACAAAGGAGCAAGAAATATTCAAGTTTTTACTGATTCGGAATTGGTGGCAAATCAAGTCAAGGGTAAATTCCAGTGTAAAGCATCTTATTTAAAAGGATACAAACATCGGGCTTGGGATCTTGTAGAAGACTTTGATGCTTTTAATCTGACACACATACCCAGAGAGCAGAATTCACATGCAGATGTCTTGGCTTCTTCAGCTGCAAGTTTAAAACCATTGGAAGATTTTAAATGGAACAAGTTTTCAATTGAGTTAGTCCCTTGTCCTTTAGTCCCAAATAATATAGATAATTTTCAGGTTTTCTCTGATGATCAACAGATTGTAAACTTTTTGCAGAGTACTAACACATTTGAAAATGCTATAATCGATGAGGGCCAAAGGGATACTCTGTTGGAGCAGTTAGATGATGACAGGGGAATAATGAGGTTGAAGGACAACAGAATTCCAAAAGGGATGGTGGAGCTGGAGCGGCTCTTTGATGTTGACAAAATCAAGCAAAAGGTGAATTCTGAGGATTATGTGGGTGCCACAGACAGTGAGACTGAAAACCTGAACATAGGGACTGGAGAAGATCCCAGGCACATCAAGTTGGCTAAGAACTGTGATCCAGAGATAAAAAGAAGTATGATTGATTTTCTTCACAGGTCCAAGGATGTTATGGCCTGGTCATACAAAGACTTAAAGGTATTTGATCCTAAAGTTTACACTC
Organism: Wollemia nobilis; assembly: GCA_028583015.1. Classification (NCBI taxonomy): domain Eukaryota; kingdom Viridiplantae; phylum Streptophyta; class Pinopsida; order Araucariales; family Araucariaceae; genus Wollemia; species Wollemia nobilis. Next base: position 2,706,058 of record JAQPPZ010016381.1, read on the forward strand.
ACATTATACCTTTAAAAGAATTCTGCAAACCTTTCCAGCAAAAACAGAGGCATGTCAATGCTCTGTTAGAGCCCCTCATCCAGAAAGAGGTAGAAAAACTCTTGAGTGCCGCCATTATTTTTCCCATCAGGCATTCTACTTGGGTGGCCAATCTGGTGCCAGTCAGAAAGAAAAATGGAGAGATCCGCCTGTGTGTGGATTTTAGAAATTTAAACAAGGCATCTGAGAAAGATAATTATCCGCTGCCTTCTATGGATGAGGTGTTACAGATTGTCAATGGTTCGGAGATGATGTCTTTCCTGGATGGTTTCTCAGGATATAATCAGATATTGGTTGAGAAGGAAGACAGAATGAAAACTGCTTTCACAACTAAGTGGGGAACTTTTGCTTACAAGAGGATGCCATTTGGATTAATAAATGCCGGAGCTACATTTCAACGAGCAATGGATCATGCTTTCAAGGGCCTTATGGGTAAATGCATTGTTGTTTACATGGATGATTTAACAGTCTTCTCTAAATCTCGGTTTGACCATGTAAAACACTTGGAGTCTGTGTTTAACAAATGCAGGGAGTTTGGCATTTCCTTGAATCCAAAGAAGTGCATTTTTGGTGTAACGGAAGGAAAGCTCCTTGGGCACTTGGTCACAAAAGATGGCATTTCCATGGATCCGGGCGAGTTGAAGCCATATCCGGCATACCATTTCCCAATTCCAAGAAAGAGTTGAGGTCCTTCTTTGGAAAAATTAACTTTGTCAGGAAGTTCATCTCCGGCTTTGCAGAGATAGTCAAGCCAATGAATGACATGCTAAAGCAAAGCTGCTCAGATTGTCTGGACCACAGAAGCTAAAACAGCCTTCCAAGAAATCAAGACAGCCATCAAACAAGCACCAGTTCTGGTAAGCCCAGACTTCAGTGCAGATTTTTATCTGTACACCTTTTCTTCTGAACATACACTTGCTGCAGTTCTGACCCAACGGAGGGAAACCGGAGAACATCCAATTGCTTTCAAGAGTACCAATTTAAAAGGGGCTGAACTGAAATATTCTCGTTTAGACAAACAAGCTTATGCCTTGGTGAGAGCAGTTAAGCAGTTCAGGCACTACATACTAAGAAGCAGAATTCATGCTATAGTTCCAGACCCAGCTGTTAAATACCTTCTAAGTCAGAATGAGTTGGGTGAACTGAGGGGTAATTGGGTTACAAGGCTGCAAGAGTATGACTTAGAGATTCGGCCTGCTAAATTGATCAGAGGACTTGGTTTGTCCCGACACATTGCCGAAGTACCTGTACGGGAAGAAGTTAATCAGTTAAATTCTGAATCTGATGACTGGTATGGAGATATCATTCATCTGCTACAATTTGGAGTTTGCCCACCTCACTTGAACAGAACCCAAAGGAGAGCATTAAAACTGAAAGCTGCTCATTATCTCCTCAAAGCAGGTAATTTGTACAGAGAGAATTATGCTGGCATTTTCTTGAGATGCATTTCTCGGAGTGAAGTCAATGAAGTCATGTCCAATTTTCATGAAAAGTTAGGGGCAGGGCATTCATCAGGATCTGCTACTGCGCATAAAATATTGAGAGCAGGCTATTACTGGCCTACACTATTTAAAGATGCCCATCAGCATGTGAGAACCTGCCATCAGTGCCAAACTTTTGCAGCCAAAGAGGCCAACCGGGCTCTACCATTGCAACCTGTTGTAATAAATAAACCTTTCATGCAATGGGGACTTGATTTTGTGGGAGTGATTAATCCAAATTCTTCAACGAGGGCATAAGTATGTTCTAACAGCTACTGATTACTGCACAAGATGGGTCGAAGCGAAGACCACCACAAGAAGTACAGCTCATGAAGTGATTGAATTTCTAGAGTCAAATGTCATAACTAGGTTTGGGGTTCCTCTGAATTTGGTGTGTGATAATGGACCAGCCTTCCAATCATTAGAGTTTGCAGAATGGGCATACCAGATGGGGATAGTTATCAGATTCTCATCCAACTATTATCCCCAAGGCAATGGACTGGCTGAGTCCACAAACAAGAATTTAATGAATGCCATTAAGAAATCTATAGTAGACAAACCCAGGCAGTGGCATACATTATTGAAATATGCACTTTGGGCTGACCGGATAAAATATAAAGTGGCTCTTAAAACTTCCCCTTTTGCTTTGTTGTATGGTACCCAGCCAATTGTTCCCATCTCTCTAAAATTACCTACTTACCAATTTGTCTTAGACTATTTTGAGGATCAAGCAGATGCAGAAGCCCGTGTTTTAGATCTAACTAACTTGCAGGATGAAAGACTCCAAGCCCTGGAACACTTCAGTCGGCACCAAGAAACCGTCAAGCACTGGTTTGACAAGAGGGCCAAAGTGAAAGCTTTCAGACTGGCAGACTTGGTGCTTCTATGGGACAAGGCCCATGAGAAGAAGGGTAAGCATACAAAGTTGCAGCCACTATGGATAGGCCCGTACCAGATTGCTGAGATTCTGGGTAACAATGCATTTCGTTTACAAGACCTTGATGGTAATTTTTTGGACCTCCCTGTTAATGGTCAATACTTAAAACATTATTTCTCGGCTGTTCCGTCCAATGTATCATTTGAATGAGTCACAAAGAAGTTGTAACATGTGTATACATTGTAAATAGCTCTGCAGTTTTTAGTTTATTTATTTTAGTTGTTTTAGTTTTATTTTATTTTAGTTTACTTCTAAATGCCTGTACAGTTTTTAGTTTATTTGCTTTAGTTTAATTCTAAATGTCTGTGCAGTGTTCTTTTGTTTAGTTTAATTCTAATGTCTGTGCAGTGTTCTTTTGTTTAGTTTAATTCTAAATGTCTGTGCAGTGTTCTTTTGTTTTGTTTTATTTCTTTTGTCTTTGCCTGTACAACTGTATTTTATTTCCTTTGTAAATAACCCTGTAGTTTTATTTCCTTTTAGGTCTGTACATTTATGTTTTGTTTCCTTTGCTACCTATACAGTTTTATTTTAAAGTCTGTACATTTTATTTTATTTTATTTTATTTTATTTTGTTCTTAAAGGCCTGTGTCTATCCTTGGAAGTCTGTACAAAGTTCTTTAGCTTTTAAAATTCTGTTCTTTAACCTTTGCCTGAGCATCAATGAAAAGTCAGCCTTCTAAAAATTGTTTTTATTCTGAGTCCAGATCCAGTGTTCATTATCATAATTGTGAGATAGTCTATTTGAACTGAACAGTGGAACTATTTTTTTAGTCAGAACAACAGTGGAAGGATGATTGGATTTTGTGTCTTGCTTGCCACAGTTGTTTTAATTATAAAGAAACTGCTATGTTGTTTGGTTGGAGAAACTCCTAGGGAATCCAAGAAAAGTTGGTTATAAGAGGGGACTATGATTCATGTAATTATTTGAGTATCCATAGAGGCTATCAGTGCCTAGGCTGAAGCAGTTCCAGATTGATGAAATATTAAAAGAAAATTGTTATTCTTTCTAAGGCTTTTCAGATGTTGATGTATTTCAAAAGAAAGAGATGAAAGTTGAGCAAGACAACATAGAATTGGCACTCTGTTATTTCCAATATATATATATAAAAAGAGAGATAAAAAGAGATAAAAAGAAAAAAGAAAAAAAGAGTTATATAATGAAAGAGGCAGCCAAGACTTCAAAAGATGTTTTTCTTCTACCAAGTTGTAGATTCTACCTTACAGTTGTAAATTTGGGTCGTGTAAATCTAAAGGGTAACTCTGTCGGGGTTGTAAAAGGCTAAACTAGTAAACAGAGCTCTACTCGGTTTCCCCTTTTTACAATCTAGAAAAGCTGATCAATCCAGAGTTCAACATTCGATCCAGTCATTCTTGAAGAAAGTTTTATACGCTTGTAATTGCACATCAGAAATCTTCCTTAAATGATTCAGCCTAGTATGTCCTTGGGAAATTTTAACAACTATCAATTAGTAGTCAATTTATTTTGAAGAATATCTCTGGCAAGGCAAGATACATGGTCTATGTTGTTTTGAAACTAGAGTCCTGGGTTCTAAAATAATGCTACTATTTTACCCGCAGATATCGCCATTTGTTGAGAAGCAACACACCCCCACTGAAAAATGAATTTCCATCCTTTGAAAATTTTGAGCTTTCATTTTTGCAGTAGGGACCCTCTTGATGATTTTCAGGTTTTAATTCCAAATTTTTACTTGCCTCTTTCTTCTTCAAGTTTTGCCTGTGTCAAAGTATCCAAGTATTCTTGCATTCTAGCTTTGTTATCTCAGACTTCACTTTTTACATGCTAGAATCCTTCATGGATAAAGAAAATCTTACACCGGTATGAAAAAAATGCAGAAAACAGATAGATAAATTCATTGAAAATCAAAACTTTCCATTTTTGGCAAAGTCACGAAATCGCGACACTTCCATTTTATGGAAATGTCGCGAAATCGCGACAGGTTTCAAGAAAATCGGCTAAGTCAGAAAAACGTAGCGAAATCGCGACACTTCCATTTTTGGAAATGTCGCGATATCGCGACACTTCCATTTTTGGAAATGTCACGATATCGCTACAGTTAGGAGAGAGAAAGCCAGATCGTACGGAACGTCGCGAAATCGTGACATGTCACGAAATTGTAACAAATATGGAGAGAAAAGACAAGATTTGTACGACATGTCGCGAAATCGCGACATGTCACATAATCGCGACAAGGAAGAGACGTAAGGCATGGAAAGGTCGCGAATATCGTGACATGTCGAATCGCGACAATTGAGAGAAAAGGGCGACGAAATGTCGCGAATTGCGACTGTCATGAAATCGTGACGTTTTCGGGAAGGAGGGCTCAAGGCGTACGGACTGTCGCGATTTCGTGACATGTCACGAAATCGCGACAGGTCCAAGTAAAGAGAAGAAGAACAATGAGAAAATGGCTAAGGCATAAAATGTCGCGAAATCGCGACAATTGAAGAGAAAAGTCGCGAAATCGCGACGTCACAAATCATGACAAGAAAGTGTCAAATCGAGAAGCAAGGAAGAAACAAAGAGAAAAAGAAAAGACTAAGGCATAAAATGTCACGAAATCGCAATGACAAAGGGGAAAGAAAGGTGTCGCGAAAGCACGTCAGAGACGTCCGAAATCGTGACATAGAAAGGAAGGAAGAATCACCATGTCACGATTTCGTGACATTGCAAAAGGAGAACAAAGAGAAGGAGGGAAGGAGCACCATGTCGCGATTTCGCGACATGTGAAGTCGCGAAATCCAACATGTCACGATTTCACGGAAGAAGGAGAAGAACAAGGAGGGGAAAGTCACGATTTCGTGACATGTCACGTTTCACTGAAGAAAAAGAAGGAAGGAATGTCACGATTTCATGACATCACGACATGTCGCATTTTCGTGACTTGGACAGAAAAGAGCCCGAAAGTGGAAACAGCTGAAATGGACACGTGTCACGATTTTGTGACACGTGTCAAAGCAAGCAAGCCACGTATCAGATAAATAGAGCCGACATGCAAGTGAACATTAGGGTTTTAATCTGATTTAATAATTAAAGTTTTGATTTAATATTTTTAAAATACTAATCCATCTTTTGTTCTTTCATGTAGGAAGCCATCTGGCACTTACATGATAACGGAGAAATGGCCATAAAGACAAAGTCGAGTGCAAATTAATCAAAGACAGCCATATTGAAAGGAAAGATGCCGAGAATTGCTGTTTCATCCAATTTTTTAGATCTGGCCGCAAAGAGACTTTACGGTGACTAAGCAGCTGCCCATTTAATGGAGTATGTCGAGAATTGGCCGAAAAATGAAAATATCTACACTCAGTTACCGGAATTTGCCGATGGATGCATTTAATGAAAATTTATGGCAGAATTAATGGCTTGTAGACATTTTCAACTCAGGGATGGCTCTGCGGAGATGAAATGTCAGAGAAGTGGTGACTCATCCAAATTACCCGAGGGAATTAATGAGGGCATTTATTCACAGTTGCGGGTGAATGCAAGTGGCATTCGAATTCTATCTTCTCCATTTATGGCAAGTGACTGCACTGATTTGCAGAATGGTTAAGTTTTATCAAGACTTTGTTTTAAATGGCTTTATATTGTAAAACCCGGGTCCTAGGGTTTAAGATGATAAGATTTAGGGTTTGAGAAGAAGATATTTCTAAAAAGATCAGGGTCTGTCCTGAGTCTATAAATACTTCTTCTCAATGTAATCGCAGAGGGCGGAAACTTAGAAATAAAAGGCTATTGAAGCAATTTCTTGCAAATATTGTTAAATACTTTGTTTTTGGACTTGGAGTTGATGTGCTTTTGTTTTCTGTGATAGCATGGCCAGGAGCCTAATATTTTGCAGATTGTGATAAGTTCATCTCCTTTTGTTTTCCGTTTCTTTAAAGTTTATTAAATATATGCTGTGAATCTGTGTTATCAAGATTAAATATGTTGTTAGGCTTCATTTGTTCTATTGTATGCTAGGGAAAATTACAGATTTAAGGTTCAGGTCTGTTCTAATTGCTCTGTCCTCACTGTGCGAGCTAGGCTATCGGTGAAAGATATCAATTTTAACCGACTTCCCTTCGGTTTATAATTTTTTGTTAGATCTGTTCCATCTCTGCCTTATGCTCTTAGTAGAAAGTGATCTTAGAAAACTGGACACTTTCTTCTTTGATTTGTTCTGTTGTGAAGTTGATAGTATAAATAAAATTGGTAGTTTTGTTTTACAGTTAAGTTTGATAAACTTCTCTTTCTGCCTTACCCTACCCTCTTTGTTTTACCGTGAAATGATCCATTTTTATTTTCTTTTAAATTTGTCCTTTATTTAAATCTGCTGACCCATAAGAGCTAGATCAAAGAATTAATTTTAAATCCGATTGTCAACAAGTGACAACTTCTCGAACATTATTGAACAAGTTCATTGAGCCCGTTGTAAGGTGACAGACAGTCCATATTGAAAACTATTCCAGAAGCGAAAAAGAGTGAATTGACATTCGACCCGACTCTGTAACTCACACCTTGGATAACCAGCTAGATCCTAAAGTGAGTGGGATTTATCCCGTATAAGTGTTATCAGAGTTTCATGCTCATTCTTCACAGGGTGTGTATGAAAGTCGGACCAACAGATCCCTTATTTCCTTTGTTGTTATACAAACATTGGGCTGAACAACTAGGGGGATCCATTCAATTAGACTGGTCATATGCTACTATTCCATTGATAGCTAAAGAATAGGTTACACTTAGAAGGGATCCTTTTAATAGGTATTTAATAGAATTAAGAAAATTTGATAATACCATAGTGAATTTGGTTAACTCTATCAAGGAAAAAGAGATGTAAGTTTACTTAGTCCGACATACACCATTCCTAGCTAAGATTCCTAAAGTTATAGATATGGACCCATAAACAAGAGCTCAAGAAAATGTTAAATCTACTAAGGTGTTAATATCATAGGTGTGGAATATGACTTTTGATGGTGCCAAATCACAAGCTAGTGCAAGGATTGGAGTAAATCTCACTGATATCAAAGGAAACTACCTAGGCATACCTTACAGGTTGGAGTTTCCATGTACCAACAATGTAGCCGAATATGAGGAACTATTGTTAGGGCTAAGAAAGGCAAAGGAATTGGAATAAATTACTTAATAGTTTATGGGGATGCAGAACTATTGAGTGTTATTTTTGTCCAATCACAAGAATATACTCACAGTTAGGATTTTGTCCAAATACCCTCTCTTGCAAAGAAATATTTGTAATTTTCCCAAGGTTCTGTTTAATGTGTTTATCTGCTTGCAATGCTTAGTGAAAACTATGAAATGCCAAAAGTTAATTGGATACCTCAGTGTTGCATATGCTTGTTAACAAGGGGCCTATTTTGGTTGATTTTATTCCAATGATTTTGTTGTTCATGGAATTTATGAAAAAAGTAAAATTAATGATCAGCTATTTACTTTGAAATAACAACCTTTGAAATGTAATAAACATTTGATTTTAACCTTTAAAATTTTTATTTTAATTGATTTTATCTCAAATTGTTAATCAAATTTTATCTCAAATTGTTAATCAAATTTTATCTCAAATTGTTAATCAAATTTTTATCTCAAATTGTTAATCAAATTTTATCTCAGATTGTTAATCAAATTTTATCTTAGATTATTAATCAAATTTTATGTCAAATTGTTAATAAAATTTTATCTCCGATTGTTAAGATTTGCTTGAAAATTAAAATGAAATGATTAAATCTAACTTTGCAATGTTAAAAATTTGGAATATCATATTAATTATTCATTTTAATGGAAAATTAAAATTGATTGAAATACCAATTTTACGTAAAATGAAATTAAATTATTATTTAAAAACTATGCAAAGTTTAAAACTTTAAATTTTCATAAAAAATATGAATTTACGTGAACATGAAAATTTGAATCTTAAATTCTTGAAATTGACGTACTTTTTTTTTTAGGGTTTTGATTTTTTTATTTGAAAAAAATTGAACAAAAATAAAAGACTAGGGTTAGAAAAACTAATAAAAAAAAACAAGTCACTGCAACTTTAAAATTTCATCCCAAATCTACATAAAAAAATATTCTAAACCAAACCAACGTTAATTTGACCAATCTTGTGATGTAATCTTCTAAAGGAATAATACAATATATTAAAAAATGAATAAGTATACCATCTGCATGCATATAACTTATTAAAAATTTAATTATATTGCAAAATGAAAGATACTAAATTAATGCTCCTTAAGAATACCTTGCTTCAATCGATTACAATGGGTGAAATTCGTAGTCCAACAAGAAGGGAGGAGATGTTCTTCCACAAAATCAAATTTCCAACATTGGCCTCCTCCACAAAGTCTCCAACCTTTTTTTTGGTGAGTTTCAATGGATATTAATAGGAAATATTTAGTTTCTTCCGCTTCATATTTTCTTCAATAGAAATTCATTCCACTTCGTCCTCTCCCTTTTCCTCAACTTGTAACCGTTGCCCTCCATTTATTTAAAAATTTCCAATAACACTTTTTCCGTTACATAAATTACCATACATCTAATTTTTCAACTTTACAAACATCACAAATGTTTTTATATCCAATTTTATCCTTTATATCCAGCACACGCTCGTGCTTGAACTTATCCTTTGTTGTTTTATTTTATCTTACCTTCACCAGAAATAATTTAAATGACACTTGGTTGCTACTTATTTCATCCTAAATAAAATAGAAAAATGACCTGTAGAATAGCTCTGATTGTGTATCTTACAACAAATAATTTCTTCTATGGGACACCTCTTCTTACGTAATTGCCTTCATTTCTACTCATTTCCTATGGGATAGACTCACTATTTTCTAGTATCTTTAGACTTTAAGTTCCTATTGAACAAAGTAGATTGTTGAAATGAAGTTCAACACATTCAGAATAACTTGATCTGGCCAATAACCCTATGGGAATTCGCTATGAACAACACAGTTTCCAAAACAACCAGTTCAATTATTTTGCATAACATAAACTTGTGCAACTCACTTTCTCAAGACACCCATCGATTAATGAAATGCCCAAAACAAACCAATCATGGCAGAGACCTTACATGGTGTCTTTTGAAAATTTTCTACTGAGTATTCATGGAATGAATAGTCCTTTTCAAATTTACACAACACAATCCCTGATCGTGTTCTTTCTAGATTAAGTAGATTATGGCAGAGTGATTAATTGATATTACAAGTGTACCATAAGTGCACTGCAAATACATTATACCATGGGCTTCACACTCTATGCTAGGAGAAACGAATATCACTCAAAAATCATGTCACAACCATCACTATTAGTTGACAAACACATTAAAGCTAACTATGCAGTGTATGATGTCAATTTGTAATCATTTACAAAATACAACCATATATTTTGGGGACTCTACATTCTTAAGTACTGTAATAAATTATTTTTGGCTATCATGGTTCTTTTGCTAATAATGCTATAGTTCTGAATCCATGAGTGCTAAAGACTATAGTCATTTCATGTGCAGTAGGATCATACAAATCAAGTGTGTCAAGCAATATCGTTTGACAGTATTTCATTACTGAAACACTAAGAAATAACCATAGCAAAAAATCTACCTCATTAACCCATCAATGGTAGCTTCTTATTCATCATTATCCAATAGAAGACTAAATCATCCTAGTACGCACCACTATGCCAACAACCATAGAGGGCATAATTCCCACCATAAATATCCCAAACAAAATTCTACTCTTGATTACAATTACCAAGTTTTGGGGATTCCCAATTGGAGTTGAAAAAGAGCTAATGTTTATACTAAATGCCACATAATTGTATTACAAATGCAATAGGAAATTATAAATAGGGAGTCTTGAGAATCACATCCTTATCCTCCACTATCACCTATGGGTTAAAGTGTTCATCAAAGCCAAAATAATAAGTTTACCAAAGTAATACGTCCATGTCTATCTGAATCCATAGTTGTCCACTACTCTCTGATTCACACCACTATGTTTCAAATGCCAAATGGAGTCATGTCTGCATGTGCCCTCTTTGTGCTGCCTCCATGAGAAAACCAATTCAAACACCCAACCCTTCTATACGACGGTTGTCTAGAATGTAACATGTCTTGAGAGGAAAGTAGGTGAAATCAATCAAAATGATAAGGGTTATTCTAGAATCAAAAATCATGCCTCTGCTACCGTTCAAATTAACCAAAAGATCTTGCAAGTGATTCGTTGTGAAGGCTAACATATTAAGGTTAACCCCACATGCACCAAGTGAAAGTGCATAATATTGTTTATCAATGCAAACGTGCATTAATACAAATGACTCAGCTAACACCTTAGTGGCATCTTGGTATTTGTGCATCTGCATTAACTGTACCTCTCAGAATTCATGCCTTTGCATTGATCTCACTTCGATGCTATATCCACTAGTTGGCCGGGTCAAGATTTACCTTGAAAATCGTGCCACCTATTGGAACATGCAGACATTGTCAATAAATAAATAGAAAATCAAAACCCCCATTTTTTTTATAAATTTATTTTTTAATTTAATTAATTTTAAATGCTTGAATTAATTTAATTCAAAACATTAAAATTAAAAATTAAAACATTAAGCTCAACAATTAAAAATTAAAAGGTAACATTGTTTTAACTCGAAACCATTAAAATTAAAAATTAAAACATTAAGCTCAACAATTAAAAATTAAAAGGTAACATTATTTTAACTCGAAACCATTAAAATTAAAAATTAAAATATTAAGATCAACAATTAAAAATAAAAGGTAACATTAAACAAACATTAAACATTGTAATCCACATTACAAAATTTATTGGTAGGGACTTCTCGACAAATCACTCAAAGCAAACCAAAATTTCATTTTAACATCAAAATTTTAGGTGGGTCCCCAAATTGGGGTACGTTGTGCAATGGCAACAACAAATGGTGACTCTACTAAAAAATGCTCCTGAGCATTTTGGATAAAGAACCTAGTTTGAAATCAAGAAAACCAAAGGTCAACAAAATATAAATCATCTAATAATATCCAAGAAAAATGGGGTTAAACAGTTTCCATTGAAAATAATGCTCCACTCGCTTCAACTTAGTGTGTGCTTTGTGCATTCATTTTGCATTCTTGAATCAATCAGGATTATGTCATCTGTTTTGCGATTAGGCTATTAAAGATGTCACTCCTAAAATATTACCTCTGCATTGCTCCACTGCCAATCAAGCATCCATAGCTTCGGTGGAGATGACCTTGATCTCTTCTAGACCTTGCTCTACTACCAACCGAGCATCTATAGCCTCGGTAGAGATTATCTGAATCACCCATGCACTTGATTGATTTGCATTTTATTTCAATTTTTTTTAATATCTATCAACATTTGATTGCTTTGCAAATATCATAGGTGCCTCTTGGGTTAGAGACCATCTAAGGCTTAAGATTGAGTGTATAAAGTTTTTGCCTAATCAACAAACCAGAATGATTTTGTTCTTCAGGATCAAAAATAATATTTAAATGTGGTATTACATGTGAAGCTTCAAAAAAATATCATATTACTTCAATATCTACCATTTTAATCCATAATTCAAGAATAACTACTAAATAATCTAATTTCACTAACTTCAATTTCACCTAATTTCAAATAGGCAATGCATCTTCCAATACTAAGAAACATATCCAACAAAGTGATAAAAGTTTATTGCAACTACACAACTATACCATAATCTGGAAAACAAAAACCAAAACATGATGTGAAAGTGAAAAGCAAAATGTGAACATAAACCAAAACACAAAATTTGGCATGAACATGTATTATTGAAAGACAAAAATGGAAAAATAAAACTTCAAAAATGAAAAACAACAAAACAAACAAACAAGTGATGACTGCATCCAAATGGTATGTACAAACACAAAATTATGTATAAGTGAATGCAAAATGAAACAACAAAGTGATGTACAAGAAAGTTTGCAAAATAAAAAACTATGTACAAAAGATGAATATATACAAGTGATGGATATGCTTTCTATCTCAGGGATGGAAATAGTGCTTTAAAAACTACCCATTGATAGGAAAAGGAATGTTCTCTCCACTTAAATTCTGCAATCTAAAAGCATTTTCCCCAAGAATCTCAAAAATTTGGTAGGGGCCTAACCAAATATTGTCAAATTTATTATGATCACCCTTCCTTTCGTGTGCTTTATCCCACAATAAAACCAAATCAGCAATCCTAAAGGCTTTGACCTTGGCTCTCTTATCAAACCACCTTTTAACAACCCCCTGATGCTTACTAAAATATTGTAGGACATCTTCCCTCTTTTCATCTAGACTCATTAAGTGAGTAAGTATTGCCTCTATTTTATCATCAGTTTCAAGATAATCTTTCATAAACTGAAGAGTCTACAATTTCAAGTTAGCAGGAAAAATGGGATCTTGACCATAAACTAAATGATAAGGAGAAGTTCCTATGGACCCTTTTGATCTAGTTCTATCCACCCACAAAGCATATTTCAACTTGTTATGCCAATCTCTAGGATTCATTTCCAACAATTTCTTAATGATTGACAATAAGTTCTTATTAGTAGATTCTGCTAAACCATTACCTTATGGGTAATAATTTGAAGAAAAATTTATGCTTACCTTATTGTCGTATGCCCATTCTATGAAGTGAAGTGAAAGAAGAACCATTGTCACAAACAATAGAATATGGCATACCAAATCTAGTAACAATGTGTCCTAAAAATTGAATAACTACTTCAAAAGTATAGTTTTTAGTGGGAATGGCTTCAATCCATCTAGTACAATAATCTGTGGTGGTTAAAATGTATTTGTGGCCAAGTGAAGAGTTTGGGTTTATAACTCCTATGAAATCTAAACCCCATTGTGCAAATGGTCTAGCCTCAAATACGGGTTGTAAAGGCATGGAGGCATTTCGTTCTCTATTGGTGGTAATCTGACATGTATGGCAAGAGTGAACATGGGCATGGGCATCTTTGAAAATGTGGGGCCAATAGTAACCAGATCTCAAAATTTGGTGCACTGTGGCATTAGTTGATCCATGCCTAGTCCCATACTTACCATGAAAATCCTTAAGTATTTGCATAGACTCATCCTTACTCAAACATCTAAGGAAAATTCCTTCATGATTTCTTTTGTATAACACACCAACTTTAATCATAAAATTAGAGATTTTTAATCAAAGTGCTCTTCTTTGCGTAGCATTAAAGTGATCAGGGCACTTACCATTCAAAAGAAAATACACAATGTCATTATACCATTCATCCATGGTGATGCTTTCTATAGTGTATTGCTGACACACGATTTGAGGATCAATTTCAGCTAGAGACTTTGTCAAACCTTGTCCTCTAACAAGCTTCATCGGATGGATCTCTAAATCAAACTCCTGCAAAGTAGCCATCCATTTGCCTCTCCTTTCTCCCAATTCGTTCTGCATCAACATTGTTTTGACAACTGGGTCAGGTACTATTGCAAAAATTCTACTGTGCAAAATGTAATGTCTAATCTTCTTCACAGTTTTGAAAAGAGCATATACCTATTTATCTAGAATAGTGTATTTCAACTATGCATATTTTAGTGGTGAACTCAAGAAAGCAATAGGATTTTCTGAATTATCTTCGTTCTTTTGAGTTAATACACTAGCAAAAGAATGCTCAGAAGCAAATGAATAAATATAGAAAGGTTTCTTGTAATTAGGACTCACAAGCACAGGTGCAGAAGATATTGCATTTTTAACATCCTAAAAAGCTGCTTTAGCTTCACTAGTCCAATTAATGTTAGCATCCTTTTTCAACATATCATTTAATGGTTTGACTATTTCAGCAAATCCTGAAATGAATTTCCTGACAAAGTTGATTTTCCCAAAAAATGATCGTAATTCTTTTTTGCTACTAGGAAGAGGGATTTTATGGATGGCTTTGATTCTTTCAGGATCTATGGAAATTCCATATTTTGAGATGACATGGCCTAAAATTTTACCTTCAATTACTCCAAAAATGCACTTTTTGGGATTTAGTGAAATGCCATGCTCTCTACACTTTTGAAGAACTTTTCTCAAATCATTAACGTGGTCAGATCTGTTATTTGAGAAAATAGGAATGTCATCAACATAAATGACTATGCATTTACCTATAAAATATCTAAATGCATAGTCCATGGCTCTCTGAAATGTGGCACCTACATTAAGCAATCCAAAAGGTATTCTTCTATAAGCAAAGGTACCCCACTTTATGGTAAAAGCAGTTTTCATTCTATCTTTTGGGTCAATAAGAATTTGGTTATATCCAGAATAACCATCAAGAAAAGACATCATCTCAAAACCATTCACCATTTGCAAAATATGATCAATGGAAGGCAAGGGGTAGTTATCTTTTTGTGAGGCCTTATTGAGATTCCTAAAATCAATACACAAATGGATTTCACCTATTTTCTTCCTAACTGGTACAATGTTTGCTACCCATGTAGAGTGTCTGATTGGAAAAATAATCTTAGCATCTAACAATTTCTTAACCTCTTTTTGTATAAGAGGCTCTAGCAATGGGTTAACTGGTCTTTGTTTTTGTCTAAATGGTTTTGAATTTGGCTTTAAAGGAATAGTATGTGTTATGATGTTTTCATTATAAGTCTTTAAATCCTCATAACTCCATGCTATTACATCAACGTAATCTTTAAGAGCCTGTACAATCCCTTCTTGTTCATGATGAGTGCAAGCCTTTCCTATGAGTACATTATGCGGGTCTTTACTAATCCCAAGATCAATAGAATTATAAGCATCTTGTGGGAGTGAGGTTTTATTACAACTTTTGCTTTTGTAATCAATATCAAAAAGCTTCTCGAGAGAAACTATACCTTTTGGAATAGCATTGATTTTCTTTGTTACCTCATGATCTTCATTTTCATCTTCTTGCAATCTTTCATCCTCATCGATCACCTGATTTTCAAAAATGCCTGAATTAGTTACAAAATTAAAAATGTGCCTATCACTTTCAAATACCTGTAAATTTTTCACATTTTTAGGTATAGAAGGATAGGGTATCAACTCAATTGAAAAATTCTTTAGCCTCCTATTATCAATAGGCTTAAGAGTACCTGTTGCAATAGCTAAAGAATCAACAATTCAATTGTTCTTCCTAGATATCAATGAAATATTGAAAGCATGGAATTCATCAATCAAATCCCTAACTCTATTTTTGTAATGAATTAGCCTTTTATCATGACATGTGTATTGGCCTTTCACCTATTTAACAACCAATTCTGAATCTCCTAGCACTTTCAAACATTTAATATTTTTCTTTAAGGCTAACTACAAACCGAATATTAAAGCCTCATATTCTGTAGTATTACAAGTGCAAGGAAATTGTAATCTATAAGTTGCCAGAGATGACTTACCTTTAGGACTAATCAATTCCACACTAGCTCCACTACCTTGTTTGGATTTAGATCCATCAAATTTAAGCATCCAAACAAGATTTTCATCCTTAATTGGATTAATAGATGGTATTTCATTTTCAGATTCACCTACATCCAATTTTATTTCCAAAGTGTAAACACCTAACTCAGACTCATTGTAAAGAATTTCATTGGTTTTGTTATATTCAGTAATCAAATCCTTGAGTCTAGGTTCTCTTTCAATTTTTATTTGATTAGCAACACCCTTCCATGGTAGCCACATATGTGAAAAATCAGTGGCCATATATCCGTTTAAGTTCCTAGACCAATCTCTACTCAACAACATTCCATACTTATCAGGTATATCTACAACATGTATATCAATATATTGTTGTATCCTAGGTTCTAAGGCTAGCTGTATGTGAAAATTCTTAAGCATTCCAACCACATGAACTTTAGATTTATCCAGTTGAACAACTATTCTGTTAGAAGGGATGGGTTTCAAACCCAATTTTTGACAAACAATGTGAGGCATGACATTACCGGATGCTCCTGAATCAACAAGACAATTGTGCAGATTTCTTCCTACAATTCTTATGGTCAAAAGAAAGGGAGGAGCTTCTCCTTTGTCCCTTCGTGAGGCAAATTACGCATCCATGGCTTTCTAGGATTCATTTTTGCTTTTATCACCAAAAGCCTGCATAAAAAATTCTTGTTGATTAGTCAACTTAGCAACATCAAATAAAGATATATTCGCTTTTGTTTTCTTTAAATCCTCCACAATATTATATGCAATTTTTTCATGTGGTGGTTGAGGCAGATCAAATTTAGATGGAGGCATGGGATTGTTACTAGCCTGTGTGTCAGGAGGAATGATGGTGTCATTTGGGGGAGTAGAAGAAGTAAATGGAGCTTTAGTCTTACTCCTAAGCTTGTAATTATGATTACCTTTTTTAAATTATCTGAAAGCTTGAACTTCCTCTTCTATAGACCCATCATACCCTTCTTCATATTCTTCAATTGATTCAAATGTTTCAACTACTAGTGTTGATTCTTTCCCTTTGCTAGTACTAGCCTATTGGGAAGGATCTTCATCTAAAACAATTTCCATGTTATCCATCTCTTTTTGTAGAATATCTAGTGTTGTTTTGAATTCAAGGCACTCATTCTCACTATGTTGTGTCATAGAATGTACCCTACACCAATTTTTTAAAGCCAAATCCAAAATATTAACAATGGTGCTGGTTTGATTTGCATTAAATAGTAGCATTGTTTTAATTGGAAATAGGATTGGGTACTCCTCCATTGTTCGAATGAGTATTCCATTGTTTTCTCTAAAAACTAAAATTTCTATTTTGATGAGAATTTTGAGGCAATTGTTTCTGTATTTGAACCATGTCACTACTGATGTTTTTGAAAAACCTCTATAGGTCGTTTACCTAAGAATTAGGTTCATTATTTTATCCTACAGTAGTTTGATTGGTTGTGTTATTTAGTGGTAGTGGGATTTTGAAAATTTGGTAAATTTTGATTTTGGAAAACATGTGAAAATACTATGTTGTTTTGATGAAATATTGATGCATTTGGAGTGGGTGTTGTATTAAATAATGTAGGTATGGTTTGAGAATTTGTTTTAGCCATTTTATGAGTGGTGAATTGATTTTCTAAATATTGTGGAGTGGTAGGATAAGTGGGTGTGATAGGTGGATTGTATGGCAAATTGAAGTTATTGAATGGCATGGCATTCAACATTGGTATTTGTTGTGACAAAGCTTGATTGATCATAGGCACTTGATTATAAGCACCTGGTTGTCCTATGGAAGGCAATTGTCCTATCCCAAAACCTTGTGGTATCAATTATTGTTCTATAGTCAAAGCCTCATTGTATGCCATGGGAAGTGTAGTGATTTGAGGAGCTCTCCTTACAAACATAGATGTTAAAGGGTCCAATGCCCTAAAGTACATCTATATGGTAGTAGCTACCTAAAGAGTATAAGGAGCAACTAACCTACTATACAATTTATGAAAATGAGTATTGAACAATCTCAAAGGTTCATTAGGCTCTCTCTTGGCTGATGCAAACTGATGATAGATTACAACAGGATCTATGGGTAGCCTAAATTGATTCACAAAAGTTATTTCCAACTCGGCCCAAGATGTAATGGAATTGGTAGGTAAACTAATGTACCAATCATATGCCATTTCATCTAAAGTGAGAGGAAATATTCTGCAAGCAACATCCTCATGTTCAACTTGCAGTCTAATCAAGGTATCCTTGTAAGATTGAATATGCTCTTCAACAATTCTAATTCCATCATGTTTATATTTAGGTAAATACCTTTCTATGTTTTTGGGAATATCATGGGCTACTCCAGCAATGTTTAAAGGACTACTATGAGCTCCTAACCAAGCTGCAATTCCTACCATTGGAATTACTGGTGGGGGAACAAATGGGATGATGGGTAGCGATGAACTGCTACTGGGTGGAATAACAATCGACTGACTCTTGGACCTTTTGATCCTCTTTGTAGGAGAAATGCTATGGAAAATAGTATCTTTAGAAGCCTTAGATCTTGTGATTATGATTTTTGGTTCTAGCCTTAATAATGAAAACAACAAGTGTTTAATGCTCTTGAAATGAAAAGACTTCTAATTTTCAAATGTTTAACTAATAAATCATCATGTTCATTAATTATAAAGCATCAATTAAACCATAACAATAAGGAATATTCTCAAATTTGTAAAAGATTAGAATCAATGCATCATAAATTAGAGAATTTCCAACAATAAATGTGAACAACTTAAAAAGAACTTCGTAAATTAAATCAATTACCTTCAAGTGGGCCCTCCTTCTAGCACCAATTATGTTGAGTGATATTTTTGTCCAATCACAAGAATATACTCATAGTCAGGATTCTGCTCGGATACCCTCTCTTGCAAGGAAATATTTGTGATTTCCCCAAGGTTCTATTTAATGTGTTTATTTGCTTGCAATGCTTAGTGAAAACTATGAAATACCAAAATTTAATTGGATACCTCAGTGTTGCATATACCTATTAACAAGGGGCTTGTTTTGGTTGATTTGATTTGCAATGATTTTGTTGTTCATGGAATTTATGAGAAAATGTGAAATTATTGATCAAATATTTACTTTGAAATAACAACCTTTGAAATGTAATAAACATTTGATTTCATTGTTATGTTTGCACTATTATTTAAATTCAATCTTTCTTTAACCTTTGAAAATTTGATTTTAATTGATTTTATCTCAAATTGTTAATCAAATTTTATCTCAAATTGTTAATCAAATTTTATCTCAAATTTTATATGAACTTATGGACATTGAGCTCTGAGATTCATTTTTTACCTAGACCAATCAGTGCACTGGATACCAACTCATACAAATGAGACTTGATAGAGTTCTGATATCCAGAGAAGCAATCCTGATTTTTGGTGATGCTACCTTGTCGTCCCTTCCAAGGATAGCCTCTGATCATAATTCACTTCTATTAGATATTTCTAGGTCGGATAATAATTTTAGACCTCCATTCAGGTTTGAGTCCATGTGGCTTCAACATCCAGAGTTCAAGACAAAAATAATTGAGTGGTGGAGTCAACCTGTCGATGGTACGAGTGTTTTCAAAGTCTGTATGAAGCTAAAAATTCTTAAGCTTCAGCTCAAAAAATGGAATAAGGAGGTATTCAAGAACATTTTTGAGTCATGACAAGTAATCTGCTCCCAACTAAAAGAAATAGAAAAATTGGTTTAGGATGGCAATGCTACTGATGAAGTTCGAAGACAAGAGAAGATACCGTTATGTTATTTCCAAAACTTGTTAGCTAAGGAGGAAATATTCTGGCGGTAAAACTCTAGAGCCTTGTGGCTCAAGGAAGGCGATCTGAATATAAATTTTTTCCATGCCACCACAATGAGTCATAGAGGGGTAAATACTATCAGATGTCTTCATAGAGAAGATGGATCACTAGTTGAAGGTCCTAAAGAAATCCAGAATGAGGTAGTGGAACACTTTCATAATATCTTGGGCCCATATCAGGCTTACCTGGTTGATGTATCAGAATCCCTTCTACAACACATCCTGTCCCTTGTGTCTTAGGCTAATAATGATCTTCTACTGTAGTGCTTCTCTCGTGATGAAATTAAGGAAGCTCTATTTTCTATGACAGCTGACAAAGCCCCTATCCCCGATGGTTTCCCTCCTATATTTTTTCAATTCTATTGGGATATCATTGGAGAAGATGTCTTTGAAGCCATATAGAAATCCAAAGAATCAAGTTTATCCCCAAAGAGCTTAACTCCACATTCCTTACTCTTATCTCAAAAAATCATGATTGTTGATCCATGTCTGACTTCCATCTCATCAGCTTGTGCAATGTGTTATACAGAATGAAGTTCATTATGTCTAAAATTACTGACAAGTGTCAAGGCAACTCAGTCCAAGGGAGATTTATTACAGATAGTGTGATTACTATCCATGAGCTAATTCATTCTGTCACGATCAATAGATCCCCAAGATTTTTTCTAAAATTAGACATCAGTAAATCCTTTGATAGGATTTCTTAGGAGTTTCTCACTATTGTCCTAGCCCAGTTTGTTTTTCACCATAGACATATTCATCTTATTAAAGCATGCATGTCCTCTGCCTGGTTTTCAATCATTGTTAATGGAGTAGTTGCAAGATACTTTAGGAGCAAAAGGAGAATAAGACAAGGTGATCCGATCTCACCTTTCCTATTCATCCTAGTGGTGGATAGTTTAAGGACTCTTAATACATCGCGCTATGAGGGTGGTATTTTTGGGATCAAGGCTTCAATAGGGCTCCCTCTAGTGTATCATAAACAATTTATTGATGATACAATTTTAGCCAACCTCTCTAGTATTCCCGAAGCCAGAGTTATTAAATCTATATTGGAAGCTTATGAGAAGGCTATCGAGAAAAGAGTAAATTATTTGAAAAGCAACATCTATTTCATCAATACTCCGGTTGATAGACAGACGAGAATAGCTCAGATCTTGGTATGTGCCATTACTGAGTTCCCTGCAACTTACCTTGGACTACAGCTATTCCAAGGGCACCCAACCGTGAGAATGTGGGACATTGTTATTCAGAGGGTTATGAATAAGGTTGTTGTCTAGAAGGGAGCCTTGCTCAACAATGCAAGGAAGTTCATTCTAGTCAAATATCATCTACAAAGTATACCAATCTACTTTATATCCCTATTTTGAACTTCGATAGCTGTTTGTAATAAATTGGAGCAACTTCAACATAATTTATTGTGGTTAAGAACAACGAATAAAAGTAGATTTTCCCTTGTTGCATGAGATAAGGTCTACCTTCCAAAATGTAGGGGAGGACTAGGTCTGAGCAGAGTTCACCAGATGAATATGGCCATGATGTCAAAGAAGAGATGGAAGATTGTGTCTAACTACCCAACTTAGTGGTTTTATATTATTAAGACCAAATACCTCAAGAAATGGTCTCTGATGGACAATTCCCTTATGCCTGTTGGATATGCATTCTGGAACTCGATGTGCTAAAATCGGTCTATCGTTCAAAAGGGTGGATGCTGGAAGCTTGGATATGGATCACAAATTAGATGCTGGGAGGACCCATGGATTACAGCTCAGCCCCTCATTCGTGATCAGTATGTAAGTATTCTTAAACCTTTCACTGATCTAACTTTTGGTCCTAAAGTTGAGAATTTTATTAATAGTGAAGCAGTGGTTCCCCACTGGGTTGACATCCCTACTACTTTGGATTCTCCTAAGCTTCGCTCTGCCCATTGCCACCTATATGAGATTATCCAAACTCATATGATTCCAAGCACCAGGCCACCTGATGTTCTTTTCTGGAAACTCAGTCATTCTAGGAATTTCTTAGTAAAAATTGCATATATGGCTATGAATGAACTTGAAGATGATTGGTTCCCCTCCAATATTATCTAGATCAAAAATCTTATTCCTAATATTTCTCACTTTTATTGGTTGGCAACAAAAAATAGGCTATTGACCACCGATAACTTGATAACCTATGGTATGATATTGCCCAACATATGTTATCTCTGCAAATACGCATGGGAGTTAGTTAATCACCTATTTCTAGAGTGCCATTTTCTTGCATTGCCCTGTCCTTGATCATGTAAAATTTATCCATTTCTTGGGTTGCTCCTTAGTTTATCAGTGATCTTATTATCCAATGGCCAAACCCCTTTAAGTCCACTCATCTAAATTTTTGGTGGGTGATCATTCTCCCTCGCTTTATGTGGCAAATCTGGCTAGAAAGGAACAATCATGCTTTTTGATTTTTGTGCCTTGATCCGGATTTAGTTTCATTGAGAACTATCATATTTCCATCAAAAAATGCTAATACCATTCCTTTGAATAATTGTCATTCATCCCCATTTGAGATTCAAGTGGCACATTCTACTAACCTATCTTTTGAGGTTTTTGGTCATCCCCAGGTTGCTATGGATAGATCCCTTGTTTCATGGATTCTACCCCCTCATTAGTTCAAGCTAAATTTTGTTGGTGCATCAAAAGGAAATCCTACCACCATGAGTTGTGGAGGAGTGATTCAAGATGGCAAAGGTCAACTCATTTTGGCTTATGCATAAAAACTTGGAATCCAATCTAAATTTTTTTTGCAGAGGCTCGAGCAGCTTTCTAAGGTATCCAAATGGCCATCGATCTCAATATCCAATACTTTATAGTTGAGGGAGACTCCTTAAACACCATAAACTATTTGAAAGGGGTATTGAATCCTCCTTGGAATGTGGGACCAATAATTGAAGAGTCCATTGTCCATTTAAGTGTGATTAGCAATAGGTGTATTCAACATGTGCATAGGGAAGGCAATCGGGCGACAAATACAATGATAAAATTTGGTTTAACTATTCAATCCTTTTTGATGTGGCATAGGAATCTTCCCCAATGTATCACTAATTCCTATAGTGAACTTGCAGCTTCCAATGTTGATTAATGCCATGATGTTGATGACTACATTAGACCACAATGCGAAGTGCATCAAGGAACCCTATCACACTACAATGCCAAGGTGGCATATTGACACTCACAAAAAATGATAGATATCATGCATGGAAAATATATTGAAAGAAGACATCCATGGACACATGATTCTTTTCACATGAGTGAAATTATTCACTTAGGGACTATCACCTCATGCCAAGATGATAACCACGAAGAGGGAGTTGATAATGTTGTCAATTTTGTGAAGAGTCTGGACACTAATGTGGAGTTTGATGCCATGAAGGCTCATAATCGGAGAGTTGTTGCAAACATGGTGGGACGCTAGTGATACACTTAGCCTTCCAACTATTCCATCCATATTTTTCCACCATCGTGGATGCCTTCGATTTTGGTGCATGTTCTTGTTATTATTCCCCAACACCGATCAGACCAAGATCCAAGACATCTCATGCCTAAGAAGTCTCATCCCAAGGCCATGCATATCAACATGAATCAACTTGGAGAAGGGATTTTAGTATGATAATTCATAGAAAAAACCACCAAGTTGAGTGAGGTTAGGTAAATGTGGTACTAGGTCTTCTTTATAGTGTGGATACCTGAGAAGTTGCAGTTGGATCCGATGTTTGAGGAAATCTTGGAGGCCCGTGGACTGCTAAATTTCTTGAAAAAGTTTGGTGGCCATGATCTTGACATTTCCAAGGAATTTTTCCAAACCTGGGACAATGGCACTGTGTTGTTGAAAGGGTTAACCTTTGTAGTGACCATCGATCTATTAGCAGAGATAACTAAATTACCCAATGAAGGGGAAGTTTTCTGAAGGGACAAACACTCCATGGTTGGAGAACTGACTCTATTCCATGATAAAGGAAAATCATTAATTAAAAAATATAATGGGTATGTCAGATATGGGCTTCCACCTCCATGGAATAGGGTAATGGTCCCTGTTATGTAGTACCTGACAATTAATGAGCCGACATTGCCACTGTGGAGTTTTCATTTGATGTTCCTTAACTTTCTTAAGGACGTAAACCAGATTAATATTTTAGAATACTTGTTTTGGTCAATGTAGATATCTATAGACAATGTCAGGAAGGGGAAATCTACCCACCCCAAACACTAGGGATTACACTATATCATTTACAAGTATGTGAGTCAGAATCCTGACCAACATGTAGTTGAACAGGGGAGAATTGACGCAGGCCCTGAACCTATCCCTTTGGTGATTTTTGATGGCACTCAAGACATTCTCGTGGTGGATGCGAATATTGGCACTCCGAGAAAAGTTGGTCGTCCAAGGAAATTGCCCCAGGTGGGGTCCACAAAAATCCTAGTGCGATGCTCTATAGAGTTTAATAATGCCAATAATAAGCTGGCCCATCCATGGATCGAAAGAGTCTGAGGACCACATCAGGATTGTCTTCAGGAGGTTCCAAGTTTGTGTTGTAGATGGGGGATGTGGACGAGATTATAGATTTGGAAGATATCATCAATATTGCTACCTCGATGCTCCTCAAAGCTAGCAAGATCATCACTTTGATGAATAAATAGAAGAACATTAGTCCCATGGAGGATGATCCTAAAGATGACGAGGACTACGTCCCAAAGTAAAACGACTGGTCTTGAACGGGACTATCCCCTTTTGTTTCTTGGGATGGTCTCTGTGCTTTCCCTGTCTCTCTGTCTATGGTTGTTTGGGAAGGTCCCTGTGATATCTATGTTGTTTTTATTTTTGTTTGTGCCCTTGGGTGGTATGTTTGTAATAGTTTAGACTATTTTAGTTTATGGACTCTACGAATGGTCCAATTTTGGCTTATTCTGTAGGGAGTTGAACCTTCATGAGATCCTCCTTGCAGCGTGTTTATAAGGTTTTGGGTCCCTTTTAAAACCCATTACTAATCAATTTTTTTTTATCTCAAATTGTTAGTCAAATTTTATCTCAGATTTTTAATCAAATTTTATCTTCGATTGTTAAGATTTGCTTGAAAATAAAAATGAAATGATTAAATCTAAATTTGCAATGTAAAAACTTTGAAATATCATATTAATTATTATTATTTTTTATTGGTAGAAAGGGTTTTGAAAGGGTCCCTAAACCTTGTACAACCACGAACTAAAAGGAAAACCAGGAAACATAAGGAATAAACTCCCACTAAACCAATAGAGCTACGAGAGTTAAACTAGAACACCAGAAACCCAACCGAACAGACAAAGAAGCTATAAAAAAACAAACTAGAAAAAATAGACTAAGAGGAAGAGCCCAATCAAGGCCAACCGAAACAAAAAGACTTATAGAAGCGATCAAACAACTTACTCCGAAGTAAGACCACCAACATTATCCTTCTTGATGGGGAGGATGACCTAAAAGGTCTCGGACTTACTAGCAATGATAGCTTTGGAGATCCGAATAGCATGATCAAGGCTTGTTAGGGCCTTCGATTGAGTCTGGTAGATGTTCTCAAGCATATCAGTGAGAATATCTGAGGGGTCATGTTTGGAAGTGGCCATCACTTTCGCATCCGTGAGGGCTTGGTCCAACACAGGAATAGTGCTCTCAGAGGTGAGTTGATCAAGGCTCTTTCTTTTCCCGATAGCATTCCTCGTGCTTCTGTGATTCCAAGAGCTGCAACTGTTCATCACAATGTTAACCTCAGTGAGCTCCTCAGTGCACATAAACAGGTTCAAATCAAAAATTTGAAGTTTATTGAAATTTCAATTTTATGTGAAATGAAATTAAAAGATTATTTAAAAACTATGCAAAGTTTAAAACTTCAAATTTTCATCAAAAATGTGAATTTACTTGAACATGAATATTTGAATCTTAATTCTTGAAACTGACATACTTTTTTTTTTAGGGTTTCGATATTTTTTATTTGATGGAACTTGAACAAAAATAAAAGTCTAGGGTTAGAAAAATTAATAAAATAAAAACAAGTCACTACAACTTTAAAATTTCATCCCAAATTTGTAAATACAAATATTCTGAACCAAACCAAAATTAATCTGAACAGTCTTCACATAGTCCAAAATTAATGTGATGCAATCTTAGAAGAGAATAACGTAATATATTAAAAAATGAATAAGTATACCATACGTATGCATATAACTTATTAAAAATTCCAATATATTGCAAAATGAAAGATATTGAATTAATGCTCCTTTAGAATACCTTGTTTAAATCGATTACAATGGGTGAAATTCCTGTAGTCCAACAACCAGGGAGGAGATGCTCTTCCACAAAATCAAATTTCCAACATTGGCTTGCTCCATAAGTCTTCGACCTTTTTTTTTGTGAATTTCAATGGATATTAATAGGAAATATTTAGTTGCTTCTGCTTCATATTTTCTTCAACAAAAAACCATTCCACTTTGTCTTCTTCCTTTGCCTCAACTTGTAACCGTTGCCCTACATTTCTTTAAATTTTTTTGATAATGCTTCTACATATAAATTATCATGCATATAATTTTTCAACTTTACAAACACCACAAATGTTCTTATATCCAATTCCATCCTTTATATCCTGCATATTCTCATGCTTCAACTTACCCTTTTGTTGTTTTCTTTTATCTTAACTTCACCAAAAATAATTTAAAATAAAATTGGTTGCTACTTCTTTCATCCTTAATAAAATAGAAAAATGACCTGTAGCATAGCTATGGTTGTGTATATTACAACAAATCATTTCTCCTGTGGGACACCTCTTCTTACGCACTTGCCTTCATTTCTACTCATTTTCTATGGGGATAGACTCACTGTTTTCTAGTATCTTTAGACTTTAAGTTCCTATTGAAATAAGTAGATTGTAGAAATGGAGTTCAACACATTTAGAATAGTTTGATTCGGCCAATAACCCTATGGGAATTTACTGTGAACAACATAGTTTCCAAAACAATCAGTTCAATTCTTTCGTATAACATAAACTTGTGCAACTAACTTCCCCAAGACACCCATCGATTAATGATCTACCCAGAACAACTCAATCATGGCGGAGACCTTACATAGTGTCTTTTGAAAATTTTCTACTAAGTATTCATGGAATTAATAGTCATGTTCATATTTACATAATACAGTCCCTATTCGTATTATTTTCGAATTAAGCAGATCATGGCGGAGTGATTAATGGTTTACAAAATATATCTCACACTCTCTGGTAGGAGGAATGAATATATCTCACAAAACAAATCACGTCAAAACCATCACTTTTAGTTGAAAAACATATTAAATCTAACTATGCAGTGTATGATGTCAATTTGTAATCATTTACAAAATACAACCATATGTTTTGGGGATGCTACATTGTTAAGTACTATAACCAACTATTTTTTGCTATCATGGTTCTTTTGTTGATAATGCTATAGTTTCGAATCTTTGAATGCTAGAGACTATAGTCATTTTACGCGCAGTAGGATCATCCAAATTAGGCATGTCAAGCAATGTCGTTTGATAGTATTTTATTTTTGAAATACTAAGAAAGTGCCATGGGGAAAATCTACTTCACTGACCCATCAACGATAAATTCTTCTTCGTCATTCTCCAATAGAAGACTAAATCATTCTAGTATGCACCACTATGCCAGTAATCATAGAGGGCATACTTCCCACTACGAATGTTTCAAATGAAATGTTGCTCTTTATTATTACCAAGTTTTGGGTATTCCTAATTGGAGTCGAGGAAGAGCCAAGTTTGTACTGAACACCAAAAAATTACATTACAAACAAAATAAGAAATTTTAAAGAAGGATTCTTGAGAATCATGTCTGTATCATCCACAATCACCTATGGGTTAAAGTGTTCTGTCAAAGCCAAAACAATACCTTCACAAAAGTAATACGCCCATGTCTGTCCAAATCCACAGTTGTCCATCGCTTTCTGATTCACACCACTGTGTTTCAAATGCCAAATAAATTTATACCTATGTGTGCCTTCTCTATGCTACCTTCGTGAGAAAACTAATTCAAACACCCAACCATTCTATATGGTAGTTGTCTAGAATGTAATGCATATTGAGAGGAAAGTAGGTAGCGTCAACCAGAATGATAAAGGTCATTCTAGAATCTAAAATCATGCATTTGCTACCATTCGAATTAATCAAAATTTCTTGTCCCACTTGCGTAAAGTGAAAGCGCATTGTATTATTTATCAGTGCAAATGCACATCAATACAAATGACTCAGCTAGCCCCTTAGTTGGCATCTTGGTATTTGTGCATCTGCATTGACTATACCTCTCAAAATTCACACCTCTATGTTGATCAAGCTCCAACACTACATCCGTTGGTTGGTCGGGTCGAGGTTCACCTCGAAAATCATGCCACCTGTTGAAACATGTAGACACTGTCAATAAATAAATAAATAAAACCAAACCTTTTTTTTATAATTTTTTATAATTTAATTTATTTTAAATGCTTGAATTTATTTAATTCAAAACATTAAAAAATTAAACTCAACAATTAAAAATTAGAAGGTAACATTTTTTTTAACTCGAAATCATTAAAATTAAAAATTAAAACATTAAGCTCAACAATTAAAAATTAAAAGGTAATATTGTTTTGACTCAAAACCATTAAAATTAAAAATTAAAACATTAGGGCTTGGGGTACCTAATATCAAAATTTTAGGTGGGTCCTCAAATTGGGGTACGTTGTGCAATGGCAACAATAAGAACTTATAGTACAAAAGGTTAAGGGCAAATACCAAAAGTAGTCCAAGATGAGATAGATAAATTTCTTACCTTCAATATATCCTATATCCCTAGGAATGAAAATCATGTAGCAAATTTATTGGTTGTGAATGCATTTGGTGCAAATTACCCCAAAATAGACACTGAATACATGGATAGGTTTTCCACTATCTCTATTTATCATCCATCTATGCTGGATTACATTATGTACTTACATGTTTTCTAAGATGATTTGACATCAAAGACTTCATGACCTTGCAAAATCATTATGTTGATGTCTTGTGTAATGAGGAGGATCAGGAGAAGTTGAAAGATATCATTGGAGAACTCGTAAAAGTAATACAACTTAAGACAAATAAGCTT
Source organism: Wollemia nobilis (assembly GCA_028583015.1). Lineage (NCBI taxonomy): Eukaryota > Viridiplantae > Streptophyta > Pinopsida > Araucariales > Araucariaceae > Wollemia > Wollemia nobilis. The sequence goes on from JAQPPZ010016381.1 coordinate 2,734,966, forward strand.
TAAATAGGATTGGTTTCTTTAGAGAGCTTATTTGATGATTTTTATGGGGCTCATAGGCCTATTTTGTAGGAGTCAAAGGCTGATGAAGTCAATGTAGAGATATAGCAAGAACCCATAATGGTCAAGATTAACAAAGCATTATCAGTAAAAGAGAGATCAATATGTAAGTTTTGTTAAAAATAGCAAATATGCCTTTGCCTGGAGTTATGAAGATCTTAGAACATTTAATACTGAGGTGATGACTCACATTATTCCTTTACAAGAAGGCACCAAACCTCATAGGCAAAAACAAAGGAAGTTCAATCCTATGTTACATCCAGTAATGCAAAAAGAGGACCAGAAGCTATTGGATGCCAAGATTGTCAAGAAGGCTAGGTTCTTTTATTGGATAGCTAATTTTGTACCTGTTAGAAAGGAAAATGGTGATATCTAATTATGTGTAAACTTCAAATAATTGAACAAGAATTCTTTGAAAGATAACTATCCAATTACAAATATGGAACAATTATTATAGATAGTTGTAGGATCATTTAGGATGTCTTTATTGGATAGATTTTCAGGATACAATCATATTCCAGTGAATCTAGAAGATATATAAGACTACTTTCACTATGCCATGGGGTATATTTGAATATTTAAGAATTCCATTTGGACTCATGAATGTTGGTGCAACTTTTTAGAGGGCCATGGATTTTATTTTCAAAGGATTTATGTTTACAATAGTTACAATATTTTCTAAAAATCTAGAAGATCACTTCACACATTTGTCTCATGTCTTTGAAAGGTGTAAAGAGTTTGGAATTTCCTTGAATCCTAAAAAGTGCATTTTTGGAGCTACACAGGGCAAGTTGCTAGGACATGTGGTATCTAAATAAGGAATCATCATTAATACATAGATAACTGAAGCTATTGCAAGAATCCCCCCCCTAGAGAACTTAAATGAAGTAAGGTCATTTTTTGGGAAAATCAACTTTATCTGAAGATTTATCCCTAATTTTTCTTAGATCTTAAAGCCCATAAACAACATGATAAAAAAGTATGGAAATATAAGGTGGACCTAAGATAACATGAAATATTTTCAAAAGATCAAAGATGTGATCACACAATCCCCTATGTTAACATACCTTGATTATTCAAAGGATTTTTATTTTTACTCATTCACCTCAGAAGATACTATTGTTGTTATTTTATCCCAAAAAGACCAAGAAAATAATGAAAGGCCCATAGCTTTCATGAGCTCTAAAATGAAGGGAGCCCAACTAAAATATACTATGATAGAAAAATAGGCTTTCTCTTTGATAAAGGCTTTGGAGCACTTTAAAGGTATATTTGGGTCAAATAAAGTAATAGTCTGCATTAAATATATAACAGTTAAATATGTTTTTACACTAACAGAACCTAAAATATGGATGGTTAAGTTATAGCAGTATGATGTTGAGTTTAAATTAGTAAAGACCATAAAAGGATAGGTCTTAGCTAAATATATGGCTACCAAAGGGGAAAAATATATCAACAATACAATTATGGTGGGTAGTTCATAGCAAAACAATAGAATAATTAGCACTAAAGAAGAGTGGTACAGGTATATAGTGCATTATTTGTAGATGTTATAATTCATGTTAGTCTCATCATAGAGTAAAATGAGAAGCATCAAGTATTAAACTTATAAATATTACATTCAAGACGACAAACTCTATTGGAGGTATCCCAATGGTGTGTTATTACTCTACCTATTCTAAAGTGAAGTTTCTAAAATTCTTAAAGAATTCCATACTAGTTTTTTTGGAGGCCACTTTGCACCAAAAACAAAAAAAAAATAACATAATGAAAACCAGATACTACTAGCCTTCTATGTTCAAAATGTATATCTATTTATCAAAAAATACCAAAAATGCTAGATTTTTAAAGGAAAGAAGAGATTGCCTACCATGCCCTTGAAACCTATGGTAATTGAAGATCCATTCTCTCAATGGGGAATAAACTTGATAGGAGAGATAAATCCTAATTTATCAGGAGGGCACATATGGATAATCAAAGAAACTAATTACTTTACCATGTGGGTAGAGGTAGCCCCATTAATGAAATCAATAACTAAAGTGATTATCAGGTTCCTAGAAGAAAGCATCTTGACCAGATTTAGAGTACCTTGAAAATTATAATAGACAATGGAAAATACTTCACTTCATTTGATATGGTGTAATTTTGTGCCAAATATAACATAAAACTAGCTCATTTCATAAATTATTATCCTCAAGGTAATGGTTTAGCCGAGTCCTCCAATAAGAACCTTATTACCAGGATTAAAATATCACTTGGAAAGAACAAGAGAAGTTGGGACAGTGAGTTAAAGTATGCTCTATGGGCAGAAAGGATTGTTGTTAAAAGAGCTACAAAAAAAACACCCTATGAGCTAATCTATGGAGAAAAAACACTTTTGACACCACAGGTAGAGAGAATTGCTTTGACCTTGCTTCTCCAGGATCATGAAAAGTCAGATGCTTTGTAAATAAGGTTATATCATATTGTTAAACTAGAAGAAGACATGAGAGAATTCCTAGTAAGAATGAATCAGGATACTCATAAAATAGCTCAATTCTTTAACAAGAAGGCCAAAAGAATACCATTACAGAAGGAGATGTAGTGCTGTACTGGGATCCCAAAAATGATAGACAAGGTAAAAAAGGAAAGTTTGAGCCCAAATGGTTAGGTCCTTAGATTTCTCAAAATATTGGACAACATACCTACAAGTTATAGGACATGAAGGGAGACAAGTTTCCTATACAATTGTAAATGGTTAGCACTTGAAGACTTTCAACCCTCACCCTGAGGGTAGAAGAGGTTGAAAGAGTTTCTCTTCAAAAAAATATTTGTTCCAAGTGTGTCCCTTAGGTGACCAGGAATTCCTATTTTTGCATAAGTTAAAGTCTAGTCTTTAAACCATTTTTTATTTTGCTTTCTTGGTTATAAATCCTAGGTGATTAGATGTCAAGTTAGACATCATTATTTTTATCAAATTAGGGACTATCATAGTATTAGGTGTTTAAGAGAAGTTAAAGTGAATGTTCAAGCATGAGATTCTGGAGTTCTCAAGAGAGTTTATAGTCCTTAAAGATCATTCATGTACCTTATCCGATTCAGATCCTCTGTTGGATTACAAAACTCCAACTTAGTCTACACCTATTTTTTTCAAAGTATGTCAAGGTCAAATGTCTAGGTGATTCTAGGAATTGTGGGCCTTTTTAATCAGTTGTGGGTCTACAAAGTAAAAATTATACTCTAATAACAAGTTATAATGAAAGACATCACTCCTAAGAATCATCATTATCCTATGGGAATCCAAGTTATAGTCCTTGTTCATAATTCCCTTTCCTCATCCCATTTTGTTTTATCATACCATCTATGTACTTTCCTCATGATGCTCGTTATCCCTTTATCATATACTCGTAAGTTTTCATTTTTTCCCATAAAAATTCTACCCCTTAGCCCATGAGGTCCCTTTCTTCCAGAGTTCTACAAGCTATTATTACACCACTTCAATAGTTATTCACTACCCCATCTCATGTTCATAAATCCCTTCACCATTATGATCCTTATCATGGTCTTAGTCACTCAAAATATTAATACCACCAATGATATATAACCTTTGTCATTGATGCAAGGTCTTCATAATATATGCATCGATGACAACCTCAGTTAATCAGTGATAACTCTGGTCAATCAATGATGATCTCTTATTTTATTTGGTATTCATGATTCTCCAATTGGTTGATAACTTTGAGGGTCTAGGCTTCACATAAAATTATTTTCCCATTTTCATGAAAACAACTCCTTTGTCATTTGAAGTCCTATGTGCCATGCACCCTAATATAACATTTCCTAAGTACTCTTCACATCATTTTCATAATTCCCTAAGATATTCTCCAGCTCCTCCCATGATTCACAACATTATTCATCATCTAGGTCTTTATCATGGTCTAATATCAATATTAGCCACCCAAGTTCATGGTATTAATGCTCTCAAAGGCATATAACCTTTGTCACTAATGCAAAGCCTTCATCACCAATCCATCAACAACAACACTAGTCAATTAGCGACAACATTGGTCAATCAATAATGAGTTCTTAGTATACAATAATCCTTTTTGCCGATCCATCAATGATGCTCTTTGATTGGTTGGTGAATTTAAGGGTCTCAGTATCATATAAATCATGTCCCCCTCTTAGATAAGAACAAAATACTTCATTATTAAATGTCTTAGGTACTAGGTCTTCGTAAGGTCTCAAAGGTCTATAATTTATATTCATTACCACCCGCACCCTTTAAGTCCTTAGATAGCATATACTAAGTCCTTTATAATGTTGCAAAATCCAACATGTCCTAAACCTCAACATGCCTAAGGTCCTCTTGAATAGAAAAATTCATAATGTCATCATTAGACCATATTACATATACCAAATTCCCCATTATGAAAACTTCATCATTGATGCTAAGCCTTCATCGCTAATGCATCAACAATGATGTTGGTCAATCAGTGACAATGTTGATCAATCAGTGATGAATTTCCAGTGGTAGAAAATGAATGATCTGGATATTTTCATGTTCCCATAAATCAATAGTGTGGTCTTCATAGTTGATGCATTAGTGATAATCCCATTCTGTGCAATGTCTTCTTATTGGATAGATAACAAAAATATGAGATCATACCATTAAAATCAAAATTGACCAAATCGACGATGTGACTATTATCGATGATCTATCAATGATGAGACCTGATTGGCCAAACATTGGATATCCCAAATCTAATTTCAGATACATCAATAAATGTCCTATATTTTTTTGAAGCAACACTTAGGAAGGCTGAATATTGACATCGATGAGGTAGTGTATAATGTCGCTTCATACAGTTAGTAAGCCCTATTTTAATTAGTTATTTAAGGCCCTAAAGTCCACCCCTCACAAATATAAATATAATCAGTTCTCTAAGATCTAAAGCCAAGGCAATAAAAATCACCATCCATATTTTTCCAACTTCATAATATCTAATTTCATAAAGTCACGACATATCTATGTTTCCCTCTCAAGCCCTTGTCAATATCCATTATTAGTTCCAACTTTTAATGCCTAAAGTTCCATACGATTATCTTTGTACCATGTCCTTGAGGTTTCTTTGGATTTTTATTGTGCTAACGAAATTGTGTTGAAAAAACCAAGCAAGATACTCTGGATGGCCTAGATCTCACCATTAAATTCAATGGTGCAACATTTGTTGAGGATAGAAGAGTGACGACCTAAAAAAATGGATGATGTGGCTTTCAATGAGGATAGAAAAGTGATGAATTTTGATTGGTCCAAAAAATAACAATATCAAATGATGGCTCAAGGTATGCATGTATTCTTTCAAGGTTTGGAAAGATAAAAAATGTGCTCGTACGGATATTGAAAGTAATAGTCCTAGGAAAGCATAACTGATGTGGCACCAATGAGATTCAGGTATGCAAAGTAGAAGATATACCATGTCAATCATAGGATAACTTTTATGGCAATACCGTTGTAGTTATGAAAAACAAGTTGGCCAAGGATGTGCTTGAAAGTGGTAGTTTAAGATGGGTTAAAGTAGTGCATTCAAATTCACCTATGTCATTTTAAATATCGCTCTTAATAATAAGAAGCACCACCATTTCTAATGATATCACAATAGTTTAAATAAGCTAATTGGGTTCGAAGAGATCAAGTATTCAATCCTTGAAAATTTTATAGCTCCCAAACAATTAAAGCCATGGCATCATCTAGTTCATCTAGATCACCTGCAATAAATATAAAAGATAGAGTTTTATAGGTCACCAAATATTACCCCTATGAAGAGCTATCCAATAAGCCATTTATATATAAGCAAGAGGATATACTGACACAGTCAGTACCCAGCCATGTGATAATCAATAAATAGTGACAAGAGTTTGAAGATACAACCATATACAACTTCAAGCATACTCAGGAAGATTACAAGCATCGTAAAACATTACTTAAAGATATTTTCAAAATATCTAAGAGGGATATATATGATGATAGCCTATTCTGCAATAAATAGAACAAAAATCTAGAGAAGTTAATCTACCCCAATGTTTATCACTCATAATTTTTTTTATCTTGGTTGGTCGCGACGTATGACCTAAAATCCAAGTCCATCCTCAATCAGCGTAACCAGAAGGTTTTCAAGATCACAACAAACACTATTTAAATTTTTCAAACTTTCTCCAACAAAATTAGGCCTAAATGCCAAGGTAATCTTGTTACAGTCTATTTTCATGCTCAATACCGCATTTTATCCCAAAATATTTGGTTTTGATTATCAAGTGTCCTATAAGTTCACAATTGAAAAATTTACCCTTAGAAATTGGTCTAAGGACTATGTAGACATGATTAAAATTGCATTGGGGATAAGAGACCTAGATAATGTGAGGAGAGAAGTAATGTATTTATCCATGCAGTTGAATAAGAGGGGGAAATACTTATGTACTTGTGGGAGAATATCATAGAGGAGAATTTACATAAACAACTCACTGAGTTACAATAAGTCATTAGAGAAAATAGAGAAGTGATGCCAAAATTTATGTATTACTCTCTCCTCAGTCATATAATCATAGGTTAGTTAGATGCACAAATAATTTAGGCTTAAGCAGGAGTACATGTAAAATTAGTGTTGAAAATATTACCTTAGATCCACGAGGGCTGGTCTAGTTATAGTGAGTTCTTTGGAAGATTTTTGATAGTCATCCATTATCAGTTATATGTCAAAACCCACCCATAATAAACTTTGGAGTAGCCACATTTTTACACCAAAGTAAGATGGAAGATTATTTTTACATAGGAGTTTACATATATCAACCTGTTTGGAGCAAAATTACCCAAATACACTCTTGAATTTGAAGAACATGTTCTTATACTGTGAGGGGGGGGGGGGCAAACAGTATAAGATAAAACTTTTTGCTTTTTAATCCAAATGTTAACATCAGCGGTATTAAAACAGTAAACATCACACAAAGCATCACACATATGAGAGACATTACTTTACGTGGTTCACCCAATGTGGGCTACTCCACGGAGAAAATATTTCTTATAATTTTTTCTAAAATAAATTCTCTTGGGAATCCTTTCCCTGTAATGTTTATGGACATCTATCTAATGGAGTCACCAATCCCCTTGATCAAGTTAGTGGATCTCTATCCACAAGAGACACCAACCTCCTAACTCTGCTCTAGTTAGTGATCCTCTAGAAGACCTCTTTCTCCACTGTCCTTAGCAAATGGAACTCTATACACAGAAGACACTTGTCCTCCCTCCTTTGTTTGGAGATATTTATCCTCAACTCTGTCACCTCCAGAGCTCTATCTCAAATTTGTACTAAACACAGTACTTCATTCTAGCACAAATCGGTCCTCAATATCTATCTCTAGTTTGGCATAAACCTATCCTCAAATATGCTCAAAACTCTATCCTCTTATCTATCCTTAGCTCTTTTCTCAATCTCTATTCTCAAATCTATCCTTAATATATATGGTAAGATTCCACAAAAGCTCACATAAATCTGTCCACAAGTCTTCTCAAGACTTACCTCAAATCTATTCAACAAGTCAACACTAAAACTTGTCCAATATCATAGAAACATGTAGAGAATTTTTAGAGACTCAATATGCTCTATACTCATCACAATGCTCAATCAATTTTAATCACTCTTTCAAAAACATACAGAGAATTATTGGGAAGAGAAAACTAGGGCATCAATTGGGTAGCCGAAGAGATTTCTGGTTATTATGGATTTGAAGACAATATTGTTGCCCCAAGAGGGCCCAATGGGACACCTCCGGATCCTCTTCTTGAAAGACATAGTTCTTTTGAAAATTTTTTAAATAATAAATCTCCATCAAATATTGAAGAAGCACAAAAAACTACATTAAAAATGCTCTTTACGACTACTGGAAATAGATCAACATCTCAACGAGTTAATGGATGCTTGCCATAGTAAAAATCAAGGCCAAATATTTTCATTGAGCAAAGGATGGTTGAAGAAATAGTTTTATATAGATCCAATCATGATTTGATCTATAAATTCATGGGTATTTGCCCTACCCTGAATTTTTTGCATTCTTGGGTTCAAAAAAACTGGGAGCCTCTTGGTAAGTATTCTTTTTGGTTTATTAGCAATGGATATTTTATTGTTAGTTTTTCTTCACTTGTCGATAGAAATAGGGCTTTCAAATAAGAAAAGAGGAATCATGGTCCAACAAGATTATTTTTTCAACCTTGGAGAGTGGGATTTGATCCTCAAATTGAACCCACTATTGTCCCGGTTTGGATTCATTTGTATGCACTTCCAATGAATTTTTGGAGTGAGCAGGTATTGGAAATTATCGGTAATTCCCTTGGAAGACATTTGGGTGTTTCCAAAGACACAATAGAAGGAAACATAGCTATTAATGCAAATTATGTGTGGAAATGGATCTTAGTCAGCCTCTATCAATAGAGGTGGAACTTGAACTTCTAGGACTATCTTGGATTCAACAACTAGATTATGAGGCATTGCCCTTCCGATGCAGAGTTTACCACAAATATGGGCATTTGGTCCGATCTTGCCCAAATATTATGAACATAAAAATGGAGGCTCCTCTAGGAATTTCAAATATTCCTAAGGAGGGTAAGTCAACAATAAAAAAAATAACCAACCAATATTTCTCAGGGTAAAGAAGCACATGGAGATGGTTTTTAATAGCCCAAAAGAAGAAGGCAAAAGAAAAAATATGGTAAAGAGCAAATCCAACTCAAGCCCTCTAATAGGTATGAGATATTTAAGACACTACTGGACCAAGAAGAAGAATAAATTATGGAAGGAGTGGATGGGAATAATAAAAATAATAATAGCCATGTTCAAGCTCCTCTTTCATCTCCCCCCATCATAGAGTAGGTAATTGAGTATAGTGAGTTATTATAGTCAGAGAGTGCAGGGGTATTGATAGTGCATAACCAAGAGCAAAAAATAATTAAGGATGTCAACATGGGCATAGCAGAAAAGAACAGAGAAAGGCCAACTCTAGGGATAACTCAGGTGGAAATGAGATAAAAAATTGCAGCTCTCAAGGAGTGGGTTGAAAATCAAATAAGGAATTGATAGTTGTTCAAGGATACAAATTGATCACTGGAGGATCGGTGAGGCCAATAGATTTTTACTACTCTCAAGGTAACCAATGATTATATAATCATGGAATGTTAGGGGTTTAAATAGTAGAACCCATCAATCTGCTATTTGAAGACTCTTAGAAAAATGTAAAACCAATTTTTTGCTTATCTAGGAGACAAAAATGTCATTGGATCTTATGTGTAAAATAGTTATCAGACTTTGGAGGTGTGTTGGTCATATGGAAGTGGCTTCCCAAGGGGCCTCAGGTGGTGATAGTTACTCTTTGGAACTCTCTTGAATGGACTACAATAGAACATATAGCTTGGAGGGGTGTTCTCAAATCATATTTTAGAAATAATGTCACAGCTAAACATGTCTTAATCACAAATTTTTATGGGGCTCAAAACTTAGATGGTCAGATGCATCAATGGAAAGTTGTGCATAACATGAGAGTATCAAGGGAAGAGTTAGACTAGATTATTACTGGAGATTTTAATGCTAAATTATCCTCTAGATATCAGGAAGGGGGAACGCCAATTTTAGACCCAGGGGATCGACTTATGATTGCCCAAGTCCAGGCATTACACTTGGTGGATATTAAATGCCCTAGAACCAACTATACTTGGACTAATAAGAGGAGGGATCCAAACAGTAGGAAGGTGAAGTTAGACCATTTTTTGGTTTTAGAGGAGGCATTTGTAAAATGGAATATAAAATTTTATATTTTGGAGGGTCCAGTTTCAAATCACTTTCCAATTTTGTTGGAAGGAGGGATCAAGACACTGTAGCATCACAAACCATTTAAATTTGAAAAGTTTTGGTTACAAAAAGAGGAACTTCAAAATAAAATTCCATAGTGGTGGGAAGAAGATCGCCCAACATATGGGACATCAATATTTAGATTCCACAAAAAACTTCATTATGTCAAAGATCAACTAAAACAATGGAGGTGAACTAACAAGATAGACTTCCAGGTCCAAAGAGCTCCATTGGTGGCCATATGGGATGAGGTTCAAAAACACTTTAGGGAAGGAACAATTACAGAGCAGGTCAAAGAAGAGGATGATGCATTTCGTAAATTGGTTGAGGACATCGACAACCAAGAGGAGACCTACTGGAAATAGAGAGCAAGAACCACTTGGTTATTAGAAGGTGATAAAAATACCAAAATTTTCCATCGGATTGCTTGTGCTAGGATACAGATGAACAACATGGAATCTCTTCAAGATGAGAATGGACACTCCTTTGATACAATTCCACGTATGCATTTCCATTCAATGGATTATTTTTCTAAACTATTTAAGGAAAGTATGGTGCAAGATGAAGAGGCTAAAAAAGAAGTTATTGTTGTCATACCCTCTGTTATCTCTAAAGAAGAAAATCAAGCCCTACTTAAACCCATTGATAGAGAGGAACTGAATAATGTAGTCTTTGGAATGAGCATCGAAAAAACACCAGGTCCAGATGGCTTTCCAATTGAGTTTTTTCAGGCCTTCTAGGATAACTTGGAGGAGGATGTAATGGATGTTATAGAGGAGTCCAAAGGTAGTAAAAGAATGCTTAAAGCATTAAATCATAATTTCATTACCTTAATTCCAAAAGGGGAGGAGGGGGTACATATTTCAAATTATAGACCTATTGCCTTATGCAATGTAATATATAAACTAATCGCAATGGTAATGGATGAGTGGCTAAAACCTATTCTACATAGCATTATATCCTCAGAGAAATGGGGTTTTGTAGAAGGTAGACAAATATTTGATGGTGTGGTTCTAGCTCAGGAGGCAATCCATTCAATGCAAACATCTAGTAATAGAGGAATGTTCATAAAATTAGATATGTCAAAGGCTTATGATAGGGTAGAGTGGAGCTTCTTATCAAAGATGATGGTAGCCTTTGGTTTCTCTCAAGATTGGATAGAATGGGTCATGAGTTGTGTTTCTACTTCGACATACTCAGTGTTAATCCAAGGTCTTCCTTCTCAACCATTTGGAGCTACTCGAGGCCTTCGTCAAGGAGATCCTTGATCTCCCTATATTTTTCTTATATTTGCTATGTTAGGAAGTGAGACAATAATTCAATTAAGATGCCAAGTAATATAGGTTACAATAAGCTTTAAATAACCCATAGATATAGGATCTACTAACCTATTAGAGCTAGAAATAAAACTAGCACTAACTATAGGCTAACCAAATGATTCCTAATAACAACATAATGTAATAATAGATACTATACACTAACATCCCCCCTTATTACATTATTTTGGTAATAATATAACTACTAGCTATGCTAACATCCCCCCATACAAAAATATTTGGGTAAAGTATATAACTGCCCCAATACAGTGAAGAAAAATAAGAAGAGAAATGAAAGAATGGTGGCTCGTGCTTTGTCTTCGGCTCTGGCTCTGGCGTTAAGCATACATCTGGAATTGTACCTCTGGGTCCATATCGGGATTTGCCTATGAATCTACCTCTGGATTATCGCCTCTAGATCTACCTATAGATATGCCTCTGTAACTTTGTCTCTGGGTCTATCTTTAGGTCTATCTTTGGGTCATTATCTCTGGGATTGCCACTAGGCCTATCACTGGACATGCCTCGGGGTCTACCATAGGTTTTACCTTTTCGGTAGATGCCATACAACATTTCTTTCATCATGGTACATTGTGTGAAATATGTCCATACACAATCTATATGAACCTTGTTGGCCATTTTCACTTTGTACCAACATTTTGAAGAAGAATGATTCATACATCCACATGACTTACAAGGATGCAAACTCCAAAACTTAGCTGCAACATGTCCTGCCTTTCCACAGTGACTGCAACAATGCTTTTTAGGAGATGTAGGATATTTAGGTTTTACAAACATGGAATTATTGGTACTTGCTTGTCCAATATAGCCAAGGCCTTCATTATTTGCCTTGACATTTAGCATTATAGGAGTTTTAATGCCTTGTTCCTATTTACCTAATATCTCACCATTGAATCCCATTTTATTCATCATTTTGGAACCAAATCCTTTGGTGTGTTTTTCAAAACACCCAATTTCAACATCTTCATCAATGCTTTTAACAATATTGCATTTGTCATTATTGATGAGATTATGGAGCTCTTTTTGAGGAGGTTCAGTTTTTAAGTCACTAGTATCACAAGCAAAATCTGCTACTGAAATGAGATCACCTGTGCTACAACTGATATCTACCATAGAAGGTATGAAATCGCATGTATCACAACAAGCATGTGCCACAATGGGCTGAAGGTCACTTGTGTCACAATAAGCATTTGCCACAATGGGCTGAAGGTCACTTGTGTTACAACAAGCATTCGCCTTTAGGACCTCGCTTTCCTCATTTATTTCCAATTTACATTGGGCACGGTCAAGTGCAACAAATACTAGGTATATGCCCCTTAGAACACCAATAGGAACTTGAGAACCATTTGTTTGAAGGTCTATACAAGACTCAAAATCATTAAGGAGAGCTACTAAACCATTGTTTAGTGTGAGGAATGTGCCCTCATAAAAATCCAACCCATCCATCTCTGGTGGAAAGTATGGGTCTTTAACTGATTTAGCAACATCAATTTTTAGGGCTATATTTTTCTTTGATCTGCCCATTTTTAAGGTGTCGGTCTCTGCCAAAAATGCACCTTTTACAATGAATTTTGCAAAAATAATCTGACTAAGGTGTCGGACTCTGCCGAAAATGCACCCTTATAAGTCTTCCCCCTTTGTTTTTGCAAAATTATATATCCCCTTAGTGCAAGATAGGAGATGGTGGAGAAAAAAAAAAAAATATTCCCCCATTTTAGTGCAAAAAAATGCAACAATTAAGCCTCAAAAAAGGCTCTTACAAAGCTTGCCCCGTAGGCAGATTAGCACAATATATCACCAAAAAAAATCCCCCCTGTGTGAAGTAATTCAAACAAAAAATTGCTAATTATGAAGTCTAAAAAATAGGTTTGGAGGTTTGATGATTTTATGCCTCTTTAATTGCTTTGATGAAGAATTTCTCGATGAAAAAAAATCCCCCCTTGTTAAGTTTTGAAAATTTTTCTTTTCTAAATGTTTTTTTTTTACTTTTTCACAAAAAAAAATTAATTAAATAATTTCTTTTTAAAAAAAATATATTTCAAATAATGATTTTTATTTGAAATATATAAATATTTTTTTTTAAAAGAAAGAAAATTTAATTAAATTTAGAAAAAATTCAAAAAACATTAAAAAAAAAATTAAAAACTTTAACAAAAAAAATCAATTACCTCATACAAGGTGCCAGGGGGGGGTCTGAGGGACTCGATCCCTCAACCGTAGGCTTCACTAATGCCTTGGTGCTCGACCACCAATCGGCCGAGCTACGCACCTTGGCATAGACTAAGGATAACAAAACCTTAGTTATAGTGACCAGTCCAATCCAAGAGCAGTTGCAGGCAACTACGTGCGGTGCTGCTCCTCTGCTGGCAGTGTGTCCATGGTTTCGCTGCGATAGCGCAGCAGTGGCTTTGCTCTTTGAAATTGGCGGTGCGAGTGGCATGCTTCTAAAATGCTCACAATGATGTTGTTCGAGGCTGAGCGGAGATAAAAAAAATTGTTTTTTTTTTATCTAGGAACCTCCTTTACAATGATCGAGCTGCTGCACCTCACCCGATGGGACGAAAACACCATTCTCTGTATGCAAAACTGCGAGGGTCTTCGGGTCTTCCACCACGACCGTCTATAGGATAATTCGATTCCCATAGAGACAAATTAGATTACAGGCGCCTCATTAGCACTACAAAATGTCTGCAATCACGACCAGTGGAGGATGGCTCTTGCTTATCACAGTGATGTCGACAAACGATCTATTGTATGTTTTATTTTTTTTATTTTTAAAAAACAAAGTACCTCAGGCAAAACATGTGACCCCGATCCTACAACTCAGGCATCAAATCGTCACCGCACGACTACACAGATCAAATTTGTCTGTGTAGAACGATCGCTGCAACAATCGATCACTTTGATGGGGATTTTGTTTGCAACTTATCGCTAGTTATCCCACATATACTGTGTGAAAACAAATAGAAGGGTTTAAAAACAATAACCCTCTCTAGTTTGTTTGTCTGCCTTTGGGTAGACTATACCCAACCAGACTGTGATCCGTCCAACCCCGATTCCTCGCTTTCCACGTGTGAATTTGACAAAATTTTGCTAGCTTAGGTGTTAGTCTAGCTAGGGTCACGTCATTCACCTGTGCCACGTGTCCACATACCTAGCCACGTCCTAGGTGTCAGGTCTCCATCATATCCAGGTCGGTTACGTCCCATCCAATCATAGTGTCACATCTTGGATTTGCCTTCAGTCTCGATATCGTGTCAGGTTAGGTTGCACTCCAATGTCCATGTTAGGCCCTTGAATATGTCACTAGTTAGATCATTTCATGAGTCCAAGAGTTGGATTCATCGATGTTAGTGTCGCCTGGTCGACACTAGCCTGTGTCAGGTCCATAGGGTCTGATATGACTCACCTCGAGAAGCGTTCCTAAGTATTGAGTCCCAATTTTTGGGCTAAAAAAAAAATTGAGCCTCAACAAAGCGAGTGCTCTGATACCATGTTAGGAAGTGAGACAATAATTCAATTAAGATGCCAAGTAATATAGGTTACAATAAGCTGTAAATAACCCGTAGATATAGGATCTACTAACCTATTAGAGCTAGAAATAAACTAGCGCTAACTATAGGCTAACCAAATGATTCCTAATAACAACATAATGTAATAATAGATACTATACGCTAATAGGCTAAAGGATTGGGTAGACTCATCTTGAGGAGAAGACAATAAGATTTTCTAACAGGTATCAAGGTAGGTGAGGAAGTTTTGACTCACCTACAGTTTGTGGATGACACAGGATTGGTGGGAGTGGCCAACTTCAAGGAAGCAAGAATTATTAGAGATACACTTAATGTCTACCTTAGGGCTACAAACCAAGTCATCAATGATAAAAAAATCAAAAGTGGTCTTTTTCAATCTTGATCAAAGGCTTCAGGACAAAATTTTAGAGATCTTGAGATTCACAAGGAATTATCTACCAGTGGTATACGTGCGGATCCCTTTGCATTTTAAAAAACTAAAAATAGATATCTAGAGGAATATTTTGGACTGTATCAAGGATAGAATTAATCATTGGTCTCACAAATGGTTAATCTATGGGAGTATATTAACGCTTTTACAGTCAGTCATTCAAGCCATGCCAATTTATAAATTTTCTATCCTTGCTACCCCACATACCATATGAAAGGAGTTGGACAATATGGCTAAAAAACTTTTATGGGAAGGAGTAAAAGGAGAGAGGAAATGAGCCTTCGTAGGTTGGGATAAAGTAAGCCAGCCCAATGTAAAATAAGGTTTGGGACTAAGAAGATCAAAGTTACATAATAAAGCTTTGGCTGGAAAGCTTTACTGGAGGAGGATTTCCCAACCAACTTCTTTATTCAGTAGAATCTTAACTAGTAAATATTTGGGACAGGTAAACCCAAATGAGGTGGGTCGTTTCCCTTTGGATGGTAATGGATTCTTAGTGTGGTAGGATCTCAAGTTAGGATCTCAGGTAGTAAAATATGGATTATTTTGGAAAGTGGGGAGAGGGGAGAAGGCATGATTTTGGACAGATTCATGGGATCAATACCCACCTATCATTGTTGAATTTCTTGAACTACAACCAATAAAAATAGCCATAGAAACTAGGGGATGGGTCCAAATTGAAAGTTATTTCAACACTAGTCAGCTGGGGGATTATAATTTTAAGCAATTTAAGAAGTTGGATGAGTGGCCAATTTCAATCCCTCCAAATTTGACACCCATCATAATAAAATCTTGGTAGAAATATTTCTCACAGGTAGATATGAGGAGGATGAATTAGATTGGGGCTATGGGAGCCTTGGTGTCTACATAGTGAAGTATGGATATGATAATATCCTTCTAGAGCCTCCTCCTCATACATATCAAGTTGAGGATTGGAGAAATATTTGGTAGTCCAAGGGTTGGACGAAAGTAAAATTTTTTGCCTGGTAGTTCATGCATAATGGAATTCTTACTTTTGATAATATCAGATGTAGGGGAATCATTGGTCCATATCAATGTGTTTTATGCTACAAGAGTGAGGAAACATCTGATCACTTGATTTTTGAGTGCCCATTCATGCGCCAGATCTGGGAGAGATGGTTTTTATATTATAAAATTTAAGTTAATGGTGATTTGAATTGGATTAATATTTGGCAAAAATGGAAGATGGGTAGATTTAAATCTAAAAATCTTTGTATTGGTTGGGAGCTTGTATTAAAATTCATTTGGTGGCAAGTGTGGTTGGAGAGAAATACCAAAAGTTTTAGAGAAACTTTTTCTTCTTTAGATGGAGTTTGGCAGGTCATTTGGAGCAAAGTCATAGAAACTATGGTAGTCTATGCTAAAGAGGAAACTTAGGTTGTTATTGGGGCAATGGAGAAGAAAATTGAAGTGCAAGAGGGGTAGGATAGATCTAGTTGAAAACCACCCCCAGAAGGTTGGATTAAAATTAATACTTATGGAGCTACAAAAGGCAATTCGAGTAGAGCTGGAATAGGAGTGGTTTGCCGAAATCATATTGGAACAGTAATCTATTGGGAACTGCAAGGCTTGGTAAGAACCACAAAAAATGAAGCAAAAACCTTAGCTATCAAATCTACTTATATTTGGGCAGTAAAACAAGGTCATAGGAGGATAATCCTAGAATCAGATTCTCAAATAATGGTTGGAGCTCTAGATTGCATGAGGAACTTTTATTTGAAAACATGGAGGTTGAGGATTCTTGTCACTCAAATTAAGGAATTATGGATGGAATTAGATGATGTGATTCCAGTTTATGTGAGTAGAGATCTAAATAAAGTGGCAGACTTCCTAGCTAAGATGGGTACTGAGAAGAAGGTAGGGGTTCAGTGGCACAATGACATGGCTATTGAGGATGAGATGATTAGGTAGGTTGGTGAGCAAATCCAATGCTTAGCTAATTTGGATAACCATTCCAAAAATACTATTTAGGAGATTTGTGCTTCAATGTAGATCTTTTTTTATAGTTGTAAACAGGTGAACAATCATTGTAGAAATATAGTTTAAGATATTTGGATCCAATGCAAATCTTATTTTACTTTTGTAAACATTTGTTCTCTTTGGCTAAGGTTGAGAAAATTCTCATCCCAACTTGTAAATTTTATTTGTTTTAATACAAGTTTTTTCAAATTATTTTTCAAAAAAAATATACAAAGAATTGTTAGAGACTCAATATGCTTCACATTCACCTCAATGCCTAATCACTTTCAATCACTCTTTCAGAAACATAAAGAGAATTGTTAGAGACTCAATATGCTTCACATTCACCTCAATGCTCAATCACTTTCTCAAATCAATTCAAAATATAGAATAGTTTATTTTATAGAACTTGAACAATCACTTCACACATCCACTTGACTAGGCTCAACCAACTCTACTCAACCAATCACTCAATGAAACAATCCTTGCTTACAAACCCTAGTCCAAGCATATGAACACTCACTCAAAATATTTCCAACAATGCTTATCAACCAATCTCACATAACAATGATACTCATGTTCTTTTCAAACCCTAGTTCAAGTTCTTCACTCAACCAATGGCTTCAACAACAATGCTTATAAAACAAGGTTTTAACAACTCTTTATTCCATAAAACCTTGAAGCATTAACTCAACACACTCAATAAGGAAACTCTAATTAAGTCCTTTTCACTCCAAACTTGTTTTCTAGAAAACCAACCAATCAACTCAACTATGGAAGAATGTGCCCATACCTTTTTCTTGATGATGAAGGAACCTCAAAAATCTGCCACAACCACAAACACTTCTTTGCCAAGCTCAAAGAAGTTATAAGATGATAAACTCTCTCAAAAATACAATGTAAATATCAAAACATACATACACCTTATCACTCCATCTTTAAGAAAACATCCATCAACATATACAAAAATATTTGACCAAATACACCTTATAATCTCCCAATTAAAATAATATTCAATACCAAAAATAATATCAATACAATCTCCTTTTCAAAATAACTCAATGGCAAGAAGTCCTCTTCAACACTTTAAACTTCAATAAACCAATATGTCACAAATACTTTATTTAAAAATAAAGCTAACTCCTTATTCCTCCAATTAACCAAAATAATGATTAATTAAAATACTTTTCATCTACCCTTTTAACTCCCTAGGACCTCATGTCAAAACCTTAGGCATCACAAAATATATCAAAAAATTTATTACCTTTGCCTTGGTGAGACTCGAACTCATGACGCCGCCTCTACCAGTGCCCTAGCCATGGCTCCAACCACCACATGAGCTAGGCACTCATTTAGAGAGCAAAGAGCACAACGTGCTCTATATTCCTCCCCTTATGCGCCTATGCAAAAATCACATGTCGCTTCCTCGACGCTTCAAACAACACACCAAAAATGTTGCTATCGTGAATCGATCGTGGGTCACTCCATGCCCAAACACCTTAGCCTTCGACCACTTGCCACTAGGCCATGCTGCCTAGGTGGATATAGGATATTCACCCTCGATGATCTTATCCCCTTTCACTGGTGCTTAAGACAAGAAGCTTGTCTTCTTCTTCGCATGAATTCTCACAACACACGCTTGCCTCTTTTTATTCATTCGAACGAAGGATGATTTAAATGCCACTAAGGCATATAGTTTATATACTAATTACCACCTTTAAACTTGAACGTTGGTGCCTTTAATATTTCAATAATTAATTTATAAATTATTTAAATTCTTTAGAATTTAAATATTATAAATTAACTTTTAAATCCTTTTGGCTTTATTAAGGATTAAAGCCTTCTTTGATTTTACCACTTTGTATAAATAATATTTATTTATAAAATTTAAATTCAATTTGAATTTAAATATTTTATAAAATAAATATTAAAACCTCCTTGGGTTTTTAACATGAATTTAAAAACTTCCTTGGGTTTTTATGAAAAACCTTTTATTTTTGCTCATCCATGGTTTTAATAAAAACCCTCCTACTTATGCTTCCACATAATATTAAAAATATTATGAAGCTCTTTTGCCATTAACCTTTGCATTGTTCCTTTTGACCTTTTGACATCAATGGTAGCTTATTCCTTGACATCAATGACAACTTCGTTCCTTGACATCAATGACAACTTTGACTCAAAATGTCCAACAATCTCCCCCTTTGTCATTGATGGCAACCCAAATTATTTTTACCAAAAACTTAACCTTTTCTTTGTTCTGCTCCCCCTGGGACATTGCTCCCCCTAGCTCAATGCTCTTTTCAAATCTCTCCTCTTTACTCAAATACCAAATCTCTCCCCCTTTGACATCAATGGCAAAGGGTCACCTTTGGGGCTCGGGGCTAAGAATGATTCTCTTAGCTTAGCCCCTCCCCCACCTCCTCTTGAGGTGGTTAATTCTGGGGTGGGAGTCTTACTCCCAGTTTTCCTCGAAGATACTCAAAGGTTTCCTTTGAAAGTGGCTTAGTGAAAATATCTGCTATCTGTTCCTTTGTAGTAACATATTCCAACCTGACCTGTTTATCTATCACCTGTTCTCTCATAAAATGATACTTAATCAGAATGTGCTTTGTCCTAGAGTGCATCACTAGATTTTTTGAGATACTTATAGCACTTGTATTATCACATAGTATGGGAATAGGATGATCATGTTTTATCTTGAAGTCTTCTAGAGTTCACTTCATCCATAACACATGTGTACAACTGGCTACTGCTGCAATATATTCTGCTTCTACTGTAGATAAGGATACTGAAACCTACTTCTTACTTAGCCAAGAGACTAAACAGTCTCCAAGAAAGAATGCTCCTCCACTTGTGCTTTTTCTGTCATCAATGTTGCCAGCCCAATCTGCATTTGTATATGTTGTCAATGTGAAACTATCACTTTTGGGATACCAAAGCCCAAAATCCATAGTCCCTTTTAGATACCTAAAAATTATTTTTACCACTGCCACATGTGTTTCCTTAGGTGCTGCCTGAAACCTTACCACTAATCCCACTGACTGTACTATGTCTGGTCTTGTAGTTGTAACATACAATAAGCTGCCAATCATAGATCTGTATAA
This sequence comes from Wollemia nobilis, assembly GCA_028583015.1. Lineage (NCBI taxonomy): Eukaryota > Viridiplantae > Streptophyta > Pinopsida > Araucariales > Araucariaceae > Wollemia > Wollemia nobilis. The sequence goes on from JAQPPZ010016381.1 coordinate 2,755,282, forward strand.
TCTCTGATCTGCCTCTAGAGATTCATCATCCTTACTTAACTTGCATCCTGTGACCATGGGGGTACTTACCGGTTTACAATATTCTAACCTAAATTTCTTTAACATTTCTTTTATATACTTGGCTTGTGAGAGAAATACCCCTTTCTCTGATTGTGAAATCTGAAGTCCAAGAAAGAAGGACAATTCACCAAGCATAGACATCTCAAATTCATTTTGCATGTTCTTAGAAAATTCTTTACACATCTTATCATTGTTTCCCCCAAAAATGATGTCATCAACATAAACAACCACAATTAGTAGATCATTCCCTTCATTTTTGATGTATAAATTATTGTCTACTATTCCTTTTCTGAATCCCTATTCCTGAAGATACTTATCCAATCTTGAGTACCATGCTCTCGGAGCCTGCTTTAGACCATACAATGCCTTTTTCAATCTGCATACATGATCTGGTTTATCTGCTAATATGAATCCCTCTGGCTGTTCAATATAAACTTCTTCTTCTAGAACACCATTTAGAAATGTTGACTTAACATCCATCTGATATACCTTGAAGTTTTTGAAACTTGAGAAGGCTAAAAACATTCTTATGGCTTCAAGTCATGCAACTGGAGCAAATGTCTCATCAAAGTCAATTCCCTCTACCTGTGCATAACCTTTGCATACTAACCTTGCTTTATTCCTGACCACCTATCCATATTCATTTAACTTGTTTCTGAATACCCATTTTGTGTCGATCACATTTTTGTCCTTTGGTCATGGAACAAGTTCCCAAGTCTTGATTTTTTCTATCTGATCTAATTCCTCATCCATTGCCTTAATCCAAAACTTATCCTCACTTTCCTGAGTGAAGTATTTTGGCTCAATCTTAGATAGCAAAGAAAAATTTGCTTGTTGAGATGGTGTTATTATCCTTCTCCTTGTTTGTCTTTCATCTGGATTCCCAATGATTTATTCTTTTGGATGATGCTTCTGTACATATCTGGATGGAGTTTTAGGAAGAAGTCTTTGTGTTTCTTCTTCTTCTTTATCTGATTCCTCACAAAACTCCTCTTGACAACTCCCATCTTCCTGATACACAATTTGTTGAACTGGTTCTCTTGAATCTATCTTCTCATCAATTGTTACATTTATACTTTCTATAATGGTATGTGTTCTCTTGTTGAAGCATCTGTAGGCTTTACTCCTTGTGGAATAACCAAGAAAAATTCCCTCATCACATCTTGGATCAAACTTGCCTAAGTTTTGATCTTCTCGTCTTATGTAACACTTGCTTCCAAAAATCTTGAAGTGTTTTACAATGGTCGGTCTTCCTTTCCAAAGCTCATATGGAGTCTTGTGATGGTTTACCCTCATTTGAGCCCTAGTGATTATGTATACTATTGTGTTGACTACTTCTCTCCAAAATCCATCTGAGAGCTTAGACTCATTTAGCATAGCTCTAGCCATATTCTCAATAGTCCTATTTTTCCTTTCAACTACTCCATTTTGTTGAGGAGTTCTTGCTGCTGAATATTCTCTTTTGATTCCATGTTGTTCACAAAACTCTACAAATTCATTTGAAGTAAATTCTCCTCCTCTATCAGATCTCAGACACTTAATCCTTTTGCCAGTTTCATTTTCAACCAATTCCTTAAATGCTTTGAATTTTTCAAAGGCCTCTGACTTCTCTTTCAGGAAAGCTACCCAAACCATTCTGGAATAATCATCTATAAACAATATAAAGTAGCTCTCACCCTGAATACTTTGTGTTCTGGTAGGACCACATAGATCAGTATGTATTAGACTCAATGGCTCAGATGACATATATCCTTTTGATTTAAATGTTGTCCTAGTTTGCTTTCCATGTTGACAAGGTGCACAAATTGTGCTTTGAGGTCTTCTTATTTTGGGTAAATCTCTGACCGCCTATTTATTGCTTATGTTGACTATGTTGTCAAAATTCAAGTGACCCAATCTTCTATGCCATAACCAACTCTCATCTTCTTGTGATAGAAAGCACTTTTCCCCTTTGATCTCATTAAGCATGTATAAATTGTTTGGGGTTCTTCTTGCATTGGCAATGACTTTTCTAGTTTCTGATTTTCTTATCTCACATCTATCTGGATGGAAAGTAACCATATACCCTTGATCACAAAGTTGACTTATACTTAGCAGATTATGTTTTAACCCTTTAACATACAACACATTTTCTATTTTTGTTTTCCCATTATCTAAACTTAGAGTTCCTCTTCCACCAATCCTTGTTGATCCATTATCACCAAAACTTACTGATCCTCTATTGGTTTCTTTTAGTACAATGAATTTGTCTTTGTCTCCTGTCATGTGACTAGAGCAACCACTATCAAGATACCATTGTTCTTCTTTATCCTGAGCATGAAGGGCTATTTGAACTAACATTGATCTAGCCTTAACATTTTTCCTTTCATCTTTCCTAGTTGTTGAAATTGTTTTTCTAGACTCAGGAAGTATCATTTTACACCATCTAGCCTTGTGCCCAAAATTATTGCATTTGTAACATATAATATCATCATCCATAAGAGGTGCAAAAGAATTGAAATTTCTATTGACATTGTTTCTTGCATGATTAATACAGTGTACAACTCTATGACCATATTTATTACAAGAAAAGCAATGACCATGGAAGAAATTATGTAACCTGTTTGGATGCCTTGGAGTTTGTGGTGGAGTATTCTTCCTCTTGTGATTAACTCTTATCCAAGGTTCTTATTTGCTTTCTTCCTTTCTGATATCCTTTGCTTGCTTATCCTTGTTTGAAGTTTCTATGCTTTTTGAAGACTTGATTCCCTTTGTGATTTCTTATCCTCTACATCTTGTAGTACCTTGGTCCTTTCAACTTCATTCCTTAGATAAACAATTTCTGCTTCCAATATTTCACATTCTGTTTCCCTTGCTCTTAACAGATCTATCATATCCTGCTCAATTTTCTTTCCTTCTTCCACCCTTATCTTGAGTTCTGTGAGATTTTGTAGAAGTTCCATCCTTGCTTCTTCATCCTCTTGAATTTGTTCCTTCAAGCTTGAATTCTTCTCTCTAATTCTTTCCAACTTTCTGAGAGCAGCAAATAATTCCTCTTTTATGTCAAACATAGTCTCCTCTTCATTTTTTGAAGTCATGTGTGTTACTGATGGATCCTCCTCCAAGCTGTTAGTCTTTTCATGGAGAGACCCACTCTGATACCAATTGAAGAACATGTGCTTATACTGAGAGGGGGGGTGAACAGTATAAGATAAAACTTTTTGCTTTTTAATCCAAATAATAGCATCAACAATATTAAAGTAGTAAACATCACACAAAGCATCACACACATGAGAGACATGATTTTACGTGGTTCACCCAATGTGGGCTACTCCACGGAGAAAATATTTCTTATAAATTTTTCTCAAATAAATTCTCTTGGGAATCCTTTCCCTACAATGTTTATGGACCTCTATCCAAAGGAGACACCAATCCCCTTGATCAAGTTAGTGGATCTCTATCCACAAGAGACACCAATCTCCTATCTCTACTCTAGTTGGTGATCCTCTAGAAGACCTCTACCTCCACTTCCCTTAGAAAATGGAACTCTATCCACAGAAGACACCTATCCTCCCTACTCTGGCTGGAGATCTATGTCCTCAACTCTATCACCTCCAAAGCTCTATCTCAAATATATACTAAACACAGTCCTTCGGTCTAGCACAAATCTATCCTCAATCTCTATCTCTGGTCTAGCACAAACCTATCCTCAAATATGCACCAAAATCTATCCTCAAATCTATCCTCAATATTTGTCCTCAAATATATCCTCAATCTATAACTTCCACAAAATCTCACAAAATCTATCCAAGTCTTCTCAAAGACTTACCTCAAATCTGCTCAACAAGTCCACACTAGAACTTGTCCAATCTCATAGAAACATAAAGAGAATTGTTAGAGACTCAATATGCTCTATACTCATCACAATCTCAATCACTTTTTTCATACAAAATTGTTAGAGACTCAATATGCTTCACATTCACCTCAATACTCAATCACTTTCTCAAATCAATTTAGAATATAGAATAGTTTATTTTATGGAACTTGAACAATCACTTCACACATCCACTTGACTAGGCTCAACCAACTCTACTCAACCAATCACTCAATGAAACAATCCTTGCTTGCAAACCCTAGTCCAAGCATATAAACACTCACTCAAAATATTTCCAACAATGCTTATCAACCAATCTCACATAACAATGATACTCATGTTCTTTTCAAACCCTAGTTCAAGTTCTTCACTCAACCAATGGCTTCAACAACAATGCTTATAAAACAAGGTTTTAACAACAACTCTTTATTCTAGAAAACCTTGAAGCATTAACTCAACACACTCAATAAGGAAATCTAATTAAATCCTTTTCACTCCAAACTTGTTTTCTAGAAAACCAACCAATCAACTCAACTATGGAAGAATGTGCTCATACCTTTTTCTTGATGATGAAGGAACCTCAAAATCTACCACAACCACAAACACTTCTTTGCCAAGCTCAAAGAAGTTATAAGATGATAAAATCTCTCAATAATACAATGTAAATATCAAAACATACATACACCTTATCACTCCATCTTGAAGAAAACATCCATCAACATATACAAAAATATTTGACCAAATACACCTTATGATCTCCCAATTAAAATAATATTCAATACCAAAAATAATGTCAATACAATCTCCTTTTCAAAATAACTCAATGGCAAGAAGTCCTCTCAACACTTTAAACTTCAATAAACCAATATGTCACAAATACTTTATTTAAAAATAAAGCTAACTCCTTATTCCTCCAATTAACCAAAATAATGATTAATTAAAATACTTTTCATCTAACCCTTTTAACTCCCTAGGACCTCATGTCAAAAACCTTAGGCATCACAAAATATATCAAAAATTTTATTACCTTTGCCTTGGTGAGACTCGAACTCACGACTCTGCCTCTACTAGTGCCCTAGCCACGGCTCCAACCGCCGCATGAGCTAGGCGCTCATTTAGAGAGCAAAGAGCACAACGTGCTCTATATTCCTCCCTTATGCACCTATGCAAAAAATCATGCGTCACTTCCTCGATGCTTCAAACAACACACCAAAACTACTACTGCCACGAATCGAACACGGGTCACTCCATGCCCAAACACCTTAGCCTTTGACCACTTGCCACTAGGCCATGCTACCTCGATGGATATGAAGATATTCACCCTCGACGATCTTATCCCCTTTCATTGGTGCTTAAGACAAGAAGCTTGTCTTCTTCTTCGCATGAATTCTCACAACACACGCTTGCCTCTTTTTATTTGTTCGAACGAAGGATGATTTAAATGCCACTAAGGCATATAGTTTATATACCAATTACCACCTTTAAACTTGAACGTCGGTGCCTTTAATATTTCAATAATTAATTTATAAATTATTTAAATTCTTTAGAATTTAAATATTATAAATTAATTCTTAACTCCTTTTGGCTTTATTAAGGATTAAAGCCTTCTTTGGATTTACCACCTTGTATGAATAATATTTATTTATAAAATTTAAATTCAATTTGAATTTAAATATTTTATAAAATAAATATTAAAACCTCCTTGGGATTTTTAACATGAATTTAAAAACTTCCTTGGGTTTTTATGAAAAACCTTTTATTTTTGCTCATCCATGGTTTTAATAAAAACCCTCCTACTTATGCTTCCACATAATATTAAAAATATTATGAAGCTCTTTTGCCATTAACCTTTGCATTGTTCCTTTTGACATTTTGACATCAACGGTAGCTTATTCCTTGACATCAATGACAACTTCATTCCTTGACATCAATGACAACTTTGACTCAAAATATCCAACATAATTAGTACTCCATGTCAATAGTTGCACTGGAAATTGCTAGGTAGATAGTCAAAGAAGCAAAAATGAGGGCTAGTAGGAGGAATTCAAGAGTCCCATGGCTCAAATTGCCTTTTCAACTAGGGTATTACACCTATACGGGTTATTATAGCCTACTCATAGCCATTTGAAGAATGTATGAGTATGGATTTGCCAAAATTACTTGGAGGGCTTATGACCCAAAAGGCAATTACGATAGAGAAATACATAAGGTGATTAAATATCACATGGGACATAAGGAAGATCCTTTTGAAGAGGCCATGCATATAGTAATTTTGAATAAATAGTTATTGTCAAAGGTTTGGAAGATGAAGGAGAGACCTTTCACTCAAATAGAAACTAGTGGATTTTACATGTCTAAGCTCAACGTACTCAGATTGGGTATTTTTGAATCTACCACCCCACTGGTCCTTGTGACCCAACCTGGTGAGTTCAAAGATCCTTTCCTCCAAGTGGTTGAAAAATATCCTGAATAGTCTAAAATAGTCATCCAAGAAATTCAATCTACAAAGGGAAGTTTTCAGCACATTGAACAACCTTCTCAAGGATAGTCTACTACTAGAGATGTATCAAAAGCTAAAAAAGGAAAGGAGTTGGCTGTTGTTGCACCTCCAATAAAAAATATAAAAAAACTAAGGATATTGGAAAGATGTTAATAAATATCCAAAAGAAAATTGAATTGGTAAGTGATACGCCTAGGATGACCCTCTCACACCTAGTGATAGATAATGAAGAACATAATATCCCCCATACTACGATGAAGAGGATTAGCCAAGCTAGAGGATTGGAAAATCTATTAATATAACATGTCTTAGAAGATACATTGTCTCTCGGTTCTCCACCAAAGAAGAAGCGCAAGATAGAATCTAACTCAGCTTGAGGGGCATCTCATTATATAGTCCTGACCAAGAGAAAAGAGACAAACATCCAATTCGGTCCTATAGAAGAGGAGAAACTAATAGATATTGATAAATTAACTTATGAGAACACTACTTAGCAACTGATAACTCAACAAGGAATTGCTCAAGGATACCACCACACTACCATTACCTTATCCCTACCTCGAAATGTAAAAGAGGTATATATTTATCCAATGAATAAGGAGATGAAGGTGAAAGGGGATACTATAGATATAATGAAAACAAAAATTACAGCCCAATCCCAAACTACAGTGGCCATAGAAAAAGAACTAAAAGAACTAACAGTTCAAAGTGCTCAACTCAAGCAGACACAATATGAGAAAGACTAGTTGCAGCTAAGAATAAAATATTGCAGGTAGAAGTCAACAAATTACATGGGCAAGGATCACAGACACCAACTGAAAAATAATTTAATTGTGCTACCTTCATTAAACATTATAAGCAATAACTAATAAAGGAAGTAGAAGGAGAGCTGAATCCTTTTCCTAAAATATTTAAAGACCTGGTGGAAGTCACAAATATGACTCTGGACATGAGAAATCTACTGCAAAATACATATCAAAGAGCACTGGACTTGAATCATATTTTCCTAAAGTGCAAAGAAGAGTATGATCAAATTGGCAATAAGTAGGTCACTACATAAAATGGCCAAAGTCATTACTACCAAGTAGAGTTTTATAAATTGAACACCTATATCTATGAGAAGCCATATTGGGAGAACTTTCTCCAAGACTTGGAGGACTGGACTAAACAAATACATAATAGGAGAAAATAGGATTGTGTTATGCTTGGGGAATTTTCTACTTAAGATAAAATAAGTGAGCTCATAGCCAAAAGGATCGAAGAATCCAAATGTGATGACAAGGATGAACAAAAATTAGCACAACAACTCAAGGAGTTGATTCATATAGCTCAGAATATAATAAAATTTGTAAATAAAAATGAATCCTCATCTAAAGGCTACATCAACTAGCTACTAAGTATGAGATATGAGATCACTTCAACAACCTCCTTTTGTGATAAATATTGGAAGCAAATTGCTAATCTATTCCAAGTAAAACTACTTGAAGAAGATAGTGGTGAAGTCAACAATAGGCCCATCATAGAAAAGGACAAAGAAGCTAGATCAAGAATACGATAAAATTAATATTAAGCTTCTTTTTGGGGAAGTTAGAACCAAGGTAACCCAAATGACAACCTTTGATAACAACTATCACTATTTTGGATAGATGGTAGTGTTCCCTAGTTTTTGATAGCCTATAACAACACATTCTCCTATTATAATGCACTCAAAGAGATCAAAGGTAGAGAAGGCCCTGTTGGATCCTCAAAATCCAACTTAATTCACCCTTAGTTTTGAAATTTTGGTGTCCTGTGAATCCATTCAGATTTACCTTAGTCTGTCTCCGTTAAATAAATGTTTGGGTCCTTGGGTCTTTTCTAGGCCTGTCTCGCCTGCTAAAAGTGTCTTTGAAAATTTTTGTGTCATCAAAGTCAGGTCATCATTTTGGTCTCTTGTCTCATTTATTGGACTTTAATAAAAAAATTATTAATTTTTTTAACCTCCAGGGTCTTAAATATTTAATTAAATATTTCCTTTTTAATAAAGTTTGATTATATGTTTAATTACGTATTTAATTAAATTTGATTATTTTTAATTAAATTTATTTAAATATTTAATTAAACTTTATATATAATAATAATGTTATATTTTAAATAATAATAGTTATGATATTATAATTATTATAGTTCACATATATAATAAATTATATATTCAAAATAATAAAAAATAAAAAAACTCATGCACTAAATAGTGAGCATGCCCTCTATGTAATTAATCTACTTAAATAGAGATCATCTGCTCTCTATTTACTTATTTAAGAGAATAGAGAGCACAAGGGGGGTTGTTCGACATCCCCCGCTCTCTAAATAGAGAGAGAGGGAGTCGGATGATACCCATCGCTCTTTAAATAATAATAGAGGGGGAGTCAAATGACTCCTCCCCTCTTTAAATAATGAGAGGGGGGTCGGCTGACACCCCCCTCTTCCATGCTTTAAAAAGAAAACAATTAAAATAATAATAATAATAATAAATATAAAAGAAGAATGGTTGGGGAATTCGGCTGACTTCCTCCATCATTATATATATATATATATATATATATATATATATATATATATATATATTTGGTTATTGTGAGAAACCTCTATGACCGACGCATGGGTGAGCAATCTCCTCCCAACCATGACCCCTTGTAAAGCAGACTATACTTATCAATAGAGAATTTAACACAAAGCCACCACACACCCACCCCCTCACAATATTATTATCAATATTAGAGAATTTAACACAAAGCCACCACACACCCACCCCCTCACAATATTATTATCAATATTATAATTGATAATAATAGTTTATTATTATTATTTAAAATTTTGAAATAAAAATTAAAAATTGGCTAAAGTTAAAAACATTAAAAATGAAAAAATAAATAATTAAAAATTATAACCAACCTCATTTTTGTAGCCGAGTTTCAGTAGCCAAAATTTAATTTCTTAGATCTAATTTTGGGTCATTTCCAAGAGGAATAGAGGTATTTTTACCACTACTAGGCCATGAATGAGAACCATTTAATGCAAACAATATGGTGGATCAAATCTGGAGGTAGTTACAGTTTTTATGGGCCATCACCCAGTTTTTAGTAATAGTTGTAGTTATGAGCCATCATCGGAGTAGTTGCAGTTTTGGTAATTATGGACCGTCATTAAGATTTGAAAGAGAACCAATAGGCTATATGAGAGAGTGGCTACAACAACACCAAGGATCATGTTTTCTGTGTAGTAATTCTAAAAGAGGTATACCAATGTGCCTACCATTAGCAGTTGTATTTTTATTTTGTCTTGTTTAGTCACCCCATTTTCTTCCGTATCACTGTGCAAGTGTTTGCTGAGGAGGTGACCAGTTAACTGAGATCATTTCTAGTGGCTGAGATTGAAAACCAAGAGGCTCTTTGTTACATCATTTGAACTAAAAGTTGCAGTTCTCCGTTAAATTATTTGAATGGAGAACTTGTTTGTACTTGCTTAGTGATATCTGGTTACCGTAACCAGACTCCATTGTAATGATTAGTTGATCAAAATTATCTTGCTTCCTCCTTTTAGCATTTTCATTTGCAACTTTTTTTGTTGTCATATTACATATTACATCATTTGAATATGTAGATGACATATTATTTCACTGGTAGGTTCAGTCACTTCTGTTACATTATTTGAATGGATGTGGTTAACTCAGTTCTATCTCCTTCTCCTTCTTTCTTCACCATATTTTAAGTTTAGCTACAATTATCCAATGGATAAGGCACCAGTCTACAACTTGAAGTACTAGCTAAGAGTTACTTTGAGGCTTAGTCATTTTTATGTTGTGTTTCAATTTTGTTAATCTAGATGAGCATGAGCATATAAGGAATATTGTAAGCTCAACTCCAAGATTTTCTTACCTTACTCGGTTTGTCTAGAGTCTTTGTGATAATATTTTCTCGAGTTAAAGAGGTGGATCCACTAGAGTCCATAGTGTTGTTTGTGAACCAATGATTTTCTCATGGTGTGACAACCCAAATTCTTAAGGACACAAAAAATCACCACAACAATTTTTGGTACCATCATAAAGGATTTAATTTTCTCGTTGCTAGGAGTTCTAAGATCTATGTATTTTATTTTATGTGCTTTTACCTACCAACTTAACACCAATAATTTTTTATGCCATTATCGAGGATGAATCAGTATAATTTTGAGTTTGCTTTTCTCATAGTCTTTCCTAGAGTGAAATTTGTGAGAGTTGAGTGAATATCAATATGAGAAATCTTAGACCAAGTATTGTTGAAGATATTGCTCTTTCTTTGTACATATCTACTGGCAACTCTGAATGAACTCAGAATTAAAAAATAAAATAAAAGGAGCTGGATCTAGTGTCTACAAGAAGAAGTGGCAAAGAAGTGCTTTTTGGAGTGCCAAATCCTAAGGTATTCGGTCGACTCCCCTGCTCTTTAAATAATAAGAGAGGGGAGTTGGTTGATGCCCTGCACTCTTTAAATAATAAGAGAGAGGGATTCGGTCGACTCCCCACCTCTTTAAATAATATGAGAGGGGGAGTCGGTTGAATCCTCCCCTCTTTAAATAATAAAATAGAGGGGTCGATCGACAACCCATTCTTCTATGCTTTAAAAAATAGAAAGCATGGGAGATTGGTCGATTCTCCTTACTTTAAATAAAGCAAGGGGGGATCAACCAATCCCCCATGTTTAAAAAAATAAAAATAAAATAAATAAATAAATATAAAGAATAAATATAAAAGAAGAAATGCGGGGGAATTCGATCGAATTTCCTCGTCATATTATATTATATTTATTATATATTATATATAACATGCTTGTAAATAATGAAATATATATATATATATATATATATATATATTTGGTAATATTAAGAGATGGGGGTTTTGACCAGGAATTCCCCAACCTGTTACAACTCCACCAAGGAGACACACACCCACCCCCTCACACACTCACCCAAATAATTAAAAATAATAACCATCCTCATTTTTGCGGTCGAGTTTCAACAACCAAAAGTTAATTTCCTGGTGCCATTTTTGGGCCGTTTTCAAGAGAAATGAAGGTATTTTTACCACTACCACGCAAGGAATGAGAATAATTTAAAGTAAATAATATGGTGGATAAAATCTGCAGACAATTACAATTTTTATAGGCCATCACCCAGTTTTTGGTAATAGTTGCAGTTATGAGCCATCACCACAGTAGTTATAGTTTTAGCAATTATGGATCGTCATTGAGCTTTGAAAGAGAATCAACAGGCTATATGAGAGAGTGTCTGCAACAACACCAAGGATCAAGTTTTGTGTGCATTAATTTTGTAAGAGGTATACCAAAGTGTTTGTTATTAACAATTGTATTTTTCTTTTGTGTCTTGTCTAGTCACCCTATTTTCTTCTCTATCACTATACAGGTGTTTATTGAGGAGATGCCCACTTAACTGAGATCATTTCCAATGACTAAGGCTAGAAGTCAAGAGGCTCTTTTTTACATATTTGAACAAAGAGCTGTAGTTCTATGTTACATAATTTGAATGAAGAACTTGTTTATACTTGTTTAGTGAGATCTGATTACACTAAACATACTCCATTGTAATGATCTGTTGATCAATATTATCCTTCTTTCTCCTTTTAACATTTTCATGTGCAATTTTTTTTGTTATTCTATTTACATACTACACCATTTGAATGTGTAGATAGTGTCTTCTTTCACTGGTAGGTTTAGTCACTTCTATTACATTATTTAAATGGATGTGGTTGGCTCAGTTCTATCTCTTTCTCCTTCTTTACTCACCATATTTTAATTCTAGCTATAATTGTCAATGGATAAGGCACTAGTCTACAACATGAAGCATTAACTGGGAATTACTTCAAATCTTGGTCATTTTATGTTGCAGTTGTATTTTATTTTTGTTAATATAGATGATCATGAGCATATAAATAATATTGTAAGCTCACCTCCAAGGTTTCCTTACCTTAATCGGTTTGTCTAGATTCTTTGTGATAATATTTTCCTGGGGTAAAGAGGTGGATCCACTAGAGTCCATAGTGTTGTTTGTAAACCAGTGATTTTGTCATGGCGTGACAACCCAAATTCTTAAGGACATAGAAAATCACCACAATAGGCCCCAGATAGATGCATCCACATCACACATTTGTAACTGAATTATAATAGCCAAGCTATAAAAGAGGCACTCAGCCAAAATCATGATAAAACATTAGCATAGAAAGTTTTTGCAAGAGGTATTCTTGTGTGTCATGCTAATAAAATGCATTTCTCATTTTGTCTATCTTAGTTTCCATCTATTATTTCTTTCCATCACTTTACAAGAATTGATTAAGAGTTGGTCCATTTTTCTAAGGATATTCCTCGGAGCTAGATTAAGAAATTAAAGGTTCTATGTCACTATTTATCAAGACAGAGAACTGAATTCTCCTGTTAAATAATTTGAATAGGATGAATATTGTATTACATTCTAAAAGATACCTAAGCACTTTGCTAGCCTATATTATGTAATTATGAGAATAATTATAATATAATTCAACTTCTTCTCTCTAGCAATTTTGGTGTTTATTGTGTGCTATGTTACTCATTCATGTATTACATTATTTGAATTTATGGATGACATTTTATTTCATCGGTAGGATGTTGTTGTCTATTATATAATTTGAATGAATGTAAACATTCCAATTTACCCTTTCTCTTTCTTTATGATTCATGAAATCATTGATATTTCCTATAATTTCCCAAATGGAAGAGACCGGTTTGCTTGATGAAGGCAAGGTTGGGAGTGACTATAGTGGTCTGGTCTAAATAAATATTTATTTTATCTTACATAATCTATTTTAGCACTTGAAATTAAAATTAAGCTCATAGTAGGGGTATCCCAACCTAACCCGGTTTGTCTAAAACTCACAAAAAAAAAATTCTAGGTCAAAGAGGCAAGTCCACTAGAGCTTGCATATTCTGTTATGATAAAAAAAATTAGGTAGCATGAAACATATCTGAAGGATACCTAAATTTTCCAAAATAGGTATGAATCAAATCATTCACATCTTAAAGTGTGAATCTATAGAGCAGCTAATTTTTAAGCACAAAAACTTTGCCAAAGTTCACAAAACTAGGTATCTCTATTCTACATACTTTTTTCATTTCATTCAATTTCATCATGTTTTAGCATATATTTAAGAGTCTTTTTGTCTATAAACATGAGGGGTATGATCAAGGTATGCCCTTAAATATTCTAACAAGATTTTTTAGGGTTATGCAGGTTTGAAGGACCCACGTAGCTAATAGTGATCCAAAAGCAAGAAGCTCACTCACATCGAGGAATATAAGAAAATTTATGGCATCTTGACCAATTCAGCTCAAAGAGGACTTCCCTTGTAGAAGATACCATTTTGTAGCTCCAAAAGGGAACTTTTATAAAATTATTTACTCTTGTAATCCTTTTTCCATTAATTACAAAGCAACCATTTTTCATGTAGTTCACTTTGTACATATGTACATAGGCAATATTAGTTTCATGAGATAGTGGAAGTCTCGACCACCTACAAAATTTCAAAAATATAGCTTGACCATTGGAAATTTTTGATTTTAGGGGAAATATTTTTGAGCCTATGCCCAATGGACTAAGGCACCAATTTTTAGGTTCCTTATTTTTAGTAGGCTAAAGGTCCCTTAAGAGTTCTCAAAAGTTTATTGATAAATCACTACACCTTTCAAAAGCAGAAGTTTGAATTGTGAACAAGGACATGGAAAAAAACTTGATTAGTGGAGGCCAAATCTCATGAGCAAAAAATATTTAAAATCTAAAAGTTCCCAAGTCATAGATAAAAGGAAAAAAAATATCCCGACAAAGTAACAAAAGGTAAAAAGTCTTGAAGAGTTGGGCATAAGCAATCCCAAGAGATGAAGAACAAATCCCAAAGAAAATATCATTGATGCTTGAAATGTCAAATCAACGAGGTGCACATTCTTCAATGAGGATTTTATTTCCTACAAAATATCTCATATCTTTGAGAAAGGACAACAACAACATGGATCCATAGCAAAAGCAACTTGAAAATCCAAAATATTAACTGAAGCAATCTTCTACATGTAGGTGATGGGATTTTTTAGAAAATGGGTACATGGCAATAAATATGGTAGTTGTTCATCCAAAGGCTCATGATCAATTAATATTTATATCTTTGAATTCAAAGGATTCCAAAGGGATAAATAATAAGACAAGACATGAATCAGTATCTGAAACAACAACCACATAAAAATCTCTACATTAGTTCTAGAGGGAAATCCCTCCCCTTGTAATATATAAATAGGTCTTAGCTTTGTAAAGTATTGACAAGTTTAAAAATTGTGAACATTTGTGGGCTTTGCTTTCATTTCTCTCTGTAATAATAGTTGTGGTTTTTGAGTGGCTTGTGGGAAATGTTGAACCCCTACTTATGGCATAATCTATGTAAGAGCTTTCTTGCTTTTATATATACATGGGAGCCTATGTCTATTTTTAGTATTTACCTACATTGTTTATTTTTTTGTATTTTCCTACATACCCATTTCTATTCATGTGTATGTGTATGTGATCTTTTTCCTAAGTATCATATTTAATTAAGTGTATGTATGTATGAGGGGCTTGTGTATATTTTTATACTAAATCACTTACTAGCTTGGCCCTCTGATGAGACCTACCTACTCATGCATGTTTATAACTGGTAGATCTCAATTGCACTTCACTATATCAAGGAGAGGAATTATTCTTCATTGGAACATAGTATTCAAAACTATTTTTGTAGGAAGATCTTAGTAGATATCTTGGTGCATCACCCTCTTTTCCTTCTATTGTTCAATTTGCTTTTATTTCCTTTGCTTTCTTGTAGCCTTTCCTATTTTTTTAGCAGCTAGCATATTTAAGATTGCATCATAACAAGGAGATAGCCTTGGAAAAATTTTATGGATACCCCCAATTGAGTTGAACCTTGAACTCTAGGTTGCATCCTGTTGGGTTGCTCCTATGATTAATATAGTGATCAGGAGGAAGCTTTGTGGGCTCTTTAAACGTATTGAAATATGATTGTAATATTTTATCAAGTGAAGTATGTATTTTATGCTTTGGAATTGATGCATATGTCCCTTCATAATTTGTCCTTTTAAATATGAGTTTCAATTCCTTTGCTTGATTATTGCTTTACGTGCTTATTAAAAATATAGTACCAAATTGGTGGTGTGATGCATAAAATTGATTAGATATAACTTTTTATCTAATTGCAAAGTGCAATTATTTTTGAAAGCATCATAGGCAACCTTTCTATCATATTTATAGGGAACAATCCACAACAATCCATAGGAGTGATATCACACACAAATTTTTCCATAAAATTAGGACCAAAAACAAATGAGACCATGTAGGTGTGTGTGATGTTGGATGTGGTTCCACTATCCTTACATCCTAGAGAATAAGTATGAGGATGTGGTTTCATAAGCACCTTCAAGTTTTTGAAAATGGATCTTGCAATTAGATTTTTTTGCGAGCCATTGTCGATTATACAATCAATCGAATAATCATGACTTAGGTGAGCCCTTGTGATGAACAAGTTGTCATGGTCACATAGAGAAGAGTTATGATTCATAATGGTAAGATTGTTCAATTTACCCTTTAAATTTGTATATGATCTATCTTACCCTATAGTCTCAATGGGACCATGTTTTAGGTCCTCATATGGAGACTCTACAACCAATGATTTCTTCTTCATGTTTTACAATTTGAAGCATTGATTTTGAAGATGTTCTTTCTTCTTGCAAAAAGTACAAATTTTGGGGGATTTAGAAGGATTTTCGGATGAAGAAGAAAAAAAGGGAGAAGAAGAAAAGAAGAATAAAAAGGTTTTTTCACCTTTTGTTGCTGATTTGTTGCCTTGGAATTTCTTCCATAAAACAAAGATCGATATCCTCATGATTGAGTCGTGATATTCTCCTCTGCAAGTTGTTCTTGATTGTACATTGAATTCAACATGGTAGTGGGTATATGTTTTGACTCCCTAAATATTAATTCTTGTAGATCACTCTTGAATTTGATGAAAAGTCCTTTAGCTGAGTCCTCCACAATAGTTAAGATTCTCAACTTGTTGAATTGAAAAATATATTCTTGGAGATTCATATTGCATGTTTGCTTTAAGCAAAGCTATTTGTAGACAAGGTCTTTGCCATAATTTGAAGGATAAAAAGTATCTTCAATGCTTTCACCAGATCATCCCAAGGCCAAGGATGGTATTGGCTTGGTGTTGGGTACATATACAATACCTCTACCTTCTATATGACTAGAAGATTTGCTTTTTGAATAACTAATAAAATACTATGGCATATTATAGAGTTTACTAGAAATTCATCCTAAATGTGATGAGACAATTTTGATTCTTGGGGGATAAGGTAGAATGGACCAAGAGATGTATTTCGTCAAAATCATAATCGATTCTAGCAAATGGAACTCCTACCCAACTATTTACAAATTACAGAGGTATTATGCAGGGAGATCCCTTATCCCCATATCTATTCATCATAGTGGTTGAATATATGGGAAAAATATTAGCTAAAAAAAGGAAAGCTAAATCCTTGGAGGGAATAATAATGGCAATTGAAGCTAAAGAATTTATTCACCTTCAATTTGTTGATGAATCTACATTATTAGGAAAAGAAACAACAAAGGAGACCTCCAAATTTAAAATGATTTAAGATAGTTTACAAAAGTAATTGGACAAATTATAAATAAAGAAAATTCTAAGGTAATGGTGTTTCATTACTTACCTAGGCAGGAGATGATGTTGTAGGATAAATTGAGATACAATAATACATATCTTCCAATCACCTACCTAGGATTCCACTTATAGTTGGGAGGCAAAAAAGGAGGAATGGACTTGTCTGTCAAAGAGATTGAAAGCCAAATTGGAAAAATGAATTGATAGGTGGATTTCTACAAGAGGTTGGATGACCTTGATAAAATAAATCCTCAACACCATACTTATTTATGCCTATTTAGTTCTATCCATCCCTAAGGTAGTTCTTAAATAATTAGACCAAATACATTATAAATTCCTTTAAAGTGGAGTCAAGAAAGAACAAAAATGGGCATTGGTTAAATAGGATCCTTTATGCCTACAAAAAAAAGAAGTAGGATTAGAAATTAGATCTATTATCAAGAATACCAAGGCACTGGTGGTTAAGTTGTAGTAAATATTTTTAAAACCTCCTGAGGAATTATGGGCTTAAATTTTAAGGGTCAATTATACAAAGAATAAAACCTTGCCAAAACTTATCCAGTTTTTGCTTCCTAGTAAAGGATATCCAATCTTAATGGGACTCATAATAGGAGATAATATGATCAAGAAATATTGTTTTGAATATATCCATAATGGACATAAAACTAAATTTTGGATAGATTCGTGGTATGGTCATTGTAACAACCCACCAAAACCAACCCAAGAGAGAGATTATTTTCACAAGTAAGGTTCAGAAATGGGCCCAATATTATTTTTAGCATTCTCAAGGCTTCACCATATTTGAGTTTAATATCACTGTAGATGACACTCAAGTGGACAAGAGTGGCCAGCTTCTCATATTTTTTGGATTCACCTTACTAAACCTCATTGTTTAGAAGGATGCAAAAGTGGCCCGCCCACCTTTCCTATACTCGCATAGATATAGGAAAATTTTACCATAGTGTAGGGATTATATTTTAAGGACCATGAAACTTAAATGGGAATGCCTATTCCCTAACCTTTCCATAAGCCCTTCTATGTAGTTTATTTTGGAGTAAAGCCTTGGTGCTTAGTTACCACACCTCTGTGGGTAAACTAAGGTCATTACCATTCACCTAACAATGAGCATGGTCGCTTGAACCTCATCATTAAAGGTACCACCATAGTTGTCTTATAATTGATTACATTAACTTTATCATTATGGAACATGCGATCCTCACCATTCATGTTGTATCAATCATGAGAATATGGATATTGCATCATCACAACTCCTTCCATATTTGTGAGTACCTAGCTATTGCATCATCTCAAATCCTTCTACGACTCACATATATCTGTTTATTGCATTATTGTAACTCCTCCCAAGATTTGGTTAATTATTTGACTCAAGGGTCCTAAAAATATTCTAGATCCATGCCCAAGAACCCCTTCCAAGATTTACATAAAATAACAATCTATCATTCATCTATGCAGAGAATTAAAATGCTATAGTGGAAATAACATTTTTAGTTATATTACAATGCAAGATTATTTTATCTTAAATAGAACATTTCAACCTATGCTTAAGTAGAACATAAATTTCCAACATAAGGATATCACAAAAGAAAAATTTCTCTAAAATAATCATATTACTAACATCCAAACATAATGCTAGCATAAAATATCTACTTGAATAAAGCTAAAAAAATAGTCTTAAATAGATTATAATTCTAACATATAATTTTATTTTGCTTTTTTACTCAAAATCAAGCATTCCATACATTTACATGAAGAATTTCCAAGACTTACAATTTAAGATAAAATAACCAAGTGTTACATAACAATTCTTTCAATTACATAGAAACTTTCCATTCCCAAATACATTGGAGTAAGTCCACCCAATGGCCTTTGAACCACCTTATTTTCATGATCCTCTTCAAGATAGAAAACTCCCACCATATTTCAAGAAAACTTAGGGATCAGGACAACTCTTAATGAAATGCAACTTAACATGCACCATGTATAATGCAAGCAATCTTGCAACATACATTCCAAAAAATCAAGGAGAGAATTCCATACTTCTCTCTATAATGGTTCTCTTACCTAATCAAGTCTCAAGAAAACAATATAATTATATATCCAATCTAAAACTCTTTCCTCAAGAAACCATGTAAAATATATTTCAGCACACAAGGAGAGAATCCCATACTTCTCTCTATAATGGTTTCCTTACGTACTCAAGTCTTAAGAAACCATTATAACTATATATACATTACAAAAATATTTTATCAAGCAACAAAATAGGTGTTCACTATTTAATTAAGTTAAAAGATCATCATAACCTAATAAATTAATATCTTTTATTTAAAAAGAACATCATAGCATAGTGAACTAATATATTTTAATAAAAGAAACACCAGGCATAGTGGATTATTTAAATTTCCTTATCACAAACCCATAACTATATTCTTCCACAATTTCAATTATTTGGTGATTAAAGATTATACTATCCCTTTAAAAATATCTTATCAATATTTTCACCAAAAAATTCATAAAGTAGAATAGATCTAACACAATCTAAACACCTTAATTCCATTAAGAAGTTAAATCTTTTAAAGCTATCAACCAATGCAAAAGCAAAAATAAAAGAACTCCACTTGCAATTGCAAGTTGCATGAACTAGACAACATCGGCAGCCACCAGGACCTCATGGGACCAATGCAACAACAAATGAAGCTTAAACACTTAACAAAGCTTCTATACACTTCAATCCAACTTCATTGAATACAAGGTCAAGAAGAACAATAGAAATCTGCCTGATAAAAGCAATTATCCCGACATGATAATACAACAATAAGGATCCATACTAAACTTAAACAAGCATCCAAAGAAACTATAAAGCAACAAGCCACAACCATAACATGGAATATAGTGCTTGATCAAGTAGTGCTTGATCAAGTAGTTTAATTGAAGTATCCTTAAGCTTAGCTTAAGATACTATGCCAACTAAAAAAAATATGCTATAGGTGCAACATAGGAAAAATCACATCCAAGCTACACCACATGAAAACACCTTGGTAAAGTACTCCAAGTTAAATCCTAGGGAACAACCATTTTAGTTGTTTCTTGTGTAAAAATCATGTAGAAAGTCTCATATCATTTACTTCTCCATAGCCACTTTGCTTACACCATTTTGGTTGTTTTAAAAAAAATATTATATCATAATGTTCCATTAACATTGAAAGAGTTGATGCCATATTGTTGTTTAAGGCCCAAGTTCAATAAAAAAAATCTCATTCAAGGACAAAGACAATTTACAATATTCCAAGCAAGACTTAGGTTATGCACAATATTCTCATACAAATTTATAGACACTACAAATAACTAGATCAAGCCATGATAGAAACACTTTATACTCAAACTAATGTACAATAATATTATATTGTGAATTTATGCAATACTACAACACTTCTTGATTACATATATCATCCAAATATACAACTCTAACATTGGTTCTCTTCATATCCAAGAGATTTTCATTGTTATGTAGCTCTTTCCATTTCATCTTCAATTGTCACTTCACCTCATATCAATCTCATAGGAGGTGTAACTATTTAAATTTCTTATGGGAGAAATATCTATTAAAATCCCAAATATCAAATGATTACATAATTCCAAATAATGTAGTTCTCTCCAACAAATCTATGACTTTGGTTCTAGCAATGTCATTGGCTAACTTATCTAGCTCCAAATTTCTATCTTATCTTCATTTTTGGTTCGATCTACCTAGGTTTTTTCCCTTGGTTATTTTATTTCTTATATTATCATAACTTTGGGTCAGTAATTGTATCATCCATTAAGTAAACCTTAAAGAAATTAGCATTTGATTATATCATTGAATTCTTCCATATCATTTAGGACTTTCCACATATATTTTATTATTTGTAGGTCCTATCATTATAGGTTCATCATACGTTTAATACAATATTCCATTAGTGAATTTAATCATCTTATTTTTTCTTTTATATTAATAATTTAACATTTTCTTTAACTTATTTCATTCTATCATGCTTATCCATCCATAATTTATTTTCATTTTATTATTTTATTTGTACTAACAATATATTTGGGAATGATTATTTCCTCCACAAATTTCACAAAATGGAGGTCTCAACATTTCTCTATCTCATATCCATGTCTACCACAATGGTTACAACTATTCCTATTTTGGATTCCTTTTTAACAAATTTTATCATATTAATATCTGACTCACATTTGATTTCATTGTTTCCTATTATACATTCATTGTCACCTATCACAAATCTTCGTATCACAAAATTGCATTTACCATTCTATGATTCACTATTATTTGTTTTTACTTCATTGTTCCCTATCACAAAATTGGTATTAGTGATCCCTATCACAATTTCAATAACCTATCTTATATATCCAAGGCCTTCACATTTTGGATTCATTTCTTATATTATTAGGCTTCAAGTATTATGTAATGTTTTTCTAAACCTATATATTTATATATCATTTTATTTAACAATTTTGAACCAATCCATTTAGTATACCTTTCAAAATAACCAAATTCATCATCACATTGATCAATTTCAACACAACTTAGACTATCACTATCCTTATCATCATCTAAATATTTGTTGTTATCACTATCAATTTTGATAATATAACTTTTATAAGCACTTTCTATACAATCATGAACTATATTCAAATCTCTTGTGCTACATGCTATATCTTTTCTCTTAGTGTCACAACATGCATTTACTATCATGGGTTTCAAGTCACTATTTGTCATCTTGAGCTTCTTATTCAATTTCTTGATAAATTCAACTTGCTTTTGATATTGTACTTCTAGGATCTCTAGAGTAAATAGTGCCATACACATTTTCCTTATATTATCTATAGATATTGTTACACCTTATTTAAAGTATCCTTCATTAGCTTTCTTTAGGATTGATTGCAAACAAGATCTTAGTTTTATGAATTCTTCATTATTTGATGACATACAATTTTGATTTTCTCTTGCCATAAGAGTCTTGTGTGCAACTTCACATCCTTCTTCTGATTTTTGTGCCTCTTGAACAATGTGTCCTTTTTTATTTTTCCCTTGATATTGAGATTGTCCTTGTGTTTTTTGATATTGCCTTTGATTAAATCTACAAAATTTGTTAGCATGTCATTTTTCACATATATAACAATACCTTTTTCTCCATTTTGGTTGATTTTATGATGAATATAAAGTGGAAGGACTTTTTATGCTACTTTGTGATTTATTTGCTAATATAAGGATATTATTAACTCATATTTTACTTGATTTTATACTTCATATTGTTGGAGAATATTAATTAATTCTCCAAATGACATATTTTTATTTGATACTTGAAGAGATGTGACCAATATTTTAAATTATTTAGGAAGTGCTCTAAGTACAACTGAAACTAGAAGCCTATCTTCAACCTTTTCTCCCATGGTGTGTAATTTTGATTTTAAGTCTGCTATCCTTCTAAGAAATTATTTTATATTTTCACCATCTTGGACTTTTAATGAGTATAATTGTAATTGTAGGTGAAGAATAGTAGCCTTACTTTTTTACCTCAAATATGGTACAGACTATATCCCAAGCATCTTTTGAAGTTTTGGCCTCTCTTATATGTGCTTGTATTTCATTTGACACCCCAAAAATGATTAACATAAGTGCTTTTGCATCCCTTTATACTTTTGTTTTCTAAGGACATCTAGGACATGTTTAATCTCTAGTGACTATATCCCAAAGTTTTTCAACGACAAGTATTGATTTCATTTTATTTTTCCAAGGAGTGATATTTGGTATGTTAAGTAATTGAGATTGTAAGAGATATTTTTGTTTTTGACATGTTTGAGATTCCTTGTATTTAAAAAATTATTTCCTTCAATTGTTTTCCAATCCTTCAATTAAATGTGGAACCCTTGAATAAATTAGAGTCTTTAAGACAATAATGTCCACTTGAAATTTTTCCTTTTTTTTTTTAATCTCAACTCTTCTAACTTTGTCTTTTGTTGTGTTTTATTTTCAATAATAAATTGCACACTTTAAAAATTCCCTATGAACCCAATAATATTTTCCTTCTTTTATAATACTTTTTTTTCTTTTATCTTTCCTTTTACTTTTCCTTTTTTTTTAAGGGGAAAGTCCCTTTTTAAATAAATATTTCTCTTGGACAAACCTCCTTAAATTCAATATTCTAACTTGTGCTTCTTTGGCCATATATCATATTTTCATTAATTTTTTCAAAAAATAACTTCTGCTATTTCTTTGAATACACTCTTATCAAATTTGTTCTTGTTTTTCCATTTAAAAAAAAAAATAAAGTTCTCCCTTTTTTAATAATATTTTATTAAGGGAAATAAAATCCATTCCATTTAAAAATATTTGAATAAATAAATCTCCTTTTTAACTTCTAATATCAAACTTTAATATTGTGCTCATAACTATAAATTAAAATAAGTACCTTAAGATAATACATTATTATTTTCTTGCTTGTGTACTTGATGACTTGACTTGTTGTCTCTTCTTTATTTGTGATGACAATGAACCTCTTTGACTACATCTTTGTAGACCCAATTTGCTCACTTCCATGCATTACCTCGAACGACACTACTCATTTTCATGCCTCTTTGGATTTCCAACCATTCTCAAATATAATGGCTTTAGCAAACATAACTTTTTTATTTTGGCATTAGGAAAGATGTATTCTTCTCAAATGTAGGCTCGTGTTTATTCAAGCATGCTTATTCTCTTTAGATGTCAATGCTTAGCTTTACTTTCCAGGGTACAATTTACACTCAATCTAGGGTGTTTAGACTTGATAGAGTTATTTAAAGCATACTATATGTAGAGTTAGTTCCCATGTAAGTAACATATGAAGACTCAAATGTAAACACTTTAGCTAGGAAACTTCTTCAACTAGCGGATGACTTACTCTTAGGTATACCAACTTGCATGATAAGTTTAAATTATTATCAAACTTCCTAGAAAATGTGTTGGACATTTTAAGTAGATGAGTTGTCATTGATTTCAAGAGTGAGTGGTCATTGATGTCAAGATTTCAGCACCAATGAGTGGCAGTTTCAGTGGGCAGCATCAGTTTCAGGTTCTCCAATCAATGCAAAAGGAGAGTTTGTTTTCATTTGATCATATCCGGTTCTAGGAGGTCAAGATAAGGTCCAAGGTGCAAAGAAGAAGCCCAAGAAAATAATATTATAATATTTCTTTATAATATTATACAAGGAAGTTTAAATTAATTATAAATTAATTAATATAATTTTATTATAAATTAATTTATTAATTAATTTACTTAACTTATAAGTTATTTAAATTAATTATTAATTAATTTTAATATTAATTTATGGTTATTTTAATAACCCTAAGGTGGGTTATTAAAGTCGAAATTCAAATTTTTGAATTTGACCATCGAGCACCGACGTGGAAGTCATATGGCAAAGCGTGTATAAAAGGGAGTCCTCCACCTTAGCCCAAAGATGAATGTGCATTTTGAATTAATCCTATGTCATGCAAAAAATGTGTGAATCATATGTGAACGAAAGAGGGTTTCATTGGGTTTAAAAGTTCCAAGTGGTAGGCGAAAGAAACAACACCCACCGAGGAAGGTGCCTTGGTCACCAAGTAAAGTGCTAAGGGCAACAAGTGGTGGAGTTTTGAATCTATGCAAGTTTCTTTTTGGAAGCATCGATGGTGAATGAAGGAGATAATAGGAAGGAAGCTTCCCTTCCTTCTTGTGGGTGCCTATAGCCCACGTGGTGGGTACCAAAGTGCTAAGGTGCTTGGCGGTTGGGAGATGGCGGTTCAAAACCTGTTGAACCCCATTTTGGGGAAAAGACAAAGGTATGCCCTTTTTGAGTTAGCGCCAGAATTTTTGGAGAAATAAATGATATGCCCTGAAGTTTAAAATAATTTTATTTTACAAGGTTTTAAGGGGAGTTATAAGGTGTTGATAATTATTTTATGTGCTTAATTTTTGTAAGGGGTATTTAAGTGGTAAAGTGTTATATCCTTGATATTTGTGAGTGGTTAGAAAGTTAGAGGGAGTTATAAGGTGTAAAATTTGGATTAAATTTTATTGTATATTTTGATCAAGAAGAATATCGTTGTGAATATTTTTGAAATAAAATTGTTGTTATCTAAACTTGAATTGGCACAAGAAGGTTTGACTATTTTGAGACAGGTTTTGAAGACACTTCTTCATCAATCAAAAAGGTATGGGCACATATTTCTAGTAAGTGTTTGTTGAGTGTTGTGAATGCTAAGTTGGAGTGAAAAGGATTGGTTGGTAAGCATTGTTGAGTGTGTTTTGAATTAATGCTTCAAGATTTTTTGGAATAGAGGTTAAAGAGAGTAACCTTGTTTGATAAGCATTGTTGTTGAAGTGATTGGTTGAGTGAAGAACTTGAACTAGGGTTTGCAAAGATCATGAGTATCATTGTTATGTGAGATTGCTTGATAAGCATTATTGTTGAAGTGACTAGTTGAGTGAATAACTTGAACTAGGGTTTGCAAAGATCATGAGTATCATTGTTATGTGAGATTACTTGATGAAAATTGTTGTAAGTGTGAAATATATTGAGTCTCTAACAATTCTCTATATGTTTCTATGATAAGAGAGAGATTGAAAGTGATTGAGCATTATGGTGAATGTGAAGCATATTGAGTCTCTAACAATTCTCTATATGTTTCTATGAGATTGGATAAGTTTTAGTGAGGACTTATTGAGAAGATTTGAGACAAGTTCTAGAGAGGACTTGTAGATAGATTAGTGTAAACTTTTGTGGAAGCTTACAATATAGATTTGAAGACAAATATTGTTGAGTAGATTTGAGATAAATTCTAGAGAGGACTTGTAGATAAATTTGTGTGAGCTTTTGTGGAAGCTTACAATACAGAGTTTGAAGACAGATATTGATATGAGATTGGACAAGTTCTAGTGAGGACTTGTTGAGAAGATTTGAGGTAAGTCTTAGAGAAGACTTGTGGATAGATTTATGTGAGCTTTTATGGAAGCTTATAATACAGATTTGAGGATAGAGATTATTGAGCAGATTGGACAAGTTCTAGAGAGGACTTGTGGATAGATTAGTGTGAGCTTTTGTGGAAGCTTACAAGGCATATTTGAGACAAGTCTTTGAGAAGACTTGTGAGCAGAGTTGATTGATTGATTTGTTCAAACCTTGAGTTAAGGTTTGGGGTAGATCTAGTAGAGTTGATTTGTGATTGAGTCAAGCTTTGTGTTAAGGCTTGAGGACAGAGATTGAGGATATATTTGTGCTAGACCGAAGGACTATGTTTAGTGTAGATCAGAGGATAAATATTGAGGATAGATTTGTAGACAAGGATATGTTTAGTGTAGATCAGAGGATAGAGATTGAGAAGATTTGTGCTAGACCGAAGGACTATGTTTAGTGCAGATCAAAGAACAATATTGAGTAGATTTGTGCTAGATCTAAGGATTGTATTTAGTACAAATTAAGAGGATAGAGATTGAGCAGATTTGTGCTAGACCGAAGGACTATGTTTAGTACAGATTTGAGAGAGAGCTGAGAGTAAGCTTTGGAGGTGACAGAGTATAGAGGATGATAGTCTCTAGTGGATAGAGATCCATTAGCCAGGGTAGTGAGGACAGGTCTTCTGAGTGGGGATAGGAGTCTTCAGTGGATAGAGATCCATTAGCCAGTGCAGTGGAGGTAGCAGTTCTTCTAGAAGATCACCAACTAGAGCTAAGGAGAAAGGAGTTCTCCTATGGATAGAGATCCATGAACTTGATTAGGGGATTGGTGTCTCCTTTGGACAGAGGTCCATAAACATTGTAATAGGGAAAGGATTCCCAAGATATTTATTGAGAAAATATTAGTGAAATATTTTCTCCGTGGAGTAGCCCACATTGGGTGAACCACATTAAATTGGTGTCTCTATTGTGTGTGATGATTTGTGCATTGCTTTGGTTACTGCTATTGATATTGCCATTGATTATATTGGATAATACTATTTGGGAAAGAAAAGTAAAAAGTGATCTTATACTGTTCACCCCCTCTCTCAGTATAAGCTTGTGTTCTTCAATTGGTATCAGAGTTGGTTCCTTCGAAAAAGGTTTAACAGCTTGAAGGAAGATCTTACAAGAACACAAATGGCAAAGAAAGGCAAAATTAGAACCATGAGATACAAGAAGAAAAGAACACACATGGTCATGAAAGAA
The DNA here is from genome assembly GCA_028583015.1 of Wollemia nobilis. Classification (NCBI taxonomy): domain Eukaryota; kingdom Viridiplantae; phylum Streptophyta; class Pinopsida; order Araucariales; family Araucariaceae; genus Wollemia; species Wollemia nobilis. The sequence goes on from JAQPPZ010016381.1 coordinate 2,782,716, forward strand.
AAGGAAGATGAATTTGATGTTGTTGTTTTGGGAGGAAAAATGGAAATAGATTCAAGAGATGAATCAAGCAGTGGAGAAAAGGCCATATTGATAAAGTTTTGTACAAGATGTAGGAAGATAGGTCACCTTGCAGCTTATTGTTCACAAGAAGGTGAAGAATGTTTTGTTTGTGGTCAACTCGATCATGATGCAAGTTATTGCAATGGGTTTAGTAGCGGTGAAGATGAAGATGATACTTTCAGAATTGAAGTCCTAGAGGATGGTTCAGAAAAAGATAATAGGGATAGTCAAAATAAGTATGAAGAAGAAACTCTACTTTGGACAATAGAAGAAATTGAAGACCAAAGAAAAGAGAAAAATTTAGAAAAAGAAAAGGAGGAAGCCACACTTAAGGAACTTGTTGAGTTGAAAAAGGAGAACTTAGAATTAAAGGCTCAAATACAAGAGGATGAGAAATGTAAGACAAAGCTTCTACAAGATCTCTCTGACTTGAAAGATAAGGTTGAAAAGGCAAGGAGAGTTGAAAAAGGTATGGTTGAACAATCAAAGGTAAAAGAGCTAGAATGTGAAAGACTTATTGTTGATCTTGAAGAATTAAAAAGGGAGAACTCAGGATTAAGGGTTCAAGCTCAAGAAGATGAGAAAGAAAAAGCAAAGTTTCTACAAGAACTCACTAACTTCAAAATTAAGGTTGAAGAGGCAAGGAAAATTGAAGAAGGTATGGCTGAAAAATTAAAGACAAAAGATCTAGAGTGTGAAATATTAGAACATGAGATAGTTTCACTAAGGATGGAAGTGAAAGACTCTAAGGACAAGCTACACAAGTTTGAGAAAAATTCAAAGTCCTTGGACAGGATTATCAATGCACAAAGATCATCAGTCACCAAAACAGGACTTAGTTTTGAAGAAGAACAAGGAAAATAGGAAGCAAAAAAAGGAGAGTCAAGCTCAAGCACAAAAGAAGAAGAAGCATCAAAAGAAGAAAGTGAAAGAGAGAGTGAGACTTCTAAGGATAAGTTGGAAAATAGAAAGTTCAACAAGGAAAGGAACAATGCACAAATAAGGAACAAATGGAACAGGAAACAGGATAGGGTAGAAGAGACTAAGAGACCAATGGGGTCAAGGCAAGGTTTCTTCAATGGACGATGCTTCTCATGTCACAGGTTTGGGCACAAGGCTTCACAGTGTAGGACACATGAAAGACAAGAATATGGGAACTTCAGGAATAGGCAATTTTTTCATGGGTATTGCTACTCATGTAATCAGTTTGGTCACAAGGCAATGAATTGTAGGGTTCATGACAGGAATAGATATGGCTTCACCAGGAGAAATTCCAAGATATTTGCACCTCCAAGGAATAATAACATTAAGTGTTATAAGTGCAATAATGATGGGCATACAACAAGGTGGTGTAGAGCAAACATTCCAGAACCAAGCATGAACAAGAATAGGAATATGAATATGGATATGAACCGGAACAAGAACATGGACATGAACAGGAATAGTCAAAGGAATCAGAAGGATAATATGAGAAGGAAAGAGGACAAAGGTAAAGATCAATGTATGCTAGGAGTAGAAATACTCCCACCCCAGAATTAACCACCTCAAGAGGAGGTGGGGGAGGGGCTAAGCTAAGAGACTCATTCTTAGCCCCAAGCCCCAAAGGTGACCCTTTGCCATTGATGTCAAAGGGGAGATATTTGAGTAAGGGGGAGAGATTTGGTTTAAGGAGAGAGCATTGAGTCAGGGGGAGCAATTTCCCAAGGGGAGCAGAATAGGAAAAAGGTCAAGTTTTGGTAAAAGGAATTTGGGTTGCCATCAATGACAAAGGGGGAGATTATTGGACATTTTGAGTAGATGAGTTGTCATTGATGTCAAGAGTGAGTGGTCATTGATGTCAAGATTTCAGCACCAGTGAGTGGCAGTTTCAGTGGGCAACATCAGTTTTAGGTTCTCCAATCAGTGCAAAAGGAGAGTCCATTTTTAGTTGATCAAATCCGGTTCTAGGAGGTCAAGATGAGGTCCAAGGTGAAAAGAAGAAGCCCAAGCAAATAATATTATAATATTTATTTATAATATTATACAGGGAAGTTTAAATTAATTATAAATTAATTAATATAATTTTATTATAAATTAATTTATTAATTAATTTACTTAACTTATAAGTTATTTAAATTAATTATTAATTAATTTTAATATTAATTATATATTAATTTATGGTTATTTTAATAACCCTAAGGTGGGTTATTAAAGTCAAAATTCAAATTTTTGAATTCGACCATCGAGCGTCGACGTGGGAGTCATATGGCAAAGCGTGTATAAAAGGGAGTCCTCCACCTTAGCCTAAAGTCTAACATGCATTTTGAATTAATCCTATGTCATGCAAAAAATGTGTGAATCATCTACGAAAGGAAGAGGGTTTTCATTGGCTTTGAAAGTTCCAAGTGGTAGGTGAAAGAAAAACACCCACTAAGGAAGGTACCTTGGTCACCAAGCATGGGTAGCACAGTTGGCAACCACGATGGAAGCAAAGTGCTAAGGGCAGCAAGTGGCAGAGGTTCGAATCCGTGCAAGTTTCTTTTTGGAAGCATCGATGGTGGACGAAGGAGATAAGAGGAAGGAAGCTTCCCTTCCTTCTCGTGGGTGCCTATAGCCCACATGGTGGGCACCAAAGCGCTAAGGCGCTTGGCGGTTGGGAGACAGTGGTTCAAAACCCGTCGAACCCCATTTTGGGGAAAAGACAAAGGTATGCCCTTTTTGAGTTAGCATCAAAATTTTTGGAGAAATAAAGTTATGCCCTAAAGTTTAAAATAATTTTATTTTATAAGGTTTTAAGGGGAGTTATAAGGTGTTGATAATTATTTTATGTGCTTAATTTTTGTAAGGGGCATTTAAGTGGTAAAGTGTTATATCCTTGATATTTGTGAGTGGTTAGAAAGTTAGAGGGAGTTATAAGGTGTAAAATTTGGATTAAATTTTATTGTACCTTTTGATCAAGAAGAATATCCTTGTGAATATTTTTGAGATAAAATTGTTGTTATCTAAACTTGAATTGGCAAAAGAAGGTTTGGCTATTTTGAGACAAGTTTTGAAGACACTTCTTCATCAATCAAAAAGGTATGGGCACATCTTTCTAGTAAGTGTTTGTTGAGTGTTGTGAATGCTAAGTTGGAGTGAAAAGGATTGGTTGGTAAGCATTATTGAGTGTGTTTTGAATTAATGCTTCAAGGTTTTCTGGAATAGAGGTTAAGGAGAGTAACCTTGTTTGATAAGCATTGTTGTTGAAGTGATTGGTTGAGTGAAGAACTTGAACTAGGGTTTGCAAAGATCATGAGTATCATTGTTATGTGAGATTGTTTGATAAGCATTGTTGTTGAAGTGATTGGTTGAGTGAAGAACTTGAACTAGGATTTGCAAAGATCATGAGTATCATTGTTATGTGAGATTACTTGATAAGCATTGTTGTAAGTGTGAAACATATTGAGTCTCTAACAATTCTCTATATGTTTTTGTGGTAAAAAGAGAGATTGAAAGTGATTGAGCATTGTGGTGAATGTGAAGCATATTGAGTCTCTAACAATTCTCTTTATGTTTCTATGGATATTGGACAAGTTATAGTGAGCACTTGTTGAGAATATTTGAAGCATATTGAGTCTCTAGAGACGAATTATCGATAGATTAGTGTGAGCATTTGGACAAGTTTAGTGAGGATAGAATTGTTGAGCAGATTTGAGGCAAGTCTTAGAGAAGACTTGTAGATAGATTTGTGTGAGCTTTTGTGGAAGCTTACAATACGAGTTTGAGGATAGATATTGAGAGCATATTGGACAAGTTCTAGTGAGGACTTGTTGAGAAGATTTGAGGTAAGTCTTAGAGAAGACTTGTGGATAAATTTGTGTGAGCTTTTGTGGAAGCTTACAATACATATTTGAGGACAGAAATTATTGAGCAGATTGGACAAGTTCTAGAGAGGACTTGTGGATAGATTAGTGTGAGCTTTTGTGTAAGCTTACAAGGCAGATTTGAGATAAGTCTTTGAGAAGACTTGTGAGCAGAGTTGATTGATTGATTTGTTCAAACCTTGAGTTAAGGTTTGGGGCAGATCTAGCAGAGTTGATTTGTGATTGAGTCAAGATTTGTGTTAAGGCTTGAGGACAAATATTGAGGACAAATTTGTGCTAGACCGAAGGACTGTGTTTAGTGTAGATCAAAGGACAAATATTGAGAACATATTTGAGGATAGATTTGGTGTAGATTTGAGGATAGGTTTGTGCCAGAACAAAGACAAATATTGAGAAGATTTGTGTTAGACCAAAGGACTATTTTTAATATAGATCAAGAGAATAGATATTGAGCATATTTGTGCTGAACTGAAGGACTGTGTTTAGTGCAAATTAAGAGGATATAGATTGAGCAGATTTGTGCTAGACTGAAGGACTGTGTTTAGTACATATTTGAGATAGAGATGAGAGCAAGCTTTGGAGGTGATAGAGTATAGAGGATGATAGTCTCTAGTGGATAGAGATCCATTAGCTAGGGTAGTGAGGATAGGTCTTCTGAGTGGGGACAGGAGTCTTTAGTGGATAGAGATCCATTAGCCAATGCAGTGGAGGTAGCAGTTATTCTAGAATATCACCAACTAGAGCTAAGGAGAAAGGAGTTCTCCTATGGATAGATATCCATGAACTTGATTAGGGGATTGGTGTCTCCTTTGGATAGAGGTCCATAAATATTGTAATAGGGAAAGGATTCCCAAAGATATTTGATTGAGAAAATATTAGTGAAATATTTTCTCCGTGGAGTAGCCCACATTGGGTGAACCACGTTAAATTGGTGTCTCTATTGTGTGTGATGATTTGTGCATTTCTTTGGTTACTTATATTGATATTGCCATTGATTATATTGGATAATACTATTTGGGAAAGAAAAGTAAAAAGTGGTCTTATACTATTCACCCCCTCTCAGTATAAGCTTGTGTTCTTCAAAATGATACTAAATGAAGAACGATGGATTTATTTACTGTAATTCTCACTTGAATAATACATCATATGACAAATACAATTGACCTTTTCTATCTTCAAAATACACCAAAAATATAATGAGTAGTATTATAATAATAGCAACAAGAGGATAAGAATGACATATGTGTCTAAAGTCATAATTGTTGTAATATTCTTTCATAGACTCAACCATTTTCAATATTGAAATTATATCTATAACTTCATACAATACCTTCACTTAGAGTTGGTTTGTTTTTTCTTTCGAGCTTTGTTCCCCTACATGGGAATTTTTGTACTAATATTTTGATCCCTTCATGGGCACTGGTTTAATTTTTATTTATGTTCTCCTTAGCCCCTGTGTGGTCTCTCTCTTTCGATTTTTATTTTTCTATTTAACAACCCTTGCATGGGTCTATTTTTTCTCTAGTATGGTTCATGGAGCAACTAGGGTGTAGACACTCTATTTTATGCTTCTCTATGTACTTTTCATAATATGCTTATGTTTTTGGTTTTGGGCACGAGTTAAAATCGATATAATATAATTTCTACCACCTACCAAAAAAAATTAACATGGATCTGATACCACATATTGGTTAAGTCCTAGGTTAAATAAACAAAATTGTCTTTAAGGACAAAGAAAATTCATAATATTCCAAGCAAGACTTAGGTTATGCACAATATTCTCATTAAAATTTACAAGTACTACAAATAACTAGATCAAGCCATGACATAAACACTTTATACTCAAACTAATCTACAGTCATATTCTATTGCAAAAATAAATACAATATTGCAACACTTCTTGATTACATATATCATCCATATATACAAACCTAACATAGTCTCTTCATATTCCTAAGACTTTTCATTGATATGCAACTCTTGGCCTTTCATATTTAGCTATCACATCACCTTCTCTTAATCTCATGGGAGATGTAAGTATTTGATTTTCTTATAGGAAAAATATTTATTAAACTCCTAAATATCAAATGATGGCATAATGCCAAATAATATAATATTATCAAATACATATTGGATTAATTATTTCAAGTTTAAATAATTATGTATTATGTGGGGATTAATCCAACCATTGTTTGTTGGAATTTATGGCTTGAAAGTAATACTAGAATTTTTAAAATTAAACCTTAGAATCATGTACAAGTTTTGAGTCTTATTATTACCTCTCTTATTGAATATTTATATGTATGGTGCTCATTATGGGAAGTGTCAAGTGTTGAAAAAAAGGTATGAGCCTCTTGGTTATGGGATTTGAATGCACATGAAAAGGGTCATTTATGACAATGAAGTTAATACATAAAATATTCATTGATCTATGGTAAAATAAAAATGTTTAGAAGTTGGGTTCATCAATTTTAATTTTGATGGTGCTTTCAATGCAAATCAAATCAAAGTTGTTATAGGTGGTATTTTCAAAATGATGAAGGGAAATTTCTTCTTACTCAAATTATGTTGATCTTCAACTAACAACTACGTAGAGGCTAAGGTACTTCTTGTAGGAATCAAGATTGCTCTTAAGAAAGGATGACTGTATTTTTTTTTAATGGTTGAAAAAGGGGGTTTTGAAAGGGACCCCAAACATTTTACAAAGGAATAAATCTTTTACAAAATATCAATTCAAAATAATGCCATCTCAACAGATATAACTTCATCAGACCAAAAGGAGACAATATCAACAAATATGACCTCAAAAAAATAACAAATAAATGATACCACTAAGACAAATAGTCCGTCACCATGGGATGTATTAAGAAAGAGCTAAGAGCATTGAAGAGGCACACAACTTCAGAAAAAATGCCACTACCACAGAAAACCAGAATACTTAGAAGTTTTAGGATGATCTTGCTCAACAGAGTCAACAATATGCTCAACATCTAAATCCTGAGTGTTTTCATATTTTTGGTTTTTGATGGTGCTAAGCATCTTACTAGCTTGGAGGAGCATAGTCTAGGTAGAGATCAAAAGTTCCCCCATGCTAGCCAAGGAATCAGGATAATATGATAAGATGATAATTCATGATGTGGATGGTAATAGGTGATCCTGGCTAAAATTGCATGCCTTGCTAGCTAAGAAGCCCTAAAAGAAAGGTGACAATGCTAAAGCAATGTGGATTCATTGTTGTTGCTATTATTGAAAAGGTCATGAGTAAAGTTATCATACTAGATGCAAAGAGACTCTTCATCAAGACCAAGGTTGGCTAAGATGTTGGTAGCCTTGTTACCCTCTCTATATATATGCTAAATAATAACATTGTCATATTTACGTAAAAATCTTCTTGGATTTTCTATCATGTTGGAGATACTCCTCTTGAGAGACTTAGTTCCTTTGAGGTTGTTGATGATGTTCAGAGAGTCACACTCAATGATAAGATTATTAAAATGGAGTATGTCAAGGATGAATAATCCTTGGTATAAGTGCTCTGGCTTCAGCCAGATAATTGGTTTGTATACCAATATTCTTTGCAAACACTAGAATGATCTTAGAGAGGTCATCTCTATTGATGTTGCCATAACTAGATTTACCTAAATTTATTTTGGTGGCTCCATATACATTGAATTTGATCCATACAGTAGGGGCAAGAGACCAACTTACATAAGATCTATCAACAAGAGGCGTGTTCGACTAATAAGAAGCACTAGAGAGGTTGAAGGAAGCAATAATCTTGGAATCCAAACCATACCTAGGGGTCTCAAAAGAAGGAACCAAAAGAGCATTTTTTATGGAAGCATTCAAAACCTACAAATGAACAGAGAAGGGGTCATGAGACACACCATTAAAGGCTTTGTTATTTATTCCTAACTATATTTACCAGAGAAAGTGAGGTCGATAGAAGGCCTAAAGAGAACTGAGATGCTATTCAAGGAAAGGATTAAGCCATTGGGAAAATAGATCACAAACTAATTTAGGTTGGGACCATAAAATATATAATGACAAGAAGAGGAAGTACAACACAAAATAAGAGAATGAACACCCAAGGAAAAAATGAGTTGCCAACTCCCAATCAGAAAAACAAAGAAAATAGGAATTAGGGATGACCAAACCTCTAGAAAAGAGGTTATCTACAATCAAGACTTTATTATGGATGGCTAACCAAGAAAATAAGGCAATATTGGGGATAAGTTGTTTGAGCCAAATGAGGCTAGTCAGGAAATAGTTGGTAATAGGTTCATCTAGAATGTGGTAAGCATATTTTATAGAAAAAATGTTGCTATCACTAGCATTCCAAAAGGGGACATCCTATGAGGGGCAACTTGGGATGATGAAGGTCCTGAGAAGGGCATAAAGAAGCCTATTAGTAGTAGTTTGATCAGTGCATAAGCCATTAAGAGGGAAGATCTTCTAAACTCATGATGATGAAGATCCTTGAGTGATAAAACTGAATATATAGATCCCAAAAAGATAATCGATGAGAGGCTTAAGGGTGATAAAACTAGGAATATTGATGAAAGGCTAGTCCTTCAACCAAGGGTCTTCTAAAAATTGAATGTGACTTCCATTACCAAGTCACCATCTAAGGCATTTTCTTAGGATGGATATAGATTTGTTGATAGAATTTTAGAAGGATGATTCGTTTGGAAGGGGGCCTTCATCTAAGAACAAGTTCCTCTGAAGATATTTGCTTTTAATGATATCCACCCAAGAAGTTTTGGTATTGGAAATGATTATCCATCCTTGTTTGGAAATGAGAGCCATATTCATATTTCTCACATTACTAAAGCCTAAGCCACCTTGGCAATTTTTGGAGTAAACTTTATCTCAAGCAACTAAGTGGAATATTTTATTGTTCCCAGTCCCTAACCAGAGGAATCTCCTTTGAATTTGCTCAATTTTTTGTTATATAGAGATCAAATATTTGAATACTAACATGAAGTAAACTGAGATGCTTTGGACGCAATATTGGATAAGAGCAGATTTGGTAGCCTAGTTGAGAAGGGCTCCTTTCCATCCTATGAGATTTTTCACAATTCTTCCAATGACAATATTCAACATATTTTCTATTAGACTTCCTTGGAAGAGGAGATCCAAATAATTGGATGACAAGTCAGAGATCATGCACCCCAATATTCTAGTAATTTTGAGTTGTCTATCAATATGGGTGTTGATGAAGAAAACTTTACTTTTTAATAAGTCTACTTTATATCCAGTAGCTTCTTCATAATAGTTTAGAATGATCTTGATGGTCTTGGCTTAAATAACTGAAGAGAGAGTGGCCAGGATAATATCATCAACAAACTACTGGTCACTAATAAGATGGAGGCTAGAAGATGCCTTAATGCCTAAGATAGCTTTTGAAGAATAAGAAACCTTAAGGTTTCTACCTAGGGACTCAGCTAGGATGATGAAAAGAAATGGAGACATAGGGTCACCTTGCCTTAAGCCCCTGAAGCTCTTAAAGTATCCTACAACAGAACCATTTAGGAGAATGGAGAACAAGCAAAAGAAAGTCACTCTTTTATGAGAGCAATTCAATGTTCATGGAAGCCAAATTGGGTAAGAACAACAAAGATATAAAACCACAAAACTTTTTCAAAGACTTTATTCATGTCAAGCTTGAGGAAGAGGCTAGCTCTTTTGTTGGCAATTTTGGGTACTTTGGGTACATTGCCTTTGCTCAAGTGTATAATTTGTCATTGATGTCAAGAAGCTCTTGAAGGAATTTGATTTGATGTCAAATAATTTGTTTTGTTGAAGGTTACGACACGAAAGTTTCAAAGGTCTTTTGTAAACCCCAAGTTGGTAGGTTTAAAGTTTACAGGTGGATGCATTAGTTTAATGCATTTGGGTCCAGGAGGAAGTTTTTATTTAAATAATTAAAAACCTTGTTAAGTTTCCCTTTAATTATTTTTAAATAAATATTAAATTATTGTTTGCGATGGGTTATCCTAACCCATGGCGCTATGTTTTAAGATTGTGGGCGCTAGCCAAGACCTCCTCATCGACGTCAAGAGCTTATGGTAAAAATGCATATAAATCTCCCTCGATTAAAATTAAGAATTATCCGATCCGCATTTTGAAAAGAGTTGCTCGTTGTGAATTCGTGATCTACTGTTTGACTATGTCTTTGTCGTTTTCGTGAATCTGTTGTTCATTTTTTTTTGTACTCATCGTTTGTCGTAAATCTGCCATAAGGTTTTTGTCTTCGTGTTCACATCAAAAGAAAGGGAGGCACTGTTGTTTTATTTAATCCCTGGCGCAGAAGGAACAAGGCTAACAACGTGAGGTTTAAACCTCATCGGGCACCTTTGGCACATCGGTAGCGGCTAGGCTGTTGGCATGCTACCAGAACAGGAGGTTCCGCATTCGAATAACGTGAAAGGGTTTTTCATCGTGAAGTGGACACAGCGGGTGGTGTTAGAATTTGTGCGGAATTTCTCCATAGCGTGATTTTTTATGTTGGCTAAGGTATTTTTGAAATTAATTTTTGCTAAGTGTATTTTACGGATGGAGGAAGTTTATTAGAGGGAAAAATAGCTTAGGAGTTATAAGGAGTTTAAAGCTTGTTTTATTTTGATAAAAGATTCTTTTGAAGGTGTTGTTTGAAATATCTTATTGCATTCTTATGAGAGATAAATTTTGTTTTTGATAAGACTATAAGGGAGAAATAAGGTGTATAAGGGATAAATTTTTCTTGTAATTTTGAGAGTGCTTTTGGTTGATTATGGAAATGAAAGCATGATGTTTTAAGGTTAAAATTGCTTCTTGTGTGAAGTTGCGAAACCTTAAGTAGGCAGCTTTGAGATTGACATTTCCTTTCATTAAATTGGTAATAATCAAGCTATTCTTTACTTGGTTAAAGTGTTGGGCTTACTCCTTTGTTGATGATTTGAAAAGTTGTTTTGTGCCATTGTGATTTGAGTTGGTGGATGCTTTTTGTTCAGACAATATTGGAGAGAAAAGGAGTTCTACTTGTTTCCTTTTTTAATGTTGATTGTGAAATGCTTCAAGGTTGTTTTTTGAGCTGAATGGTGTTGATTGAACCTTGTTTGATGAGCATTGTTGTTGAAACCCTAATTGATGGTGAAAATAACATGAGTATCATTGTTATGTGATTCTTTGCATAGTTGGAAATTGTTGGGGTTTCATGTTCTTGAAAGAAAGAATTCTATCCTATCCATTTCAGATATTGAGTTGAGTTTTTAGATTTGAGATTGAGTTTGAGCTAAGTTGATTTGAGTTGAGTTTTGAGATTGGGAGTTGAGTATATAACATATTGATTCTCTAACAATTCTCTTTATGCTTATATGAGTTTGACAAATCACATTGGGTCTCTAACAATTCACCTTGTGATTTCCTACTAAGAAAGTTTTTTTCTTGGTGAGCTTGCTGAGTTTTGGACAGGTTTTGGTGGGGACATGTGAGCAGTTTTGGACAGGTTCCGGTGGGTACTTGTGATCATATTTGGACAGGTCCTAGCAGAGGACTTGTGAGCTGAGTTTGATAGTTCTATCAGAGAACTTGAGGATAGAGGTGCACTGGTTCTTTGAGAAGAACTTGAGGACATATTTGGCAAGTCTTTGAGAAGGCTTGTGTGCAGAGGATTGATTTGTTCAAGAGTTGGACAAATCTGACAGACAAAGGAAGACTTGTACTAGACCGACTGACTGTGTTTGGTACAGGTTGCTGAGCTGCTGTGGACATGATCATAGAATGCAAAGGTCTCTTAACATTGAGGACAGGAGGTCTTCGATGGAAAGGAGTTCCACGTGCTAGCAAGAGGTAGAGGTAGTTGATCTTCTCAAGGATCATTTCCAAAGTAGAGGGGAAGTTATATCCTTTGAGCAGAGGCTCATAAATTCTGATTGGGGGAAGGTATCTCCTTTGGGCCAAGGCTCATAAACATTGTAATTGGGAAGGATTCCCAAAGAACTTTGAGATAACTTTTAGAGAAAAGTTTTGTGGACGTAGCCCAACCATTTTGGGTGAACCACATTAAAATTGGTGTCACTTTGTGGATGATATTGTGCATTGCTTTGATATTGCTTTGGGTATATTGCTTTACTGTTTTGAAGTATAAAGGAAAAAATAAAAAGAGGTCTTATACTGTTCACCCCCCCTCTCAGTATAAGCTTGTGTTCTTCATCTTTTGCTTTTGAAGACCGAATGGATGAGCTCGTGGATGGTGATAACACCATTAGTAATGAGCTTACCCTAAATTGAGCTTCCTTGGTAAGGATCAATGATTATAGATAGGAATTCTTTCAACCTATTGGAAATTACTTTGGATATGATATTGTAGATGATATTGCATAGGCTAATGGGCCAAAAAGTCCAATAGAGATCGACAAAGGTGGGACATCAGGATCAAATCAAGAAATGTAGAATTGACATCTTTAGGTAAGGATTTATTTATTTGGACTTATTGAATGGCCTCCATGAGGTCTTGGAAAATAATATCCTAAAAACACTAGAATAATCTGGGAGGAAACCCGTCAGGACCATGGGCTTTATCAGTAGCCATAGAAAAAGGACCTCTTCGATTTCTTCTTGGAAAAAGGTTTGAATAAGTTTAATGTTGAAATTTGAAGTAATGAGGCACGAGATATTTTAGAGAAGGACATTTGAGGCTTGATCTGGGCAAGGATGACAAGTTCCCAAGATGCCTTCAAAATAGGTGACTACCTCAGCTTTGGTCTCCAAGACGTTGGTAATAGATCCATCATTCTTGAGTAGTTTTCTTATCTTGTTGGAGCTTCTATGTTTGAGAGTTGAGGTATAAAAATATATTATGTTGGAGTCATCCTCCTTGAGCTATAGAGATCTAAATTTTTGTCCCCATAAGACTTATTCCTTGGCAAGGATGTTATGAAATTCTAATAGAAGATCTTTCTCTTTGAGTCTAATTTTAGGAATCAATATATCAGATTGAACATATTCTTCGATAGTTTTGAGTTGGCTCAGAATGTATTGTTTACAATCAAAGATATTACCAAACACCTATTTTTCTAGATTCTAAGGTTATATTTAATAAAGCGTAATTTCCTAGCAATTTGGAAAATATGTGGGTCTGAAAAACTTTTACTCCACCAATTTTCTATTTTGTCTTTGATATCTAGATGTCTAAGCCACATCGAATCAAAATAGAAGGGAGTCTTAAAGGAAGAGGTTGGCTTGAGACATTTAAAAACCATAGGATTGCGATCGAAACCAATTCTAGGGAGAAAATGAAGGGTAGCATCACTGAATAGATGAACAGATCTTTTGGATAAGAGAAATTTGTCCAGTCTCATTTGGATGAGTTGAATTTGATTCTCCTATTGCTCCAAGTGAACCTATTTCCTTTTAGATGAATGTCCATCAATTCATTACTGTCGATGAAATTCATAAATTCCTCATGGCATCTTGGAGTTATGGGAGTGCCCCACTTTTATCAAATGGATACAAAGGATAGTTGAAATCCCCTGCAAGCATCCAGGCTTCATTTTGAAAAATATTTCTTATTTTTCTTAGAGTATTTCATAAAGCTAAATGACCTTGAGGACTATTATGAGCATAGATGTTTGAGTGAACCCAACTAGCTTTAGAGTCCTTGCAGAAAAAAAAAAGATGTTAGTGATTTTTTTCAGAAGAAGAAAGGAGTTTGCCTTCACTTTTGGTTGGATCCCACAAATAAAGGAGGCCTTCGAAAGTGCCATAGGATGGGTTGGCAATGAATTCGCAATTTCTCCAAACTTGATTTCTTGGAGCAACATAATACAAGGTCTAAGTTCATTCCTCATGGATGAGATCAAGTGTTGTTCGGTTAGTCCATTGAGACCTCTCACATTCCAGGAGAGGATATTCATTTAAAATTATTGGTGGAAGATTCCCCCCACCCTATTCTAGGGTTGGGGTGGTTTGGATATCTTTCCATAATCCTCATAAAAGTCTTTGATTGCCTAGTCTACCAAGGAAGAATGGATGGTGGACTAAGTACCATTTACAATTTCTTCTTCAATTTCTTTCTTTCTGAGTTCTTGATTAGAAGGTCTACCCTTCTTCTTGTCACTGCCAAGATCAGTAGATAGTTTACTTTGGCTCCTGGTAATCAACTTAAGAGGACTATATTTAAGTTTAGATGAGTTCAAAAATTATTATTATTATTAATGCTATAAAAAATGGATGCAAGGTTTGAATAAAAATAGCTTTATTTTTATGTCCAACTATTTTTAGAGGTATCATCTTGAAAATATCAACATATATATAAAGAAGAAAATAAGGTGCAAATAACATAATCAATCCTAGTATTGATCTTCATCTTAGCAAAATTTAATAATTAATTGAGAAAGATTTTATCTCTTAATATAAGAGATATCAATTGCAAAGACAACAATCTAAGAAATATAAAAAAATATTGGTAGAAAATCAAAATAAATATAATCTAATTGAACTAACAACATATAAAATGTTTTCTTATTTTAATGGTAGTGGACCAAAATGAAACCAAACAAAAATTATTAAAAAATTATTATAAATGTTATATCTTAGTTTTGAAAATCACAATGGATGTTATAATATTTATGTTTTAGACAAACCTCTTTTAAATTTTAAAGAGGGTATGAAACTTCATTAGACATTTCATTATATTTCAAGTGTGAAATATCCCTTAATTCATTCAAACTAAAACCAAAATAAAAATCATAACTTAAACTATCATCACTAAACAATGCTATAATAATATACCAAAAACACAATAAAGTATTTATTTTTGTGTTGTGAAGTCTAGCAAAGTACAACGGGTGACATAACTAGGGCCATACTCCCTAGGGGCATAATGTGGACTTTCCTCCCCATGATTTGAAGTTGGGTAGTCCTCTCGTGATTTGAACTTGATAGTTTGAATAATAGTTGTCCAACGACAGACCACCATGGTGTCCTTACGGGACAATAAACAGTTTTTAAATTTACAACTTAATTTACTTGAAGAGTTTATTTGTTGCAACCATAAATTAAATTGATATCTAAACTCATATTTAACATTTATTTAATTGGATGAAGTCAACATAATTTTACCTTAAAATTTAAACTTAAATCTCTTTATTATTTTTTCCTCAAAATTTTGTAATTTTTATTTCTGAGTTAAGAAAAAATTATAATACTACAAACAATAAACTATATACTTTATATATTTAAGATTATTTGAACAACATTACATCATCTTGAAAACATAACTTACCCCTGAAAAGGGAAAGGGGAGTATATAGATCATTATGTTCAAAACTGCATTACATTATTTCAAATAATTTTAATATATATTTTTTAAGTTTGTGTAGAAACACTTCAATGATATGATATTGGAAAGTTTCATTTTCGTTTGAATCATAGAGAGATTGAGATTTCATTTCAGTTACGTTAGTTTGAATCACAAAGAGAAAGGAAAGTTCCTTATTATTATACCTTTTAATTTCGTTACCTTAATTTGAATCACAAGAAAAAAAAACCTCCTTTACTATCACCTGTTATACTTAACTTGTTTTCAACAAAAAAAAATATATATATATCATTTTTAAACAATACTAATATATTTACGTCATGGGTGACGCTAACATTAAATTGACAAATATATATCATTTTAATAAAAAGCCTTAGAAATTAATTGTTGAAACATTGCACTTAGACGTGAAGAAGATGAAGACATGAGCGTCAAAACAAATTAACAAATAATTTTTTTATAGTTGAAATTGAACATTGTGGAGATCTTTGCTGGTTTGACCATTACTTACCTCTAAAGTTGTACCTAGTACCAAGGATTCTATGGTTTCAACCCTAAGATTTAGTTTGACATTGCAATTTGTTATGTTTTTCAAACTGTTTACAAAAGTCAAGAAATTTTCTTAAAAGAACCATGCCAATACCTTAACAAATTGATTTATTTATTATTGAAATTGAACATTATGGATACTTTGCTGGTGACCATAAGAAATGATTTTTTATAGTTGAAATTGAGCATTATGCTGGTTTGAACATAATTTACCTCAAAAGCTATACTTAGCACCAAGGATTTTGTGGTGTCACCCCTAAGATTTAGGTTGGCATTGCAATTTGTCATATTTTTATAACTGTCTACAAAAGTCAGAAATTTACTCAAAAGAACCCTGCCAATACCTTAACAAATGATTTTTTATAGTTGAATTTGAACATTACGGAGACCTTTGCTGGTTTGACCATAACTTGCCTCTAAAGTTGTACTTAGTACCAAGGATTCTATGGTTTCACCCCTAAGATTTCGTTTGACATCGCAATTTATCATGTTTTTGAAATTTTCTAGAAGAACCCTGCCAATACCTTAAGAATCCCACCGCAAGAGTATGTTGTCTAGTGGTGGTTAAGTTTTGGTAGAGTGACTAAAGAATATTTGTGATGAAAATATTGAAAGTTAAAATATTTTAAAATTTAATAATATTTTTAAATTTTAGGTTTTTATTTATTTATATAATATATTAAAAAGAAAGGGAGATTTTACATTGTAAATTTCGTTTCAAAGTTTAAATATTGGGTTTCGTTGATCAAACGTTTGTTTCTTTTTTGGTGTTTTCAACAGCGTAAAAGGTTTAAAATGATCATGGCATGGTGGTTATAGGGGACGGACTGCGTGAAGATCAGTGTGGGAGCTTCCAGGACGGACAACGCAGAATAATGTGACGGTCATAAAAGTCGGATAGCCTGCCAAAATTCGTGGCGGCTATCATTTCCACCATGTAAAAAAAAATGTAAACTTCATCTACAAGAAATTTAACATGCAACAAGTATAATTAATCACTTGAGTCATATTTTAATTCTTAAATTTGCATACTTAAGTTCTTTTTGTGTGAT
This sequence comes from Wollemia nobilis, assembly GCA_028583015.1. Lineage (NCBI taxonomy): Eukaryota > Viridiplantae > Streptophyta > Pinopsida > Araucariales > Araucariaceae > Wollemia > Wollemia nobilis. Next base: position 2,799,524 of record JAQPPZ010016381.1, read on the forward strand.
CCTTTAGTTTGTAACCTCTCATGTTCAAACTTAATGCTAAGGTAACGTGAGGAACCAAAACTGTAGACACCTAAAAAAGGTCAAATTAACATTTGTCTAAGGTCAACAATTAATAATCCTTCCAAATATCCCAATAATTTAAAATTTGGACACAATAACCTTAGAAATATCAAATCAGCCCTTCTAGCCCATTTTGCACACTAAGCCCCATCCTACACCTAGTCCATGGTCACCATGTGACTGTTCTATTCCTTTAGACTATGTGCACATTCCCCTAGTCTACCTTTTGACTTTAAGATAGGTCCACCTCACCATAGCCTAGTCTAACCCCTATTCTCCATATCCCCATGCACCCACACAAATCCCCATGCTCTTTAAAGGATTTGGGTGGGGTGAGGAATCTCCTCACCCAAGGGTATTAATGAGGTATGGTGTGCATATAACACTTGAGTGGGGTGAGGACTCTCCCCACCCAAGGATATTAATGAGGCATGGTGCACACCATGCCCATTTGACCATCCACCTTGGAAAACCTAGATTTTCCTCCCCTCACCCAAGCCACTTGGCTACCATGTCATGTCCACCTCACTACCCCCTAATCCTTCCCAAGATTCTATAAATACCCCCTATTTCTTTCATTTGAACATGAGTGTGAGATTACATACCAAAAATTTACCAAAATTTAGTTAGAATCCTCTTGTGTGCACAACACTTGCTTGCATATCAACCATGGATAACATTGTAGACCTCCATTTGCATACATCTATTTTGTAAAACTGCTCATAGGTGGAAGCTCCAAGCGACTCTAAACTTAGACCGGAGGTTTTTGACACCATACCAAAGGTTTCCTAAAGATTTCATCAAATTTTAGATAACACATGCTCAATTGCCCATCCCTAGGTAGTTCATAGTTAGAACCACCTAACCTTGGGTAGTTTCCTCTCAGGATTAGTGACAATCAAAAACTTGACCTCTGATAACCTATAGAACTTCCTCTTGAAGATTCACTACAATTTGAGCAGCATAGGATCAACTGCCTATCCCTAGGTGATTCACACTAACAATTGCCCACCATCGAGCGGTTGACCATATGGGACCAGACAGTCAGAAATCCAACAACTATAGAGGTGAGAAGGGGATTTTGGACACTCATTCAACCAAGGGTTGTCATTGAGCACAAAAAATCCCACCCACATTTTGAGGTGGTCTAGAATAATTTTGGTACCATTACATTTATATTTGTAAAGGGGATACTCCACCTTGGAAACTCTTCTTGTAGCCCATGGGGCATTGTAATCGCATGTATTATAACATCTATTATAATGAATAAAATGACTCATTTTCTATTCCACATTTTTGAGATCAAAGTGGGACCTTCTAACCTTTGATCACACATGGTATTTTCTACTTTTTATGTTATAGAAATTGTCTTTTTTATCATCCTTTATTTAATGATTTGCCTTATGTGTTCTTTTTAGTTTTTTGTAAAATCTTGCTCACATTTTATGTCTTTTGTCTATATTTTCAAGTTCAAAACCATCCAAAAACTATTCAAACTGGGGCCCATATAGGTTGGTCCCACATCGTTTTCCATCAATACTAATCACCCATCGCTAGGCAGTGAACAGTTTCAACCGCCTAGGCCTAGGCGGTTCATAGTCCTAGCTGTCCCTATGTGGGTGGTTCTTTGTTGTTGCTCTGAAATGAGGTCCAACTGTTAGGCACCCAACTTCACATAGCACATCAAAATAGTTTAAGGTGAGTATAAGTCCTTACTACCTTATCATATGTCATCCTTGTCACTAAAGCACCTTCTTAGGCCACATTAACTAATTTGGGGGTGCCCAAAGGTATCACACCTTCCCCAATCAATCATTTTGTCCATTTGTTTATTTTATTGCTTTCCTTGCAAGTCTAATGCATTTGCTAGTTAGGTTTTCTTTTTTCTAGATTAAACAACTTTCAAATTGCTTCTTATACTTTTGTTAGTTAGTCTTTGTTACCTTGGTCATTTATTCCCTTTTGTATTTCTTGACTATTCTGCTTGTTGGATTTGCAAGAAAATCTACCAAACTAACCCTCTAAAACATAGAAACCAAACACAATAGAATTAGCAAACCAAAAATACCTCCCATACCTATGATTGGATAATTTTGACTGTGAATCAATTGGGGTCTGATGGTTGTGGTCATAGAGCTTGTTTTAGACATAATATGTGCAATGGACCCTATCTGTTTCCAGAAAGCATTGGGTCTCAGATAGGTGTTCTTGTGTTCTACTTGTAGTCTAATTTCATGAAATCAAATGTAATCTATGGCTTTTCACTTTGATTATCAATGTAACTGATATTAGCCTTGGATAAAATTTAGAAAAGTCTATCTCACTATCCATATGCTCTCCTCTCATGCTAAAATGTGATCTTGAGGATCAAAATGGTGGAAGAAGCTTTTGAGATCAAGGAACTTGCATTTGCTTGCTAGAACTTTATTATCCACACTAAATAGAAGACTTGGCCTATGTATTCTATCTCCTCACACCTTAGGGTGATCTTGGAGATTTAAAATGGGTCATTTCTTCTAGGTTAACAAAACCCTCATCACATCTCACATTTAAGTGAAAGATTTAACCTCGTATGCTCTCTCCTAGTTCCTAAGGGCGATCTTGGAAATAAAAAGAGAGTCATTCCTTCTAAGTCAAAGAACACCACATAATTGCATATATATCACATTAAGAGGTCCCTCACCCCTTGTATGCTCTTCCCTAAGATCTTGTGTGATCTTAGGAATCAAAAGTGAGTGCATCACCTCAAGTCAAGGAACATCATAATTTCTTTGGTTTCTTAGATTAGCTTTTACTTCAAGCATTTCATCACTTTCCTAGATTAGATTTTATTCCCTACATTTCTTTGCTTTACTAAATTAGTTTTTATTTTCAAGCATTTCATCACTTTCCTAGATTAGATTTTATTTACTTCATTTCTTTGCTTTCCTAGATTAGTTTTTATTTTAAGCAATTCATCACTTCCATAGAGTATATTTTACTTCATGCATCTTTCTCACTTTCTTATATTAGGTTCCCTTCAAGCCCTTTCTTGCTCTCTTAGATTAGGTTTCTTTCAAGCACTTTCTTACTCTCTTAGATTAGCTTTTCCTTCATATACTTTCTTGCTTTATTAGATTAGTCTTAATTTCATGTAGTTTTCTCACCTTTGTTAATTTAGATTTCCTTTCTAGCATTGTTATTTGATTTCCTTAATATAAATCTCTCTTTATTGCTTTGTCATTTTTTTTCCTTGGTGTAGTTTACTTCCAAACATCATTTTCTTTCAAGTCTCACATCTTCATTTCTTTAGCATAGTATTCTCTTCTTCTTTCTCACTAGCATGGGTTTATTTGTTTGCTTGATTTGCATAGGAGTATTGTATTTCTTTCTTAGACTAGGTTGTCTTTTCAAAGTATATTTTCTTTAGGTAGTTTCCTTTCTTGTCATTTTATTTCAGTAAGTTACATTTCATTTCCTAGATAGAATTTTATTTCATTGCATCTTAAATGGAAAAGAGAATTCTTAGATTAGGATCTACCGCATTGCATTTAGTTTAGGAAAAGTTTGCACTTGTATCCTTAGGATAGTCTTGTTTGTGCATCATAGTTAGGCATATTTGAAAAGAAAACCTAAAAAACAATCAATCCCATATACATTTCATGACACATTGCAAGCCAATCGATGATATTGGAATTCATCCCTAACCATCTATTGTCCCTTTAGAAACCAATATATAGTGCACAAAGTCTCCTATATATCATCACTAGGAAGCTGACTACTCTTAGGATTAGCTTGGGGTGGTCTGAGGTTAAATGCCCTTGCTCATAGGGCTAAATAATTAGTGAGTGTGCAACTGTCATTTTTGACTAAGCCCACCCAAGGGTGAAGCAAAATCTAACTAGATCAATGCAGGTTTTTGACAACACCATCTCTTATACCCTCTAAAAAGGGTACTATAGGTCTTTTTACCTTTTAGGTACCCTAAGCCACTCCTGCCTTAGGAATATTTTGGTTGTTTATGCATAGCTTCTCCCAATGTAATCTTGGGTATATTGTGGAGCGTGCATAAATACACCTTGTAGCTCTCCTTGATCCAAATTTTGTAGACCTCAAGGATAGGTAACATCAAAACACACAAAAACAACAAAAAAAAATCAAAATAACAAAAAAAACCAAACAAAAATCAAAACTTAAGCAACACCAAACATCAGAATAGATCTTAATCAAATACCTTCCTCTTAACTATTTATCGTATGCTTGTTTATTTGTGTCGATATCACATTATTCAATAAAAATGCTCATAAAATAGAAAAATATCAAAAATAGTAGCAAACCATCTCCCTATCACCTATTTCTATCACCATAACCCCTATAAACTATCTCTAGAAGCAACTTCTTAGGCACATATAGTTCCACATAGGACCACCTAGGCAAGTGTGATTCATAGTCAGAACCACCTAGGTAGGTATAATTCCCTCTAGATTTGGATTATATCACCCCCTTCCTGTACCCTTTGCTTTGATACCTCTTGTTCTATCTCTAACTGCTTATGGTTGTAACTAGAAGTCAAGCTAGAACATAGACACAACCTTTCATGGACCACTCTAATATGATACCTCACCCTTTGATGACTCCTCCAACCCATCCAGAGGAGGCACCCTTCATACTTCCTGGTAGCCTATAAACCATACCTCATGTCCCTTACCGAAGTGGCATGGGCCATACTAGACCCTTGTACTGTGACCAAGGTCTCATGTATCAACCCACCCACATGACCTTACTTGAGACCCCCAACGATGGGACCACTTCATATTACTCATACCCATCATCCTACACTATGACCCTAATGTCATTTACACTTACACTACCCATATCCTCTAATATTCGCCTCCAAATTTTCCTATTTCGTATCTGTAGACACCCAAAAGTCGCACATTGTTCCTCTCCTCATCTTCACAATCAATCAATTTGCAAAACCTTTGAAAATTGCATAAATTGGCTCAAAATACTATTCATTTATCAAAATCACTATTCATCATCCTTAGCCCCCTTGGGCTAGCTAAGACCCTTCCTACGCTTAATCATGGGTCCTCATGTGACCTCCATCATAACTCAACTAAGGTTGAATTCTTTACCATGGTCAAAAAGCACTTTATGGTCAAAAGTCAACCTTTTTGGTCAAGTCTTGTATTATGGCTAAATTACATGCTTAATTAGATCTAATCATTATTTAATATAATATTGCCACCTCACCAGTCTACTTTGACTAGCCTAGCCTTGCCACCTCTCATCCAGATATTTATCCACCTCACATTCCCCTAGGTCATAAATGAGAAATTGATACTTTTACACATAAAAAGTAATTCTAAATTAGAAGATATTTGCAAAAAGGTTTCAATAAATGCCACTTGGAGTCTTTCCTCCAGGTCATTATGACTAGTAGATGGGTGAGGGATTATCTCACCCAATTTCATTTATGATCTAGGACACCTCAAGGGACACGTATTAGGTGGACACCTCACTACATACACCTCATAAGGGACACCTCATCCCCTCCCCTAGTCTTGGATAAGTCTATAAGTAGAAGGCCATTTCACCATTTTAGGGATTCCAACTTTAGCTTACAAAAACTCTACATAAATCACTCCAGACATATAGCATCCATCACACCCACATAGAAATAGTATTTTTGTCATATCCATAACATTCCTTGTGATCTAGACAGGTTATCAACATAAAAAAGATAATTTTTTAAGGTGACCTGTTGAATAAAAAAAGAAGCAGCAACATCAAAAAAGCCCAAAAATCATATTGTGCAAGTTTGACCAAAAAAATTCAGGTTTGCACGCTCCCATGCGAACTTCCTAGATCAAAACAAGTTCACACCCACCCATGCAAACCTTTGCTAAAATAAAATAAAGTACATTAAATAGATAAATATGTCTTAGTTTAGGGTTTCATTCTATTTTTCTTAATGTATTTCATGTTCTAAGCTAGTTTAAAGAGTCTTTATCTTCATAAACATGGGGTTTTACTGAGGCAGGTCCCTTATCGCTCTAATTAGACTTTGTAGGAACAACAGATACAAGGAACACATCAAACCAGTGGTGGCTCATGAGGAAGAAGCTCACCTACACTAAGGAATGTTCAAAAGAGAGATCTTGTTGTCTTTGGAACACATCTAAGAGGGTTTCCTTTGGAAAGATCCAATTGTAGCCTTTAGGGCAAGGATTGTAAAAAGGAAATTTTAACCTGTAACCTCTTTTTCATTTCAATAACAAAGTAGTGGATCACTATAATTTTGAATGAAGGACTGTGGTGTAATTGTCTCTTTTGCATGATTTCATTCTGGCAAACCCAGTGGGACTCCCACCAAGCATTACTTTAATAACGTCATCTAACATGTCTTGTGGACTATTTTTGTTTGGTAGGTAGTTGTCAAATTTGAATAAATCCCACATCAAATACCCTGAGGTACAGTTTAGGCCACGTCATAAAAGGTCATTGGTGCACCAACGAGATTCAAGAGGTTAGAGAGTACACACTTGGGCAAGTGAACTTCCTAATCTACCTCAAAATTGGTCCCTAAAGCATAAGTATCGATTTGACACACCCCAAAAACTGGTAAGGTAAGTCAAGTGAGGTTAAAATCCTCATGTTCCTAGGGATTGCATACCCCCATACATAGATCCCAAACCACCTCTCGCCAAGTTGTATTCAAGGTTAAATCATTCCTTGTATTTTTGTGCAGCACTTAGTTAGTTTTAATTCCCAGTAATTTGCTTATTCAAAGCGTATGCATGATATCTAGAGATTTTGTGTTTCCATTGTATAAATATTTAACTTTTGTCTCTTTTCTATGTAGGTAACTGTTCCAAGAATATCTAAAAATTGAAGAAAAATCACTAAGATCACAAAACAAATCATCCCCATTCTTAGTGCCAAGTTTGCACAGTCTCGTGTGAACTTCTAAGAAGAGGATAGGTTCACACCTAGGGGTACGAACTTACCACATAGACATAGCCTTGAAACAAGAGAGAAATAGAGGACTCTGCATGCACCATGATATAGGTATTGTTCTAGTATGATGTTCATCTTTACATTTTGAGGTTAATATTATCATTTGGGTTATCATTTGACCTTTCGCATACATTTGGTTGTTTTAGTTAGTCTTTAAAATTGCTTTCTAGACTAGTTTCAATTCTTGTCATTTCAATTCCAAAAGGATTAGCTTAATTTAATTTCACGATGACGCACTTAAAATTTAATTTCATGAGGATGCACTTAAACTAGATTTTAATTCCAAAAGCATCTTAATCTAGATTTCAATCCCAAAAGAATCATAATCTAGATTTCAATTCCAAAAACATCCTAATCTAGATTTCAATTCCACAAGCATCCTAATCTATATTTCAATTCCATAAGCATATTAATCTAGATTTCAATTCCATAAGCATCTTAATATAGATTTCAATTCAAAAAGGTATCTTAGTTTAGATTTATTTTGAAAAGGCACTTAGAGTAGCTTTGCTTCTGAAATAGTTTACGCCAAACACACACCCACACACTCACGTAACATACACAGTGTAAGGATTGGATTTCATCACCAATCCCCACTCAAACTGGTGACATGATTTCATCTCCTTACACCAGTTTAGCCCTATTTAGTTACCATAGTATCCACCAGGAGTGATCGACCGACATTAATCCTCAAGCGATCCTCCACTTTCGAGTGTTGGTTATCCATATTTAATCACTGGAAGGTACCTTCGAAGTGGGTAGTTTTAGAAAGATCCTTTACCACAAGGATTCTAAAATAATTAGTGGGTGAAACTAATCATTACTATGTATAACTTAAACATAAGAGTTAAGTGAAAGCATGGGTATGTCAGTAGCAACACATTGATAGTGTGACCTATTTTCATGAGAGTATATTGACTCATTTGAGTATCTTGAGTCTCCTCCTTTGTATACCATTTTACTGTACCGGATTCCATCTTGGTTGCCATTCTTCTATTGGAAACATAGTTCTATTCTACACACCTTTGGATGTTGTAGGAGGTTCTATGCTATGAAATACTTGTTTCAAGTAGAATTCACCCATTCCTATGGTTTGTTCTTAGGACGGATACAATACTCTCATCAAAACACATGAAAATAAAAAATATTTGCTTATTTTTGAGTCTCAAAAAGTGGTTACAACATCATATCACATTGCTCACAACTGACTTGCTTGGTTGTCCCATAGTTTCATTTCCATGCAGCATTGCATAGTCTATTTTCAGGTGGTTTGCACCCCCCTTTGTGAACTCCTTGGGTATAGATAAGTTCATACCCCACCATGTGAACCTAGATTCCAAGATACAAAATTGCATAGAAAGTGATACATAGCACATAGAAGATCCCACACAGCATAAATCCACCCTCTGTTCATGTTTTCTTGAGGATTGCACGCCCCTGTGCGAACTTCTAGGTATAGAAGAAATTTTCACCTCATGCGAAACTATTTTCTAGGTCATAGAATATCACCAAAATTTTTACAAAACACATAAATACACCACATAACACAAATCCATCATCTGTCTCTATTTTCCTAAAGTTTGCACCCCTATGCAAATTTTTAGGTACAAAATAAGTTTGCACCCCATCATGCAAACCTATGTAAGTGTCAGAGTTAATCACAGAGCTTTTCAAAGCCCAAATCCCACACTTTTTAGCTATTACTGCACTAGCACACACTACCATGCCTATTACATATAGTTATACGCGTGAGGTGATGCGTAGTCATTATACACATCATTAATTCTCAATGAATTTGTCAATCCAGGGCAGTGTACAAGGCTATCTATGGAAGAAGGGGTGAACAGGGTTATAACTTAGGTCAATCTGGAGCAACAGGTCTTATTGGTGAAACCGATTGTGTGGGGGATTTAGGACATTCCTATCTCTAAATTGCATAAATTAAACCTTAATCTAAGTTGCAAAAATGGAAACTAATCATTAACTACAGAAATGAAATCCTAATTACAATTGCAGAATGAGACCTAATTATGTTGCAGAAATAATAGTTGCAGAATTAGAAGTCTGATTATAATTGTAGAAAGGAAATCTATTTACTTTTGCAGCAATGGAAACCTAATTATAGCATGGAAATGAAACCCTGTCAAGGCTCTGTAATAGAAGGTTGTCAATCTTCTGTGCAGGGGTTGACAACAAAACATAAAATGCAAGAAATTACAGAAAATAGTAAATTCTGGAAATGACAGTCTGCAATAAATTGAAAGCTTTGCTGAAAGTGGAGATTACAACCAAACCATTAATCACAAGATTAATCTAAACATAAAATAAGCTAATATTGCAAATACCATTAGTTGTTTACAAAGGAATGAAATGACAAGTTCTACAACTCATTCTGCTGCAACAAAATCAGAATAAAAACCTATTGTTAGTCCTCCTCCTAGGTCTGGAAGTGGCCAGCCTCCTTGTCCAGAAGAAGGTATGAGTCTCTCTCTCTCTAGATCTTACTCACACTCATTTACAAGCAATATGAAATAGAAATAGTACACTTTATTGATTCAAGAACATGATTACAATAATTCTGTTGAAAACCTGTTACAGGACTGTAACAAATCACTTTTCTGATTATTGCCTATTTTCTCCTATATTTCTCTACTCTCTGCTTTCTCTATCCTCTACTAGCTCAACCTGAATGGGAGCCATATTTATAGATGTCCTAAGATCTACTGACAACTGAGAATATCTCAAAAGATCTAATCCTATTATGCTGCAACAATTCCTGGTTTTATCCTAGAAGAAGATCAAACTTGATCTTTCCATAAATGGTGGCTTTGGTCGGCAAGGACGACAAAGTCAGATGGGAGATATTTTCCCTTACCCTTTTCAATATTTATTTCCCTTTTTCCAGCGTCAAAAATTGGTCAACAAGTCAAAAAGCACATTCTGTTTTCATTCCGAAGATAAGTGGCTCATTCCGAAGAGACTGCAATTCTCATTCCGAAGATCCGCTCATTTCGAAGACACTGTGTTTTCTCATTCTGAAGATATCTGTTCATTTCGAAGAGACTTCGGAATGAACAAATGTGTGCTCTTTAAATGATTTCCTCTGCATTTCTCATGTGGGTTATTTCTCAGGATCAGATTCCAATGGTCTTCATCTCTTTCCATATGTGAATTCCATGCCTTGCCATTCATTGGCAGCTGGCTAGAATTTACATGGGAAAAACTAGTTTTTGTTGCACAGTAATAGTTTACTTGCATTGTTGCCAGATTTAGGTAAAATAAATGCTTGAGACATATCAAAACATGATTAGTGAAATGCTGCTATCAACCTAAGCATATCTCATTTAGCAAGTCATAACAAAACAACATAAAACTTATGCAAAAAGCTATAAAAATCAGAATATAGTATTTCAGATACATTTATCATGCAAATAGTTAATACACAACATATTGAATTAACTTAACTAGCATATTAGATTAAACATAAGAGTTTGTAGGCAATTTTAGTGTTCAAAACATGTTATGATTGAGGCATTTCCAGGCCTCATCATTTTCCCCCAACTTATATTAATGCATGTCCTCATGCATTCTGTTGGGCTATGGAATCACATATGTCCATGTTCAAATTCCATGACCTGTAGAACAACTTCTTGCCTATATAATACCCCCTATTCTCCTGAAGGTTCCTGAGCCATTCTTCAAACTGTTCATCAGGTTGGGCATCTTCTTCAAAGTAGAATGGAACTGGAGTGATGATGGTTGGAGGCCTAAATCTGAGACCTATCCAATGATGTTGCATGATTTCAATCAACTGTATTACTCCTTCTACCCTTCTTCTGGACCATTCTAAGTTGATGGGGGAGATGGGTTCTCTTTTATGTAAAGACATGGAAAGTTTAGCCCATCTATTTCTACAGACTGATAATGCTGGCACAAAATTGTCATTACAAAAATTTTGGAATCTGGTCACACAGTCCCTCAAGTTTGTCAAGTACATTCTCTTTACATCATCCCTGTTCATCATGGTGAAGTGTTGTCTGGTGATAATTGGGTGATTTGGCTGAATTGCTCTGACTAACAATTCAGCTCTTGTTTCAATTTCTTTATTCTGCCTTTTCTCCTGGTCCCAATAAAACTGATTCTGCAAGGTGGACATGAATGCCCTCAATTGAACATCTCCAATGTAGATTTGAGGATGAAATTCTACTTCTTCTGGAATAAAGAAGCTATGTAAAAATAGTTCACATAGGAGATTTTTCTGCTCAATAGGGCTGTCAAAATATGCTTCCAAGAAATCTGTAGTTGTGTCCAATTTATATGGGAGACCTGAGCTAATCCTCATGACCTGCCATCTGAGGTATTTCTCCTTCAGAATAAGACTGTAAAATTTGGCTGGCCGTCTGAATTGGACTAAAAATTCAGCAATTTGACATAAATCAGACACTTTTTCTTTTAATGCCTGAATCTCTGTTTCCTTTGCCTCTAGTTGTTTTCCTTCCAATTTGAATTTTTTAGTCTTAGTGGCAAGCTTCTCATATCTAATCACCCAACTGGCTATGTCTGCATTGTATTGTTCTAGGGACACAGTATTAGGTGGTCTAACTACAGGTGGAACTCTAGGTAGCAGATCTACCTGAACCCCTTTTTCTGCCACTTCTACTGGTTGATCATCTGTCAATAATTCTACCTGTACCCCCTTATCTGCTATTTCTATTGGGTTGTCATCAGACAGTAATTCCACTTGCACCCCCTTATCTGCTATTTCTACTGAAGGTGTAACAGTTTGAAATACAGGGACATCAATAGAAGGAGTACTTACTTGAACAGTTTCATGCTGCTGCTTGGACTGTTCCTATGTTGGTGACTCATCTCCAATATTTTTTGCTATGCTCTTTGCCAATTCTGAAGCATCTTCAGAATGAGAAGGTAATGCTTTAGAATGAGAAGGCACTTCTTCAGAATGAAAGGGTGCTGCTTCAGAATGAGCACCTATGTCTGCCTCAACAGAGTCATCTACCCTAGATAAATTCACAAGCAATTGAGCCAAATCATCCTCATCAATGGATATAGTTGGCTATTTTTCAGACTGTGACAACCTTTTTCTCAATTCTGCCACTTCCTATTGTAACTCTGCAATTTTTCTTTCCTGCATCTCAATGATGTTTTCTCTCTCTTCAATCCATCTGGTTTGTGTTTTGACAACACTCCTTGCTGCTCTCAGCTGCTCTGTGATGTCTTCCTCCTCTATTTTTGCTTCAGAATCGGATGCAGACAAGTCAGCTATAGTTGGCTGCTCAACAACTATCTCTTCCTCTGCAACATCTGTCTGCTCTTGTTCAGGAGGCTCTATGAAACTGTCTATAATTGCATCTACCATTTCTATGGCCTGTTGAACTGTAGCCACCTCCAAGCTATCCTGCCCAGCCTCTTCCTCAATTATCTGTTCAGGCAATTCTGGAAAGTTTTCAGGGGCTGGTTGTATTTCTGTGACATCTGGACTGCTTTGTCCACCTTCTTCTTCTATGACCTGTTCTGTCATTTCCCTCAAGTGGAGTCTTGTAGACCTCCTAGTTCCAGATGCAAACTTCTTCTTTTTGCTTTGTTTTTTGGTGACAGCAGGGGTTGTGGGGATAGTTTCAGATGCTTCTGTTTCCCTTGTTGTTTCTTCCCCTATTGGGCTAGGTGCTTCACTTCCTTGTTCTGACAAATCAGTAACAACTTCAAAAAAATGGACCTTCTTCTATTTTTCTGTTCTGCTGCCAGTTTCAGACCTTCTTTTCTTTTGTTTCTTAGCTCGTGAGGTTGAAGGTTCTGGAGCAAGGTGTTCTATTGCTACTGTTGGGTGTGTTTCTTCCTCTGCAATAGCCTCTACAATAGTTTTTGTTTCTTCTTCTACAATAGCCTCTGTAGCAACTATTTCTTCTTCTGCAACAGCCTCTATAGTAGTTGTTTCTTCTTCTGTAATAGCATCAACAACATTTGTTTCTTCCTCCTCATCCTCATCTCCAAAAATTACATCATTTAGGGTAGAGTAAAACCTATCAAAGCTCCTAGGGTTTCCTCTAAAATGGTGTTGGCAAACTAGTTTGATGAGACCATGGTGGCGAAGGCTCCCTTTTCCTTCCTGATATCTTTTTGCCATGTTTTTCAATTCTTGGTGCAGGTATAGGGGAAGATTTACCCTAACTTTTGGTTGTTGCCTACCATGTCTGAGATGGTTTAAAATTTTTAGATGATGCCCTGATAACAGTACATACTGCCCTTCACAGGTTAGAAATTTGATTACCCATGTGGCCACTTCATCCCAGGGTTCCTACAGGCTGGCCCTTTTTACCCCCTTGCATGTGTTATTATGTGTTAAATATTCTAGCTCCCTATCATTTTCTTCCAGAAATTGATTAACTATATTTACCAATGTATTTTTGCCAGACCTAGAAATTGGAAGACCTTCTAATGGCAGCTCAGTAATTTGACTCAAAACTTTAGGGGTTACCTCAATGGTCATGTCGTTAATGTGTGCCCGGTTGTTTTTGAATGTGTGGGTGAACATGCCGGCCAAATATTCAGAGGACCCATTAAACTTATCCAAAAATGGCATAAGCCCTCCATCTTCAAAAATCTGCAGCACTTCTGGATTTTCTCGGAGGTGGGTGGTATCCGTTGGTTCCATTTTCATTTTTTGCCCCATTTTCCTGTCTTGGTACATTACAAACTGCTCACTTCTACTGCTATTCCTTTGCTGGATCTCTGGTTTCTGGTGTTTGCAGATTTGTAGGGTTTGGTTCCAAGTTTTCAATTGCCCTATTTTTCTTCTTCGAAATGAACCGTAATCTGAGCACTGTACCTCGTAATCATTTTGCGTTAGCAAATATGTCTTCGAAAAGAAGGGTGGCATGCATTTCTATTTTTTCTTCGAACACATGTCCATCAATGGTTGCATAGATGTCCTTGCCATCAGATCCACCTTACTCATTTTTTAGTTTTTCTGTTTTGCCTGCGGACTTTCACGTGCATGTTTATTAGCATCAAAAAAATGGTGGCATACTATTGGTCACGTCCCCCGTGATTCTGGTACTTTCTAAATGGGTGCAAAAACAAACCACATCCTAACTGACACGTGTTCATTTATCGTATGCAGCCAAAAGAATTTTTACTTGATCGTATTTCTTTTCTTCCTTGGATGCCACGTGGAGATGTTATATTGAATGCTCTTTTCGAAGATTATGATCTATTGCAAAAACAAAACCTCATTCCAAAGATTATGATTTCATTTCGAAGACAAGTCTTCATTTCGAAGATCATGCTTTTTTTGAAGTCAAATCCTCATTTCGAAGATAAATCCTCATTCCGAAGATAAATCCTCATTTCAAAGACAAATCCTCTTTTCGAAGATAAATCCTTATTTCGAAGACAAATCCTCTTTCTAAAGATAAATCCTCATTCTGAAGACAAATCCTGCTGCATTTCGAAGACAAATCTTGCTTCATTCTGAAGACAAAGCTTCATTTCGAAGATGAAGCTTCATTCCGAAGACAAATCGTCATTCCGAAGACAAAGCTTCAATTAATCTGAAGAAGATAGCAGGCACTATTTTTGGCATTCTTGTTCCGAAGATTAGGCAGAAATCAATATTCTCATTCTCAAAACATGTTTTAAGTATGCCAACTCTTATGGATACCTTTTATGCTAATGGTTAATTGTTATATACTATATACCAATCATTTACAATGAAGAAATGTAAGAAATATATACCTGATTAAAACAAGTTAATGCAAGTTTTTGAAGAATGACTGCCTTTGTTGATGTTCTGAGATTTTCTGCAATATTTCAAAACAAGTGCAGTTGGTGAATTTGTACAATGATGGTTCAAAAATTTTCAAGGTTATGCATGCCAGAAAACTGGTTTTCATGCATACCAACCCAGTAGTGCCTTAGAAAAGGTTTTCACTACTGAGTTATTCATTTTTCTCTCTTTTTTTTTTTTTTTTTATTATTTTACCTCTCCTTTTTCTTCTCTTTTTTTCTTGATTCTGACTATGCCCATGAAGGAATTCATGATTTCCCTGAAATCATGCCCATGAAGGAATTCATAATCAAAATTTATTCATCTTTTTGTTTTCTGCTTTTTCTGATTTTTTTTGTATTTTTCTATTTTTTTCTTGAAATCCATGATCATGTTGATTGTTTTGAAGTGGAAGAGGAAATTTCTTCCACCTGTTGTGTATCCAAACTGTCAAGCTGTTGCAAGAATTCCTCTTTAGTCAGAGGTGTATGGTACACCCTGAGGCGATGTCCATTCACTACCAACTTTCTCTGTGACCCATCAATAGGAGATAAACGAGTTGCTCCATTGTCAAATACCTCTTCAATCCGATAAGGTCCAAGCCATCTAGTTCTCAGCTTTCCAGGGAAGTCCTCATAGCGAGAATCAAACAGTAAAGCCCAATCTCCTTGTTGAAGTTTCCTCTGCTGAATGTGACTGTCATGCCACAACTTCCTCTGCTCCTGAATTACTTCAGTTTGGTGCAGAGCATCCAACCTAAGTTCATCCAATGCATTCAGCTACAAAATCCTATCTGTCTGTGCCTGTGACAATTCAATTCCAATTTCCAATGTTGTGCGTAGTGTTAGTAGCTCAAATTCAATAGGTAAGAGGGGATTTTTACCAAAGACTAGTTCATAAGGTGTGAATCCAGTAGTGGATTTCCAAGTAGTATTGTAAGCCCACACTACTTCAGGTAATTTATCTAGCCAATTTCTCCTATGAAAAGCTACTATTTTTGTTAAGATTCGTTCTAGTTCCCTGTTTGTTACCTCAACCTGGCCATTTGCTTGTGGGTGATAAGGTGATGATTTTCTATGTTTGATTTCATATAATTCTGTAAATGCCTCAATGAATTTAGATGCAAATTGGGGTCCTTGGTCTGTGGTGATAGACCGGGGAGCTCCAAATCTCTAAAAAATTTGAGTATACAAGAAATCAGCGACCTTCTCTTCACGAGCATGTTTGAAAGCACGCACCTCTACCCACTTTGTCAAGTAATCAGTGCATACTAGAATATGCACCTTTCCTTGAGAAGGTGGATCAATAGGTCCTACAAAATCAAGCCCCCACCTCTCAAATGGCTCTAAAACCAATTGAGGCTATAGTGGCATTTCATTTGTATGAGTGGGTTTCCCCATTCTTTGGCATGCATCACAATGCCTGATGTACTTTTTCACATCCTTGTGAAGAGATGGCCAATAATATCCTGTCCCTAAGATTTTCCTAATTGTGCTTTTTACAGAGTAGTGTCCACCTGAGGGTTCATCATGACAAGCCCTAAGGATATCATACACCTCATCCTTTCGGATGCACCTACGTAACACATGGTCAAGACTGCACTTAAAAAGTATACCCTTAATCCATTCAAAAGAAGAACTTTGTTTGATCAATTGTTTTTTCTATTTTGAAGTGAAATGTGGAGGAACTTTCCCTGTGACCAAGTAATTGGCTATATCTGCAAACCAAGGTGATTGGACTGATATAGCAAATAATTTTTCATCAGGAAAGGTGTCTTCAACTAATTCCCCTTCATCTGTGTTCTATAATCTGGACAAGAAATCTGCTACAACATTAGCTTTTCCTGGTTTGTTGATTATAGTGATATCAAATTCTTGCAACAATAGTAACCAACGAATAATTCTTGCACTTACCATAGGCTTATTCATCAAATACTTAATGGTTGTGTGATCTGTGTGAATAAATATTTGATAACCTGTGATGTAATGCCTGAATTTGTTGATGGCATAAATTATTGCCAAGAATTCTTTCTCAGTTGTGGTATAATTTTTCTTAGCTCCTGTCAAATTCTTGCTAATGTAGTAGATGGCATAGTGTTCACCATTGTCAATTTGTCCTAATGCTGCTCCAATTGTAGTATTGGAAGCATCAGCCTGTATGTGAAATGGTAATGTCCAATTAGGTCCTCTTAACACAGGTGGAGTTACTAATTTCTCTTTCAGAGCTTCAAATGATTCCTGACACCTTGCAGTCCAGGAAAATTCAGAATCTTTAGTCAATAGGGCAAACATGGGATTGGCTATTGTGCTAAAGCTGGGAATAAACCTACGGTAAAAACCAATGTGTCCTAGGAAGCTTCTGACATCAGTCTGAGTTTTAGGAGGAAGAAGGTTCTTGATAATTTCCACCTTCTTTGGATCAACCTGGATCCCTTGAAGAGAGATGTGATGACCAAGAACTATTCCTTCCTTCATCATCATAAAACATTTTTCTGGATTCAAGGATAACTGGTATGTTTCACAGCGAGTTAAAACTTTGTCAAGGTTTTCTAATGTAAAGTCAAAAGTTTGTCCACATACTGTGAAATCATCCATGTATATCTCAACACTGTTGGTAGTCAGATCAAAAAAATTGCTAAGACTGCTCGTTGAAATGTTGTTGGGGCATTACACAAACCAAAAGGTAAAACCCTATAGGCAAATGTTCCCCATGGATAGGTAAAGGTTGTTTTCTCTTGATCTTCAGGTGCAATCTGAATTTGATTATATCCACTAAATCCATCAAGAAAACAAAAGTATTTCTTTCCAACAAGGGTATCTAACACCCGATCTATGAAAGGTAATGGAAAATGGTCTTTGTATGTCACTTTATTCAGCTCTCTATAGTCTACACATACTCTCATTTTTCCATTTTTCTTAGGAACTATAACCAATGGAGAGACCCACTGGCTATCAAAAATTGGGTAAATGAATCCTACCTCCAGAAGTTTTTCAATTTCTTCCTTTACAATATCCCTTAGGGTAGGATTCAGTCTTCTCTGGGGTTGTCTTACTGGCTTGACTTCTTTAGTATAAATTTTGTGGGTGCATATATCAGGGTGAACTCCTGACATATCTTTATAGTCCCAAGCAAAAGCATGAACATGCTTCTGCAAGACAACTATCAATTTTTCTTCCTCTTCCCTAGTAAGCCAACTGTAAATGTTCAAAAATTTGCCTGGCTGGACTTCTATTTGTTTTGTATTTGGAAGGACTGAATTCACTTCTTCATACCTGGTGATTAGGGAATTAAGAGGACACTACTGAGATGGGAGGAAATAAGAAGTTTTTGTTTCATTACTTCCTGATGGAAGCATATCCTGTATGGAACAGTGAGAAGGAAAAATCGGGTGATGGTGCCACCCATGTGGTAGTGAAACAGAGTTTTCCTATGATAGTACAGATGGTTCACCTTCAGAATTTTGGTTCTCCTCATTCCTTAACAACTGATGGATATTTACTTGCTTCCTCTTCTAACCTTTGTTCATGCGGAACATTCATTAGGATATTTTCATTTTCTAAATTTTCTGTGTCTTGGAGGTCTTCTGTGTGTTCCCTTACTACCAAGGTGGCTAGTGTGGAAATAACCTCCTCTGATTCTTCATCTGAATCAAGAAACCATAACTGACCTAAAAAATTGTTGGAGGGTCTTGCAGGAGGATACAGAGAGATCTGTTTTAGATCAATACCATTTGAAATAGTCATTTTTCCAGATCTGTAGTCTATGAAGGTTGCTGCAGTTGCAAGCCAAGGTCTTCCCAAAATGATGGGATATCCATGTGCTAAATTTCTTGGCTGTAAAACCAAAAAATCTGTAGGGAATTCCCAAGAAGAAACTTCTATAGGAACATCTTCAATGATACCTTCAGGTTTTGCAACTGACCTATCAGCCATTTCTAAAACTGTAAATGTGGGGCTGAGATGTTTGAGTTGTAATTGTTTCATTATATCCTTGGTCATGACATTTATTGTAGCTCCTAGATCTACTAAGACATTTGATATTGGTACTGAACCTATGGTAACTGTGATAACTGGACTTCCTGGGTCACTATACTTTGGAGGTACTAGTTTTCCAGACAAGAGATCAGCTATCTTTCCTTCAACCTGAACAGTCTTAGGAAATGCTTTCTTTTTTCTTCCTGCTCTTTTAATGCACAAATCTCGGATAGTACTTTTAATCCATTGGTATATCCTTAATGGCTTGCAATAAGGGCAATGATATAGTTAACTTTTTAAGTTCCTTGACCAGGTCGACTCAAAATTTTCTTGTTGTGGTATTGAATCTTTCAAGATATGGAATTATCTTTGATGAAGGTAATTGTTCTGCCGATGGTTCTATTTTTTCTTCTTCTTTCTCTATTGTTGGTTTAACTAGTTCCAAAGGTTCTTGCTCTTCATTTTCCTTGATTTTAATTGAAGCAAGTTTAGGTATAACTTTTCCTGAACGAAGTTGGATGTTACTACAATCAATAACATTTATTTCAACATTTTCTTCGGCTTCAGCCACATAGACAGGGGATGCCTGTCTCATGCTATTTGGATTAGTGAATGATTGAGATGGAAGTTGAGGTTGTTTCACCTATTGTGTTTACTGTGGTTGGTTCTATTTTTCTTAAAAACTTTCATGGGAGAGTTTTGTGTTGGATTCAAATGAATAGGATATTCAAATGTTCTGGAAGGTTGGGGCATATCCTGATCATCTCCTTCATTATGGACATAGCCATGTTGGCCATATCTATCTAGATTGCCTCACTCTGCCATAGTTTCTATTTCCTTAGTTAAACCTATCCAAATTTCTCTCTCAAGAGGTCCAAGATCCTTTTTTGATAATGAGTCCGATGATTCTTCTTTCTTAGGATGTTCTAATTATGATGAGACTGGTGATTTTTCTTTCTCATAATGTTCTAATGATGGTGAGACTGGTGATTTTTCTTTCAATATTTCTGGTAATTCAAACACAGGTGATTCACCCCTTAGGCATGAAGATCTCCTTAATGGAACAAGCCAGGGATCCTTTTGGGTAATTCTACCTTTTTCATCCCTAGACTTACTCATTCATGTTTACTCTTAAATGACATAAATTATAGGTCAATAGTTGTTACTTTAACCAACTGTTCTATTCAGATTTTATCCTAAATCTTCATAGCTCAGTCTAATTAATAACTATTGGACTATTGTCACCTTCTAGCAACACAATTCCTTAGCAACGGTGCCAAAATGATGCGTAGTCATTATACACATCATTAATTCTCAATGAATTTGTCAATCCAGGGCAGTGTACAAGGCTATCTACGAAAGAAGGGGTGAACAGGGTTATAACTTAGGTCAATCTAGAGCAACAAGTCTTATTGGTGAAACCGATTGTGTGGGGGATTTAGGACATTCCTATATCTAAATTGCATGAATTAAACCTTAATCTAAGTTGCAGAAATGGAAACTAATCATTAACTACAGAAATGAAATCCTAATTACAATTGCAGAATGAGACCTAATTATGTTGCAAAAATAATAGTTGTAAAATTAGAAGTCTGATTATAATTGCAGAAAGGAAATCTATTTACTTTTGCAGCAATGGAAACCTAATTATAGCATGGAAATGAAACCCTATCAAGGCTCTATAACAGAAGGTTGTCAATCTTCTGTGCAGGGGTTGACAACAAAACATAAAATGCAAGAAATTACAGAAAACAATAAATTCTGAAAATGACAGTCTGCAATAAATTGAAAGCTTTGCTAAAAGTGGAGATTACAACCAAACCATTAATCACAAGATTAATCTAAAAATAAAATAAGCTAACATTGCAAATATCATTAGTTTTTTACAAAGGAATGAAATGACAAGTTCTACAACTCATTCTGTTGCAGCAAAATCAGAATAAAAACTCGTTGTTAGTCCTCCTCCTAGGTCCGGAAGTGGCCAACCTCCTTGTCCAGAAGAAGGTATGAGTCTCTCTCTCTCTAGATCTTACTCACACTCATTTACAAGCAATATGAAATAGAAATAGTACACTTTATTGATTCAAGAACATGATTACAATAATTCTATTGAAAACCTGTTATAGGATTGTAACAATCACTTTTTTATTATTGCCTATTTTCTCTCTATATTTTCTCTACTCTCTACTTCTCTCTATCCTCTACTAGCTCAACCTGAATGGGAGCCATATTTATAGATGTCCTAAGATCTACTAACAAGCTGAGAATATCTCAAAAGATCTAATCCTATTATGCTGCAACAATTCCTGGTTTTATCCTAGAAGAAGATCAAACTTGATCTTTCCATAAATGGTGGCTTTGGTCGGCAAGGATGGCAAAGTCAGATGGGAGATATTTTCCCTTACCCTTTTCAATATTTATTTCCATTTTTCCAGTGTCAAAAATTGGTCAAAAAGTCAAAAAGCACATTCTATTTTCATTTCGAAGATAAGTGGCTCATTTCGAAGAGACTGCAATTCTCATTCCGAAGATCCGCTCATTTCGAAGACACTGTGTTTTCTCATTTTGAAGATATCTGTTCATTTTGAAGAGACTTAGGAATGAACAAATGTGTGCTCTTTAAATGATTTCCTCTACATTTCTCATGTGGGTTATTTCTCAGGATCAGATTCCAATGGTCTTCATCTCTTTCCATATGTGAATTCCATGCCTTGCCATTCATTGGTAGCTGGCTGGAATTTACATGGGAAAAACCAGTTTTTGTTGCACAGTAACAGTTTACTTGCACTGTTGCTAGATTTAGGTCAAATAAATGCTTGAGACATATCAAAACATGATTAGTGAAATGTTGCTATCAACCTAAGCATATCTCATTTAGCAAGTCATAACAAAACAACATAAAACTTATGCAAAAAAGCTGTAAAAATTAGAATATAGTATTTCGAGATACATTCATCATGCAAATAGTTAATACACAACATATTGAATTAACTTAACTAGCATATTAGATTAAACATAAGAGTTTGTAGGCAATTTCAGTGTTCAAAACATGTTATGATTGAGGCATTTCCAGGCCTCATCATGAGGCTCTTCGTCGTGCCATTGAGGCTGCTTAATGCACTATCATGACTGTAGGTGCCTCCTCTCAGACCAATGATCCACATTTTGAGTCTGATAAGGTTGCTTCAGTAGCTCCACCTGATTTGCTTACTGGACCCCCACCACCTAAGTCAAGTCCCATATCCCATGTTGCATCATCCACTTCATCTAATTTGAAGGATGAGACCTATTAGAAGTCCTCTCCTCTAGATGATCTCTCTTTTGCCAATCCACCATCAACCTATTTATAGCATATCATATACACTACACCAAGTAGACCTCTCTCCATCATAATTTTTGATGAGCCTACCCCACCTCCATCCCCATACGCTACTCACCCCTTTCTAGAGCATTCATCTCATCCACTCTTGGGGTATGACTATAATGTCATTGTTTCCTAAATTATTCCTAATGTCATAACTATTTCCCAAACTGTAGGTATAATTTCTACACCCCCTTCTTCCACACCATCCCTTCATCTTCTACCCAAATTCTGCATTCACAATAGGCTTCATCAAGTTTCCAACCTCCATCCCAACAATTATCATCATTTCCACCTCAATGTTCTCAACATCCACATCAATATTACTAGATGCCATTACAACATCCATCTCATCCTTTGCAATAAATTCAATACCAATAGGTCACTCCATCTCCATAGCCACCCCCTTCACTCCATAGTTCGCTACCAGTTTTCCTACTAGATGCCCATCATTCTCATCATTTGGACCTCCATTGGCGTCTTCTTCATCATTCTCTTACCTCCACCACCTTCATTTTGACCTCCACCATCACTTCCATCTATCTCATGAATCCACCACGCTATTTGAATCATCCTGAATCATCACTTTTTGTTCCTTCCATACCACTGTAGCTCTCATAAATTACATGTAGAAACCTAAAATATGTCATGTGTAGGAGACTACTCATATGAGCACATCCAAAGACCATATGAATGATCTTGGACCTTTCCAAGAGCTAGCAATGGTCCTAACCACTCATAAGGGGTAGTTCTAGCCCATTCAAGCTTGGTTGCTATTGACCAAAGTAGTCACTAATCGTAGCCTCTAAAGCTCAGAGCGACCACCATTAGCCACTATTGTGGATAGCGTATAGTACTTAAACATAAATTGGTCATGAATGAAGACCCAAATCATGGACAGTGATGGTAGTTGTGTTATTTGCAAGTAGTTTTTTAGCCTGGATCTCCTAGAGTTCCTCCTGACTGCCCCTTCAATGCAAATTTGTGACTGATCATTCCCCCTATGATGGTTAGTTGCATGTAGATCTAGATCTTGGCTTCTCTAGGAAGCCAAGATATGGATTTAAATCTGAATCTTGGATGTCTACATATGCATTATCCCAAGAAAAACAAAGATTGCAAATATCATAATTTTTTGTGTAGTGGAGCCCTAACAAATTGGAGAGTGGTTCCATACCCCTTTGAGGAGTAGCGAGACATTGTTTGAGTGAGTGAGGATTACGAGGCATCCAAGCATTCATATCAAGAAGTTCTTCATCACCAATTAGTGTACAGACATAAGGTGACCCTTGGACATCAATTTAGACAAGGAATCTAGTGCTACAACCCTTGGTTCATGAGGAAGAAGGTTTTATTTCATGGTTGTTGTCCTTGGTAGTGGCTTGCATGCATATCCTAGGGTTTTAGATACTATTTCTCGAGTTTTAACATAGATCTGCATTTATTTTTACTTTATTAATCAATTTTATTATAGATATGCTTTCCTCAATGTATTTGCACTATTATTTCCAATATTTTCTAGCATTTATCACATAGTTCTATTACATTTTGATCTTATTATGATTGCTTATCTTTATTTGCATATATACTGTTAAAGCCTCACTACAAGAGGTCGGTCATGCTACTGATCTCCTATTGTTGTTTCTTGCAGTTAAGATACAGGTTCCAAGAACAATCCAAAGCATTCAAAGCGTTAGATCCCTCCAAGCCAGCAAAGGAGAAGAAGGCATTAGTAAGCCCTTATATAAGTTCGTGTGTGACATCGGGAGGCCTACAAAGTGCACCATACCATCATAAGGGCCTTTACCTCTACTTGTAATCATTGTATTAAATAAGGGTATCCCTAAGAGGGATCGATATGTAACCAGAGTTTCAAATGAATTAATAAAATATATCTCTTTATTTTGTTAATTCCGTGTCATTTACGCATTTGTGGTCTTTTATTTTGATATTATGCTACAAGTAGACTAGGTTCTCTCTTTCTGGGATCGTACATTGCCATCCCATATTCTAGTCAATTCTCTTTCACTACATCTTCATCTCTCCCACCACCATCTTCTACGCCACCCACTTTCTTCACTTCACTACCTACTTGGTCCTCTACCACCACCACTAGGCGCAACCAAATTTCTCATATGCACAACAACAGTAGACACCCATGCCTGACCAATAGATTCTTGGGTACTATGATCAACAACAACAACCCATAGTCCAATATTCATACATTTCACCACATCCATCTCAGGTTCCTTTCCCATAATATCAAGCCATGTCGACACCTGATCCACAACAGGCTACTTACTATAATCAATGGGAAGAGCAACAACTACAATACCCACCACATTTGGATTATTCATAGGCATCATCACAACCACTCCCTCCACCCTCTTATTCACATCCATTTCCATCTCCACCAGATACTACAATGGTGCTCTCTAGTGAACTCCAAGCCATGCAAGAATAGATCAAAACTCTAGATTTGTGCATGACTAGTTATGGACCTCAAAAACCCACATATGATGAGTTGTGCAATGAACCAATTCATCCATCTATTCCTATGCATCCTTATCCTTACCAATTTGAGATCCCTAAATTTGATAAATTTAAAAGTAAGGAAGACCCTGAAGAGCATCACTTCACTTGTTACCAACTTCATGGTAGTGATCCCCTCATGCTTTGCACATTTGTACTTTCTCTTGGGGGACAAGTATTAGATTAGTACAACCATTTGCCTCGTCATAGTCTCTTCAAGTTTGAATAGTTGGCCAATCTCTTTCTCAAAAATTTTTCCATCAACATCAAAACCAAGATGACATTATCAGATGTCTATGCTTTACACTAGTTTGACGATGAGTCCATTACTGATTTTATCTCTCGATGGAGGGTGGTCATTCATGATATTGCTTTTACCCTTCCACCTATAGAGCTCATAAAACTATTTTCCAAAAGTTATCACAAGCAAATATCTCAAAATTTATAAATCCATCAGAGTCGCACATTCAAGGAGGCTATTGCTCAAGCTAAGGTTATCTAGGACATCAAGGTCCATACAGGTAAGATCAAGATCCATATAAAATAACCTTATCCATCCAACTACCACTACAATCACAATCTATGCATCCCACCCACTTCCAAACCACCTCAAACCAATCAGGTGCTCCTCACTTCTCCATCTCCATCACCCCAATCCACACCATCCCAACCTCCATAATCAGCACCACCTCAACCTCCACAAAATGCATACCAATTCAATCCTCCACCACCTTCTAATCCATACTAAGGGCATAATCCTTCCCCCCCTCATCCACCACGCAATTGGACACCTTTATCTGAGCCCATGCCCACTTTATTTCATTAGTTATTTTATGGAGGCCTCATCACCTTGCCTAACATCCAACCCGATGATCCAAATCATCCTCTCCCTTAAGACCATAATCCGTAGGTATTTTGTGATTTTCATCACCAACATGGCCATTCTCTTGATGCTTATCATGTCTTTCGACATACCATTCAAGATCTTATCGACCATGGCACTATTTAGATTTCTAATCCCCTTGCACCACAAAATCAAAACTTGGGGATCTATCAAAATCCATTTCCCGAACATGGGGGTCCTAATGCTCAATCCAATCCCTGACAAGTCAATCATGTCAATCACGATCCTTCCCAATAGGGGTTTGTGGGTATGATCAACATCGCTACCCATAACCAATGCTACCCACCTCCTACTGAAGCCCAATGCCCTTCTACTTCTCTTCCACCACCTTCTTCAAATCCCCCAATTCCTCCACCAGCTCCTACCGCTATACCATAGAATGTCATCACTATTCGTGGTAGTCTTTCTCATCAGCTCCACACTACCCCTACAAGGTTATCCATCTTTGACCTTTTGCAACAATTCCAACCTCATCATGAGGCCCTCAATTCCATTCTCCATTCTCTTGATCTTGAGACTCATGATACTGATGCCTTTGCCAAATTTATTGGCAATGTTTAGAGATGCTTGCAACCTTCTATCAGCTTCCATGACCATGAGATCACCAAATTTGTATGTGGAGGGGCAGATCCACCCTTGCATATCCAAGCTTCCATCAATTCTATCACTTACAAGTGCATTCTCATTGATACAGGTTCATCCATCAACATCATTTCTACCACCACCCTTGGCCATCTTCACCTTCCTCCTACTCATCTCACTACTCCTTCTATGGACCTTTGAGCCTTTGATGGCTCTATGCACCCTACCATAGGCACCATCATCCTCCCCATTCAGGGGTGCCAAAACCATTTCCACCCTCTTCCATATCATTGAAGGAGAGATGTAGTACAATATCCTTTTGGGATACCCATGGATTCAAGATATGCAATGTGTCCCTTCCATGCTACATCATTGTATCAAATATGTTCATAATGGATTGGTCCACTGCATCCCTACTGACGATGACCCATTCAAATTCTAACATTATTGCTCTTCCACTAGGTCCACCCCTATCATCCACACAGTTCACTCCCACTCCACACCGTTCCCTTGATACCACCTATCCATCATCCTCATCTTCACATACCACACCCAATTTGAGAAACATACCATCATCTTCATCACACCCACCTTTGGTTACTGGTGCTTCCACTACCCCCACATTTTCACACCTTCCTTCATCTTCTTCTATACCATCTTCTTCCCATGCACCATTTCCCCCATTCACCTTTTCAGCTACGCCATCCCTAGCTTCAGCTTCCACCACACCTCCAATTCTTCCTACCCCATCTACATCTTCCCACCACTTTGTGCCCCATTTTACATGGTCACGAGTCATCCCTACCACACTAGTCACATCTTCTATTCCAACCTCTCAATTCACACATGCAAATCATCCCATCATTGGAACACCTACTGAATGCTATGAGTGGACATAACGTGCCACTCAAATTGATGACCAATTGGCTCAATCAGATCCTCCTGATTCATCCACTTCACCTCCCTCTTTCTTCACATCCATACCATTACCATCTTCACCACCTAGGGGGTCCTTCCCCCAACCCAAGCATCAGGTCCCTCCTCATATCTCTATACTCATGACCACACCTAGTCCTAGTGAGTATCATATACGCAATGCTCGGGTTATCTCACCCACCATCCAATCCACCCATGACTTTGGTCGACCTCATGATGTACCCATGACTATTGGGGTAGTTGTTCCTCTTGGTCCACCCAATAATTGCACAAATTTCATATATGGGGGACTTGACTCATCTATGGAGCCTCCAACACCTCCACCACCACAAACTAAATTTTGTGGTAATCTTGATCATATGTCAAATCCTACATTTTCTTGGAACTATCTTCGTATGTACAACTAGCATGGTTACGGACTAGGGAGATACAAACAAGGGTGTCACACCCTTATCCATCCTCCTGTATGAAAGCCTACAGACCGATCTAGAATTGGTTACCATCCTACAACAATCAATACCCTCGAGGATGATTTGCATCATCTCAATATTGACCCCCTCAAGGTCCTTTCTGATGATGAATTTGAGCTCAATATTCCTATGGACTATTCATCCCCTCATTCTACAATTGATATTCCATCCACTTTCTTCCATTCATCTCCACCACATGCAAACCCTCCTTCTTATGAGGTTGAAGCTCTTGTCGATCAATTTATCGATTTATCACTCGATCCACCCTTACCGA
Source organism: Wollemia nobilis (assembly GCA_028583015.1). Taxonomy (NCBI): domain Eukaryota; kingdom Viridiplantae; phylum Streptophyta; class Pinopsida; order Araucariales; family Araucariaceae; genus Wollemia; species Wollemia nobilis. The sequence goes on from JAQPPZ010016381.1 coordinate 2,827,402, forward strand.
TCGATACACCTTCTTCACCTCCACCAACTATTCCTTTCATCCCTTTTCATGTGCAACCACCTATCCATCGCTCTTGCTCTCATTCTCCTTCCCTACCCATCATTTTGCTTCCTGGATCACCACCAACCATTTCCTGATTCATTACTATCCTCTTCTGATTCTTCACCACCATCATCTCCAACATCTACTATATCCAACGTGTCTGTCAACATGATCTCTATTGACTTATATGCCCCACTTTACTATCCAAATCATCCTAATTACATCCCACCACCTATTACTGATTTTATCGATTTTGAAAATATTTCATCCACACCATCACCCATTGAGTTCCTCCCATCACCTCAATTACTATGGTTCTCTAATGCACCTTTGCCTTCTATTCCACCTCATCTACCTTGGATTAATCATACGAATTTTTATCTAGATGATGAATTCCAACTTCCTGACATCATTGATGACCTTCACCTCATCCCAATACCTACTCAACTTCATGATGGTTCTCACATGCTTGTCGAGGACACCATTGATGTTGACATCGGTGATGATCCTGATCACCCTCACATTGTCCACCTTGCAGCTAGTCTTTCTACTGATGAACACATTCTTTTCACCAATTTCCTTTGAAAGTACATAAAGGTGTTCGCATGGTCCTACATGGACATGCCTGGCCTTGATCCATCATTAGTCATGCACAACTTGGTCTTGGATGATAATGCCAAACCTATTAGACAAAATTTGCATCGAATGCATCCCACCATTGCTCTAATGGTTAAAGAGGAGTTACAAAAACTTCTCGATGTCGAGTTCATACAACCAATCGATTACCCTGAGTGGGTTTCAAACATGGTTCCCATTAGAAAACCCAAGGGGGGTATCCACATCTGCACTGATTTTAGGGATCTTAACAAAGCTTATCCCAAGGACAATTTTCCACTCCCTAATATTGACACATTGGTCGATGCCACAAGTAGGGCACGAAATGCTATCACTCATGGATGGTTTTTCTGGTTACAATCAAATTTGTGTCAACCTAGATGACCAGCATAAAACATCTTTCATGACCCCCTAGGGGACATTTTGTTACAAGGTCATGCCCTTCGGTCTCAAAAATGTTGGGGCAACCTATCAACATGCAATGACCTACATTTTTCATGATTTCATGCACAAAACTATCGAGGACTATGTTGATGATCTTATTGCTAAATCCAAAATATGTGGTCAACATCTCGAGGACCTTCACCAAATCTTTGATCACCTCCTGGAACATAATGTACGATTAAATCCAAAAAAATGTGTCTTTGGTGTTACCTCAAGAAAAATCTTGGGTTTTATTGTCTCACAATGTGGCATCGAGGTTGATCCTCAAAAATTCAAGGCTATCATTGATATACCTCCCCCTACGAATCTTAAATAGCTACGCAACTTGCAAGGAAAAATCCAATCCATTCGATGATTTATCGCCCAAATTTTTGATAAGTGTCAATCATTCAACCATCTTCTTCAAAAGGGGGTCCCTTTCAAATGGGACAATCAGTGTCAAATTGCTTTCGATGCAATCAAATCATACCTCACATCTCCATCGGTTCTATCATCACCCCATCCTGACCACCCTTTTCATTTGTACATATCCGCTATAGATTTTGCATTGGGTACACTTCTCACCCAGAAGAATGAAATGAACCAAGAACAGGTCATATACTATATCAGTCACACATTGGTTAGTTACGAGACATGGTATGCTTACATGGAAAATCTTTACCTTGTCATTATCTTTGCCACACAGAAGCTACGACATTACATGATCAATCACACTACTTACGTAGTCACCCATGATAATCCACTTCACTACATGATGGGTAAGAGCTACCATAATAGTCACATGACCAAATGGATTATGCTTCTCATGGAATTCGACCTAGAGTTCATTAGTCAAAAATCCATCAAAGGCTAGGTCATTGTGGATCAGTTGGCTGAAGCACCTTTACCAAGCGATGCACCACTACTAATTCAGCTTCTTGATGATTCTGTATTTCATACTACTGAAGTTGAGGAACCTATAGAACCTGAGTCAACCACTGATTTAACCCTCTTTTTTGATGGCTCTCATTGTGAGCATGGAGGGGGTGCAGGTATAGTCTTCTTTACACCATAGGGGGAGCCCCTCCCCTTTTCCTTCAAGTTAGGCTTTCCTTGCACCAACAACAATATCAAATATGAAGCTCTTATCCTTGGCCTTAAGCAAGCAATTTCCATGCACATTCAACATTTGGATATTTTTGGTGACTCCCTTCTCATTGTGAATCAAATTAAGGGAGAATGGCAATGTTGTTACCCTATCCTTCAATAGTATAAACAAGTCACCAAACACTTACTTGCTCAATTCGAGTGGTATGACATCACTACTACTCCACATTCTACCAATCATTTCATAGACACTATGGCTTCTCTCGGTTCACTCATCCCATAAAATCCCCATTCTAACACAACTCACGTGTCCATTCACACCCTCTTCCATTCTACCATTTCTACCACCCTACCTTCTCATGATGATGGCATCAATATCATCGAAGTTGAACCCCATGACCCATGGTTCTACCAGGTCAAATATTACATCAAGCTCGGTATCCTCCCACTAGATCTAAATCACACTCACAAATGAGCTTTCAAATAGTGAGCAATTCACTACACATTGTTAGGAGATATCCTTTACAAATGAAGTTACGATGACATCCTACTACGCTGTCTTGAACCACATGAGGCCCAATGCATTATCCAAGAGGCTCATGATGGCACTTGTGGTGGCCACTTTAGTGGCATGGCTATTACCAAGTGCATTCTATGAATGGGCTATTATTGGCCCATAATGGAGCATGACTATTGTGAATATGTCAAAAAGTGTGTCAAATGCCAACACCATGCCAATCTTACACATTTGCCTTCTCAGGCTCTTCAACCTATTCAATCAATGTGGCCCTTTTCACAATGGGATTTGGATCTTATTGGTAAAATTACCCCCACCTCATCTAGCAATCACAAGTTCATCATCACAGCCATAGAATACTTCATGAAATGGGTTGAAGCCATCCCTCTAGTCCAAATGATAGGTCCTAAAATTATCGATTTCATCACTCAACACATCATCTATCACTTTGGAATTCTATCCAAGATCATCTCTGACAATGGTACACCATTCAAGAACAAGAATGTTCACGCATTATGTGAGAAATTCAATATTCAACATAGCTTCTCTACCCCATACTACCCATAGGGTAATGGTCAAGTTGAAGCTACAAACAAAACCATTTGTGCCATTCTTCGCAAGACCATTGTAGAATCACATCGTGATTGGCACAATCAAATGCCACTGGCCTTATGGGCCTATCACACAAGTATTCATACTCCAACTGGGGCAACTCCATTTTCTCTTGTCTATGGTGTTGAAGCCATCATGCCTTTGGAGCTCAAAATTCCATCATTACGGATCTCTATGCAAGAATTCATTGATGATGACACTGCTCGTCAAGCTAGATTAGACCAATTGACCCTTCTAGATGAACACCACATCCATGCCATTGAACATACACGTGTTTATCAAGATCATCTCCGACGTGCCTATAATTCTAAGGTACACCAACATGAATTTCAAGTTGGAGACTTGGTCCTCAAGGAGAACCAACAAATCACTAGCCAACCGTGCCATCTCCATGACAAATTTACACCCAATTGGCTAGGTCCTTACATGGTTACTCACAAATTTGGTTCTAGGGCATATCACCTTGCCACCTTGGAAGGTATTGCTGACCTTGAGCCTATTAAAATTATTCATATTCGAGAATTTTACGCCTGAGCATTGGCATTAAAGCTCATCATTCTTTGTACATACCATCATGGTTACAAAAACAAAAAAAAAAAAAACAAAAAACAAAAAACAACACACATTATCGACATTCTATGGTGTTTCATCGAATTACATTCAATCACAATCTACTTTACATCATTTCCTTCTATTCTTCCCTTCTTTCTTCTTTAATGAATGTTGTATGGTCATGCTTCGAGCGGCTACATACCTTTCATTCCTTCTTTTCTCTTTCCTTCTCCCCTTTCTTCTTGTTACGTATCAATGTTGTATGGTCACGCTTCGAGCGGCTACATACCTTTGATACATTTCATATCTTTCTTCTCTTTCTTTCCCCCTTTCTTCTTGTTACTTATCAATGTTGTATGGTCACGCTTCGAGCAGCTACATACCTTTGATTAGTTCCATTTTCTTCTTTTCTCTCTCTTCTCTTCTTCTTCTTCTTTCTCTTCTCTCCCTCTCTTTTTTATTCCCATCTCATCTACTTCTCATCCATATCATCGCCCCATTCCATCGAATATTATCCTGGGGTAACCTTGTACAAAATCTCACATCTTTCATTCATTCCAACATCATATCATTCACTGCATCATTTGCTGCATATTCACGCATTTTCACATGCATATAGATTATGTTCATATCCATACTTGTACATATGCATTGTAAATACCATTGTGGGAGAATTAAATATGCATTTGCTAGCACAATAGTTTTGGTGCCCAATCCCATTTTCATGAGACAGGATTATTGAAACGTTTTGTGAGCTTCACCCATCTACAGTTATTTCAATCAACCACCATCTAAAGTTGGTAGTTTCTAAAGCACTTCAAGGCTTCCCTTGGTTGACTTGCCCTCTTTCATGGATCAAATTGCACATCTTACACATTAAGAAAATTTTGAGAATAGGATTGGTAACATTGTATGTATATTGGCCACCTAGAGAAAGTCACCTTGCTCATTCTATCATTTACATGATCTAAATCAAACCTAGAGGATCGAAAAAAGGACAAGCTACAAAAAAAAAAATAGAGTGGGAAGAAAACAAAATTCAATACCCCAAAAAGAGCACTACAAATGGAACAAAATTCAAAAGAGTACTATTGGTCACACAACTTGAATCCCTGAGGTCCTCAGGTCCATATTGAAAATCATGGGGTAGATCTCCATCGAAGCTATAGATGCTTGATTGGAAATGGAGTATGCCTTACAAGTGGTGACATGTCTATCACATTAGTGACCTTATTTTGTATAGACCACTATGCACTTGTGGATGAGCTAGCTTACAGGCTAAGTTAACAATCAGTTGAAACCATCCTCTTTCAAAATGGTCAAAATAACTTCACTATACACACACTGATCCATGCTTGAGGTCTTGTTTACCAAGATAGCCAAGATTTATCCAAGAAATTTTGCTCAGTTATTCAATGGGTTTGATTACTTAAACTGTCATGTTCGAAGCTTTTCAAAGACATCTTCATATCCGACTTCTTCAAAAAAATGGAATGGATTACACTATCTGATTTTGCAAAGATACAAATGCTTTCTTCAAACAATGCTCGCATCCATCTACATTCTCATATAGTACATACGCATCACAAATTCCTTAGCACTTTAGTTTACATGTGCATACCCTGCATTCATTTCATACATATCTACCTCTATCATATTCTACACATGTATCAATTCACACATCTATGCTCTATTACAATCACATCATTCACAAACATACACAATCAAAGCAGAAAGAAACACACAAATAAGTGCAATCTCATGTAACACCACAGAATGTCATGTATATATATCTATAAAAAAGTCCTCAAGCTACAATAAAGTGTGTACCCTTGTGGGTACATCACCACATGTCCATATCATGTACATATCTATCAAAAATACCATTCGACTACAATAAAGTGTGTACCCTTGTAGGTACCTCACCACATGTATATATCCTGTATATCCTCATCATACAAAATCATGGGTAGCCACTCGACTACCACCCCATAACTACATCATGTGCACTATCCCACAGGAGTCTCTCCACTCCCCTCCTCTATTGTATCCTATGTTATTGGTACCTCTATCCCCACCTCTAGCCCCACTCCCACTACTATGTGAGGCTATTGGCACCACCATCTATTGGCTCCTCCCCACTACAAAGGGTGTACTACACTAGCTCCATCAAGACTGAGTCTATGACCTTGACACTAACCTCGAATAGGTTGGTATCGCCAACCCGTGCATCATCAACTCACCCTCACACTAAGCCCTCTTCATAGCCTCTTTCATATTGGTTGCTACCAATCTCATATTTTCCTACTACAAATGCTCCACCTCAACTCGTAGACCATCTACATCCGCTCATGCCTGCTCCAATAGTGGTACCATCACCCTCAAACCCTTGATATCCATAGCCACCTCTCCCTTATAGCCTCCATATCATGCACCCACTACTCTAACTCCCCTACCCTTGCTACATGGCTAGCCTTCATAGCCTCCACCTCCACCCTCATCACATCCAATAGCTACTACAACCACTTAACTAACTCGATCATCTCATCTCACTCAACCCTCATAGCATCCTGCTCACCAATGAGTGCATCTCTCTCACCAGATAACTACTCCACCCACACTCTCATCTCATCCCTCTCCACTATCATTACATCTCACTCACCAATGAGTGCATCCCTCTCAAGGGCTACCTGATCCAAGCTCACCCTCACCTCGTCTCACTCCCTCAAGGTGACCATGAGCTCTACCTCCACTATGCACTTCTCCTCCTCCACCTCTACATGATCTACTACCCAGTCCAAATTTGTATCTAACAACTGATCCCTCAACTTCTTCACCTATGCTCATAGCTTCCTAGTCTCCTCCTATGTTGCTATCATCTCCTGTAGCCCTATCAAGAAATCAAAAGTCATAGGCTCTGATGTAGTATCTCCACCAACATCACCCTCCTCCATCATGGGTGACTCATCCATCACCACTGCACCCACATCCTCCATCATCTCCTCATCAACCTCCATCATGGGTACATCCTCCATCACTACTATACCCTTAGTCACCAACCCCTCACTATCCATCGGTTGATCCAAGCCACTATCACTCACCAACCTATCATGCTCATCTCACCGTGGCTTCACCCACCTAATCAACTGATCTAACTCCACCTCCTCCTCCTCACTAGGCTCGGGTGACCCCTCATCTTGGGACACTCTAGCCATCACATATCCTCCTACATATCCTAGTGATGCTACTCTCACCCCACCTGGAAGTGCTCCTACTACCTCACCCCATCCATCAACCACTCCTACCATAGGCTCCCATTGCTACCTCACCCACCATACATCATACTCTAGCATGGTCCCAACATTATCCACATCAAGGACAACAATCGACTCATCAGGTGTCAAGTCTAGTGGTGGCACTACTAGCTCTGGCCCTGTATCACCTAGCACCCTGTAAATCACCATGGGTGGATCTGGTCACCCCTATCACAATCTAAACTATCATAATACCCATGAGTATGGGAAATACTCCACCTACCATAGGTACTTCCCCACCACCCATCACCCCCACCTAATGTGGATGAGCTATGCTGCATCCTCCTCCCAACTTGGTGCTCCTCACCATGGCCTCCATCTGATGTCAGTCATCTTCAACTACCCTAGATAAACGTGATAGTGCATCAAATCACCCTCTTGCTCCCTCTTCATATTCTTCTCCATATCAGTCCTCCATCTCATCATAAAGGGCACATCATGACCATCCAATCTATGAGCATCATGTGAAAGCAAAGATGATCACAATATCATAATATGCTCCCATGCCCACACCTACAGTAGAGGACTAAAGCTGATACCTATCCACTCTATCCTCACTACTCCATGGAGCTCTCTATAGACCTATGCTAGTAATGTTGGAGCCCATGCATACACTATATTTCACTCCACCATATCACATATCATCCCCATCATATTCCAAGGAAATTTCACCCCTAAAGTATCTGGCAAGGCATGGCTCGCTATCATCAACATCACCATCACATGTCGGTTGGACAAGATCTTATCCTCCCAACACTTCGCATAATCCACCCCACCCTTCAACCTCACATCAGCCCACCTATCTCCAAACATCCTCTACAAGATGCCATCCCATACATCTCACTATACAATCATCACAATAATCCCTTCTATCGATAACCGATAGATGTGATATATGTCCTCCAAGGTAATCATCATCTCACCTATCAAGATATGGAAGGTGTTCCTATTAGGATCCCACCTCTCGCACAATGTAAATATATAAGCATGATTTGTGTGAACCTCACACATCTCCCACATGCCATACAACCCCACTACCCATAGCCAATCCCCATCATCCGCACACCATACATCCTACAACTTCTTTCTAAGCTTTCACAATCGATGTCATGCAAATATCTTCTTCACCTACATCACATTTCAAATCATATGTCAAATATCATCATTCACACATTTCAAAATCACATTGCAAATAACATCATTTCATACATTTCATTTTCACAATCACATGTCAAATAATTTTCCTACATCCCATTTTAATTTTTCATCTATCAAATAAACATCATGCAAATTTATTTTTCTCCTCACATGTACAAATTCATCACAAATTTAAAAAATAGCATTTGCACGACCTCATGTAAACCCTTCGTTTGCACGACCCCGTGCAAACATCCTCATTCACATGCCCCCATGCAAAATTTCGATCTTGAGCTATGTGCCTACCCATTTGGTCAATTGGTGTGGTGGTCCCACACATTTTCAATTTTCACATGCATACGATGTTTAAAACAAGCAAAATGCATAAAAACATGTAAAATTCAACAAAAGCACAAACACGCAAAATGAGGTCATGCATACAAGGTCAAATAGGTCAATTGACCATAGATATGGGTACCCATTTGCCCCAACAATATCATTATCACACAAGTTTTCATCATACATGCACAAACAATAACAAAAACTTTCACATTGTCTCATGCATGCTTCACAAGGTTCACAAACAATCACATGGCAAAAACAAACAAACAACACATCAGGATATCCATTTGGCCCATTTTATACATAGTGCACACATTTCAACCACACAATCCATGCATGCATTCCAAACTATATTTTCATACAAACACACGTATTCCAACAAGCTTTAAATGTTTCTTTTACATTTAAATCAAATTTTAGCATGGGCTCCTTACCTCCAAAACTCCACCACTTGCACTTGTGCTTACTGATGCACTCACCATCCCGTGCTCATTGTTTGACAATTTGAAAGCTCTTCACTTCCAATTTCCCCCTCACCACTTTTCTCTTCCTTCAAGCAATGTGAAATAAAGCTGCACTCGTCATTTTTGGTATGTAAATTGTATTTTTGCAGGTTCACACCCGCATGTGCAAACTAAAAATTTCACACACAACCCGTGCAAACCTTCTTGTCGCACCCTGACATGCGAACTTCCATTTGTAGGTTTCTTTAATCATTTTCATAGAGAAATCATCAATTTTGCTTCAATTATTCATTTTCCAGTATTTTCCATCAATTTTCTCCATCATTTCTCATCATTATCAAGCGTTTCACCACCAATTTTTATCTCCTCCATCGTCGATTCATCGCTTGAGGGGGTAGTCATCCAAACACATCAAAAGCAACCTTGCACATGATCAAACAACCAAAACATCCAATCATAGATAAAACAAATGTCTAAGAAATTTTTTGCTAATGATTATCTCAAAGGACCAAAATCCTAACTCAAAACAAAATAATGTTTGATAGACCTAAAAATACCTCTGACTATAGACATAGCTCATGGATTCCTCTCTTCATTGTGGTAGTCGTAAGACCACTCTCGAATGAAGCTCCTAAAAGTTCTACCCTACGGCTCCAACGGTTTGTCAAATATTGTCAAAAGAACTCATCAATCAATCAGAAGAAAAAATCAGCAAAGGCATTTGTTCCTTCCAAAATTGGAACATCTCAAGTTGATCATAAAACAAGGTAATCTTACGCCTTCCCCAAAAAGCAATCATTACAATGCTGCAAAGTGTTGTATTCAATCACAAATCATCTTTTTCTTCTTTTTTATCAATGTGTCTCTCTCACAATCATCCACGATCATCAATCACAAATTCTTTGTCTTCCAAATCATCCCATCAATTCACATCATCAGTTTTTGTACTAAACCATATTTTCACACAATCCAGTACAAAAGGGGTAAAATGTAGACACCCAAAAGTCACACATTGTCCCTTTCCTCATCTTCACAGTCAATCAATTTGCAAAACCCTCAAAAATTGCATAAATTGGCTCAAAACACTATTCATTTATTAAAATCACTATTCATCATCCTTAGCCCCCTTGGGCTAGCTAAGCCCCTTCCTACGCTTAATCATGGGTCCTCATGTGACCTCCATCATAACTCAACTAAGGTTGAATTCTCCACCATGGTCAAAAAGCACTTTATGGCAAAAAGTCAACAACTTTAGTCAAAACTTGCTTTATGGCTAATCCTATGGTTAATTAGGCTAATCATGCTTAATCTAAATCTTTCCACCTCACCTAGTCTACTTTGACTAGCCTAGCCTAGCCTAGCCTAGCCTTGCCACCTCTCATCCATATATTTCTCCACCTCACACTCCCTTGGGTCATAAATGAGAAATGGAGACTTTTGCACATAAAAAGTAATTCTAAATTAGAAGATATTTGCAAAAAGGTTTCAATAAATGCCATTTGGAGACTTTCCTCCAAGTCATTATGACTTGTGGATGGGTGAGGGATTCTCTCACCCAATCTCATTTATGAACTAGGACACCTCAAGGGACACCTCTTAGGTGGACACCTCACCACACACACCTCATAGGGGACACCTCATCCCCTCCCCTAGCCTTGGCCAAGTCTATAAGTAGAAGGCCATTTTCACCATTTTAGGGATTCCAACTTTAGCTTACAGAAACTCTACAGAAATCACTCCAGACATATAGCATCCATCACACATCCATCACACCCACATAGCAATAGTATTTTGGTCATATCCATAACATTCCTTGTGATCTAGATAGGTTATCAACATCAAAAAGATAATTTCTGAAGGTGACCCATTGAATCAACAAAGGAGTAGCAACATCAAAAAATGCCCAAAAATCATATTGTGCAAGTTTAGACCAAAAAATTTAGGTTCGCACGCCCCTATGCAAACTTCCTAGCTCAAACCAAGTTTGCACCCACCCGTGTGAACCTCTGCTACAACAAAATAGAGTTCACCAGATAGGTAAATATGGCTTAGTTTAGGGTTTCATACTATTTTTCTTAATTTATTTCATGTTTTAAGCTAATTTAAAGAGTCTTTTGTCTTCATAAACATGGGGTTTGACTGAGGTAGACCCCTTAACACTCTAATTAGATTTTGTAGGCCCAATAGGTACAAGGAACACATCAAACCAGTGGTGGCTCACGAGCAAGAAGCCCACCTGCACTGAGGAACGTTCAAAAGAGAGATCTTGTTGTCTTTGGAACACATCTAAGAGGGTTTCCTTTGGGAAGACCCAATTGTAGCCTTCAGGGCAAGGATTGTAAAAAGGGGATTTCAATTTGTAACCTCTCTTTTCATTTCAATAACAAAGTAGTGGATCACTATAATTTTGAATGAAGGATTGTAGTGTAATTGTCTCTTTTGCATGGTTTCATTATCATCCTCTCTTGCCTTTGCGTCCTCCACCTAACTCACCTCAAGTCTCCCTAACCTTACTTCATATTATAAAACTCTCCTTTCCCTCACTCTACCAAGAGCAAGCCCACTCTTACACCTTTCATATACCATCTATTTATACCCTATCTATCACAACCCAAGTTGTGGGTACTATGTCAATCACCACTATTCTAATCATCCTTCCTCATCTAATATCGCTTCTTAAAAAAAAAACCCTACAAAAACACCACCATCATATGCATTCTTAAACTCTAATCCATTTTCTAACCTAAGAGATAATGTTGCTTCTCATTCTACTTCATCTATTTTGCAAATTATCTTCCATCTTCCCACTCCACTTCATGAGTCCACAACAACCAATACAACTTCTTTTGCACATTTCTCTTCACATATCAATCGTCATCCTATTAGTTCACATATTGTTTCTTTCATCTATCACTCCTATTTTTCCTCCTACTTGTTATATTCAACCTTCTTATCCTTATTCTTCTTCCCTGCAAGATACTTCTCATATGCAACCTCCTTACTCTCACTCTTCTTCATATCATGCACACACTAGTACTTCTCAAAAACCCACCTATCTCAAATTTCACATTGCTTCTTCCTCATATCATCAACCACCTCTGACTATTTCTCCTCTTACTTCTTCCCTTTATGATCCACCTTTATTTTTCACTCAACCTCCCTTTTTATACTCCTATTTCTAATCCACCACCACATCCTTCACCTACTTCTTATCAATGGATACCTACATAGTTCAAATTCCCCCATCAACTTCTACAAATCCTAAATCATCATCCATATACCCAAACCAATGCAACATTTACAACACTACTTTATCAACCTCCTCCATTGTATCATCATGCCCAAGCTCCTTATCCTCCACCACATCAGCCTCCTCCTTCTTCTTCTCATGTGTCCCATGAAACTTATATCTCTTAGCCTCCCCATCCATCTTATCCACCTCATTTACCTTATCCTTACTCTTACCCATACCCATACCCTCCTGAGCCATATCTATCCTCCATTGTCCCTATTAACTATCCACAGGCACCTCAAGCCCATCAATATGAGCTTCAATGTTTGATAGATTAACTCAAAATTTAAGAGTTAAACTCAACCATGGGTATTAGAAACCCATTTATTGCCAATTGTGCAATGAGCCAATTCACCCATTGATCCTAGACCACCTGTATTCTTACTGGTTTGAGATGCCAAAATTTAAAAAATTCAAGGGGAAAGAAGACCCCAAAGAGCACTTGAGAAACTTCAAGTCTCTATGCTACCAACTTTGTGGTAGTGGATTCCATCATGCTGCAAACCTTCCCCATGTCCCTTGGGGTCCAACCCTTAGACTAGTTTAATAATCTACCTTAACATATCCTATTTACTTTTGAAAAATTGGTCAACCTCTTTCTAGAGCACTTCTCGATCAATATCCAAAAGAAGATGTCATTGTTAGATATGTATAGTCTTCACCAAATTGATGATGAATTGATTAATGTTTATATCTCTAGGTGGTGGGGGGTTATTCATGATTTAATATTATCTATCCCCCTTGTTAATCTAATGAAGATGTTTTCCAAGAGATGTTATAAACATATCTCTTGTACCCTATAAATTTAACATCACTCTTTTGAGGAGGCCAAACCACTGTCTAAGAAAAATTTATTGAAGAATTTAAGGTTCAAGAAGGATAAATTAAGCTTTGAAAAAAAATTGAGTACCCTAGTAAGTTCAACAAGGATAATAACAACAACAACTAGACCAAGGTTCCCCAAGTTAACTGAGTAGTGTTTAGTACCTCAACGGTCCTCAATAACCAATTACTTAATCATGGGAACAAATTTTTTATTTAAAATCTGAATCTTCATCCTTTTCAGCTGATCCACCTACACCTACCAATCTAGATGGTTTGGGGTCTTCCTCTTGACAAGTAATTCAAGGGTCACCTCATGTGTTTGTCCATTTTTCTAGTTTTAGTCTAGGGGAGTACCTTGTATATAATGTCACACTCTTCCCTCCTCTGATAGAGTCAATCAAGGATTTTGGTTGACCTCATAATATTCCTATGACTATAGATATTATTGTTCCCATTGGATCCTTATATAACTAGGAGTAGATATCTCCTCTGAGAAGCCTATACCTAAAGAGCACAAGGGGCAATTATGTAGGAATATCAACTACATGTCTAACTTGTCCTTCACCATTAAGAATTTTCAATATTTACAATGGCAAGGCTTTGGTCTAGGTCAATATGAGTAGGGTCCATAGTATCTTGTTGAACCCCCCTACCAATTACCCAAAGAAAAAATTATCCCAAGATACAACAAGAGTTGCTCGACTAAATTCCTTGAAGAAGGTCTCAAATATCTTAATCTTGACCTTGTAGGGAATTATTTTGATGAGTACATTAACCTGGAGTATGCCCACCTAATAGAGAATTTTAGGTAATCTGTGATTGATATCCCTACACAAATTTTTCATGTTGTGATAATCCATCCCATCCCACAATTTTGAGTATGAGCTTGAGGATCAATTTGACAATATCTCGATTGATTTTGATAGTTCTAATGAATTATCATTCCTTATCGTAATCATATTTAAGCCTATCAAAAATGGAACCTTTTAACTTTATCTCTTTCCCCTCCCTATCCTTCCCTAGAGCATCTCATTGGTCATCCTATCTGACATTATATTCACATTTTGTAGTAGCATCTTCTACTCCTACCTAATCCTCATCCACCTATATTTTGATAACTTCTCCCTCTTCCACAAGAACACGCACTGCCCAACCTATCCTCTAGAAATCCTATCCACCCACCTCATTATCCACCCATAGTTAACATGATCTCCATCAACCTATTCACTCCACTCTGCTATGTGGCAAATCCTCTCCATATCCTCAACAAAGATTTATGTACCATAAAATTCAAGTAGATTTCTTTTAATTCTTCTCCTATATGCTTTCTTCCAATAGCACAGTTAATGCAACAGTAAAATGTCTATCTCCTCTCCTCTTATTGTCATCCTTCTTCTTCTATATACCAAGCTAAAGTTGCTAGTGAAAAAATCATCTTTGTTGAGAGTGTGGCCAATGATCTCATCCTCTTTCTCATATGGCTAGAGGATGGTTCCCATATGCTTCTAGAGGAAACCATCAACATTAAAATTAGTTCTAACCTTGCCAAATATTGCATTATATATCTCAAAATGAATATATCCCTCAAAGAGAAATAGAACTTCATGATACTCTTTATGAGTATAAGAGAGTTTTTGCATGGTCCTACAATGATATGCCAAACCTCAATCCAAATCTAGTGGTCCACAATATTACCCTAGATAGTAATGCTAAATTGGTCAAGCAAAAGCTATGGAAGCTACATCCCACTATTGCATTGATGGTAAAATAAGAGTTGCAAAACCTTTATTCAAACCATAGACTATCTAAAATGGGTGTCAAACATGGTTATTAAAAAGCCCAAAGGGAGGATACACATCTGCACAAACTTTTGTGATCTCAATAAAGCATGTCCTAAAGATAATTTTTCCCTTTTGAACAATGACACTCTAGTTAAATCCACAATAGGTCATGAAATGCTCTCCCTGATGGATGGTTTCTCAAGATATAATCAAATTTGAGTTAATCTCGATGATCAATAAAAGACATCTTTCACCATGCCATGGGGGATGTTTTGCTACAAAGTCATACCATTTGATCTCAAGAACATGGGTGCTACTTATCAGTGTGCCATGACATACATATTTTACTACATACATGACATTGTATAGGATTACATGGATGATTTATTGGTAAAATCTAAAACATGTGATTAACATGTTAATGTTTTATGCAAAGTATTTAATTGAAATTTTGAGCACAATGTGAGACTAAATCCTAAAAAGTGCATCTTTGGTGTTACCTTACACAAATTTTTTGGTTTTTTCATCTCTCAATAGAGTATTAAATTGGACCCTAACAAAGTGAAGGCCATTCTTGACATGTTGTCCCCTATGAATCTCAAAGAATTGCATAGCTTTCAAGGAAAAATTCAAGTGATTCATCATTTTATCACCCAAATCTTAGATAAGTGCAAGTCATTCAATCATCTATTGCAAAGGGAGGCGGTATTTAATTTGACCAAGGAATGTTAGGATTCTTTTTAGGCAATGAAGAAGTACCTCATCTCCCTACTAGTTTTGTCCGTACTTGGACCAAGTTTTCCATTTTACTTGTACATTTATACCACTACCTTTGCCCTAAGAACCATGTTGGCTCAGAAGAATGAGGTCAATTGAGAGTAGTATATTTACTATATCAATCACACTTTGGTGATTTATGAGACAAGATACACTTATTTGGAGAAGTTATGCTTAGCAATAATTTTTCCATTTCTAGGGAAAAACCATTAAGATACATGATGGGTAGATCCTACAATAACAATCAAACTATAAATGGATAATATTTTTAATAGAAGTTGACCTCCAATTCATTATCCAAAAAATCCATTGAAGGTCAGGTCATTGTAGTTCAATTCGACAAAGGTCACCTCATCGATGATAAACCTTATCATTAAGCTTCCCAATGAATTTGTCTTTAGTGTTATTAAAAAAGGAGGACATGTCGAACCTAAATATAACATAGACTATATGCTATACTTTGATAGTTCTAAGTGCAAGCAAGGGAGAGGCATTGGAGTTGTTTTCTTCACAACACAAGGGAATTCCATCTCGTTTTCATTCAAACTTGACTTCTCCTACACCACCAACAATGCCAAATATGAAGCTTTCATTATTGGCTTAAAAATTGTAATTGCTAGGCACATCAAACACATCAAAATCATTGGTAATTCCATCATAATAAATCAAGTCAAGGGTATTTATCAATGTAAATGCACAATCCTTAAGCAATACAAGCAATATGAAGATGAGTTACTATCACACTTTAACTAGTACAATATCGAGGTCTCTTTGAGGTCTATCGATAACTTTAATGGTATAATGGCTTCTCTTGATTCCCTCATCCCTTAAAACTCACATGATAAAGTCACCCGTATCCATTTCATCACTCTCCATCAATCATATATTTCTATTAAACATTTTTTGGACAAAATGAACATCCATATTGTGCAAGAAGAGCTTAACACAATGTTTGGTTTTATTAGGTTATGGAATACCTTAAGCTTAGTGTTCTTCCCTCCAATTTACCTTAATATAGGAAGTGAATGTTGAAAAAAAAATCCATGAGGTACACCCTATTGGGGGACATATTCTATCATAGAAGCTATTATGGTATTATTCTCTAGTGTCTCAAACCATGTGAAGCAAGTTGGGTTGTATTTGTAGCCCATGATGGAACTTGTGGTAGCCATTTTAGTGGAATAACCATCACAAAGTGCATTTTGTACATGGGTTATTATTGGCCCACCATGGAACATGATTGTTGTGCATACGTTAAGAAATTTATTTAAATACCAACATCATGCCAATTTAACCCATGTGCCCTCACAAGCCTTACAACCAATCCAATCATTGTGGCCCTTTTCACAATGGGATTTTGAACTCATGGGAAATATATCCTTAGTCATTCAAATAGCATACTTCCATCATAACAACTACAAAATATTTTACTAAGTGGATAGAAGTCATTCCTCTTGTCAAAATTACTGGCTCTCAAAATTTGAAATTCATCTTGCTTCACATCATTTGCCATTTTGGCATCCCTTTCAAGATCAATTCAAATAATGGTCCACATTTAAAGAATAAGGATGTTTGAGAGTTGTGTGACAAATATAAAATCTAGCATAAATTTTTAGCCCCTTACTATCCTCGAGGTAATGGCCAATCTAAAGCCATAAATAAGATCATTTGCATGATCTTTAAAAAGACTATCAAAGAATCCCATAGAGACTGGCACATCCGAATTCCTTTAGAACTATGGGCCTATCGAATGAGCATTCACACAAACATAAGGGAAACTCCATTTTTATTAGTATATGGCATTAAGGCCATTGTTCCCTTTGATATTGAAGTCTCATCCTTGTAAATATTGCTCCAAGAGTTCATAGACAATAACATAATACACCAAGCTTAGCTTGATCAACTTAACCTTCTTAATGAGCATCGAATCAATTCCCTCAAGCATATTTGTATTTACAAAGATCAGATAAAGCATGCATATGATAACAAGGTCCATGAATGAGAATTAAAATTTAGTGACATGCTAAAATAAAATTAATAGAACTCAAACCTACCTAGTCATGTGTAGGACAAATTCACTCCAAATTATGTCGGTCCTTTCATTATCAAACATAAGTTTATTTTTGGTGCATAAAAGCTTACCACTCTCGAAGGGATTGAGGAACCTGAGCCCATTAACACCATTCACCTTCATGCATTTTATACCTAATATAATTTTGATAAACTCCTTGTTCATTGTTTGTAAATAAAAAACACCAAAATATCAACCACAAATACACATCAAGTCCAATATCTCGTTTCCTCTCTCTCACCTTATCTTTTTTCCCTTATTATCTTTTATTTGCTAATTTTTTTCCCTTATCTTCCTCTCCTATTTATTTTTCTTCTTTCATAAATTTCTATGTCATTGTTGTATAGTCAAACATACAATGGCTACACACCTATGGCTAGTCCATTTTTCTTCTCCTTATTTCTTCCTCCCTCCCTCTCATTCTCCTTTTTCTTATTCCTCTTTCATAAATTCCATGTCATTGATGTACAATCATACATAAAACATCTACGTATCTATAATTGGTCCTTTTATCTCCTCCTCTCCTTCATCCATCTTATTTTATTCTCCAAATTTATTTTTCTATTATTTTATGCTCCCCTCCACATTTCATTCTCTCCCTATTATTTTTCCCTTTGTTTTCTTCTCCATTCTATCAATAATTCAAACCCTTCCTCTCATCATTATTTGCATTGCATTCACCCAACACATTCATCCATTGCATTCATGATACGACTTATAACATGATAAGATAATCACCTTGGGTGTGTACATTTGCATTTTTCAAGTTTTAATTGATATAATTAATCAATGACATATAATGGTTGTATATATTGTGCAATCTATGTGTCTCATGTACTATTTATCTCACACTTTATCCATTATATTTTAGGTATTCATGTGTAATATTGTCTTATCCATTATGTTGCATATTCATTGTTCATATTTCATCCATTTTTAGTCACATACGCTAAGTGTCACACTTTTCATGATGTTTTGTTCCATCATTTTCTTAGGTTGCTTGGAAATATAGGTTGTTTTTGTTATTCAACCATGCCTACTATTCCACTCAACCTTGATCAAAATTCACCATGTTCTAAGGAGATTTTATCCTCCCTTGGATAACTCATGTTACTTCTTGGACCATGAAAATATCACAAATTAATCAAATTTTGAGTTTAGATAAGACAATACCATGAGTAGTCTTTCCTTAAAGTAAAAGGATATCCTGATCATGCTATCATTCACATAATCTAAACTTGAGGATCAAAATTGAGAGTTAAAAGAAAGAGAATATAAGAAAAACAAGGCAAGAGCACAAAAGAGATCCAAATAGTGGTCCCTTAACTTATTTTAGATGTCTCCACTGGGGCTATAGATACCTATCTCGCAGTGGAGCAATGTCGATGGATTATGGGGCTAACATCCATCAGGGTTATAGATCCATGACTAGAAGTGGATTATATCATTTGAGTGGTGACATTTCTATCACATTAGTGACCTTTGTATAGAACTTTGAATGCTCATAGATGATCTAGCTTCTATTGGTTTGCATTACAATTGGTTAATCCAACCTTACTCAAGATGAGAAATAAATATTATTGCACACACATTGGTCTTGGATTGGCTTGATATTTTTTATGATGGTCTATGTTTTCACAAGATTTTAATAAAATTGTAGATGATTTTTATTTATGTCACTAGGGTGTATGCGTTTCCTAAAATACTTCTAGGATCTAAAAACCCTAAGGTATTGAGTGACAGGAATCTTAACTCACTATCATTCACTGTACATATGTTCTAAAGTCTCCATTCGTATTGTTTATTGCTTACTTGGTTAAGAATTATTCTCCATGTCTTACATATTGTGTCCATTGTAATTATCATGTTAATGTGTCATTATGACTATTAATTTATCATTGATTAATTAAACTAGTCTTAATTATGAAATGTTTATACACATTTCCAAAACATGATCAACCAAATACATATGAGTCTAAACAATAAAAACAAGTAAAAGGATCATCATCCATCACATAAACATCTTGAATACATGACATATCACGTAGCATATCTATCTAATCAAATGCATTCATAAATAATTCATAGCATAATCCTCTACACACATATATCACATCATCACAAATATAAACTAGTCAACCCATATCCACAAATGATAGTCTTTATGGTAAGTCTTCCCATGCTAGTGGAATTTTTCAAATAACCTCTATGTTTAATAATTCCAAAAAATATGAGTGGACCAATCCCATCACCTTCCTAATCTCCTCTATAATCGCTAGATTGAATTTCAAAATTACCTCCATCATCATTGGTTGTGAGGTTCCCAAGGAGGACTCAACTCATGTGCCTATGCTCTCCTAGTTCAAAGTGACCCATCAATGATTATAGAGTGAGAAAATATTTAGAATCATTGGCATGTGTATCTAGGAATCTTCAATTTTTTCAGCTTCTCAGATGCACTTTAAATTCAACCTATTGAATGATGATGTTTATAGGAATTTTTCCATAATATTTTTTAAGAGGTGGGATTTCATGAGTTTTTCTAGTGTTAAGATAGCACTTCTTTAGCTAGACTCCATATAAATTAATTATATCACAAAATAAATCCTAAATAATCATGGGTTTAAACCTTTCCTCTACAAATTTAGTGGGAGAAACCCTAATTTATCCCTTGAATTCACTCATTCTTGGGAAAATTACTGCATTATGGTTCATAGGATAAATTTTAAGGTTAATGTCTATATGATTGTTGAGGTGACAAAGCTTCCCAAAGATGGTGAAATCAATCATCATGATAATAATTATTTGGTAGAGGAGCTTAGGTGTTTTAGAGATAAGGGTAAGAAATTAGCTAGAGAAAAAGGTGGGATTATTAGGAAGGCCCTCCTAGTACCTTGGGACATAGTCATGATCCCAATTCTCTAGTTCTTTACCATTGGAAAAATAAACTCCCCTCTAAATAGTTTCCACCTATCATTTCTAAATCACTTGAGAGACATCAAGGACATCAACATCCTCGAGTACTTATTTAGGTCAATGGAGCTATCTGTGGGAAGTGTTAGGGAAGGAACCTTAATGCACCTAAAACATCAGTATCTCCATATGATTTTATACAAGCATACCTTATAGAAGATGGCTCAAAATACCATTCTCTCTATTGTTGGTAGTCCAATAAATAATTTCTCTACTTCGGGTCCCAACCAATGGAGCCCTTATAAGGACACCATGAGCGATGAAGATGCCATGGAGAAAGTTGATATTTTTAAAACTAGGAAGAAGCTAAACTTTGGTTCTACCACTGCTGACACCCATACTTTTATTAAAATAGAGCTTCGTCATCATTCATCCAAAGGTAAATATTTAGGGGAAAATAAAAAACACCCATAGTAATTGATCAAGATAAGGATACCCCGAGAGAGTCTCTAGTGAAGCTTAAGAATTCAAAGACTAAAGAGGCCCTTGTTTGGTATCTCCCTAAAGGATGGTAATCTCTTGAGTGGACCTTCAAGCCATATATAGCAAATATTTAACTTTGATCCCCTTGTCATTTTAGAGGAATCATTGAAAGCCACATCTAGGGTGTCTACCACTACATAGAATCTCCTCTACCATGCTAAAAATATGGTTGGTGCCATCAAAAATAAAAATTATGGGTGTACCTAGGTCTATGATGGCAAGCATAATACAAGTGGTGACAAGTGAGATCCTTTTGAGGTATTCAAATAGCTATGGTTTTTTCAGGCATCCCTTTGTATCCATTCTCCAAGGGTCTTATGCCCCATGTTTTAGTGTTTTTATGTTTTCCCCTAGATCTCTTGTTGGCATACCTTAGAGACTTTTTATGGGTTGTGTCATGATGTCCTCTATGGTTTCTCTTGTGTGTTGTAATTTTGAGGTTGATCCTATAATATATTGTCTCGTTTTTGCTTTCTCTAATGTAAAATATTTGGGGTCCCTTACCCCCTCTTTCAACTAATCAAAAAAAAGTTAACACCAAATAGACTATATAATTAAATGTGACTAAGTTGATGTAAAAGAGAAAGGACAATTATTTCAAAAACTCTACTTTTAAAAAATGAAAATTAAAAAAATAAGTTAAAAATTCATTCATGTATCTTAGAATTTATGGATTGATCACCACAACTGATAATTGTTTTCATGGCAAGTCAGAAAAAATATTATTGGATTATTTTATGTCTATTCAACTACCATAATATTTGTGTATTATATTACAAAACATTAGAATAAGGGAAGTATAAGTCAGGGGCATGCATAGAAGCCACTACAAGTGGTAAATCCAAACAATATCTCCCTAACCATTTTGGTTTTAATTTATTTTATTTTATTTTATTTGATAGCTTCATTACCGTTAGTTTTTATAATTATTTTATTATTATTTCATTGTTTTTTTATCATTTTATAGAAGCATTGTAATATTTCAAAAGGGTCTTTGCTTTTGAGCATTGAAATTTTGAATAAATTTATGGATTTAAATTTATTTATACTTTCCTTTATTAAACATTTCTTACACTATATATATTCATAATAATTAATGTTATAATTATTTTTATATGGTTGTTATCATTTGGTCATAAACTTCATATTTTTATGTCTTTAACATTTAAAATAAAAATAAAATTAAATAAATAAATGTAGACATCCAATTTTGATTGCTTAACCTACAACACAACTAAAGTCATCTTTAACTCATCAAAATTATCCAAAAAAAGTAAAATACTAACTTAAAATTGATCAAAATGAACTTAAATGTCCCATATTAGAAGCATTTTCCTAGGTGAATTGTTGTTTGGTCAACTACTATTATTCAAAATTTTAATATGACCATTTCCTTCCCTACCCTCATCACCAACCTTCGTCTTTCACACTAGCATCAAGTTAGCATTAGAGCTATAACACTTTTGAGGTCAATCATGTTTCCAAAATATAAGCAAAAAATAAAATAAGTAATTGATTAACATTATACCTATTAACATTATTACTTATCTTATTCAATGAGTGTGACTAGCATTGTCAATCCCATACAAATCTATTACCTACCAATAAATAAGCCATAAATCAAACACCAATTTAGTCATCCATCCATGCAAATCTAACCTTTACCAATCTAATTTAATTCAACTAATCCATCATGTATTTCATCATCTCAATTCTATCAAGTAATAAAATTAGGTGTAACTCTATAAAATGCAATCTAATCAAACCTACTTGGTATCATAAACTAGAAGAATCTAATCTACCAGTAAAAATTTCAAAATATTCTTCCTATCTATTTTCGCAATCTATAAAATTAGATCATTGGGGAACCTAATGTAAACAATAAAATTGTATCCAAAGACTAAAAAAATTCCTTTGAATTTGCATTAATTTTTCTTGGGTGATATCAAGACTCTACCAAAATATTCCCAAATGCATGGATCTTCCGTTGTGATAAATATATCCAAGCTCAAAAAAGGGTCATCTCATGAAAATCACTTCATGGATTTATAGATAATTTCCCCTCACTTATAATATTATTATTATAACCTTTTGCATTAACTTTATTTATGTTAACTCAAGCATTTTAGTCTACTTTCTAAATTTGTTTTAGATATTGTTTAGGAATTGGGTATTTAGTTTCCTTACATATTTAGGTAAAAAAATTATATTTGTAGAATTCATAAAAAATAGTGTCATAGATATAGGTGTGTTACTATTATCATTAGAGTGATATCGTTAGTGTTATTTCTATAAAAATTCATCTATATGCAAAACTAAAATCTTCGATCCTATTTCATCTAATCTAGGTTAACACTATACCTAATTTTTTGATTGAATTTTGATCTTTATTTGGGTTGGTTTCATCATCTTTAATCTTTGCAAATATAGTGCTTATATTTTCTTCAAAAACATGTGACAAGTGATTATATTTTGTAATCTTATTGCATCTTAAACTTTAATTTGCATTAGATTTGATCTATATAACAACAATTATAAGCTTAGTCTAGAATTATTGTAATTAATCCTTGCAAAAGTTTCATTTTATCCTATACAAGAGTTATAATCAACAATTTCATATTTACTAGTGTGTTACCATTAATGTCACAACATTATTGTTAGTGTTGTTTCTATTATAGTGCTTTTACAATCATAAATCTTAATCTAGCATGCATTTTTTAAAAGGTTTTGAAATTATTTTTTTGAACACTTATTATCTAAAGTAGACCCTTAAATATCTAAGCTATTTTTGAGTTGGTTCATGTGTAGGTATTATATGTAACGTGATGTACAAAGGTCAAGGAAGTGTTGTGGTTAATCCACAACACACCCCAAGATTGGGGACCCACCTTGTTGCAGGTTTTCAGAGAAAATCTCACTGACCCAGATGCTAAAAATGAAGAAAAGGGGCAAAATGCACAAGTGTCGCGAAATCGTGACATGTCGCGAAATCGCGACACGTCGTTCCGTTGCCGCTGAAAAAAAGAAAAATGTCGCGATATCGCGACATATCTCTCCAACGCTAAGAAAATGGTCGCGATATTGTGACGTGTCACTCCGATGCTGAGAAAAATGGTCACGATTTCATGACGTGTTTTGCCAAAGGGTATGGACGAAGAAAATGGTCACGATTTCGCGACGTGTTTCAGCAAAGTGTACGGCTGATGAAAATGGTTGTGATTTCGTGACGTGTTTCGAAAAAGTGTACCGCTGATGAAAATGGTCACGATTTCGTGACGTGTTTTGGCAAAGTGGCCCGACGGAGAAAATGGTCGTGATTTCACGACGTGTTTCGGCAAAGTGTACGGCTGATGAAAATGGTCACGATTTTGCGATGTGTTTTGGCAAAGTGGCCCGACGGAGAAAATGGTCGTGATTTCGCGACGTGTTTCGACAAAGTGTATGGCTGATGAAAATTGTCACGATTTCGTGACGTGTTTTGGCAAAGTGGCCCAACGGAGAAAATGGTCGCGATTTCGTGACGTGTTTCGACAAAGTGTACGGTTGATGAAGATGGTCACGATTTTGAGACATGTTTTGGAAAAGTGTTCGACGGAGAAAATGGTCACGATTTCGCGACGTGTTTTGACAAAGTGTACGGCTGATGAAAATGGTCATGATTTCACGACGTGTTTTGGCAAAGTGGCCCGATGGAGAAAATGGTTGTGATTTTGCAACGTGTTTTGGCAAAGTGTATGGCTGATGAAAATGGTCGTGATTTTGCGACGTGTTTTGCCAAAGTGTACGGAACAGAGAAGATGTCATGAAATCACGATAGAAATGAAGACCATGCTCGAAGCAGAGAAACGATAGCAAAATCATGACAGAAATGAAGACCATGCCCGAAGCAGAGAAACGGTAGCGAAATCATGATAGAAATGAAGACCATGCCCGAAGCAGAGAAATGATAGCGAAATCATGACAGGTTTTGGCAAAGCGTACGGAGAGCAAAAATGGTAGGGATATCGCGACAGGTTGCGGTGAGATGGCCCGATGGGTAAAATGGTCACGATTTCGTTACGAAAGCAAAGAAGCAAGGCCGCGGGATATTTTTAGTCGAGATTTTTGGGGACCATTATTGAACATGCAGAGAGCGCTGAACACATGGAAAAATGCATGAGGATCAGAGTAACGCTTCGGATCGACAGTTACTAGCCGCAGAGAAGATCAAGCGTTGCAAATGCATGCGAAGGGTTAGAACACCAAAGGGCAGGAAACTGAAACGAAGCATCCTGGAAACTGAAATGAAGTGTCGCAAAGCAGCCGAGAGCAGCGACAAAAAGTTTAAATAACAGAAAAGTAGATGGATACGGGGCTGGAGATTGTAACAAAAAGCATTATTTGTTGAAATAAAGGAGTTATTCGATAAAAGCGACTTTTGTGTGTAAAATAAAAAGGAGATTGAAGCTAAGACTATTGTTTTCTTTGTCAATTTTTCCCTTGCATCATTTTCTCTTGTATCTATTCGTTTATGCCATGTGATGGGTTATGATAGGTGAATGATAGAATGATGCAGTTATGTTCTTTCCCTAGAGTCTTGCATCTGATCTGATTGGACTATGTGTTAGTATAGGTCTACTTGGTCGGGTTGTTTTAGAACTTCATCTCTTAACTTGGGGTTTTGCAGGGAGGAGATTGCTAACCAGATTAACATCCTTCTTTGGTTTTCTAGCTGATTTGCATAAGAACATTTTCCATTTTAGTTCTTGATATGTTTAATCTCATATTAAAGACTAACGTTAAAATAAAAGAACGATTAAACAAAGATAAAATGAACCAATTAACATTAGAATAAACCATTAATGTTAGAACATTAAAAGGGATTTTTGTTGCATGATTAATTATTTTAAAAAATTAGGGTTACAAAGTTTGCTGTGAATCAACAAAGGCCCCTTGTTAACAGTTACTTGCAGGATCTGAGTTATTCTGGGATATATTTGTTTATGTGCATTAAGTTGAAATTGGTTTTATGCATATAGAGATCTGTTCCACAAGAAGCTTGGAGAAATAAAAATAATAATAATAATAACTTATTTCTTTGCAAGAAAGAGTCTTCTGGTTTGAGACTCTAGTTGCGTGTTCATTTTTTTGTAATGTGACAAATATACACTCAACATTTTGGCGCTAGAAGGAGGGCCTTCTTTATTACTTTGTGATTTTTAATTTGTTCTAACAATTGATGTGGGTAGTTTTTTTTCCACTTATTGTGCTTGCAGGTATAACATTTAGGTACTATATTTTGCAAGAAATTTGAGAGAGGTCTTTTGAGTTCTAGAATTTCCAAGCTGGCCCAACCTGAGTACATTGCTACTAGGTCTAAAACCACAGGGGAAACTATCTTCCAAATCCTTTCTCCCACTGCTAGGAGGCCGAAAAACAAAACATTAGAAATCGAAATACCACCTAGTATTCTTGAGTTAGGGATTTCTTTAGACTCAAGTACATCTAGCGGGCCTGAAATTTTAAGTTCAAGTGTGACAGTAACACCCGTGATATCTGTCTCCATAGTTCTAAGCATTCCAATTGTTCCCACAGGGTTAACACCTTCGAATAATATGGACCAACAACAACAACAACAACAACAACATCCACCTGCCCTTTGGTATGGTGCTCAAAGTTCCCCTTTAGATATTCTCGGGCAGTCCACGACTTGCCTAGAAACATTGAAAGGGGATTACCCAAATTCATTCATGATGGTCCCATAACAGCAGAGGATCATGTCCAAATCTACAAAGATTACATGTTTAGGCAAGGGGTTACTCATGAGGATGTTGCTTGCCGGGTTTTCCCTGTTAGTCTAGACCCCACGGCTAATGAATGGTATCGAAATCTGCCAGCAGGGTCCATCACTTCATGGGTCCAATTAGAAACCGCCTTCATAAGCCAATTTAGAATGTTATTGGATCCCTCCATAATCTACAATTTTTTCGTATCATGCAAAAGATTGCGCAATGAACCCATATGAACATTCAATCAGAGGTTCCAAAAACTATACACGAATGTGACTCGTCACTTTGCGATAGATCCTACAGTTGCCTTGCAATTATATTTCGGAGCCTTGGATCCTTTAACGTCCTTGTTGACTAGAAGTAACCCTCATGTTATGACGCTTCCTTTTGCCTATGCAAAAAAAATGACTCTCGAACAACAGATGAACCTGCCAGGAGCAGGATTGTTTCAATTGACTGGGATGGGGCAATATGGTCCATACAGTCAATTTTCCATGATGAACCAGTTAATGGCACCACAGGTGCCTATGATGAATAGTTTTCAAATGCCCACCCAAGTGATGCCATTTCCAGGTTATCCGAATGCCTCTATTCAAATGCAGGGATTAATTCAAAATAGCCCGATGGGTTTGCCTGGGTTCGACATGGGCAGTAATTTGCTGACCATGCCAGGGTTTGATCCGATTAGCATGCCAAGCCCAACGACTTATCCAAAAATTACTCCCATTCAAAGTGTGAATCCAAGGTGGAATCCACCTGCTCAGACCCAAGCCATTGTACCTATTCCATAGGTGGCTAATGCAACAAACACAATTGGACCCAAAATTATAGTGCCTCAACCACAAGGGTCCGAATCCGCCATAGAAAACATGAAGGAAACCTTGGCCAAAGTTTTGGTCATGGTGGGAAATGTCAATAAAAAAGTGGACCAAGCCATGGGTCATAACCGACCTCATAACCATAGATGAAAAGGAACATACAACACGCAGCCAAATAATGGGCGAGTACCCAACCCCGTAGCCAATCAGGCAGATGTCTTGGAAGATTTTCGAGAAACGGGACCTTGTGATAATGATTGTATGCATTGTGGCCATGGGAAGCATGAGTCTATATTGGCTGAGGTTATCCATTCCCAAGAAAGTGAAGAAGAGGAGGATGTAGAATTTTTTGGAAGCGAAGATGAAGAAGCCTTGGAAGTTCATGCCAACAAACATTTTGGGAAAGGAAATCACAAGTATTACACTAGGAGTTCTAAGGAGCCCAAAACTTCCTCTACTCCTCCAAGAAACCAATTACTCCCTCCTGATTTCAAAGGAGATGTCAATCCCTCTCCTCCATCCAAAGTGGAAAAGTCTAAGATGGTGCAAGATATGTCAAATTCAGAAAAGCCCACTTATGACTTGGTGGAAGACATGAAGAAAACTAAGGCCAATGTCTCGATGTATGACATGTCCCGATTATTAGGCCAAGAAGTAAGTTCACCAAAGAGATTAAATCCAGCTTCCCAAGTTCATGAAGCCAAAAGTGCTGAGTCTCGAATGGTTTTACAAAAATAAAAATGAGATATACCTCCTTTTTTGATAACCATTAGAATTGCAGGTAAAAACTTGCACAATTGTTTAATAGACTCAGGGGCCTCGGCTACCATCATGCCCCTAGAAATCTATAAAAAATTGGGACTTACACCAAAGCCTTCTAGAAGCAGGGTGGTGTAGCTGGATAGATCAACCATGGAGGCAGTGGGAGAATTGGGTGATGTGCTTATTCAATTCAATTCAGAACCTAGGGTTCAGCAACGCATAGACATATTGGTGCTCGAAATTCCTATCAAATATGGCATGGTTTTGGGAAGAGATTGGAGTAAAAACCTAAACGTTTACATTGTGACAGATTCTTCACATATGTGGTTGCCTTGGAGGGGAGTGGGCAATCAAATTCGGATTGATAGTGAACCCAGGCTCGAAGAGATGATCACAGATTACAACAAACCGAATGAGATCCAGTACATTGAAGCGAAGTTGGGAGCATATTGTTTGGACATAGAAACACTTGAAAATACCCAAGATGAAAGGATTGGGTGCAACATTACTGAAGGACATCAGGACATTTGGACTTTAATATTTGATGGATCCAAGTCCAGGCAAGGAGCAGGAGCCGGTATTGAATTATCATGTTCAACAGAGAGCCTACGTTCGTTGCATACAGACTACAGTTCCCTACCACCAACAATATGGCAGAATATGAGGCCTTGATTCTCGGACTACAATTGGCCCTTCAAAAGAAAATTAAATATATCAAGGTTCTTGTTGATTTGGAACTGGTGGTAAAGAAAGTCAAGGGACAATACGTATGTAAGGATAGGCGGCTCAAACTTTATTGAACTAGGGTTAGAGATTTGATAGACGAGTTTCATGCTTTTAACATATCTCTGATTTCTAGAAAAGGCAATCATCTGGCAGACTCCCTAGCTGTAGCTGCGAGTATGTTGAAGCCAGTGGACCATAAGAAATGCAATAAGTTCTCCATAGAGCTGGTCCCTTGTCCCTCGATACTAGATAATGTCACGAATTTCCAAGTGTTTGATAGTGACAGGCACATATTCCACTTTGTCACTAATTATGGTATATTTGAAAAACAAGTTATAGATGAGGATGAAAGGGACCTAGAAGAGGCAGTTTTGGATGAAAAAGTTACTGGAAATAAGATGCCATATGAGATGGCTTCATTAGAATTTTTTTTTTATATTGGATACCAACCAAGAGAGGGTAAAAAGGTTCCACCCCCCAGAGAGGCCTGTGATTTAGTTAACATTGGAAGTGCAGAAAATCCTTGAGAAGTATTCATAGCAAAAGCATGTACCAAGCAGGAAAAGGATTCCATTGCCAATGCATTAAAAGAATACATAGACTGCATAGCTTGGAGTTATAAGGAGTTGAAAACCTATGATCAGAATGTCATAATGCACACGATTCCGTTGAAACCAGATTCCAAACCCTTTAGGCAAAGACAGAGGCGAGTCAATCCATTATTAGAACCCTTGATAGAGAAAGAGGTGAAGTGACTGTTAGAAGCTAAGATCATCTTTCCTGTTAGGCATTCCACATGGGTTGCTAACCTAGTCCCCATGAGAAAAAAGAGTAGAGAAATAAGGTTATGTATCGATTTTATAAATCTTAATAAAGCCTCTCAAAAGGACAACTACCCGTTACCCACTATTGATGAAATACTCCAAAAGGTGAATGGGTCGGAGATGATGTCATTCCTGGATGGCTATTCGGGATATAATCAGGTCCTTATCCATCCTAATGATAGGATGAAAACTGCTTTTACCACAAAGTGGGGCACCTTTGCATACGGGAGAATGCCCTTTGGACTATTGAACGTAGGTGCCACTTTCCGATGAGCTATGGACTTTGCTTTTAAAGGGCTCATAGGTAAGTGCATCATTGTCTATGTCAATGACATTCCTGTCTTTTCTAAGAACAGGGAAAACCACATCAGGGATCTTAAGAAAGTTTTTCAAAGATGCAGGGAACACGGTATTTCTCTCAACCCAAAGAAGTGTATTTTCGGGGTAATGGAAGGAAAGCTGTTGGGGCATATAATATCTAAGGATGGAATTTCTATTGACCCTGAGAGAATAGAGGCCATATAGCAGATTCCTTGTCCCAATAGCAAGAAGGGGTTGAGATCATTTTTCGGGAAGATCAATTTTGTCAGAAAATTTATTGTAGATTTTGCAGAAATAGCAAAACCTTTGAACGACATGTTAAAGAAAGAGGTACAGATCAAGTGGACAAATGAAAATATAGATTCTTTTAAAAATATCAAGGACACGATTTATAAAGCCCCAGTTTTAGTGAGTCTTGATTATACTTAGCCTTTCTATATCTACACATTTGCTTTAGATCACTCCTTTGCGAGTGTTTTAACTCAGAAGAGTGAAGGCAGTATTGAAAATCCCATTGCTTTCCTGAGTAGTCCTCTCACAGATGCGAAACT
The DNA here is from genome assembly GCA_028583015.1 of Wollemia nobilis. NCBI lineage: Eukaryota > Viridiplantae > Streptophyta > Pinopsida > Araucariales > Araucariaceae > Wollemia > Wollemia nobilis. The sequence continues at coordinate 2,858,499 of JAQPPZ010016381.1, forward strand.
GAGATACTCTATCTTGGATAAGAAAATGTATGCTCTGGTTAAAATTGTAAAAAAATTCAAGCATTACATTGTCCACAATAGGGTCTTTGCTATCGTACCAGATCCTGCAGTCAAAGCCATGTTTGTTCAGAATGAATTAGGTGAGAGACGTGGTAAGTGGGTTTCAAATTTGTAGGAGTTTGATCTTGAGATTTAGTCGATGAAGATAGTGCGGGGGCAAGGGTTGGTTAAGGCAATAACAGAGCAGGATCTGGCAATTTCATGTCAACATTATGAAGTCGCAGATATAACCAAGGATGAGTGGTATGCAGATGTGGTGTACTATCTAATAAATGGTAGATGTCCACCACATTTGAATGCTACTCAATGAAGAGCCTTGCGTTTGAAGTCTACTAATTTCCTAATTAGGTCCGGCACATTATACAGAAAAAACCATGAAGGTATTTACCTTCGTTGCGTTGATCAAAAGGAGGCAGTGCGAATACTCGAGGAGTTTCATGGTAAACATGGGACAGGGCATGGGTCCGCTAATTCCATAGCCCATAAAATCCTCAGAGCTGATTATTATTGGCCTCGACTATTCAAAGATGCCCATACTCATGTGAGGTCATGCCATACATGTCAAACTGCAGCCAATAGAGACAGGGGTGCTGCCATGCCTTTACAATCCGTAATTGAGTCTAGACCTTTTGTGCAATGGGGCCTAGATTTTTTTGGGATTATCAGTCCCAATTCATCCGATTCACACAAGTACATTCTAATAGCTACAGATTATTGCACAAGGTGGACTGAGGCTATCCCCACCAAGAATGCTACTTCGGAGGTTGTTATTAAATTTTTAGAAGATAACATTGTCACTCGGTTCGGGATGCCTAACTCCATTGTAAGTGATAATGGCTCAGCTTTTTCCTCTCTAGAGTTTGCTAATTGGGCATTTGATAACAATGTGAGTTTAAAATTCTCTTCCAATTATTACCCGCAAGGTAATGGATTGGCCGAATCATCTAACAAGAATCTGTTAAATGTCATAAAAAAATTGTTGGAAAGAAATCCGCGGGACTGGCACAAAAAGCTTAAGTTGGTCCTTTGGGCTAACAGAATCAGAGTCAAAGAAGCAATAGGGACATCTCCTTACCATATGGTTTATGGACAAGATCCCATTTTTCCTACAAATCTCAGGTTACAAACGCTGCATTTCATGAAAGATTATTTCGGAACTAATGACAAACTTGAGTCTAGACTAACACAATTAATGCATCTAGATGAAAAAAGGGATGAGGCTATGCTTCATTTTAGTAAACACCAGGATGTAGTAAAGATATGGTTTGACAAAAAGTCTAGGGCCAAGGCCTTTAAAATATCAGATCTAGTGTTGTTATGGGACAAAAGACATGAGAAAAAAGGGGATCATGATAAGTTTGACTACTTAAGGTTAGGTCCGTACCAAGTTTCAGAAGTCCTAGGGGAAAACAGTTTTAGACTAAGAACCTTGTATGGAAAGGATTTGGCATTACCTATCAATGGGTTGCACTTGAAACACTACTTCCAGGCTTGAGGCAGCTGGGTTTGTATTATATGTAATTATGCCATGCTTTGTTTCTTTTGTGTGCAGATTTGATATTTAAGTTGTGTGTTTTGACATGTTTAGGTTGTTGTATTAATGCTATGCTTTGTTTTGTGTGTGCAGGTTGGAAATTTAGGTGGTGTGTTTATTTGACATTTTTCATTGTCTTATATATAAAAAAAAAAAAAGGAATAAAAGTTTGAAATGTTAAACACATGCCTAAGATTGGGAGAATATGAAGCATTGGAATTATATTGTAAAAGCTCCACATGTAATACAAACAATTAATTAATATCGCTTGAGGCTTGTGATGCATGAAGTAGTCAGTTTTACAAATTATGGTAATACTTCATTTGCAATTAAAAGGGCAATGCATTCATAGTACATCTCACTTTGCATATTCATGCCATCCTAGTTACATATGCATTTCAGATACAAATCATTAAAGTGTGTTAAATCCTCTTAGGGTTATACTATAACATAAATAAAGAAAAATCCTAAGGTTGGAAACTGAGCCCAAAGGTATCTAGAATCAAGCACAGTTTGTACACATTAAAAAGGATCTTGGGCAAAATGATCAAAACCTTGATTGGAGGAAGAGGGTCAAGCGAAAGGAATATTTCATGTCTATCCTATTATGCAACATGATCCTTAAAATAGTGGTTTTCACCACTTTCATTAAGCTTAAAGCCTAAAATCAGAGTAGTAAGGATAGGGTTAAGTCCTCATTGAACTTAGGTTGAGGATCCAACTCCCCAAAGCTTTGATTTGACCTACATGGAGTAGTAAGGATAGGGCATAATTCTCATCTCGCATAGGTTGAGAATCTGATTCCCCAAAGCTCCTATGTCTCATATCAAGATAAAACTTGGATTGGAAGGATCGTACTACTTGTCCTCTACAAAGGATGGGTAGTCATCCCCAAGGTCTAAGTAATAAAAATAATATTCTTCATTTTCATCTAAGACTTGGGTTGGAAGGATCGTACTACATGTCCCTAGCAAGGATGGGTAGTCATCCCTAAGATCCAAGAAGTAAAATTAACTTTTCCCATCTCATATTTATATTGGATTCAAAGGATCGTACTACTTGTCCTCTGCAAAGGATAGGTAGTCATCCCAAAAGTCCAAAGAAATGAAGTTAAGTCATGGATTATGGGGGTTAGGTATTCCCATGCATGACAGCATGTCTTGTCTAAAAAATAAGACCACTGATTGTTCAAAGGGTTAGACTAGCATGACCATTTCTTCTATAATGGGTTAGATCATTTTGCTCAAGGTAAGGTAATGAATTCCAGATCAGAGTAGTAAGAATAGGGTTAAACTCTCATCTAGATTAATTTGGGAGTCCTATTTCCCAAAGCTCTGATTTCACTTTCACTTACACATGGGTTCAAGATAATAGTGACTCATAACCAACTTTGGGATCTAATAAAACAATTCATTATACGCATGGTTAATCCTAAGAGGGTTTGACAATCTTGAATATTTGTATATGATGTTAGAAGGTCTATGCATTTGTAGAAGCAAATCTCTAAGCATATTCATTAGGTTTCACAAATCATTTACAATCTCACACATGCATGCATGTAAAGCTGACAATGGAAAGTTGATCAAGTCCAAGCGATAGGGAATGAAAACAAATAGCACACACCGAGCTAATACTAATGATTCTGATGTTTCATGTACTTCTGATCTGTTGGTATTTGTTTCTTTTATGTGCTAACGCCTGTATCTAATCTCATATATTTTAGGTTGGGTTCTCACAAAATGCTTTGGAGCATTTGACAGCAGAGTCGCCATTTGTTGTGGTTAATCCACAACACACCCCAAGATTGGGGACCCACCTTGTTGCAAGTTTTTAGAGAAAATCTCACTGACCCAGATGCTAAAAATGAAGAAAAGGGGCAAAATGCACAAGTGTCGCGAAATCGTGACATGTCGTGAAATCGTGACATGTCGCGAAATCGCGACACATCGTTCCGTCGCCGCTAAAAAAAAGAAAAATGTCACGATATCACGACATATCGCTCCGACGCTGAGAAAATGGTCATGATTTCGTGACTTGTTTTTCCAAAGGGTACGGACGAAGAAAATGGTTGCGATTTCACGATGTGTTTCGGCAAAGTGTACGGCTAATGAAAATGGTCACGATTTCGCGACGTGTTTCGACAAAGTGTACGGTTTATGAAAATGGTCACGATTTCGTGACGTGTTTTGGCAAAGTGGCCCGACGGAGAAAATGGTCACGATTTCATGACGTGTTTCAACAAAGTGTACGACTGATGAAAATGGTCACGATTTCACGACGTGTTTTGGCAAAGTGGCCCGACGGAGAAAATGGTCGTGATTTCGCAACGTGTTTCGGAAAAGTGATGTACAAAGGTCAAGGAAGCACATAAATGTGTCCATTTATCATTATCATTCATACTAGAGCAAAAAATATATTTAATTATTTCTCTATTTTATGATTAGTTTTCTATGTTTGTAGTAAGAATGTGTATTTTATCTCCATTGTGTGATTTGCTTGTTTTAGTCACCTCTTAGGATTTGTGCAAAAGTTTCATTGATCATATTGCATTTGAAATCACAACATTACCTCCATTAGCATTGTTGCACTTTTATCTATGTTATGATATAAGAGTACCTTTATCAAAGTATTGTGTATAACTAGATCAAATCAATAAATGGTTCACTTAGTTAAATTAACCAATAGCTTAATCAACTTAATTGCAATCATCCTAGTTGCATTTGTAAGAAATGATAAGGTTTATGGAGCTTAGGAATTTGCATTATCCATATTTTCTTGAACCATTGATTGAAAGGGATAGAATAATATTTACCTTTTGTCATCATCAAAGTAAAATTACATGAAGCATAGGGTTGTATTTTACTATATCTTTCCTAAAATAATTGTGTTTTATTAGGTTTCATTGTTCTTTAAGTATAATTTTAAAGGGTTAAAGGTAGGTAGGGATACAAAATATGTTAACTTTTGATGAGTAAATACTCAAAATAATATTGACTCAAGATCAATAATACAATTGTGATATGAAATATATAATAATGTTGATCAATCAAGCATATAAAATCAGAATCAACTATATAGTAACTCAAATAATGCTAATGATAAATGCTCAAAAATACTAAGAAATATTTATTGAATGAAAAGATCAAAATACATCATACTACATCACCTTCCATTGCTTACATAGGTGACTCTTTCTCCTTCGCTATATATCTCTTTTACATCAATACATCCATATATAGAATGGAATGTGACTCTTCATATGGAGGTTTCTTGGCCCTCACTCTTCCTATGACTCTTCATATTCCTACTCTATTGACACATGTACATAGGGACAACTATGAGCATTTACATTACCAAAATATCATTGCACATTTATGCATTACATTGCATAAAGTAAATCCTAATCTCAAACACTCTTTCCTAATATATAGATGCATCCATGATGGTATATTGGTATGTACCAAATATTATAATATATTCCAACACCCCCATGTATTACATTATTTGGTTATTGGAGACTTCAGTCTTCAATATGGATCTTCATCTTCTTCCTTAAACCCGTATTCTTCTTTGTTGCTTTCTTTGTCATGCTTCATGTTTGTATCCTGATAAAATAAATAATTATTATTTTCATAAGATATTGTATTTTATGAAAGTGCTTTAGCTTCATGGACTTTTATAGTATCTTCTAGTTCCTGTATTTTATGTATCTCTTGGGCTAAGTGCCCCTTTTGATTTCCTTCTTTGTATTGATGTGGTCTTTTCTGCTTTCTCCAATCTGTTGCCTTTCTTTTTACTTGATCAAATGAATGGTTAGTATATTTCAGTCTTTGTGGCTTCAATATTACAAGTTTCTTGAGTAGTCATAAAATTATTGTATAAGAATTTATTTTTCCTTTGTTCCTAGAACCATATTATCCTTTGTTTTTCTATCTAGAAACTTTTTCTTCATCACCTCCATTCTTTGATTCTTGTGTATAAATATGGAAGGTAAATTTGGATCACAATTGATTCATTTTTCTTTTTTATTCCCTATAATCTATTTCTCAGAAAATCCATTAGCATTGTCTTGAACAACAATATATTGTGTGAACCCAAACAAATATTGAACATATGTACCGTTATTAACAAATCTTATAGCTTCTTATTCATACTTGAGTTCAACCATATTTCTACTTTCAATAAGTTTGGTTACTAAAATGAGGTCTGTAATTATCTCTTTCAAATTTGTGACTTTAAGGTGATCAAACCATTGTGGATTTCCTATTATATGTTTACTTGTATCCATAATTGATTTAGCTTTGGAGGTTCTAATCCTTTGAGGTTGACTTCCTTATGACTCCCTAGTATATTGAATATGGCAATACTCCCTAGTATATTGAATATGGCAATACAATTTACAACTCTAATCCTTTACAAATCTTAAAATCTCTAATAATTTTGAACTTAGAGATTAAACTTATCAAATGCAATATCTCTATGTAGAATTATTTTTATCTCCCAACTCTAGAAAATTAATATTTGCAAATATTTTGTAATTCTAGTTTGATGTAGAATGCCTTTTTTTTCCAACCTTAGTAATTTTGCAAATATTCAATTTGTTTTGTAAATCTAAATATGTAATTTTACAAAACCCAAATATAATGCTTCTTCAAATATGATAGAATATTTTAATATGCAATATCCATATTTTTCTAATGTTCTATAAATATTATCACTCCACTAAAATATTCAAATCTTTAACATTAGAATATATTCACTTTATTCCTTATTCCTCCTACTAATATAAACTTTAATATGAAAATATTATGGTAAATGTTACCTTAATTATTTAGGCGCTCCTCCTTGAATTACTAGGCACTCCTCCTTTTGGTCAAATTTCACTGGACTTGATAATAGGTGCTTTGAATGTGCCTTCAATGCTCTTGCTTCACACTTACTATAAATATACCTTTACTCTCTTACAATGGAAGCTATATGGGTGCTTTTTTCCTCTTGTGCAATGTGCCACTTGTAGCATATGCTATGGAGACTTCTTCAATCCTCTTAGGTGGTGCTAATATTTTTGTAAGATGAATGGACGCTTGGAACAATATTCCTTGTATTTTTTGGGAGTTACTAATCCTTCCTTGAGCGTTAGATGATGATTTAAAGCATTGAGCGATCTTCTTTCTTGGAGATGTACACTATGACTATGTGCCAACTCTCACCCCTGTTTCAAATGGTAATATTCATCTTCCTTGCTTGGAACAAGTGTTACAACCTTCTATGCATGTGCTTCCTTCTTCAACGTATGGAATTTCAAGACTATTCCAATGTATTTCTTATTCACTATTCCTCCAACGTATTCTCGCTTCTTTGTAAGAACAATTGGTGTTATTTCTTCTCTCATTAGATGATGATGAATTCACCCAAGGTTGGATCTAACTATGACTATTTTAGAGAAATCTAATGGTGGCTCTAAGGTGCTTCCTTTTTGGTAGTTTGATCTATTGGTAATATTCCTTTGATAATGCATCTTGTATTTGCAATTTGCCTTGCTTTGTGTAGATAGAATGGCTGTGCTACATAGGATTTATGTAGGGTAAAATTTTACAAGTTGTAATTGATGTCTTCTAGCTCCTTGGTTGGTTGATTTCTAAGCCTAATGGATATTTCCTTAAGCACTCTTATTAGTGCTTATTTCCTACAAATGGGTGGATTTTGATGAAGATATTCCCCCCTGTGATCTACTACTCAATGGTGCTTAATATGGTGGTGATCCACACCACTCTTTTAGTGGTTTTATTCACCACTTTTGAATGCACATTTGGTGTTTTTAAACACCTAAAATCTACCTTTAAATTTGGAACTCTTTGCTTTCCAAAATATACTATATTTTGAGGGATATTATTTCTCACAAACATAGGATAAATCTGCTCTTAGATTTACTTAAAAAAATAGCATATACTATTCACTTATGACTCCTTTAAAATATTTAACTAATGTTACTATAATATTGTATATTTATTTATAATAATGTTGTGTAATTGTTAGATTTTTGAGCTATAAGCTAAAAGGAAATGAAGCCACAAGTAATAGAATAAGCAAGGAATGATATGACTATAATGATGGAAGCTTAATAGGCATGAAACTAAGATACGAGACTTCATAAATAACTCTTGTAACAAACATTAATGAAGGATCATGAAAATGGAGGAAGCATACAACATATGAACCTCACACTCTACTAGTGGATAGTGTAGATGATACCTTATTAATCTATAATGAGATCTATATACAAGAAGCTAAGTTACTTGTGTATTAATCTACCTAAATGCATGAAGGACATGTATTTATGCATGATAGACACTTGTTCTTTTACAACTTACACATTCTAACACTTGTACATTTATTTCTTCTACCCCAAGTAACTCCTACTCTAATAATATACCTAAGGTGGTACTGTTGGACACAAATCTGCCTAAGTACAAGATTTCATCACTTGTGCACCCTAGACTCGGCCAACATTGAAAGGCCGAGAGAAAGAGAAGTCTCCCGGGCCAATCTCCAGAGAGGGCTGGCTCCCAAACTAATCTAAACTGGTTTCAAGATTAGAGATGCAAGAAAGAAATGGGAAAATGCGGAAAGAAATGGGAAATAACGGAAAGGGATGTAAATATGGCCGAAGCCGATCGTTGATGGGGAGAACAACCTCGAACAACAAATAACCTCAACTAGATCCTAAAGCTAAGCAACAACTGACTCTTAGAATGCATATACAGAAATTGGATCACGCATTAGCCGTGAGTTCGCTTCCAATTGTACTCCAAACGCTCAAATGCAAATACAACCAAATTCAGAACAACAGAATTTAACTTATATTAACACTGGACTAACAGAAGTGACTCAGACAGAAAGCAAAACATGCACAACAATTTAGATCACCAACTCCAGAAGACACTAAGAATGGAAGCAAATGCATCTAGGATTTCTGTTTTAATTTCTGCAAAAGATCCTCCTCCTTTTGCTTGAGATTTTACATTGGTATTTATAGAGGCCTTCCCTCTTCCTTTCATATTACAACATTTAATACATGAAACAGATTTTGAAGAAACGATCCCCTTAATCTGCCTCGGAGAAATGACAGTCCCTGTTTTAATGGATCAAAACCGAAAATGAAACAGAAACAAGGGCCCATATTTCTTCATTAAATGACCATTATCGGGGCAGGCTGGAAGTTGTTAAGAGATCATGAACAAGAGCTTTTAATATTGGAGGCATCTTTAATTTTGGTGGCATCGAAAACTGCCTCAGGTTCTTCCATCTAGCGCACATCGGTAATCAACAACATTTAATCTTTGAGCTTCTTCGACCACGATCTCAAAATCAGTTGGAGAGCTTTTACTTCGTTTGATCCTTATCTTCTCTTCACGTTCTCCTATGCAATTCTGAAAGAAAATGCAAACAGAACTGTATCGGGCCTTTGTTATTGCTTCGATCGCGAAAATGTGACAGGTCGCAAAAATGCGACATGTTGAAATCGTGACACTTTTACCTTATTGTCTTTTGTTTCTGCCACCAGTCACGAAAACATGACATGTCATGAAATCATGACATATTCTCACTTCTTTGTACTTCTCAGCTTTCATTTTGCGAAAACACGACAGGTTCAAAAATGTGACATGTCACGAAATCGTGACATTTTTTCCATTTGGCTCTTTCATCTTCAACAAGTCACGAAATCATGACATTTTCTATCTTCTTGTACTTTGATGCTTTTAGGCCACGAAAATTTGACATGTCACGAAATCGTGACATTCCATACAATCTAGCTGCCTCCTTGCTTCCTCCTCGCGAAAACGTGACATGTCATGAAATCGTGACATTTCTCTACGCTTTGCCCTTCCTGTCCAACATGTCATGAAATCATGACAATTTCTTGCCTTCTCTATCATTGTCGCTTCTTGTCGTGATATCGCGACAAGTTCCTCTTGCTTGGCTTCATTTCCAAAAATGTCATGATATCGTGACATCTTTCTCCGCCTTGTGTTTATCTTTCAGCCCTTCCGTGATAACGTGACATGTCGCGATATCGCGCCATTCCATACCATTTGCTCCTTCTCTGCTTTTCTGTCATGATATCATGACATGTTTCTATGACATTGCCCTTGGCTGCTGTATGTCGTGATATCATGACATTTTCTATCACTCTGCTTTGTGGCCACCGCAAGTCGTGAAAATGTGACATGTCGCGATATCGTGACAACTTTTCAATTAGTGTTTCCTCACCGCGACAAGTCGTGAAACTCCAACATGTCGCGATATCATGACAGTTTGACTTCCTTGCTTCCGTTGACTATTTTGAACCGTGAAAACGTGACAAGTCACGAAAATGTGACATGTCACGATATCATGACATTTTTTATACTTAGCTGATTTCTGCATTTGAAGCCACGAAACTGCAACATGTCGCGATATCGTGACATGTTACAATTACTTTGCTCTAACACAAAACTTATAGAGATTTTTACATTTTCCCTTTCAAAGTGCTTGGAGGGACAAATAGAAGAATTAGTATCTCTACAATTTGTGCATTCTTTTACATGAACAGTAACAACAAAAACAATGTGGCAAAAATGCCAACATTCTTGGCGGCTCATGGGGTATACAGTTCTACTGTATGCATGAACCTCAAGCCTTTATCCATTGGGCAACAGAGTCAAGAAGCTGGAGGAGCAGAAAAAGTGAGTGCTGGTTGATGTTGGATGTCTCTGCAGGCTGCTGCAACAAGCTCTTGCTGGTACTCGACTCTCAAAATAGGACCTTCAACAAAAATTTATGGAAGAACAAAACTTCCTTTATTTCTTTAGAACTACTGCACTTTGCCTAGCTCGGTTGAGCTGGGTAATCACCAGGTGCTGTGCAAGGATCTCCATGGCAGTAGTGAAAAGCACCTGAGTTGCAAAAATGGAAATGAATGGAATGGATGACCGACAGATGTGCAGGCCATGGAACGGGAATGGTGAATGATGAAATGATGGAAGATGGAGGAGTAGAAGTGGTAGATACAACAACAGGGTGCTACTGTGCTACCAGCTACTGGGTTTCTATGAAAACAGAAAATGAAATGGAAGTGGATGGAATGGAGGAGGTGGTGGGAAGTGTGGAAAAATGCTCAAAAGACAAAGGATTAGAAGAAAGGGAAGTGAAGGAAAGGGAACATCAGAGAGGGGAGTAGAAACAATAGTAGTGGCTTGATTATTTGTAGAAGAAGAAGGAGAGAGAGAGGAAGGGAATGGAGTAGAGGGGAAGAAAGAAGTAGATGGAAGCCACTATCTGCTGGGAAGGAAAAGAAAAGAAAAAGAAATAAACATACCTGCGGGCTCGCGTGCAAAAGGAGCCGAAGTTAAAAATTTTTTTTTCTTTTTCTTTTTTTTCTATGTACAAGGTAACCCTCGAATTTAGCTGTGAACTCTCGGGAGAGACACGTACCCAAACATGGCTCTATGATCTCCTGGATCCCAGACCTTGGACAGACACTCATTGGTCTCCTGATTGATAATCAGCTCGGAGTCACCAAAGATTTGCAACTGTCATGCTCCAAGTGTCTCAGCCTTCTTGAGACCTAGGCATAAAGCCTCATACTCTACGGTATTAGTTGTGCAGCTCCAGGTCAACTGGTATGAATAGGATCATGGAATGCCAGAAGGTAATACTAGAACAGTCCCAGCTCCAGCGCCATTTTTGCATTGTGCTCCATCGAAATAGAGCTGATCTTGACTTCCATCATTCTGTTCTTGAGCCTTTTCAGTCTTGAGAATAGAATAACACCCCAAGTCGGTTTCTATCATGGCATTAAAATTGAGCATTGAAAACTCATCCTCCAAGCAAAGCTCATCCAGGACTTCACCCATCAAATCAGGATCTTCCAATTCCTCAGTTATCATATTGACAGAATGTTTGGATCTTTCTTCTTCTTCCATCTTCTCTATATGAAAAGTAGAAGGCTTCTGATTGTCAATACGGACTCTTCTTCCTTTGAAAGGGATCTCCAAGTGAGAATAATCCAGAGAAAGGTAGCCTCCCAGCTTAGCAGTGAATTCTCTCGATAAACACATACTGAAATACGGTTCCAAATCAACCACAACTATCTCCTGAATTACTGTAATCTGAGGCATACTATGTAGAGCAATAGGAACATCCTTAATTACACCCACTATTTTCATGGGAGTCCCATCCAACTGCAAGACACCAGGGCTACTTCTTGTATACTCCATACCCATGACTTCACAAACTGCCTTTGGCATGACAGTTGTCGCAGCACCAGAATCAATCATACAGTTGTGCACAATCCAACCCTCCATCCTGAGTGACAAATAAAATGGGGGTGGTCTATTTTTTCCAGTGGCTAAAGTAGTCAAAGTTTGAGACATAACTACCTAGGCTGGAGCCTTCCCCTTACTTTGTATGGTCTTCAGGGATTCCTGTAAGAGATTTACCTATCCAGGAAACTGCAAGGTGTCATACAGACTTACCTTAGCTGGTATCCATTTGAGTTCTTCCACGATGTTGTACTCCATCGAGATCTGCTCTTTCCCTCCACTGGAAGATTCAAATTTGCTTCTGTATTGTTGGGTGGCCTCCACTCGTTGCCGTTTAGTCAATGATGGATACCGCAACGTCTCTCTAGCTTGTTCCTTTGTTTCTGCTTGTGGCTGAGAGATAGAAGCTTGTTCCTTCTCTTTTGCTTGTGGTGAAAGTGGATCCTTCAACAAAATAGGTGGTTGTTGTGGAGCTGGAGAATCATGAGTCTTTGCAGGTATTTGTTGCTTTGTTGCTTGCACAGGAGGCACTTTCAATGGCTCCATCTTAGCTGGATCTACCAACATTGGTTTCTTACCACTGCATGTCAAGACTGCTATGTGTTCCTCAAGAGACTTCACAGAATTAAGATCCACCTCTCGAATCATGTTTACATGGCTCCCTGCAAGAACTTGCAAATAATTTTGGTGGACCATGCAAGTGGACTCATCATGTGGATCATTGCATGAAGAACACCAGTAAGAAGGCTCATGTGAAACTTCAGAAGGGCCAGCCTCTTCACTCACCAGGATCGTTGAGTTCCTCTCAGGTACTTTCTCTATAGCCTTGCTAGGAGCAAGTTGCTCTCTTGTTACCGTCGAAGAATATCTTCATGGCTGATAGTTCCTTTTCACCTCTCTCCGCTCCATAGATGTCACCTTGTTAGTGAGAGCTCTCATGGCCGACTGAATTTCTTGCAAAACAACCAATTGAGGATCTGGGCTTGAGGACACAGGTGGTGCAGGTAGAGGTAATGGAACTGATGGAGAAGGTAATGTAGGAGTTGGAAGTGGAGAGGTTATCTATGGAATGGGAATCATAGGTACCGAAGGTATGGGAGGATTCCATGAAGATGAAGGGTACATGGATGGAGCAGTGTAAGATGTAGGGGCTGCACCTGTATGCTGGTATTGTGGGAGCTCGGGAAAAATAGGCATAGTCATCTTCGGAGGCAATTTCCCAATGGCAATCAGATCGGCCTCAACCTTCTGTGCCTAGGCATACAGTGCAGGAAAGGTTTGAACACCGGACATCCTAATATTCATACCAATATCTGAATGGAAAGCCCTAAGAAAGTACAATGCTGCTTGTTCATGAGTAGGGCGAAGACCTTCAGGAACTCTCTGCCAAGTTCGGGCAAACCTAACATTGAAATCCACTATCTCCTCTTGAGGATGCCTCTTGATATTATTAAATTGATGCACTAAAGAAAATGGGTCTGCTTGCTCATTGAACCCTTGGATTAGCATCTCTGCTAATTGATCCCATGAAGTTATGGAGTTGGGAGACAAGGATCTATACCAACACAACAACTTACCTCGGAGTGACAGGACGAGCAATTTGATCATGACATCTTCATCTATGATATTATGAATTGAAGCCAAGGTTGCCACATCGGACACATGCTCGTACATTGTCTTTCCAGTCCCATCGTATGTAGGCAAGGCTTTTATTGCTGCAGTAGGAACTAGATTCTGAAAAGGTAGGTCCAACGCTCCCGAATAGTTCCAAGCAGGAACTCGCCATGGAGGAGGTTGTTGACCAGCCATTTGGACTACTGGATCTGGATGTAGCAAGCTCGTAGCAGTACTGGGAGGAGTCGGAGATGGCACAAACTGACCCACTTCCTATGAAGAAACAACAAATGATGGGTTCATAGGACTTACCAATCTTGAGCGCTCCCTCCAGTTCTGAACATCAATCTCGAAGAATTCGACTGGATCTTTCGATTCTTTGGCACTTGATCTCGTGATCATGAAGCAAAGATGCAAAAATTTTCACCAGCTTCAGGATTAGAGATTTCTAGGTACTATACAGTCACCTTCAACAGAGTCACCAGATGAACTTACAATCTCCGCTATGAGGTCAAGACAGTTCATCAAAATCTTGATTCCTCCGGGTGTCAACAAATGGAACTTGTGAGTCCCATCGGGCATGCCAAAAATTGTTGGTCACAAATCTGCCTAAGTACAAGATTTCATCACTTGTGCACCCTAGACTCGGCCAACATTGAAAGGCCGAGAGAAAGAGAAGTCTCCCGGGCCAATCTCCAGAGAGGGCTGGCTCCCAAACTAATCTAAACTAGTTTCAAGATTAGAGATGCAGGAAAGAAATGGGAAAATGTGAAAAGAAATGGGAAATAATAGAAAGGGATGTAAATATGGCCGAAGCCGATCGTTGATGGGGAGAACAACCTCGAACAACAATAACCTCAACTAGATCCTAAAGCTAAGCAACAACTGACTCTTAGAATACATATACAAAAATTGGATCACGCATTAGCCGTAAGTTCGCTTCCAATTGTACTCCAAATGCTCAAATGCAAATACAACCAAATTCAGAACAATAGAATTTAACTTATATTAACATTGGACTAACAGAAGTGACTCAGACAGAAAGCAAAACATGCACAACAATTTAGATCACCAACTCCAGAAGACACTAAGAATGGAAGCAAATGCATCTAGGATTTCTATTTTAATTTCTGCAAAAGATCCTCCTCCTTTTGCTTGAGATTTTACATTGGTATTTATAGAGGCCTTCCCTCTTCCTTTCGTATTACAACATTTAATACATGAAACAGATTTTGAAGAAACGATCCCCTTAATCTACCTCGGAGAAATGACAGTCCCTGTTTTAATGGATCAAAACCGAAAATGAAATAGAAACAAGGGCCCATATTTCTTCATTAAATGACCATTATCAGGGGAAGCTGGAAGTTGTTAAGAGATCACGAACAGGAGCTTTTAATATTGGAGGCATCTTTAATTTTGGTGGCATCAAAAACTGCCTCAGGTTCTTCCATCTAGCGCACATCGGTAATCAACAACATTTAATCTTTGAGCTTCTTTGACCACGATCTCAAAATCAGTTGGAGAGCTTTTACTTGATCCTTATCTTCTCTTCACGTTCTCCTATGCAATTCTGAAGGAAAATGCAAATAGAACTGTATCGGGCCTTTGTTATTGCTTCGGTCGCAAAAATGTGACAAGTCACGAAAATGCGACATGTCACGAAATCGTGACACTTTTACCTTACTATCTTCTATTTTTGCCACTAGTCATGAAAATGTGACATGTCACGAAATCATGACATTCTTCTCACTGGTTTGTACTTCTTAGCTTTCATTCCGTGAAAATGCGACAGGTCATGAAAATGTGACATGTCACGAAATCGCGACGTTTTTTCCATTTGGCTCTTTCATCTTCAACAAGTCACGAAATCATGACATTTTCTGTCTTCTTCTACTTTGATGCTTTTAGGCCATGAAAATTTGACATGTCATGAAATCATGACATTCCGTACTATCTAGCTGCCTCCTTACTTCCTCCTCACGAAAACGTGACATGTCACAAAATCGTGACATTTCTCTACGCTTTGCCCTTCCTGTCCAACATGTCACGAAATCATGACAATTTCTTGCCTTCTCTGTCATTGTCGCTTCCTATCACGATATCGCGACAAGTTCCTCTTGCTTGGCTTCATTTCCAAAAATGTCACGAAATCATGACATCTTTCTCTGCCTTGTGTTTATCTTTCAACCCTTCCGTGATAACGTGACATGTCACGATATCACGCCATTCCATACCATTTGCTCCTTTCTCACTTTTCTATCGCGATATCGTGACATTTTTCTATGACATTGCCCTTGGCTGTTGTATGTCACGATATCATGACATTTTCTATCACTTTGCTCTGTGGCCACCGCAAGTCATGAAAATGTGACATGTCGCGATATCGCGACAACTTTTCAATTAGTGTTTCCTCACCGCGACAAGTCGCGAAACTCCAACATGTCGCGATATCGTGACAGTTTGACTTCCTTGCTTTCGTTGACTATTTTGAACCGCGAAAACGTGACAGGTCATGAAAATGCGACATGTCGCGATATCGCGACATTTTCTATACTTAGCTGATTTTTGCATTTGATGCCGTGAAACTGCAACATGTCACGATATCGTGACATGTTACAATTACTTTGCTCTAACACAAAACTTATAGAGATTTTTACATTTTCCCTTTCAAAGTGCTTGGAGGGACAAACAGAAGAATTAGTATCTCTACAATTTGTGCATTCTTTTACATGAACAGTAACAACAAAAACAATGTGGCAAAAATGCCAACAGGTACATAGTCATGTGCCTAAATAATGTAATATACTCTGACTATAACACCCCCTTGTATTACATTATTTAGGTATTGAAGACTTTAGTCTTCAATCTAGATCTTCATCTGGTTCAATATTCAATGGAGATCTCCAATATCCAGTATTCATAAGGACTCCTCTCCTAGAGTCTCTTCTTGAATCTACTACAAGGATTTTAGGGCATTTTCTCCTTCTACAATCTTGTAGGTCTATAGTCTTTAGCAATGGGATCTCTTCTCAGGCCTTCAAATCTAGAATCTTCCATTCCTTATATAAGGTCTTCCATAAAACAATCTCAAAGCAATGAAATTTACCTGCAATAGGGAAAATGGCACATTCGGTTGGCAAAACCATAATAATGGTGTTTGGATTAATTGTAACAATAGTACTTTATTATGGCTTGCTCTATCACCTATATTCTTATAAGCATTTTTGTAAGGGACTTCCATTGCTTCCATATTTGACTAGCCATCTCTAAATATTCCCTCTTCCTTCATTTTTGTTTCATGTGCTAGATTGATTTTAAAGAAGATATTCTTCCTAGATTTCTTTTAGGAAGCTTCCCAAATCACTGAATTTCCTTTCCCTACAACAAAGTATTAGTACTAAAATATGAATCTAGAACTGATGAATCTTCACTAGTTGATTGTCAAACTAGTGGTTGCAATGTTGAGTTCTAGTCTTCATGAGTTCTTGTAACTCTATGGAAAAATTCTAGCTAGATGCTCCAATGTGGCTTCCTTGGCCATTAGGTCTATATTGGAGTCTTCAATCCCTATTAATCTACAACAAAGAACTAATCTCTACACTATGAAGCCACATCGACCTTCGGGAAACAAAGTTGAAATCTCATAGTTGTGTATTGTAGGAGGTGTCTTAATCATCTAAGAATTATTTCTCTATAACAAAATAATAAAATATGATAATATATATATATATATATATATATATAGAAAATAGTCTTCATATTTGACTTTGTCATGGCTAGATAAGTAATTTGTCTGCCTCTGGATCAATGTATCTGAGTTACCTCTAGGTTTCATTCTTTGGGTCACTACCTCTAAAATACTACCACTGGTATCACTACCTCAGGGTCACTACCTCTAGAACTCTACCTTTGGGTCACTTTAGATAATCATTGTCTCTGGGTCATTCATTAGAATACCCATAAGGGTATTACCTCTATAGGATCATCATTGTAGGTTACTTCATAAGCTATGCTTGGATAATGAGTATTGATTTCATATTCTTGCATGATAAGATTAGTAATATTATTTTTATTCAATGCACTTTGATTTTCCATTATACTTGGTTTTGATCGTGCAATATGTTACTTTGATGTAGACTATCATATGACTCCCTAGATAAGAGAATATAATCAATCTTGCTAAGATCTCTTCAATTTTGTAGATTTTGAAGAATACCTTCTATATAGAAAGTGTTTAGATGCAATATGAGCTTTTAGCTTTCTAGGTTTTAGTAGAATTCCTTATTTCTCCCTATTTAAAGTATTGTGAAAATTCGATAAAGCCTTTCTTGGATTAGGTTGTAGGCTTCCTTATATCTCCTTAGTAGTTTAGTATAAGCTTAGTTCACCCTCTAAGTTGATAATCAACTTTTAATATTACCTTATCTCTCCTCATGAAGCTAAAGATAATTTAATGCACCTAAAAGTTTTGATGAAGTTCTATATTTCAAGACCTTTAAGTTCGATTAGTGTCTCAATAATGTAAGAGACTAATGTAGAAATGTATTTCCAACTTTCAAGCAATAAATAACTATGCTCCTTTAACCTTCAATGGTTTAATTTTTCTAAATTCTAATTTTCTAAGGTTTGATGTAGTAACCCTTATATCTCCCTAATTTGGAATTTTAAAAATTAATTAATATTTGCAATAATGTCCATGTTGAAAACCTTATTCCTCCAAAAATTATTTAATTGCAAATATTTCAAGGTTTAGAAAATAATATTTTGCAAATTAATATTTAATTATGTAATGGTAAAAATCCTTATATCTCCATCTTAATTATTTACAAAATATAATAAGGTTTAATTTTGTATGCAATGATATATTTCCCTATTTTCAATTTTCTTTCTACTTTGCTAAGATTATAATTACTTAATACACTTTTTAATCTTAAAAAAGTTTACTTTGAAAGCAAATATAATTTATAAAATACCTTGGATAATCTTATATCTCCGTGTGATTTAACTCAAATATTATAAGTGTATTATAATAACCCTTATTACTCCATTAATATATCTTTATAATATCCCAAGTTTATTTTCTTTTGCAGAATAATGCAATTGACTCCTTATATCTCCATGAAACCTTAATAAAAGCAAGTTATTGATAAGGTATGCATGACCTTTATGATCGCTTGAATCTCCGTGTAGTCTATATCCGACAGCTAGTAATATGATGTGTCATTGGACTAAGGAACAAGTGTCACTTCACGATTAATTTCCTTCCCTTGGAAGGGTCTGCCCTTGTATTATTGCTGCAAATGAGACTCCACGTGTTGTAGGCATTAATAGAAACTTCTTGGTGTCTCTTATGTTGTGTTTGCTGTAGGTAAATAGTAATTGTTGCTCTCCTATCGTAATAATAATTCACTTACCAAAATTGAGTATTAATTAAATATTGAAAGGATTCAGCACGACTCTTAAGTGACTTTGACGGTGTAAGACCAAAACGATCGGGTGACTTTAATGGTGTATAACCCGCTGAGACCAAAACGACCCTGCAAGAATTTTTTCATGTGTAATGGCTCAGAGCTCAGCTATCTTGGATGATTTTATAACAGTGTTCCCTCCTGCATGCAATCTTGGATGTGTTGATCACCTCGAATCCTTGCACTGAATTGTTATTTGGTGTTGTTGTCTTCTCTCTCATGAACGTTGTTGTTTCATCCAACAGAATCGAGCTGTTGCAGTGTTGTTGTCTTCTATAGACCTCCACATGATGCTTTTCATTTTTGCTAGCTGCCTACTAATTTTTCACTTGCTGCTCCAATGAATTGGTCTTTGGAAGTTGTGTTGTGCCTCCTATAGATTCTTGAAACAACCAAAGATTTTGATTCAACGACTATGATAAATGTCTTCCAATATAGTATATACTATCTTCTTTCGTTGTAGTATACTGCTGTCTTTCTACCACTTTTGTAGCAGACAATTGTGTTGGATTCAACTCTCAATATTGTAAGATTTTCTTAAACAACAAATATTTCCTCTGCATTGTTATCTCCCTCATCATGCGCACTGCTTGCCTGTGCCACTTGGTGCTAAAGTATCTTGCTAATGCTACATTGGATTTATTTAGCTGAGTGTGGCTCACTGAATCTATCACTTTTTCTTGAACCTCCAAGGTTTGACCGTGCGATTCAGTGGCTTTCAACCTTCTGTATCATCGTTGTTAGATCGCTATCAGATGTTACGAGTAACAAATATTCTTTCTTTCTATCATGTTGCCCTCTAAATGCTGTGCATTGTTGGAATTGATTAGAGTTGTCTTTAATGCTTATTCCTCATAACAAACCTTCCTTAATGCACTGGCGGCTTCCTTCCTTGATGGTGAATGGTAATAGCTATCTCCTTTGGTGTAGTGAATGGTAATTGGATATTAAACCTTCTTGGAGTAATGTCTTCTTGCTGGTGAGTGTTGAAAGCTTTTGAAGCATCGATGTCCTCTCTTCTCACTGCGTGATCTTCCACAAACAACGATTATATCTTTCTTGTGGAAACTTGAGCTTCTCCTTGTTGCCCAATCTCTAAGAGCAAGGGTTATCTCTTCCTTGTGTGAATATAGACTGGGCATGGTCTCCAAAAAATAGAAGCTTTCATGGGACCACTGGCTAGAACGTAAAACTTCTTTGCATAGACTGGGCATGGTCTCCAAAAACAACAATCTTGTTCTTGGATGTGAGTTGATCGATACTTTAAATGCATCTATGCAAGCAAGCTTCTACAGCGGAGAACTTGAACCTTCAATGCAACGATGATATTATTGGTTGCTAGCTAACCCACCATTTCGTAGCTCCGAAACCTCTTGCCTTCAATCTTGTAGCTTCTTCTTTTCTCAAACTATAATAAGATTTTCTATGATTTCTTTAGTCTTTAATGAAGATCTTCTTCTGTGCTCCTCCTAACCTTGTGGCTCTTGATCTACTGTAGCTTTGATATCATGTTGGCTTTTTGAGCTATAAGTTAAAAGAAAATGAAACCACAAGTAATAGAATAAGCAAAGAAATGATATGATTATAACAATGAAAGCTTAACAAGCATGAAACTAAGACACAAGACTTTAGAAATAACTTATGTAACAACCATTAATGAAGGCTCACAAAAATGGAGGAATGCATACAACATATGAAGCTCACACTCTACTAGTGGATAGTGTAGAGGATATCTTATTCATCTACAATGAGCTCTATATATAAGAAGATAAGTTACTTGGGCCTTACTCTACCTAACTGCATGAAGGACATATGTGTTTCTGCATGATAGAAACTTGTCCTTTTACAACTTGCACATTCTAACACTTGTGCATTTATTCCTTCTACTCCAAGTAACTCCTACTCTAATAATATACCTAAGGTGGTACATAATCATGTACCTAAATAATGTAATAGACTCTAACTCTAATAGTAATAGTGTCTTTTATTTGGATTAACGACTCTTCTAAAAAATAAATCATTTTTCTAGTTCTAAATAGCTCTAAAAAACTCTTAATAAGCACCTTCAAAATCTCTACAATAATACTTTATATGGAATTTAACACAATTTTTTGTAGCTCCTTTCTTTATAGCTTGTTGTGTTGCATTTGTTGTAATGCACCTTTCTTTTGTTGTTAGTGGACTCTTCAATTTGCAGCCATAGTTGCTTCCCAAAATATGATTTCTTCTCCTTCAAATATGTGCTAGCTATCTCTGAAATTTGAAGCTCCAAATTTTGCCCTTTTGATGTTCAAATATACAATCAATATCCTCATTAGGTACTGCTAAGAATTCTTGAGCTTTGTTATCCAAAGCTATTCCAAATATATTTCACAAACTCCTCTAAAATGCAACTATATTTACTCTTTCAATGCTGCCCAAAATTGCAGCTTAAACTCCTTTGATTACTGCTTACAAAATCTGATTTGGTGATGTCCATGAATTTCTAAATCTGTTGCTCTCTTTTGTTGTCAAGACTTATCTTAGTTGGATATCCAAAACTGCTCCAAAGTTTCTCCAAAACTTTTCCAAAATGCAACTTTCTACTTCTACTATTTGTTGTCCTATGACCTTTCATCTTCTCCTTCAAGAATCAACAACTTATACTTTTATAAATCAGCCTACAAAAATTTTGTGGCTGCCTCTAAATCTCTCTAAAATATGACCTTTTCAATCTTCTTGATTTATTCTAATATCTTGCTGAGTTTTGAATTCAAATATGACCTATTTCTTTGTCTTCTTTTACTAGAATTTGGATGTCTTGATCTCTCCAAGATCTTCTCAAAATTTGACGAATTTCTTTCCAAATCCTTTTTCCTTTTGGGCTTGTTCTCGTATGGTGATTATTGTCCCAAAATATTCTAGTCAGGTACTACTTATGCTTGCAATATTCTACCATGAAATCTGCTTCAAATCTCTTCTAATGGTCATTGATTCAGATTCTACAATAAGTCTTTCTCTTATCTTTTCTTGCTTCAATGAAATCTTATTGAGACCTCTACTCTTGGGTGTTCCAATATTGCAGCCTTCAATTATCTTAGTAAATGCTTTAATAAAACCTTACCTTGGTTTCTTCATTTTTCCAACCATGGTAAATTTTTCAATGAGATATCTTTCTTGGATCTCTAGACTTTGCTGCTTCTATCTGCAATAGGACCTTTTTTAGTCATATATTCTATCTTCAATCTTTAATCTTCAAATATTGGAAGTTCTTCAATATGACCTCTCCTTGGGTCTCTATCTTTAGTCTTCAATCTTCAATCTTCTAAAACTTGGAAGTTCTTCAATGTAACCTCTTCTTGGGTCTCTATCTCCAGTCTTCAATATTGAATATTCAAAATCTTGAAAGTTCTCCAATGTGACCTCTTATTGGATCTTTATCTTCAATCTATAATCTTGTAATGAGAACCTTCGTCTTGGTTCTTCTCAATATAAGGTCTCCTTCTTGGACCTCCTTCAATGTCTACTTTTCTACAACAAAAGAGTTAATCCCTGCACTAGGAAAGCACATAGACTTTCAGGAAATCAAAGATGAAATTCTTCTCTATCTGTTGTAGGAAGCTTCTCAACTTCTAAGAACTAATATTATGCAATAAAACTTAGACAATAATACTCATATGTATTAAAAGTTATAGAAATAATAATCTTCACTAGCTATCTTAAAAAACTAGTGGAATCAAATATATATTGAATTCTATTCTTCACATGTTTTCCTTTCAACCCTAAGGGAAATATTCTAGCCAAATAATAATATAGAATATTTACTTTCTTATCAAGCTTATCAATAGGACCTCTTCTAAGGGTCTCTTAATTTTTTCAATGATAAGTTCTATCTTCAATAGCTTTATGCCTCCTTCTATTCCAATTTTGCTCTTGGAATATGTATGTCCTTAAATATCACTAGTTTTTCTTCAATATAGTGAGAAATTCTATCTTATTTGGTTTCTCTTTTTAGAGGTAGTTCCTTTATCTTAATTCATCTCTTCTTAACGAATATAAATATTCTTTACTTCTAATCTATATTATGACTTCTATCAAACAAACCTAAAACAACGATGTTTACATGCAGTGGTGCATAGTGATTTATCCAGTTTGCAAAGATGTAGCAGGATTTAGATTGATAGTAGCAATGGTGATCCCTTGTGGCTCTGATACCACTATTATATTTTGATGAGTAAATACTCAAAATAATATTGACTCAAGATCAATAATACAATTGCAATATAAAAGATATAATAATGTTGATCAATCAAGCATATAAACTCAAAATCAACTATATAATAACTCAAAGAATGTTAATGACAAATTTTCAAAAAACATAATAAATCTTTATTTAATTAAGAACTCGAAATACATCATACTACACCACCTTCCATGCTTACATAGGTGACTCTTTCTCCTTCTCTATATATATTTTATGTCAATACATCCATATATAGAATGGAATGTGACTCTTCATATGGAGGTTTCTTGGCCTTCACTCTTCCTATGACTCTTCATATTCCTACTCTATTGACACATGTACATAGGGATAACTATGCACATTTACATTGCCAAAATATCATTGCACACTTGTACATTACATTGCATAAAGTAAATCCTAATATAAGACACTCTTTCCTAATCTATAGATGTACCCATGATTGTACATTGGTATGTACCAAATAATGTAATATATTCCAACAAAAGAGACCTAGGTTATGTTTAAATTTATACATGAAATAAGTAGATTCCTATGAATTAAAATACTCATTTTGAAGATAAAACTCAAGCATGCCTCATTTCAAATTGCTTATATGTTTCCCTATGACCTTTTACTAGTATAAATCCTAAATTAATGATGTAATCAACTCTTCTAAGTGTCTAGAATCCCATTTTAACCTTGGTTTAGCCTATATTTATCCCAACATATAAAAAAACCTCCCATAAATTCATGATTTATTCAAGATGAAGTAAAAAAATCAAAACCTATAAATAACCTTATTGTTATCATACCCTTTTGTATTTTTACCTAGGTTTGTCTTGAACTTTTGGGTTGTCTAAATATTGGTGAAACATATATCTATGAATCCAAAAAAAGTTGTTCAATAAATGAACCTTACCTAGGAGATATGTGATATGGACTTGTTAGATATTTTAAAATAATATAAAATATATTACGTGGTCTATCGACAAGGACTCCACTTGCATTATCGGTGATGTGACCTGTGTTCAATCCCCATGGTGGATGTGTATAAGTAGTATTACTCTTATATATATATATATATATATATATATATATATATATATATATATATATATATGGTAAGCCAATAATAGAGATTCTATAAAATTTTAATTTAGTACTTAATTAAATTCTTACCTTAACATTTCTAATCCATAATTGTGATTATTGACCTAGGCCTCTTTAGCATGTATAGAATTGAAGGTAAAAATTTATATTAATATGGACAATGAATCTAGATATTTAATTTCAAGTTGAGAAAGGTAACCTCAAGCAAGTAGTGGATGATCCCTAAATGGTGTTTCTATATTTCTATTTGTCCATTTTTAATGGAGAATGAGTTTGTCTTGAATTTATAAATACATTGTAGATACTCAAGTTGGAATATAAGAATTTGGAGAAAGCAATAATCCCAAGTATTTTATTTGAATGAAAAATTTATCACCCACTTCCCTCCTTAAGGATTTAGTAATAATTTCATTAGAATTCTAAAGAGAAATTATTACAAGTAACAATTTACAAAGAAGTGTTTATCATGGACTAGCAAGATGTGCATTGTTTGAGGACTTAGGAACATTGCATCATCCACTTTGGTATTGTTTTTATTTTTACACTATTTAGGATTTTTTTAAAAAAATTAAATCTAATGGGAGGTATATTGTCATTGCAAGATTTGATAAAATATTGAATATTTATTTCGAAGCAAATTTGTTGAGCATTTCATGGAAGATTACTCTTTTATTATTGGAATCTTTTACTTAAAGGAATACCACAATTATGAAAAGTAAATTTTAAAAATTATATTTAAATTTGGATTTGAATATTGTCTCTTGTAAATTGCTTGCAAGGATGATTCTCATCATGAAGATTCATGAGTGCGGAAAAATATGTATTGGTAGCTTGGTTATTGTGACAAGGGGAAAGGGAAAACGTGACATGAAGGACCTCTTCGTGATGCTTTTCCACTCTCCTCTACATCACTTAGAGGCTAGGAGTAGTTTGTGTGCACTTCATGCTTAGAGAATTAGTTAAATAAGACCTACGTTTCTCCTAAGATACTTTTTTATCTAGGCTTAACCCAAATATAGCCTTATTCAACATACAAATGCAACAATCAAGGCCTAAAGCTAAAATGACCATTGATTTTGATTCTAAAAGGAAATAATATTTTATTTTTTAAAAGAAAGGGTGCAAGAAGATGTAGTAAAAAAATTCTATGATGTATTTATAAGTGATTTTTATTAAATATTAAACCTTAAAGACTAATTTGCCCTCCTATATGATTAAGACTAGTTAGCCCATTTTTTTTTGTCTTTTGCTAATAAAAAAAAACAAAACCTAGTCTAAGCAAACAAAAAATATAATTTAAGTCCTAGACACTTAGATAATACAAATTGAGGGTAGAAGAACCTATTTCTACTATAGAGGTAAAGTGTTGGGAGCCTATAGAAGTGTCATTGGTGTTATTGCATGTCAATGGAATTATCATTTAACATGTAAAATAGATAAAATAAAAGATAAATTTAGAGATAGAGGAGTCTTTATAAGTTGGAAGAGGATTATTGAACTTTCTTAAACAATAATCAAGCCCTTGTTAGATATAAAAATGATGTAATTATATAATGCATTAATAAATGCTAGGTGACAAAAGTGTCGATGGATCATGATAGCACCACTAACACTTTCATTGAGTGCTAGTGCTTTTGTTCTACGTATACTAGAGAGAAATATCACCACCAACTTATAATCTAGTGGCACTTTCACTTCTAAGAGTAGAAAAAGAAGATTAATTACAATATAAGATCATATTATGATAATTATGATGAAGGGCTCTAATTTGGGAGTACATAAACCCTATCAAATAATAGGAAAACTAAAATTTACTTTCTTGAAAAGAATATTAAATGAAAAATAAGACATCACCTAAATGCAAGTGT
This sequence comes from Wollemia nobilis, assembly GCA_028583015.1. Lineage (NCBI taxonomy): Eukaryota > Viridiplantae > Streptophyta > Pinopsida > Araucariales > Araucariaceae > Wollemia > Wollemia nobilis. Next base: position 2,884,679 of record JAQPPZ010016381.1, read on the forward strand.
AAGTTGCAATATTAGTTCTAAATTCAATAATATAAAATATTAAAACTACAAGGACAAGGAAGAGCTAAAATCAAATAAGGGGAAAGAGTACAACCTAAGAAATAAGATTACTTTCCCCTTATTTATGGAAGCTTATTGAAAGCATGCTCTATAAATTTTTAATGGAACTTGAATGATTGATCTTGAAGACTTGAATGCTTGATGGTGGCTTGAGAGCTTGTAGACGTGATTGCTTGGAGAAATATTGGATAAATCTTAGAGATTTGATTGTTGATTGCTTAGGTTCTTATATACTTGTAAAAACAATATCTTAATGTTTGTAAGGATAAAATTCATAATATTATGGAAATATTTTGGCATAATATTACCATAAAACAATGCTTGATTCTTATTATTCTAGAGAAATTTTGGCAAAAATTTATTGCTTTTAAAATACCATGGATTGAGCTCTCCCATGTGCTAGATTTCTAGGAAGACATGGGTCCTTGGGAGAAGAATTATATTAAAGATAACAATATTATGTATGGTAATAATTTAGAAAGGATCAAGAAGCCATTAATGGAAGAAAATGATAAATTGTAATTATTAGATTTGGGATTCCTTAAAAAAGCTACAAATTAGTTTTTAAGGAGTCGGTTCATTAATGGTGTACAACTTGAGAGGGACAAGAAGTCAAATTTCTTTAATTTTATGCATGAAAATCAAAAGCATTGAGAGGTGATCACATTGGAAATAATTTCATGGTGGTTCCTTTGCCTCATGATCATTGGAGATGAAAAATGGGTAGAAACAATCAAAATTGAAAGGTTTTGCAAAAGCATCATTGAGTCATGATAGGAATATTGATGCTATCATGTTTGTATTAATAAATAATCTACGTTTGGGAAAGAAGGATGGTTGATTCAATTTTATTATTTTAAAGATTCATTTATGAAGGGATTGTTAAAATTGAAGATTGGCCCTACATGCAAAATCAAGTGTCTATATTTTTGATGCATTTATTACATAATAAATACATCCAAAATTAATATAGATAACTCAAATTGAGATAGGAAGGTTTTTTACTACTTATGGTTGATGATGCTAGATGAATAATGGTATTATTGTTATCATAGAAGTGGTGCCAAAAATTATGTTTCAGATAGCATTAAATACTATTGTGCCCCAGTCTATTTGCTTGAGTTTAGAAAGAAAAATCAAGTTGGATAAAGGAAACTTAACTTTATTATGATCCACATTGGTGTAGTGATGAGAAACTAAGTATATATCACAAAAATAGCCCTAGAGTCTAGGGGTAAAAGGGTTGAGGAGTAAAAATATATTTTTTTTTACCATGTGAGAGAGGGAGAATAAAGCTCTAGAGCCCCATTTTGCACATGGATTTTGATAGCTCACCAGGAAATACTAGAGCATCGAGCAAATGTGGTACAAGCACTAGCCATAGGGAATAAAATGAGCATCGATAAGAATAAAAAACTTGTAGACACCAAAATATAGCTACTTTTCATCCATACATAGCTTCCTACCACAATTATACATTATTTATATATATATTTTTAACATAATTAATAATAATATTTTATATATTTTATTTATATATATTTAATAAATAAATATATATATATATGGATTAATCACAACCATTCATTATGTTTTAATCTTAGCCATTCTTCAGCCTTAATCCATGCCATTTTCTCAAATTTAATCTCCATCCTTCGTCATGTTTTAATCTTGTCCACACAAATTGTGTCGTCGAAACCCTAACATGCCTAAGGGAAGATTATAAAGAGAAGTCATTTTGATGACTCAACCCCTAATTTTTTGGAGTCCCTAAAATTTTCTAAGGTCTTGAGTTCCCTAAGCCCTTGTGCCCTAAGTCCTCAAGCATCCTCATCACTTTCATCTACTATCATTCCCCTCACATCATCTACATCCACCATTGTCTGCCTCGTGAACCAAATTTGTTCTTTAGCTTTTGCTTCACACCCCTGAACACTCTATAGAGCTTCACGAGCACCTATAGAAGTTTCCCAAGTGCCTATGGGTACTTTAGACCATATTAGAGTGCCCTTCCAATTCTATCAAGCATCCTCTTGAGTTCGTCAAGCACCTGTAGGTGTTTTTCATCCTAGTTATGTAGCCCTAAGACCCTTGGTGTTAAGAAAAATCTGCGTAACCATCATATGCATAAACAACAAAGATAGAAACATCAAGTTAACATTGACAAGGTAAAAGTTCATTGGTAATAATTTTCACATTATCGGATCTATTTATAGCTTTTATTTTGCAACTAGGGTTTAGTGATTTCATTTCTGAGTGTCTCACGTAGTGACGCCCTCACAAATATTATTGACTTTTTGTCATTATTTGTTGTGTGTAGGTCTAAGAATAACATTCATTGGTAGCTACTGAATCTTGAGTGGCCCTGCATAGGATACCAAAGCCCACTCAACATTCTGTTGAGATTAAATCAAGAGTGAAGACACCACCATTTATGTCCAACTAGGATTTCAGAGAACCCTAGTGCTTTATAATAATTGTATCAAAATAATAAGCATTGTAAACCCCCTATTTGGGGTACATTTGATTGTAATACAAGAGATCCACCGATGATAATAATAAAATTTATTTCTTTGTGCAATATTTTGTGTCATTCTGCTTATTTATTTCATAGTTTGTATTTGGTGTTGCTTGATTTTGTATTCACAAATGGTGATCATGGTGGTACCCACAATGGGTTATTTATGTAAATTATATTATCACTGACTTACTATTTTCTATTTTTGTTTTATAGGTTTCCAAAAACCAGATCACATAGATTTCACAGAACCAAGGTTTCTGAAGAGTTGCATAAGTTACATAGATGCCTGACAATGCTTGAGGGATGCCCTCCATTTTTCAAGAGATGCCCTGGTGTATTTCACAAACTCTGAAAGGCATTTTACAGAGTGGAAAAAGGAGTACGTACGCTTATATGTAATTCTACTTCAAAATCCTAATCCCTCTGTTTTATTTTTTTTTACATTTTTACATATAAAATAAAAAAGAACATCATTCATTTTTTTATAAAAACAATGATATTACATCTCCATTTTAGGCACGTGCATTCACTTTTTTTTTTCATTTAGTGTAGCTTGCATTCATATTCATTTACTATTTATCTTGTATGTTGTATGCATTTAAAATCAAAAAGCATTTTAGTTGCATTCTAGGGTAAGAAAGTGTATAAGTAATTACACTCTTTTATTTTATCTTGTATTCCTCTAGATTGTGATAGATTACCTTTGTTCAAGTTTCCTCTTGATATTGGAATCATTGGTTGGTTCAGGGTAAAATATTTGGGTGAACCCTCCATTTTTGGAATCATTTGTTTATTCAAGATGGATTTTAGGTGGTGTACCCCAAATATCTTTTTAGGACTTATACTTGACATTGGAATATCTAATCACAACTTCTGGTTGAATTCATTACAAAGAAAAAGTGTGATTTATGTGCATTTTCTTCTTGTGTGTGAGAATCATAAAAAAAAGGAAATATTAAAAAGAATCACACACACACACATTTCATTTTAAACATCACTAGTTGTATATTTAAACCAACTATTGATCAAGGCCAACGACAATGGGCTTCATATCCATTTGTTGGATTGATCCCTTAGAACACCATAGCAGCCCATGGGTAGAATTTCTGTATTTCATCACCAAGAAATATCTCATCTGTATTTCATCCTAGGCATCTCGCATAGTTCTTGAGGTTTAGGATTTTTACATCTTAAACACACAAAACAAATAATAATAATAATAAATAAAAAAGCAAAATTTGTTGCAGAAAACATAGGATTGAATTTTGTGAAATTTTCATATTTGCATTTCTTTCCTACACATTTCACACATTCCATGTTCAACATTGCATTTCACAAATTATATTTTACACATTACATTTTACACACTGCATTTCACATATTCCATGTTCAACACTGCATTTCACACATTCCATGTTAAACATCATACATGCAACATCATACACAAGTCCTCCAGGCAACATCATACACAAGTCCTCCAGGAAATATCATACACACTACATTTAACACATTTCATATTTAAATTGTACACATTATATTTTACACACTGCATTTCATACATTCCATGTTAAACATTGTATTTCACACATTGCATTTCACACATTACATTCACACCAACATCATACATAAGTCCTCCAAGCAACATCATACACAAGTCCTCCGAGCAACATCATACACAAGTTCTCCGGGCAATATCATACACAAGTCCTTCAGGCAACATAATACACAAGTCCTCAACAAATATCATACAAAAGTCCTCCAAAAATTATCGTGCACAAGTACTTCAGGTAATATCATACACAAGTCCTCTGAGAAATGTCATACATAAGTTCTCCAGGAAACATCATACACAAGTTCTCTGGGAAATATCATACACAAGTCCTCCGAGCAACATCATGCACAAGTTATCCAAGAAATATCATACACAAGTCCTCCAGGAAACATCATACACAAGTCCTCCAATCAACATCATACATAAGTCATCTAGGCAATATCATACACAAGTACTCTGGGTAACATGATACACAAGTCCTCCAGGCAATATCATACACAAGTCCTACGAGAAATATCATACACAAGTCCTTCGGGTAACACTAACTAAGTCCTCCGGTATCACACCTTCTCCCAAATAAAGCAAACAAGCACACAACTTGGGGTTGTTCAAGGTATCACACCTTATCTGCAATCAAGCAAACAAGCACAAATTAATCTTGGCATAGTCTCACTTAAAATATGAGGTACCAAAATTGATTTTGTTTTCAAATAATGATATATTGGATGATGAAGATGGCCAAGTGTCCTTAAGGTGATTTATTCATCTTACTGAATTTCATGGATGTAAATTATTGTAATAACCAAGAATATATAATAGACCATTAGATACGATATTCACTTGAAATTATAGGTGAATTTGAAAAATATTGAATGTAAATGCAATTGTTGATGGATTTGATGGTGTTGAAATGCAAATGTTGAATGAAGGTATAATGATGAATGAAATTGATGATGTTGAATGTGGATGTATGGATAATGCAATGAATGATTCTATTTTTTCCCCAATAGATGAAGGGATTTTTGACATGGGAAAATGCAATGATTGTGAAAAGTGTAATGATTGATTATGTTTATGCCCCAACGAAAATGGGGTTTTTGACAATGTAGATGATTGCTTCTATTTTTACCCCAACAAAAAAGAGTTTTATAATAATTTAAGTGTCCTTATTGTTATCTATCCATCCTATCGAATTGAATGGATAACTAGTCGTTGCAACCATGAGGTTAATAGGATAAACCACTAAATACAAGGTTCACTTATACTTGCGAATGTACTTGACAAATGTTGAGTGAAAGTGTAATGATGACTGAAATTGATGATATTGAATGTAAATGTGAATGTGATATATTTTTCCCCAATATATGAAGGTTTTTTGGTAATATAAATGATTGATTCTATTTTTTCCCTAACAGAAAAGGGGTTTTTGAAAAATGCAAGTAATTGAGTCTATTTTTTCTCCAACAAATAAAGGGTTTTTGATAATGTAAATGATTGATTCTATTTTTGCCCTAACAAAGAAGAGGTTTTTGATAATGGAAATGATTGGTTTTGTTTTTGCCCTAACAAAAAAAGGGTTTTTGTATGATGTAAATGATTGATTTTGTTTTTGCCCTAATAGAAAAAGGGTTTTTGACAATGTAAATGATTGATTCTATTTTTGCCCCAATAGATGAAAGGTTTTTGACAATGTAAATGATTGATTCTATTTTTTCCCCAATAGATGAAGGGTTTTTAACAATGTAAATGATTGATTATGTTGTTGCCCTAATAGAAAAAGGGTTTTTGTATGATATACATGTTTGGTTCTATTTTTTCTCTAACATATGAAGGGGTTTTTAACAATGTAAGTATCCTTATGGTGATCTATCCATCCTACCAGATTGCATGGATAACCAATCGTTGCAACCACCAAGTGACAAGATAAACCACTAAATACAAGGTTTACTTTGAGGATGGCTTGAACAAAGGAGTTAGGTCCTCTAGAGTTTGTTTTTTTTTTTAACTATAATGTGACCAAAGGATTTTAGTTTCTTTAGAGCCTTTTGAATTGAAATGTGACCAAAGGGGTTAGGCCCTTTGGATATTTTTGACTTTGATGTGTGTTTGTGAGGCAAAGGGCTCAACCTTTGACAAAAGGACACAACCTTTTGAACCTAGCAATTGAATTTATGATGTAATTTGATTGTGACCAAATAATTTTTGTTCCTTTGGAATATTTTGAATTTGATGTGTGTATGTAAGGCAAAGGGCTCAACCTTTGACAAAAGGAAGCAACCTTTTGAACCTAGCAATTGAATTTGTTGATGATGTGATGTGTATGTGTGCTTGAATTTTTTTTTAATTTGTGGGGAAGGTGTGATACCTTTAGCACCCCTAATTTGTATGCTTGTTTGCTTGATTAGGGGGAATGTGTGATACCTTGAATAGCCCCAAGTTGTGTGCTTGTTTGCTTGATTGGGAGGAAGGTGTGATACCTTGAAGAGTAGAAAGTTGTGTATTTTTTATTTTATTGAGGGGAAGGTGTGATACCTTGAACACCTCCAAGTTGTGATGCTTATTTTCTTGATTGGGGGGAAGGTATGATACCTTGAACACCCCCAAGTTGTGTGCTTGTTTTCTTGATTTGGGGGAAGGTGTGATCCCTTGTTTGGAATTGTGCAAGTGAAAGTGTAAGAGCAAGCCAAAACAACCAGTGAACCATAACCTCCACTTCATTAATACACATCACCGACCAATTTTGTAACATATGTATATAATTAAAAAAAGCAAAAATAAAAATCATTGCATTGCATTTGCATAATTTTATCATTTTCATATATATGTGTTGCTTGCTGCTATTCGAGTTCACAAGATTCAAGGAGAAAACAAGCTTACCATGCTAGGGGGAGTAGAATAATCTGAGCCACTGAAAAATAATACACTTGAAAGCATTCCATGCTTATTGGTATTTATATATATGTATATATATGGCTACTACACAAAAAAAAACATTGCATTTCATACATTTTATTTCAAACATTGCATTGCATACATTTGAATTTACACCTTACATTTCACACATTGCATTACATACATTTCATTTGCATACATTTCATTTACACACATTTTATTTCACAACTCACATTTCATTCATTGCATTTGCACCATAATTTTCACACATTTCATTTCATATCACAGATCATTTATTCAGTTCAGATATTTATTGGTCCAATAAAGTTGTGTTTCCTTAATCAGGGGAACCTTCAACACATCATCCATTCAATTACATCATTCCATAAAGCCAAATTATCATTAGCAAAGCCACATGTCCATAATTCCTTTGTGTTTTTAGTCACTCAACCACTCCTAGTGTCTTAAGAAAACTGCAAATGCATGTTGAGTTTTCTTTAGGAACAAGACACATTTTCACTAAGAAAATATTGAGTTCTGGAAATTGACTCTAAATATCCTTGAACCAAATGCAATCACACATCTTAAAAACATCTTGTATCAAAGAGGGATAACACCATACTTGGGTTGTACCTAGAAGTTAAAAAGGTATTACTTGCTTGTCCCATCATGCACATAGTACAAAAAACACTAGTTTTCACTAATATCACAATTAAAAGAATGATTAGGGTAAAATCCTTTAAAACTCTAAATACTTTACACATCACACACCATAGATACTCAAGTGTTAAGGATAGTACTACATTTCTAGTTAGACGGTTAAGTATTCATCCCCAAAACTTAGAGATCGAATTATTGGACTATGGAGCTAATCTCCAATGGGACAATAGATGCTTGACTAGTAGTGGAGTACACTCACGCATGGTGATACGTCTATTTTAAAGAGAAATCTGATCGCACATAAGGACAACCTAGATTCTTGGTCTCATCCATAACAAGTTTCATATTAATTTGCTCAATATGGGTTAATGAACACACTTGCAAACACATTGGTTCTTGATGTCCACAAGTCATTACCATGATCATGATTTAATAAATGAATTCACTACACACACATTTGGTCCTAGAGAAATTAGAGAAAGTTTAGTGAGTTTGTTTGATATCACTAGTACATTTGAGTCTCTACAAAATAATCAGTTCTTCCATATCAACATCCATATATTATTCCATATCAAAATCCATATCATTACATGAGTCTTCCATTTCATATGCCTCCGTTATTGTGCCCCTGATTAAAAAACAAGGATATACATGGCCAAGTAAAAATCTAAACTATGAATGATAATTTGAGCATTGATTCATTTACATTCATATAAAACACTTTAGGAAGGATGTTGGGTGACTGTAAGCACTTTTCAGGTGGGAGCTCATGATTTCAAACTTTTGAATGCGGGAAGGCATATTTTTAAATTTTTTGGGGGTCAGGATGACAGTCATGGGGTCAACAATGTAGAGGCACCTTCTGAGGATTATGAGGATGGTAATATTGTTTATTATAAATATTTTTAAAAGGTTGTAGAGCTATGGGGAGATGAGCCTCCTAATAAAGGAGACAGCTCTGGGCCCCCCCATGTCGAAGGGCCCACCACTAGAAAGCCTTCCTTCTCTAAAGTCCTTAGTGGAGGAAGGAACAGTCCTAGATATTCCTCCTCTTCTCTCGAGCCCATTGGGACAAAACTCAAAATCCTTGAGGGAATAATTTCTAATTACCTCTCAATGGAAACCTTTTTCCTAGTTGGAAATCTCATTGGTAGAAGACTTGACCTCAAAACCATTAAAAAAAGGGTGTATTCCAAATGGAAAATTGTTGGAAGTATGGAAAATTTTGGTTTATCCAAAGGGTTATTTGGCATCCATCTTAGCAATCATGATGATGCTATCCAAATTATTATAGAAGGACTGTGGTTCCTAGGATAGTGCAGTTTATTCCTACATAGATGGGTAGAATATTTTGATCCTGAAACCTAGAGCATAAACCATGCTCATATCTGGTTCCATCTACCAAACATTCCTTGGTAGTTTTGGCATGAGGACATCCTATTATTGGTGATTTGATAGCCATTGATCATGCTACATTGGCCAGGTCAAGGATGGCAGCTGCTAGAATATGTGTTAATGCAAACTTGGATTCAAATTTTCCCACTTTTGTTGAACTGGAATATGGGTCCTACAATCGAAAATAAGTGCTAGAATATGAGAACAAACCATCTTTCTATGTGGAATATCAAACACAAGGACACTTGATATTTCAATACCCTTTACTGAGATTACAACATTCTAATGTTGAACCTGATATCCCAAGGAACAATACCCCATTCACCAGGAATTAAATAAGGAAGAATTTGAATTCAAAGGGTGTTGTTTTTAGTTAAATCAAAAACCAAGTTCTAAACAACAAAGGTAATGGTCGTCCACAAGGTGGTGCTGAGAAAGAACCACAAGCTCCCCCTGAATCTACTAACAAAGTAAAATAAGTGTCTGCTACAAATCCAAAAATGAAAAAGGAAGAGGTAAGATCTTTCTTTGCTTTCCCAAATAAGTACAAAATACTTTTTGATACGTCCTTGTTTGAAAAAAAAATGAAGAGGTCCCTCATAGTCTAGAACCAAATCATAATGTTTCCTCTAGTTCCAATGAATCCTTGAGAAACCTTGACTTCTTAGGGCTTTCAAGCCCACCTCATGAGACTATTATAGACCACTCAGGTGGATCTAAAAAAATGACTCACCTTGAATAATCCGCCATCCCAGAAACCATCCCTGGAATGTCTAGCCCTATGGTCCAAAGTCTTAATTCACAAAACTTTAGCCCAAAATAAACAAGAAGTTCCAAAAAATCCCCTATTAATTGCAAAGGGAATAAGAATAAGGGAATAATATTGGCCAATGATCAATGGAAATAGGGATTAGCAGAGGAAATAGCAAGTGGAATCCAAAAAACCCTATTTTTTACAGGGTTAAGATAGAACAAATATGATATTAAATGCATCAAACCTCCCCAACCTCAAGAAAATGGGGGTAAAAGGAATGCTAAATATTCTAAATGAGAATCCTCTCTTGGAATGTGAGAGGACTTAATGGACTAGCTAAGCAAAGGTTAGCTATATCATTAAGAAGAGAAGTTAATCCTACCATCTTCTTACTACAAGAAACCAAAATTGGTGAAAATTTAGCTGCTACCTTGGCCAAAAAACTATGGAAAAAAGGAGAAGCTATTTCTTGCAATGCTAGAGGAGCTTCAGGGGGACTCATGTGCATATGGGATCCAAATAATATTGAAGGTATATTGATTCATTCAAATGATACGATAGCTAGTATCCTATTTTTTGACAAAGAAAAAAATTTCCCATGGATCATCACTAATGTGTATGCTCCCAATTCAATTCCTGGTAGGTCTAGGTTATGGGAAACCTTAACCAACCTTAGAAGAGCAATCACTAATTTTCCTTGGATCCTAGCTAGATATTTTAACACTCCCATTTATCCTTCAAATAAAAGAGGTGGATCTGGTTCCATTTCAAAAAGCATGGAAGACTTCAATTATTTCATCAATTCTAACATTCTTATGGATGTTAACTTGAAAGGTAACCAATTCACCTGGAGCAACAAAAGAAGTGGAAGCCAACTAATTCAGGTCAAACTTGATAGATTTCTTTTTTCTCAAGAGGCTACTTCAAGGTGGGGAGATGTTAGTCTTATATCAATGCTCAAAATAGGCTTTGACCATAGTCCGCTTCTTCTAGAAACAAGTAATCCACAACCCTTCAAAACCCCCTTTAGGTTTGAAGCTATGTGGACCCACCATATGGATCTTAGAGATAGAATCATTCAGTGGTGGTAATCAAATTTCCATGGATCAACTTCTTTCAGATTGGGACAAAAATTGAAATTGGTTAAGGAAAATATCAAGATTTGGAATCGAGATATTTTTGGCAACCTTTTTGATAACAAGTAGGTTATCAAGAACCGACTGGCAATAATAAAGAACAATATTCTGAATGGACAAAGTGATGATGACATGTTATGATCTGAAGAAAAATCCTTTTTTTAGAATATCACAATGTTCTTGCTTGTGAGGAGACTTTTTGGAGACAAAAATCTCAAGAAATTTGGCTCAAGGAAGGAGACTCAAATACTAATTTTTTTCACATTTCTACTCTTATAAATAGGAGTAAAAATAGAATCAAGGATTTTCTTAAGAATGATTTTAATGTTACCATGGACATCATGGAAATTAGGTCTGAAGCGGTAAAACTCAAACTCCTCTTTGACATTGCCAAAGAATCTTTGCTTTAGCACATTCCCCATTCCATTTTAGAGGATATTAACTCCAAGTTAACTGCAGTTCTCTCATATGAATAAATCAAGTAGGCCCTCTTCTCCATGAAACCCGACAAGGCCCCTAGCCCTGATGGGTTTCCCCCAAGATTTTTCCAAGCTTTTTGGGATTTTGTTGGTCCTAATGTTTATGCTGCTATCAAAGAATTTCAATACCTTGGAATTTTAGTTCCACATTCATAGATATGATTCCTAAAATTCAAGATGCTAAATCATTCAATGATTTTAGACAAATGAGCCTCTGCAATGTTGTTTACAAAATTCTTACCAAATCCTTGGCCAACAAGATGAGAGATATCCTTATTTTTATAATTGACCATTGCCAAGGGAGTTTGGTTCAAGGAAGATCTATACTTGATGGGATTATTAATGCCTATGAATCCTTGCATTCCACTTCACAAACTAAGAAGGTTGTCTTTATTCTAAAACTTGATATGAATAGAGCATATGACAGAATGAATTGGGATTTCCTACTTGAAGTTCTAATCAAGTTTGGATTCCATCCTGTCTAGGTTGAATTAATTACAGGCTACATTTCCATAGCTTGGTTCTCAGTACTAATAAATGGATCACCTTTTTATTACTTTCAAAGTGGTAGAGGACTAAGACAGTGATATTATTTACCCCCCCTCCTCTTCATTATTACTACAGAGGCATTGGGGAGATCTATTCATGTAGCCAAAACTTGAAGTATCATATCTAGGATTAAGGTCACTTCACAAAATGAACATGTTACCCATCAATTTATTTTTTATGATAATCTTTTTTCCACCTATGCCTCTATCATTGAAGCCAAAGTTATCAAGCATATCCTCTTCCTTTATGAAGAATCTATAGGACAAAAAGTGAATTTCTAGAAAAGCAAATTATACTTTCTCAACACTCCACATAGGCGATAAATCAAAATTACCAATATTCTAGAGTGTGCAATATCCACCTTACCAACTACCTATTTAGGGCTTCCTTTATTCATTGGAAATGCTACTGAAGAGATGTGGAACAAGGTCATTGAAAGAATTAAAAAAAACTCATAGGATGGAAAGGTAACCTTCTATCCCAGGAAAGAAAATCTACTCTCACTATGGCATGTCTTCAAAGCATCCTTGTCTACTTCTTATCGGTCTTCAAGGATCCAAGTAAGGTTTTTAATAAAATTGAACAAATACAAAAATAGTTCTTATGGACTGGGGCTGAAAATAAAAACCATTTTCATATTTTTTCCCGAGACAAAGTGTGCAGACTGAAATACCAAGGATGAATTTACTTAAGAAGGATTAACCATTTAAATATTTTTTTCTTGCAAAAAAATCTTGGATATTAGTTTCTGAAGAGTAGTTTGAATGGGTCAAAATAGCAAAAAAGGAAATACTTAAAGGGTTCTAATTTTTTAAGTGATTTGGCCCCTTCTTCTAGGTCAGCCTTTTGGAAATCTATCATTTCAACAAAATAAATTTGAGGAAAGGTCTCATATGGCAAGTTGGGGATGGAAAAATCATAAATTTTTGGGAAGACAAATGGATAGGAAACCAACCACTAATAGAAAATCTTATTTTTAGAGCTATAATTTTTTTTACTGATCCACTATTTGGCCACAAAGTAGCTGATTTTTTAACTTTTTCCAACAATTCACATAGATGGAAAAGGATACATTACCCCATTTTATCAGTGGAAATCAACTCTTTGGAGGCCTTAATTTCTTCTTATGTTTTACCTTCAAGGAATGATAGGGATCACCCCATCTGGGAACCCTCTGACATCAAAGAATTAACTATTAAATCAGCTTATCAACTCCTCCTATATCATGAGGAAATTAAAATTCCTTTTGAATTAGTGTGTATCAAACATCTAAATCCAAAAGTATCATTTTTTTCTTGGTTGACTATTCAAAATAGAATTCTTACAATTTAAAATCTCATCAAACATGGAATTTTACTTCCCAATAAGTGTTTTCTATGCCTTGCTGATTGGAAATCAACTTGCCATATTTTCCTAACCTATAGTTATTCTAGTTCCATAATTAACAACCTTTTACAAAGGTTTCAAATTAGTTGGACCAAACCTCCTTCAATCATAGATTTGTTTTCCCAATGACCTCATCCTTTCCGCAATCCTTGCCTCTGCCTAATTTGTAAATTTTGTCTTCACCATTTCCTATGGCAAGTTTGGATTGAAAGGAATAGAAGAGTATTTTATTATTCTACCAATAATATTTCATCCATTTCCCATAGAATCATATTTTATTTAAAATAAAATTCTCTTATGGCCCCAAGTTATCCTCACCCAATCCCTAGGTTTGAAGCCTCTTTAATCCCAACTCAGTTATGTTCAAATTACAAGGAATAATATCAAGTGGATTCTTCCACCTTAAGGTTGGGTAAAGCTTAATTTTTATGGGGTAGATAAAGGCAATCCTATTTGAGTAGGTGCAAGAGGGATTCTTAGGGATCATAAAGGACATTTTATATTTGCCTTCACTAAGTTCCTGGGTGAACAGTCAAATCACATAGCTGAAGTAAGAGCTCCTTGGAGAGGTCTTATACTGATCAAACAATTTTTTGGTAAAGTTATTGTTGAAGGGGACTCTTTAACTATAGTTAATTATTTGAAGAATTCCAAAATCCTTAGTTGGAGATTCAAAAACTATATCAAAGAAGCCAAAAACTTGATCCTTCATCAACATGAGGCCATCATTTAACAAGATTTTAGGGAAGCAAACAAAGTTGTGGATAGGTTAGAAAATATTGGAGTTAATGCTCCTAGGTTGATGATGTGGAATGACACCCTCCCATAGGAGGTCGATCAAATTACCAAGACAGAGAAAATTAAAAATGTCTAACAAATTGGTATTCATTTTTTGTTACCTAAATTCTTGTTTTAAGGGTTTACTTTCCCTAGGTCTAATTGCCATCTTGGCCTTTTCCCCTTTCAAGACCCTTAGTTGCATTCTTATTTTTTCCATGTTTATTTTTTGCTCCTCGAGGAAAATTAGGTTAGGATTCCTATGCATTTTTATGGGTTTATGTTCCACCTTCCTTGTGCCTTTCTCTGGTCTTGTTTTCATTGTTGTTGCTAGCACTAGTTTTCAAATTTTGAATGGTCCTAAAATTGATTAGGCTTTCAACTATCATCATTTCTTAGTACTTTACCTCTCATAAAATATCCTAGATAACTCCTTCCCAAATCCTACCCACGTGTCTAACTTTCATGTGTCAAATCACCATTCATATTCGTTGCTAATCAATTTCTTGAGCCTCATCATTTTTATACTTTTTCCCATACCTCTATCCGTTGGATATTTTAGGAATTTTCCAATGATTCAAGTGTCCATTTTTCCCTGTGAGGATCATGTTTCACTAAATGTTTCTTGCCCAATATTTCAAAAGTATCCTAAAGTGGCACACATTTCTATTTTCTATGGTGCTAAGTATTGTGGGATTTCCTAGTCTTCTAAGACCCATCACTTTGATCTCAGGTACAAAGTGGAATTTTTATTTCCAAGGAATTGTTACAACCCAAGGAGGTGGTGAAGTTTCCAAAAATTCCCAAGACCTCCCTTTGATTCAAAAGCATGCTTCCTCTCTAGGATTACTATCTCCCTTAATTGCTCACTAAGGTGTCGGTTAGAGCACTATATTTTCTCTTCCATATTGTAGTTATATAACCTTGCTATCATGGGATTAATTGAACCGAAAATGCTTGAAATCGAACCTATTACTGAGGTGATCATGAATATACATGGCTTTATGCCATTTATACAACAATTATCTAGGATAGATTGTAATGTGAACACTTATTTTGCTTCCACCTGGGAGAAAGGTATTGTTATCATCCAAGGAGTTTATTTTTAGGTTGACATCCTAGTCCTTTCAAAAATAATGGGTCAATCATTGGTGGGAAGAATCATCTATAGGGACAAACATGATTGGGACACAGAGCTAAAGGATTTCGAGCTAAGATCTAGCCTACACAAGCTCATAAAACCAGGGATGGTCAGGGAGGATTTATCTAGTCCATGGAAAGAAGTCATGAAACCTATGATGGAGTATATCACGGTGGATGATCTGGGTTCCTCTCTCACAAGTTTTCACATAGCTTTTGTGAATCAATTTAGGGAATTAAAATCCCTCAACAACCCTAAATTCCTATTTTTTATCTATGGAATACTCCATCAAGGCAACATGCTCAAAGAAGGATGGGGCTTGGCCCTCACATCAGGTACTTTTAAGGTGATCTACAAAAATTTGTTAGAGAAGTTCCTAAAAGGTAACATTTTTATACCTGAGCATAAAGCGGACTCCAAATAGACTACTGAGGAGGACACATCCTTTACCCCATCCTCAAGTGCTCATGGTTCCAAGAAAAATAAAGCAGAAGGCAGTTCTCAATATGTTGAGCAATCGGTGAGAAAGAAGGTCAAGGTGGAGGATTACCCCACCCCTTCGAGAAGCTCCTAGTGCCTAAAATATAAATTTGTTTACAACCAAGAAAAAATACATGATTCCATTTAGGATGAGCTTGAGGATCTTGTGGTAAAGAAATTATAGGAGTACATAATAAAAAATAGTACTGCAACCATTGCTCAGATGGAGAGTGCAGTTACTACAAGTATGGTAGCCATTTCCTAGATGAAGGAGCACAAAAATGCTCTACGTTTACTATTTTTATGTACCCATTATTACTAGGATCGCCTTGAAAAGAATAACCAGGAGCCATCACTAGTCGTAACATCAAGGAGGATGAGGTGGTGAAAATCACCAAGGAAGTCTTCAAGGAAATTCCCAAGGATGTCGAGAAGGATGACACCAAGGATTATGCATATGTGTAACACCTTTGGAGTTTGTTGTCTGTTTTTTATTTTTGTCTCACTGGAATGTTTTTGTTCCAGTTTGGTTCTTTTGGACTATTTTATTTTATCTAAAAGTTTTATGCTTAGTCCAGATGTTATTGGGTGTTTTTGGATGTTGCATCCTTTAATTCAACTTTTGTACTAAGGTGTTAGGGCACCTTTCAAATGCCCTCATTAATAAAATTTTGTTAACTTACCAAAAAAAAATCATTACATTATCATCCATCACACATGCATTCACACAAAAGCATTCACATAAAATCATAACACAAAAAGTAAAAGCCATGTATATATATATAATTCGCATATGCAAAGATTGCTAGAAATTTCAAACAACATCACAACTTGGGGGTGTTCAAGGTATCACACCTTCCCCTAATCAAGTAAACAAGCACACAACTTGGGGGTGTTCAAGGTATCACACCTTTCCCCAATCAAACAAACAAGCATACAACTTGGGGGTGCTCAAGGTATCACACATTCCCCACCAATTCAACAAATAATTCAATCACGCATACACATAAAATCATCAACAAAATCAATCTCTAGGTTCAAAAGGTTGTGTCCTTTTGTCAAAGGTTGATCCCTTTGCATTGCATACACACATCAAATTCAAAAGCATCCAAAGGAATAAAATTACTTTAGTCACAATCACATTACATCATCAACACATCAATTGCTAGGTTTAAAAGTTTGTATCCTTTTGTAAAATGTTGTGCTATTTGTCTTGCATTCACATCATCAACAAATCAATTGCTAGGTTCAAAAGGTTATGTCCTTTTGTCAAAGATTGCACCCTTTGCCTTGCATTCATTCCTTGTCAAAAACCCCTTTTTTTGTAATGGCAAAAATAGAATCATTTATTACATCATTTACATTCCTTGCATTCAACATCATCAATTTCACTTACCATTGCATTTATAAAATTCCTTGGCACTTTCCAAGTGAACCTTGTATTTAGTGGTTTATCCTATTAACCTGGCGGTTGTAGTGACTGGTTATCCATGCAATCTGGTAGGATGGACAAATCACCATAAGGACACTTACATTATCAAAAACCCCTTTATCTATTGGGGCAAAAATAGACTCAAACATTTACATTATCAAAACCCTTCATATTTTGGGGCAAAAATAGAATCAATCATTTACATTGTCAAAAATCCTTCATCTGTTAGGGCAAAAACAAAATTCATCATTGCACTTGTCATGGTCATTTCATTTTCCCATGTCAAAAATCCCTTTATCTATTGAGCAAAAAACATAATCATTCATTGCATTATACATACATTAACTTTCAACATCATAAATTCCATTCATCATTGCACCTTCATTCAACATTTTCCAGATACATTTGCAATATCAAGAGAACCTTGTATTTAGTGGTTTATCCTATTAACCTAGCGGTTATAGTGACTGGTTATAAATGTAAACTAGTAGGATGGACAAATCACCATAAGAATACTTACATTGTTAAAAACCGCTTCATTTTTTAGGGAAAAAATGGAATCAATCATGTATATCATACAAAAACCCCTTTTCTATTAGGACAATAATAGAATCAATCATTTACATTGTTGAAAACCCTTCATATATTGGGAAAAAATAGAATCAATGAAAAGGATTGAAAATCTAACTAAGAGTTCTATTATTTACAAATCATTATATAGGCACTAATGGCCCAAAATACATAACCAACCCATGAAATCATGGATTTGATTCACACGCTTAACCCAAAAGCTACAAAGGTGCAAAGAAGAATGCACGTAAACTTCTAAGTTAAGATTGCTAACTAGAAGATCCATTTTAGCTAACTTGAAGCTCACACTTCCTACTTTGAGTTCACACTTGCTAACTAACACTCTAAAAGACAACTAGAAGACAACTAGTGCCCACAAGTGCATGTGAGAAAGAGACTCACTTACAATATCAATTTGCTAGAAATAAACTAAGCAAACCTAAGCTAGGAACTACTAGAGGGGTCATATGAAAGATCATACATCAATCCTCATCATGCCTCCCCACAATAGAAGCATTGGACTCCAATGCTTTCAAAAGAATAGGAAAGTCACGGGACATCTGATGAAAAGAAATCCAACGAGCCTGATGCGGCAGCTGTCCTCGTCGAGCCACAAGATATGAGGTGGTAGACCCCTGACGAGTCTGGCCGAGTCTTCGTGTCATAGATCTGATCTGCATCCAATGGTAACTGTGCTTCAGGAACCACGTCCACAGGATGGCTGATAGCTGGTGCAGTCTCCAATGTAGAGTCAAAGTACAACTTCAAGAGATCCACATTGACGACGTCATGAATTCCCAAGTGTGCGGGAAGATCAAGGCGGAAAGCATTCTCGGACACCTGCTGAAGAATAGTGTAAGGCCCATAGCGAATTGGTTTGATTTTGCTATGAGTCTTATCAGTGAAACGCCGCTTGTCAAGATGCAACCAAACTTTATCACCAACCAGAAAAGGATGAGGAATTCGATGTCGATCCATGGCCTTTTTCTGTTGCTGCCGTGTCTTTTGCAAAATCTCAACCACCTTTGATTGAAGATTGTGCAAGTGTTGAACAAATGAGTGTGCCTTGTCTTGCTCCTTCTGAAGATGTGAAGTGACAGGAGAAGGCAAAGATAAAGGTAACTCATAAGGTGCCAAGGGCTGAAATCCCATACAAACTTCAAAGGGTGAATGACCCGTAGAAGAATGTAGGGCCCTATTATAGGCATGTTCAATATGCGTGAGACTCAAGTCCCACTTTGCTCGGTGAAGCGTGATGATAGATTCGCAAACTTTGCACAAGTGTACGGTTTACCACTTCAGTCTGCCCATCGGACTGCGGATGATAGGCGATAGAGAAGTTAAGGGAAACTCCCAAAATCTTCCACAAAGAATGCCAAAAGTGACCCACAAAGCGTGAATCACGATCCGAGATAATGCTCGGTAGGTAGACCAAAGGAACGCCAAATGCTATCAAAGAAAAATTGAGCTAAGTCTGATGCATAACTTGTCTTGCGGCATGGAATGAACTTAGCCATTTTGCTGAATCTGTCAACCACCACGAACACACAATCATGTTGGCGCACTGTCATAGGAAAACCACTAACCAAGTCCATGGAAATGCTTTCCCAAGGACGGGAAGGAATGGGCAAAGGCATGCCTAAGCCAAACTTTCTATTAGCTGGTTTTGAGCGACAACAAACCGCACACTCGCTTGAGAAATCTCAACACATCCCTCTCGCATTTTTGGCCAATAGAAAAATCGTTGCAAATGATGAAGTGTTTTATGTTTCCCAAAGTGACCACCATAAAGTGTAGAATGAGCTTCCTTAAGAAGCGACACTCTAGGTTCACAAGGAACACAAACCTTGTCCAATTTGTAGAGAAGTCCTTCTTTGATGTAGAAATCTTGGAAAGGACGCAAATTGGAAGAAGAAGGCTTACTCACTTGCTCAAATATTTTTCCAAAATCAGGATCCTGAGAATACTGATTAGGCCAAGTCTGAAATCCCAAGTGTGAAGTGGACATGACTCGTTAAGGCAAGAGCGGCCGGAGGCCTACTCAAACAATCAAGAATCGTATTACTCTTCCCCTTTTTGTACTTGATCACCAAGTGAAATTGTTGGAGGTAAGAGGCCCACTTCATATGTCTTGATTCTTCAATTTTACTTTGAGATTGTAAAAACTTGAGAGGCATATGATCGGTGTGTACTACTCGTATCTTTTCCCAAAAGATAGTGTCTCCAAGTACTTAATGGCTTGAACTAAAGCATACAACTCCTTGTCATATGTAGAATAGTTCAACTTAGCAGCAGAAAAAGTTTTTGAATGATAAGCTACTGGATGACCATTCTGTTTGAGCACAGCTCCTAAGGCAACTTTAGAGGCATCTGTTTCAATCTCAAAAGGTTGAGAAAGGTCAGGTAAAGTTAACACCGGTGCTGTACACAATTTCTTTTTGAGTTTCTCAAAGGCAACTTCTTGGCTTTTCTCCCAATGAAATGGAGTTTTGGACTTAGTGAGATAATGCAATGGAGCTGCAAGGGTGGAATATTGAGGAATGAACTTGCGATAAAAGTTCGCAAGTCCTAGGAAACTCCTTAACTCAGGGAGAGTTGTAGGAGGGGACCACTTAAGCAAAACATCAACTTTAAGGGGATCTACCCGAATTCCAGTCTCACTAATCACATAGCCAAGGTAAGAAACTCGAAGTATTGCCAAAAGAACACTTGGAAGAGTTGGCATATAATTGATTCTTCGCAAGAAGATCAAGGGTTTGCTTGATATGCCTAAGGTGTTCCTCCCAAGTTTTTGAGAAAATCAATATATCATCAAGATATATAATGACAAATTTGTCAAGGACTTCACGAAATACATCATTCATCAACCTCATGAAGGTTGCAGGAGCATTAGTAAGACCGAAGGGCATGACCAACCATTCAAAGAGGCCCATCTTCGTCTTGAAAGCAGTCTTCCATGTATCCTCAGCTTGGATACGCACTTGATGATATCCACTTTTGAGATCTATTTTTGAAAAGAACTTAGCTCCTTGAAGCTGATCTAATAAATCATCAATGCGGGGTAAGGGATATCTATTCTTCACAAAAATTTTGTTCAATGCACGAAAATCAATGCATAATCTCCAAGTGCCATCTTTCTTAAGAACTAACAAAATAGGTGATGCACAAGCATAAGTACTTTCCTTAATGAAACCCTTAGACAACAAATCTTCTATTTGCTTTTTTATTTCTTCATTTTGCAAAATAGATTGTCTATACATGGGAGCATTAGGAAGAGAAGAACCTGGAACTATTTCAATGTCGTGATTAATTGTGCGAATTGGAGGAAGAGACTTTGGCTCCTGAAATATGTGTGAATAACTTTGCAATATTTTATCCATTGAAGAGTGTTGCTTTGTAATGGATGTAGATGTAGAAGTGTTTTGAGAGCGAATGAAAATTAGAGCAACATCACCACCTTTCTTAATTACTCTTTTCGTTTGCTTGGAACTTAGAATGATATTAGGAGTGTTGGTGCTCTTAATGAGAAAGACCTTACCATATTTTTGAAGTGTGTAGGTTCTTTTAAAAGCATCATAAACAGCTCTCCTATCATACTGAAAAGGTTGTCCAAGCAAAATCCCACAACAATCCATAGGAGTCACATCACAAGTGACTTGATCTATGAAATGTGGGCCAAGTGCAAATTTTAAAGTGCAAGTGTGAGTGATTTCTGAGCCTCTTCCACTATCCTTCCAACCCAAAGAATAAGGTTGAGGATGAGGCTCCATAGGTAAATTCAAACGCTCGACAATGGACCTCGCAATTAGATTTTTCTGCGAGCCATTGTCCACTATACAATCAGTTGCAAAGTTGTGAAGTAAGTGGGCTCGAGTGATGAACAAAGCATCACGAGCTCCATCTGAAGAACTTACATTTACTAAGGTAACTTCATTAAGCTTACCTCGTAATTCCGTATATACTCTACTCTCTCCTACAGACTCAAGGGGACCCTTGGAAGCATCCTCCTCTTGAGTAGTAATCACTAAACTCTTCTTTTTGAGCTTAAAGCAATCAGCTTTCTCATGCCCTTTCTTCTTACAATAATTGCAGAATTTCTTAGAAGAAGAAGATGAAGATTTAGAAGAAGAGGAAGAAGGAGTAGAAGCGGAAGGGGAAGGAGAAGAAGGAGATGGAGAAGACACATTCTTCTTTTGAGCAAAATTCTTCTTTTGAGAGAAAGAATTATTCCCTTTTGATGAGTTTCCAACCACTTGAGTAACAAGTGTGCGGAATGCCTGCGATTGCGCCTTGAACTTGTCCTCCGCAAGTCGCGCCTGATTGAAAACTTGATCCAATGTTTCCATAGAAACAAACATTAGTT
This sequence comes from Wollemia nobilis, assembly GCA_028583015.1. Lineage (NCBI taxonomy): Eukaryota > Viridiplantae > Streptophyta > Pinopsida > Araucariales > Araucariaceae > Wollemia > Wollemia nobilis. Next base: position 2,906,826 of record JAQPPZ010016381.1, read on the forward strand.
CCCTGTACAAATGTTCTAACAAGCCACTTTGAAACTTGAGAATCAAACCTGGAACATCATCCTCCACATTCACAAGTATTCTGAACCTGTTAAATTGGAAAATATATTCTTGTACAGACATATTAGTACCTTGGCGAAAACGAAACCATTTAATAACCAATTCTCTAGAATAATTTGAAGGATAGAAATTGGTTTTAAGACATTGTACAAGCTCATCCCATGTGGTGAGTTCTTGTCCTCGTTTTCGCTCCACAAGTACTTTGGATAAGCCAGAAAGTTTAAGCTTAGCATAAGGCACTACATCATCTTCTCGAAAGTTGAGAAAAAGCAAACCAAGAACTCATGTCAAGAATCCAACTATTCAAGACATCGTGGTTCCCGGATCCATCATACAATGGGACTTCACAACGAACTCTCAAACGTGAATCATGAGCAGAAGTGGAGGTATTATGCAAAGAAATGTCATTTACCTTCATGGCAAGGTTGCCAAGGACTTCCGCCATTGTAGTGTCATTTGCCTTATCGGCCAAAGTGTTTACAACATGGGCCAATTCTGCCACTTGGGCAGCCAAGTCGGAGGCCATGTGTTCTCGGGTATAAGCCAGAAGTAAAGTTTAAGAAAGCACTAAATCAAGGAAATACAATGCAAATTTCCTTGTTACAATGGAGTGCTGCTTAACGAAAAATTAACTCCTAAGGCTAGTATTTTGAAAATTTTTAACTAATATAAAGTGCACAAAATTAAAACTTATTAATTTAAAAATAACTTAAAAAAATTAAATTGCAATTAATCAAAAGATTAAAGAATTTAATTAAGTTATTAAAAATTAAATTAATAAAATATAATTTTTAAACATGCAACTTTAAAAGTAGTAAAAATTTAAAAATTTTACAATAAAATTACCCTTATTCTGCTGTGGAACTGGACAAAACTGAACTGCATGAAAAAAAAAAATTGTATGCCCCCAATTTGTCCTCTGCACGCTTCCCGAGGCATGGATTTCAGGGAGTGTGGTGCAGGTCCCGACAGAAAAAAAAACCTCGATGCGAGCTCCAAAGCCGCGCACCCGTAGCGGTCGCTCAGTGAGCGCCATTGCCGACATCGCTGGAAGGACAGCGTAGCCGTGCCTCCCGCTCAGCTACGTCGTCGCCACTGATACGCAGTCGAGTCGAATGGCCCCGATAAAGGATGTCACAGTTGCCATAGCGATCCCTCGACAGATAACAATGGTTGCTGTATGCTAGCTGACTCCGATCACAGAGCGATACCGTCATGACAGCAGACGATGGCGCGATCGAAGGCCGACGCAACGTTGGCTACGACAATACAGGTCGTCACGCCTCGATAGAATGTCAGCGTCACTGACCTTGTCGGCCAATCAGCGATTAGGGCTTGGCCGAGAGCTGGTCGCGGGATGTTACCACGATGATTAAGTCGTTCTCTGGATAGCTCGCTTGCCTGACATTGTCGCTACGATAAGGCTTAACGATGCACCAAATGTCGTTTGGTCGGTTGTCTGCCGCTTCCCTCGTCGCAAATGCACGCGTCGGGTGCCGAATCAGCTGGCCGGTCGTCATTTAACGCAAACAAGGTCACGAGGTCGGTTGCCGCAAAAATAAAAAATAACAATATTTTTTTTTTTTTTACAATATATTGAATAAATCGATCTAATATATATAATTAAAATAATATATTGACCAAATTTGAAAGCTTTTCTAACACAAAATTGAAAAAATTTAAAAATTAACCAGGGGGGTTAATCTAAAATTTAAAAAGCTTGAAATTATGCAAATGTGAGCAACCAACTCCCACCAGTAGCTCTCCTTTCAAGATCCGGTCGACACACGACCAGCGTTTGAAAGGCACCCAGCTCTAAGTCGACACACGACCTAGCTTTGGAGTCCTCCTGAAGCTCTTCAATACTCAAAAATGGGGGGGGCAGCAGGGTCAAAAGGCTCCCTAATCCTAATTGGACCGTAGCTACGATCCAATCCCTTCCAAGGATCGGTATACGAAGAACTCTGGGGCAAACTCTTCCTATACTTTTTAAGCATAAGCAAGAAGTTGGAACGAGGGGTTTGTCGGCGAAGGAACTTCCTTCTCCGAATGGTTTTCAAGCTCCCTTTGGGCTTAAACCGAGTCCTCAATGAGAAAACGTTTCTCATAATAATCCTATCTCCTATCCTCTCACCTCACAAGCCCTAGTGCAAACATGAACTAGGCTCTGATACCAATGAAAAGGATTGAAAATCCAACTAAGAGTTCTATTATTTACAAATCATTATATAGGCACTAATGGCCCAAAATACATAACCAACCCATGAAATCATGGATTTGATTCACACGCTTAACCCAAAAGCTACAAAGGTGCAAAGAAGAATGCACGTAAACTTCTAAGTTAAGATTGCTAACTAGAAGATCCATTTTAGCTAACTTGAAGCTCACACTTCCTACTTTGAGTTCACACTTGCTAACTAACACTCTAAAAGACAACTAGAAGACAACTAGTGCCCACAAGTGCATGTGAGAAAGAGACTCACTTACAATATCAATTTGCTAGAAATAAACTAAGCAAACCTAAGCTAGGAACTACTAGAGGGGTCATATGAAAGATCATACATCAATCCTCATCAATCAATCATTTTTGTTATCAAAAACCCTTCATTTTTTAGGGCAAAAATAAAATCAATCATTGCACAATTCACATTCATTACATCAATCATTTACATCATTCATATCATACACATTTCCAAAAACCCCTTTTTTTTGTTGGGGCAAACATAGAATCAATCATCTTACATTTTCAAAAATCCCTTCTCTATTGGGGAAAAAACATAGTCATTGCACTTTTCATAGTCATTCAATTTTCCCATGTCAAAAACCCCTTCATATATTGGGGAAAAAATAGATCATTCTTTGCATTATCCATATATCTATATTCAACATCATCAATTTCATTCATCATTACACCTTCATTCAACATTTTCCAAGTACATTCACAAGTACAAGTGAACCTTGTATTTAGTGGTTTATCCTAGTCACCTGACGGTTGTAGTGACTAGTTATCCATACAATTTGGTAGGATGGATAGATCACCATAAGGACACTTACATTATCATAAAACCCTTTTCTATTGGGGAAAAATAGAAGCAATCATATACATTATCAAAAATCCCTTTTTTGTTGGGGTAAAAACAAAATCAATAATTACACTTTTCACAATCATTGCATTTTCCCATGTCAAAAAATCCTGTATCTATTGGGGAAAAAATAGAATCATTCATTACATCATTCATACATCTATATTTAACACCATCAATCTCATTCATCATTACACCTTCATTCAATATTTTCCAAGTACATTTACAAGTGAGCCTTGTATTTAGTGATTTATCCTAGTCACCTGACGGTTGCAGCGATTGGTTATCCATGCAATTTGGTAGGATGGATAGATTACCATAAGGACACTTACATTATCAAAAATACTTTCTCTATTCGGGCAAAAGTAGAATTAGTCATTTACATTTTCCAAAATCCTTTTTTCTGTTGAGGCAAAAATAGAATCAATCATTACACCTTTCACAGTCATTGCATTTTCCCATATAAAAAACCCCTTCATTAGTTGGGGCAGAAATAGATTCATTAATTGTATTATTCATTTACATTCACATTCCACATCATCAACTTCATTCAACATTTGTCAAGTACATTTACAAGTACAAGTGAACCTTGTATTTAGTGGTTTATCCTATTAACCTGGTAGTTGCAGCGATTGGTTATCCATGCAATTTGGTAGGATGGGTAGATCACCATAAGGACACTTACATTATCAAAATCCTTCATCTATTGGGGCAAAAATAGACTCAATCACTTGTATTCATACATTAAAAAATATAGCTTACCTCCACAAAATCACTCCATATTGCATTCATACATCCATTCCATCATAATATCATGTTTTGTGAAAACAAAAACCAACTTGGATGCTTAATTTTTGTTTGTGACCAAAAGGTATTTCTCATCATCAAACATTCATTTCAACATCATTTTAATCCATCAATCATTGCATTTGCATATTTTTCCAAGTTCATATACAATTTCAAGTGAAAATTGTATCTAGTGGTCTATTCTATCTCCTTGGCGATTGCAGTTATTTACATCTATGCAATTCGGTAAGATGTGTAAATCACCATAAGGATACTTGTCCATATTCATCATCCAATATCTCATTGTTTGAAAACAAAATCAATTTTGGTACCTCATATTTTGAGTGAGACTATGCCAAGACCAATTTTCTCAATAGTTGTCATTGATGCCATTTTCCATGGGGTCCCCAACATGGATAACTTTCATCATTTCATTTACAATTACACCAGTCTTTGAGGATGTAGGTCGAGTAAAGTGATTGAGAAACTATTTAGGAATTCTATGTGGGAATTAGCTACAATCATGAGTGGCCCTGAGGACCAATTTTTTTTTTTTTTTTTGCATTTTCATCTTTGCATTTCAATGACACCAAAAGGCAATTTCTTCAATAGCATGGAGTCACCCCAAAATTGGCGCAACCACATTTGAATTTTATTTTCCCACAACTGGATACATATTACATGATCATGGCATCTACACTTGGTAAAAAAACCTCTTTCTCTGTTAGGTCAAAAATATAATTAATCATTTACATTTTACAACCCCCTTTCACCATTGGGGCAAAAACGACACCACATTTTACATCATTCATATCATCCGCATTTACACCCTACATTTTTAATTACACAATTCAATCACATTTTCACTCCACAGTTATGTCAATTGGCTCATGAGACTTATTTTTCACTCATTTGCCAATTGAGGGGGTAAGCTACACACTCTGAAGTATTTTGTCTTCCAAGATCATTTTCATATCCCAATGAAATAAAATTGTATCTTCATCAGGACAAACTAGGTGTCTCGTATTTTTGAACCACATTGTGTTTCAAGCAATGTGGTACAAAAAGGGCATCTGTAGACACCAAAATCAAGCCACTTGTCATCCATGCATAACTTCCCACCATAATTATCCATTACATATATATATATATATATATATATATATATATATATATTTGTTAATATATATTTAAATAAAATTGACACAAAAAAACTTGACATTATTTAGAAAGAGGTTTGGCCGAATGTTGAATGGATCATAAGCCCAACACAAGGTACTACTAGAGGTATTTGCATATTTTGGAAAAAAATGAATTTTGAGGGCATTTTAATTGTTAAAGAAGAGATATTTTGCACAGTCAAATTGAAGAAAAAAAAAACTAACTTTTGTTGGCTAATGATAGGGGTTTATGCTAAAAATGATGATCGTGAGAGATTCCATATATGGAATAAGCTATATTTTTAGAGGAGTATCTTCATTAATTTACATTGGATGGTTTTGGGTGACTTCAATACAGTATTAAGAACAGAGAAAACAAATGGAGGGAGGATTAACATCACTTAAGGTATAAAATATTTTAATGATTTTATTCAGAATAATAATCTTATTGACATGGATATGTGTAAAGGTAAGTTTACATGGACAAACAGAAGGATGGAAGATAATCACATTCAAAGGTGCTTGGATAGAGTTCTTATTTCTGATAATTGGTTAATTATAAAAAGTATTCATAGACTTACATGTATGCCCATAATAGGATCATATCACAATCCTCTTTTACTGGATATGGAAAAGGAGGGGAAGCAGAGAGGAACACCCTTTAGGTATGAGTTAATGTGGAATATGCACCCAAAAATTATAAATAAAATTTAATCTTGGTGGCATGAGGAGATTCAAGGATCAACAATGTACAGAGCTACCCAAAAATTAAAGAACATCAAGTATCGAATCAAAATTTGGAATAAAGAGGTTTTTGATAACATCAATTTAGTAAAACAACTTAAAAAGGATATCCAAGATATAGAGAAAAAAATGGAGAGGGAAGGGAGAAAACTAGTGGCATGGAAAGGAAAAACAACTCCTCACGGAGTATCATAATACCATTGCCCAAGAGGAAATTCATTGGAAACAAAAATCCAGAGTTTTGTGGCTCAAGGAAGGTGTTAGAAACACTAAATTATTCCATGTTCCGACTATGAGACATATGAACAACAATAAAATCCTTTACCTTATGGGGGAATACGGTATAAAGTATGAGGATTTAAATGATATTAAAAATCTGGCCATTTATTTTTTTCAGAACCTTCTTACCAAAGAAAAAATAAAGTGCAACATGGAAATACAAAGCATCATTAACAATGTTCCCAACGAATTTAATGATAGCATGAATAAATATCTATGCAAGATAATCTCTAAGGAGGAAATTCAAAGAGTTGTGTTCTCTATGGGAGCATCGAAGTATCTGATGCTAGATGGTTTCCCACCAATTTTTTTCAACATCATTGGGATATTGTTGAAGAAGATGTAGTCAATGCAATTCAAGAAGCCCAAGAATTTGGTAAGTTGCTGAAAGAATGGAATAATATCTTCCTTGCTCTAATTCCCAAGAAATATGGAGCAGATAAATTATAGGACTTTAGACCAATTAGCCTATGTAATACAATTTATAATTTTTTTACTAAAGTTTTTGCCAATCGATTGAAAAATATCATCCCCTCAATCATTAATTAAGATCAAGGAGGTTATGTGGTAGGTAAGTAGATTACTAAAAGCATCATTGAAATTTATGAAATAGCACACTATATTCAAAGGAGGAAAGGGTCAGGCATGTTCCTTAAGTTGGACATGAACAAAGCCTATGATAGGGTTTCATGGTCCTTCTTAGATAAAATAATGGAGCAAATAGGTTTCAGTGAAAAATGAAGGGCATGGGTTGGTATGTGTATTTATAACCTCCACTTTTCAATATTGATCAATGGACAATCTACTGGGTTTTTTCCTTCTACTGGAGGAATCAAGCAGGGAGATCTATTGTCTCCACATCTCTTTATCATTATGGTAGATGCCTTGGGAATAACTTTGGAAAGAAAGAGAAAGGATGGTAATATAAAAGTTCTAAAATATTCATCCATTAGTGAAACTTTGTCTCATAAATATTTTGTGGATGATACTTTCTTTCTAGGGGAAGCTACAAAGGAAGAAGCTTTGGAGTTTAAAAAAATCCTTGATTCTTATGAAAAAGCTATAGGTCAAAAAATAAATTATGAAAAAAACAAGATTATGTTTTTAAACACGAAGGAAAGTATAAGAGATCAAATAGTTAAAGTGTTGGGCTGTAAGGAGGAAAATTTCCCTATCACCTATCTTGGTTTACCTTTTTTTATAGGCAAGATAAAAGATAAACTTTGGATTCCAATTATTGATTAATCTAATAGGAAAATTCAAGGTTGGAAGGGATCTCTATTATCCTCTGCAAAGAAAGTATAACTCATAAAACACATGCTTAAAAGCTTCCCTATTTATTTCATGTCTTTCCTAAGGATGTCAAGGAAAGTGGAAGAGTATTTAGAAAGACTATTTTTTTTTTTCTTATGGGATGGCACTAAATGCAAAAAATGTATACATCTGGTAGCCCGAGATACATGTTGCAAGCCTTTATAGAATGGGTGTCTTGGTTTGAGGAAGTTGAGAGATATAAATAGATTCCTTCTAGCTAAACATGGTTGGAGGCTTTACACTGGAGCATTAGGGAAATGGGTTAGAAGTATCTAAAATAAATACGTGGAGGGTAGAAACCACTTTATCAATTGTTGTAATCCTCCACGTGGGTCTATTTTTTGGAAAAATATAATCAATAGCAGGAAATTTCTATGGCAAGGTCTAAAATGGAGAGTAGGCAGAGGAGATGAAATTAAATTTTGTAAATACCCTTGGATTCAAGAGGATCCTTTAGCAAACTACAGAAAGTTCAAATATATTAAAGAACATTTAACCAAAACCTATGGTAAGAAAATTAATGGTTACATTCATAAGGTGGGTGATTTTCAAGAGTGGAAAATTGTGCAAGAAGATATGCAAGGCTTGGGGGTAAATATCTACAAAACATCCTAAGGAATTATTATTTAGGTAGAGGTTTAGAGGAGGATCATATAATTTGGGGAAGAAACCAGCAATGCCAGTACTTGGTGAAGGATGGATATAGAGTCTTGGGTAAAGTAACTTCAAATAAATCATATCTTAAAAGAATTTGGAAGCTAAACATCATATCTAAGGTTGCTATATTTTTTTGGACTTCCATTCTCAATAAGATCCTTACAAAAGACAATATATTCAAAAGAGAGATTGTGGTTCCAATTGTTTGTGTCTTATGTAACAAAGTGGATGAGTGTGTGGACCACATGTTTGGAACTTATGATTTTTTTTGTGATATCCTAAATATGTTATTGAGAGAAGTTAATGTTGCTTTGTTCGTTCTATATTCTCTAATGAGAATTTGGAAATAGTGGCACTTAATAAGCAATATTTTTTGGCAAAAATGCATTCCACATATTTTTTGGGGGATTTGGATAGAAATAAATAGACAAGTGTTCAAAAATAAAACTAGAGGAATAATTGGAGTTTATGCCAGATTAAAAACAACCCTATTGGAGGAATGTATAAAAAACATTGTTGGCTAGGAAAATCTTGCAATGATCCTCTCTAGATAAAAATACATATTAATATGGAAAAAATCAATAAGATGAGACTAGATACTAGATGGGAACGTCCCCACAAAGACTGGGTAAAAAATAACTTTGATGGAGCTGCAAAAGGTAACTCGGGTCATGCTAGTGGTGGGGGCCTCATTGGAAATGACAAAGTTTAGGTAGTGGTTGCATATGTTGAGGATCTAGGAATTACCATAAATCACCAAGATGAAGCAAGGGTAATGCTTACAGGCCTCCGAATTGCGGTGAATTTGGGTTTTAGGAGAATTTTTCTTAAGGGGGATTCCAAGAATATTATAACTTCCCTTCAAAAAGGGGCGTTAAATGATTCTATAATTTTCCAAATAATTACAGATGCAAGGACTATCTTGGGAAACCTAGAATAAAGTCAATTTAAACATATTTATAGAGAGGGAAACAAATTTGTCGATAAAATGGTGAATATGGCAGTTAAATCTAAGAATTTCAAGGTCTGGTCATATGCCCTCATAGAGTTGGAAGAGATTATAAGAACTAATAATGAAGAAAAAAAATAAAGATGGAAGAGAAAAGCATAAGCACACTAAATTACATTATTTTCAGTAGTTTCTTTATCAGTTATGTAAAGCATTGAGCACTACATCAGCCATGTTAAATAGAAGGATAGGGGAAGGAATATTATTTCAGCTTCTCCATCAACGGGTTTAGCCCAGGTTTTTTTATTTTACTAAGATAGGGCTATCTTGCATTTGTATGATATTCTCTTGTTTTTTCTTGTACATATTTTGAGCTCTGTGTAAAGGGTTGGGGCCCTTAAACCCCTTTTTTTATCAATACCAAAAAAAAAAGATTTAAATAATAATATTTTATTTTATATATATATATATATATATATATATATATATATATATATATATATATATATATATATATATATATATATATATGAATTAATCCCAACCATCCATTATGTTTTAATATTAGCCATTCATCTACCTTAATCCATGCCATTTACCTAGATTTAATCTCCACCCTTCATCATGTTTTAATCTTGGCCACACAAATTGTGTCATTGAAACCCTAACATGCCTAAGGGAAGATTATAAAGAGGAGTCATTTTGATGACTCAACCCCTAATTTTTTAGAGTCCTTAACATTTTATAAGGTCTTGAGTTCCCTGAGCCCTTGTACCCTAAGTCCTCAATCATCCTCACCACTTTCATATACCATTGCTCCCATCGCATCCTCTGCATCCACCACCATCCACCTTGTGAACCAGATCTATTTTGTAGCTTCTGCTTCACACCTCTGAACTCCCTCCAAAGCTTCATGAGCACCTCCTAAAGTCTCCTAAGCACCTCTGGGTCCTTTAGAACATCACCGAGCACATTTTTGAATCTATCGAGCACCCTATCGAGTTCGTCAAGCACTCACAGGTATTTCCCATCCTAGTTATGCAAACCTATGATCCTCGGGTGCCGTTAGGGCACATTTGCGTAACCATAATCTGCATAAAAAATGAATGTAGAAACAAGTTTATATTGACAATGTAAATTTTCATTGGTAATAATTTTTACATTCTTAAAACTATTTACATATTTTATTCTACAACTAGGGTTTAGTGATTTTATTTCTGAGGATCTCACGTAGTGGAGCCCTCATAAATATTATTGAATTTTATCATTATTTGTTGTGTGCAGGTCTAAGAATCAGATTCATTAGTATCTTATGAAGCTCGAGTGACCTTACATAGGATACCAAAGCCCACTCACCACTCTATTGGGATCAAATCAAGTGCGAATACACAACCATATATGTCCAGATAGGGTTTCATAGAATCCTAGTGCTTTATAGTAATTGTATCAAAATAATAAGCATTGTAAACCACTTATTTGGGTTAAATTTTATTGTAATACAAGATATCCACTGACGATAATAATAAATTTCATTTCTTTGTGCAATCGTTTGTGTTGTTCTACTAATTTATTTCATAGTTTGTATTTGGTTTGCTTGATTTTGCATTCACGAAACCTAACCTTGATTTTTATTTTCATCTCCAAAAATACATTGCAAGAAAAGGTGGTTCTATCACATGATAGAAATGCTACCATGTGGTTCTATCACATGCCAATGGTATTTATGTTCCTAATAATACTATTTTTATATGATGGCACTATCTTGCCTTTGTGGCACTTATGCATTCCAATGACACTATCACCTGGTGGTGATTTTATGTTGTGATAGGACTAGGTTTAAATAAATTTTGCATTTCTATTAATATGATATTAATGCTAGTGATAATAACATGGTGGTTGGGTTGGATTGAATGTTTATGTGATAGATGATCATTGAGTGTAGAGAGTGATTCCACTATGCAATTGAGACTATCTATAGGTTGTTGGATGCAGATGATTATGCACTACTAGTGGTAGTAGGGGTTATATAATAGAAATTTAATACCAAAGGTGGAGTTTGATAGGGTGCTACTATCCACCCTTTAAGAGAGATAGTATTAAAATATAAGTAACTTTCAACTTCTAACAAGAGAGGTGATAGGCACCCTTAAACACATAGTAGGTCCTTGAAGTGCCTACTATAGAAGTTAATGTATGGATGGTATAGGACCAAGGGTGTACCCTAGAGAGGTTGATAAGGGACTTGACCTTCCCATTGATTAGATTAGGCATTGACATAAATATAGCATTCATAGGCGGTCTATTGGATAGACAAAGCACCCTCCTCTACATGTTGGTTTCTAGATTCTTGCTTGATAATTAAAGTAGGAGGGTTGTACACTTGAGATGGTGAGAGGTGATGGATAATATGTAGGATCAATAGGTAGTATTTGCATGGGATCCAGTTGTGTTAGCATGGCTATACCAAATATTTTACCAAGTCATATTCAGAGGCAAGAGGAGCTTTATATGTTGCATGTTGCTTTATATGTGGGCTATGAGAACATAACAATTATGATCCCTTAGGGCTACTAATGAAATGGATTACCTAAAGGCACCTACAACATGTTGATGGGGTGACACTTTAAAGTAGGGCAAGGCAAACCATAGGAGGAGATCTAATAGTAACACAATAGGTATTTGGTGATCTATAGGTAGGGTAGATCATATAATGAACATATAGACATAACCCTAATTAATATGAGGATGCCTATAATATAGTTTGTGCAAGGCATTTTATATGGGTGGTGTGACCATGGGGGAGTGAGAGTTCCACAATTTTGACTAAGTGGTTCACTAGTATGGTGTGCAATAGCATATACCAATAAGACCAATATACTTCTAGAGGATAACATGGGAGAAAGGGTTTAAAGATCCACTAAGCATATAAATATTTGTAGAGGTCAACCTTGATGACCTCACATTTTTAGAATCTAGGTAGAATTAACCTTGGAGTTGCAACAAGAACTTCTAGTGCTAGTGGAGTTGGTACTATATGTTTTGACCTAGGAGGGTCACAGTGCTATGGGTGTGACCATAGAGGCTAAGAGAGGTGATGCCATCATAAATGCACCATTACAAAGAGGTGCACTAGAAAAGGAAATAATAAAGGTATATAGAGGTAGTAGTAGCACCAATAATAATGCCACCACTACTTGTTCTATATTTTCTAGGGAGTCTAGATAGTAAGGTAGGATCAAGTGAGTCACCTTAGTAAGTGGTTTAAATATAGAGGAATGCACTATATTAGTAGGTGGAGAGCTTATAGATAGATTTGGTACCAACTCAAGAAGAGGTATCCAAAAAAGTTGTAGAGATGAACCAACTAGTAAGACAAGTCCTAAAAATATAGTAAACCATCCAAGGTATGAATGTGGAGTGAGATGTAGTAGTATCAAGAGCTATAGTAGCAATAAGAGTTCCTAACTGGCCTAAATATTAATTGGTTAGCTAGCATATGTGCAAGGATATCTATGAGTAGCATAGAAGGAGTTGCATTTGATACAATGAGATATATAGAGCAAGGAAAAGTATATAGCACATTACAAAGTAGCATGCCATGTAGTTATGCTTGCATATTGGTGGCTCTCATTGCCTACAAGAATACAATAATGGACCCACTCTAGGTCTATGACATGATAGTGATAAAAATTCACGAGGATGTCACCACCTATAGGAAGAGGAGGGGAGCACTAAACATGAGCTCATATGCCTAGCTTGGGATGATTTTTAACTATTTACCCCTAGTTTCAAGTGAGATAGATTATTGTATCTTATTGATTGTACACTATTTATATCATTGTACCATGAAATTCTACATATGCCATTGATTATAGTATACATATGGGTGATTTAGATTCAACTTTGTTGTTTTGGTAAACTATTATGATGTGCTTATGGGTATGGTTGTTTGATTTAATTGCTATAATGTGTTATGGTATTTAATGATGATTTATGGTTATGGGATTAAGATAAGATTATGGTTGAGATGATAGTTGATATATTATTTTATGTGCATAAATTAATATTATTTATTAGATATTATTTTTTTTATTATTGATTGATTAAAATATATGAAAAGTTGAATGATTAAAATTATGGAATGATTTCGATGAGGAAATATGCACAATGCATGATGTTCCTAAAATGGTGTTGCTATAGTACAACTATATACAAAAATATATATAAAAAGGCATAGGAATATATACAATTATATACATAGAGATTTTCCCAAGGGGACTTTAGTTAGTTTTTGACTTATACAGGGGGACTTTTGTTTGTTTTGAGATATGCATAGGAGGACTTTAGTTAGCTTTGGAATTTCCTAAGGGGAATTTTGTTAGTTTTGAGATTTTCCCAAGGGATTTTAGTTGTCTTTTATTTAAGGACTTGGTTAATTTCTATGATATATATATATATATATATATATATATATATATATATATATATATATATATATATATATATATATATATATATGAAAAATAAATGGTTTGACTTTAAAAAAATATCTAAAGGAATTCTACCTTACCCATAGGACTTTTGATTTACTTTTAAGCAAATGTTCAAAGGAATTTTACTTAAACTAATTTGTCTCATAGAAAAGTGTCACAAGTTATTAGAACATACAAAATTCATAGTATTCATCACATAGTGATTAATAAGATATAATAATTTGGTTTTATTTTACCATAAACACCTAAAAAATTCATAATATACAATATGCAACCAAATATTTTATGGTTTGCAATAATTGATTGATAAAGTTTGAGGCTAACTAGATAAAGACAGATAGGAAAATATAGATGGTTATACAAACCCTAATTTGGTTCACAAATATAGGAATAGGAAGATCCACTCACATCAGTCACCTAAAATAATAAAAATAAAATATCTTGACTAGGATCATTATTTGCATGTCATTATGGATATATGACTCACAATGTAATAGGTAACCCAAAAAAAGACAAGCACGTGCATACATGTAGATATGGAATCAAGCAATTAATGATGGGTAGCTAAAATAAGTAGGAAACCAAAGAAAACTCCAATGTAATACCATTTAATATGTATTATATTTATTGGTTTTTAAAGTCCATTTCCATTAAGCGTGGTGAGGTAGTAAGCACCTAAAAAAAACTTAGTGGTTATAATGAATGGACCTAGCCAATTAGGCTCAAATTTACCTTTGAGATTTGTTTTGACATTGGTGTTCTTTTGATTTTATTTAAGAATGAGATCACCAACCTCAAAGGAATAGGATCATACCTTTTTATTATAGGCACATTAAAGTATTTACTAGTAGACCTGGATGTTCTTCAGGACATGGATCTTCTTTTTGTTAAGTAGTTGTAGTTGAACAAGTTGGGTGAGATGATATTAATATCTCATAGAGAAGACCTATGATAAAATACATAAGAAAGGTACCACAAGTTTGGAGGGAAAGATAATTTTAGTTCCATAAACCAAATGATAGGGTATCACACTAGTGGGAGTTTGAACACTAGTGACATAAACCCACAAGGTAGTAGAGCTGAATATGTCAATATCAATTGTTTTTTCTAACAATATTCTTAAGAATATTTAGAAAAGTCTTATTAGAAGCTTCATCTTGGTAATTACCTTAAGGATAGTAAGGCATTGACATTTTTTTTTAATTTTGTATCTAACATAAATTTTCTAGACATCCTTATTATTAAAGTATGTATTGTTAGAGATTAAAGGGATGCCATAATGGCTAAGGACTTGGTTAAGGATAATTATGGATAATTAAAATATAGTGTTTAAGGATAAATGTATGGCTTTGAACCACTTAGTAAAGTATTCAGTAGCCATGATAATGAACTTATGCCCATAATAAACACTAGGTTGATCTTCCCACTGACATCTAAGCCCTAAATAGAAAAAGCTCAAGGATAAATCAAGTGTTGAATATCTTAGGATAGAACACGTATAATTTTGTCATGCTTATAACACTTATAACACCTATTAACATAGTTGCAAGACTCATTTTACATGGAGGGTTAATAATGACCCATCTGTAGGATTTTTAAACTATAATGACACCACTAAAGTGACCATCACATGATCCACCATAGGCCTCTTTGATAATTGCTTGGTATTTGACTGAGGTTGGGAACCTAAGAAGAATGCCATCAAGGAAATTATAGTATAAGATATCACCAATAATGACATACCTTTAGGTGCATTGTTTAAGGTTCCTATGTTCATTGTAGTTCAAACCATTACACAATGTGCCATCCCTAAGGAAGAAAAATATATCCGTGTACCAAGGACCAAGATAAGGAGACACTTCTCCAAAAATGACTAGACTCTAAGGTTGAAATCTTCCTAAGTTATTCAATAATGATTGTGGCATATTTTTCGTCCAATTTTAAGGGGATAAAGGATGCATTTGTAGCCATAGTAGTTATGTGAAAATGAATAAACCTAGGTATGGCTTCAATGGTGATTTTTTCAAAAGCAACCATTAGCTTAGTAATAATTTCTTTGGATGGATTAAGTACTTTTTATTTCATTTGATAAACACCAATGATTTTGTTCATTAAAAGATAGAATATCCAAAAATAAAGAGGGTTCTAATCTGTAAAGATAATATTATGTGAAGAATAAGAGCTTCATACATAGTGGTATTGTTGGTACAAAATAACTTAAGCTTAAGGGACAAAGGGCTAAAGTGCTATTGAGGAGTAAGATGACTCCTATCCCAACTCCTTTGACACACCAAATGCCATCAAAGTATAAAGCCTAAAAATCAAGTTTATCTACTTCAAGGCTAAATATTGACTCATCCAAAAAATCTAAACTTAAGGTATGGCTAGCTTCTAAGGGTGCAACTATTAGTTGGTCAACAATGACTTGATATTTCATATAATTTTGACTAACTCAAGATCAAATTTACTAAGTGTGATGAACCACTTAGTGGTTCATAATAAGATGTGAGGTTTAGACATGAGATATTGTAAGGGATCGACTCTTGAAATTGAAAATATATTTTGGCTAAGCATGTAGTGTTTAAGATTTTGGAAAGTGAACACCACATCTAGGTAAGGATTCTCTAAAGGGGTTTAGTAGACTTTATATTTGACCAAAGTCCTACTAAAGTAGAAAGTAAATTGATCTATTTTATGATCATCATATTGTACCAACATATCATATAAGATATTGTTTGTCACTACTATATATAACAATAAGGATATAGAAGGATTGGGAGGTATAAGGATGAGAGGAGACAAGAGGTAGGACTTGAGAGCATCAAGTTTGACTTGATAGTCAATGTACCAATTGAAGACCTTATACTTCCTAAAAAACTTAGGGAAAGGTTGACTCTTGTAAGTTGGGAGATGAATCCATTAATTGCTTGGATTTTTCCTTGGTAACTTCTAAGTTGAGTTAGAGTTTGATGGGGTGGCATATCAACTATATTCAATATCTTATCAAGATCAACTATTATGCTAAATTGTAACACAATGATCCTAATAGTTTTCCTGATGTATCTCTAAAGATTTATTTTTAAGGCTTTAGGAATACCTTGTATTCTCATAGCCACTTGAAGATGCATCTTAGATATCAAACATGATAATCCAAGTTTAAAGACCAACCAAGAAGGTCATCAACATAGTATTTGATGATGTCATGCATCATTTCATGGCTATATGATAGGTAGCTCCATTTTTTAATCTAAAAGGTATGACTTGATAGCAAAAGGTTCCACACAAGATGGTGAAAGCTATTTTAGAGTGGTCCTCTAAAGCAATTTTGATTTGATTATAGCCTAAGAATCTTTTCCATCAAATATAGCATTCCAATATTGTCATGGAAATAGAAATCATGTCAATGTTAGGTAGAGGGTAGTTTTCCTTGGTACATGCCTTATAGATGTTCCAAAAGCATGTGAAACTCTAGCATTAAAGATCTAGTAAAAATAGTCAATAGTTTTCATTATTTTGATGTTTAGGAGCTTTTAGAGCTCCTCTTTGACTAGTAAAGTGACTTTCAAATGCTTGTTTTTATAAATATTGCTTTATGATATTTACATCAAGAGTGACTACTAGGTGATGGAAAACTAGGGAAGGATCCAAAACTAGTATATTGGTATAAAATAAGGAAATTATGACATTGAAATCCATTAAAATATTGGTTGTTCCTCATGCTTAGTTAAGGTTAAGAAATTTTCTAGGTTAAGGATCGTGGGATCTTCAAAAGTCCCAATATCAATATCCATGGTTTTTTAATAAAAATATAAGAGTCATATTTCAATTGAGGAGGAGAAAAAAATGCTCCTAATATCTCAAGATATGTAAGATCTAGGATGGTTGACTGTGATTGATTAGCTATGAGAAAGTGGCATTCACAATTTTAGAAAAAATACACCAAAATAGAAGTCATTTTGGCTTAGAGTTTTAAAGGGACCATATTAAAGAGGATCATTTAGTATGTACTCCACCTTATAGTTATCCTCATTAACAATTTTCTTGGGATAGGATAGGGTTAGGAGATGTACACTAGAAAATTATGTAAATTGAGAGAAGCTAAATTTATAAGTAATAACCCATTGTCAACCTCCTCATATCAATCTAACACATTTAAGTAAAAAATATCATTATGAGACTTACTATTGGTAATTATAGATTTATATTTGCTATAAAAAAAAAAAAATAGAATGGTTGGAGATATATCATATCCCATAACATCATGGCCAAGTTTCATCTTGCAAGGGATCTTTAATTCACTACTAATATAAGCCTAGTCCTTTATAATTATATCCCATGTTAAAAATTATCTTGTTTGGAATGGAATATGAATTTGATAAGAAGCATGAAGCATGTTGTTGTTCATCTAGGAGAGGGTTACTATCATAAAGTTTTTCATCATTAGTATTACCAACATAAATATAGGAGAAAATTCTGCTATTTTACCATTACTACTAAAGGCAAGCCTAAGGTTTGAGAAGATAGAGGAATATTATCTAGATCCAAGAAATATCGATTATAATCTTGATAATTAATGTTAAAATTAGATACCTTAATGTATTAGTGACTTGAAGTTGAGAAGAAGAAAAATATGACTCAAAAGATGAATTGAGAGAAGGCAAAGACAAGCCTTGGGATTATCAACGTTGATCACTTGGTATTTAGTGAAGGGCTTAGGATCAGATGGAATATGATAATTATTGCCCTTGTGTTCATATTTAAGACACTAACATAGATTTAAAGGAACAAACCATATCTCATGGATACATGGCCTCCCAAGAAGAATATTGTAAGTTAAGTCACAAGGCATGACATAAAGAAGAGTTTTGAGAATGTAGGATCTAAATATAAGGGGTAATGCTATAGTTCCACTAGCCTCACATCCCCCATTATTGAAAACCATTATAAAAATATTGTATTTATTTGAATCTTACTTGGTTAGGCCAAAATGACTGATGAATCTTAGGTTATAGACATTGAGACTAGAACCATTATTGACTAGGATTTGTTTGAGGAACCTATCATAAATATGGCCCATTATGTATAATGAAATATATTTAACACTCAAGGATCAAAGGATATCATCCTCATTGAATGATATGATTGCATGGTCAATCCCAATGGAACCCACCATAGAGATGATATCACTTGAATTGAGATTGAATAATTCTTGAGAAGCTCAAGAAGGGAGATTTAGCTAGGGTACTTTAAAGTTGATGAAGTAAATCAAAATATCCCTTAGACTAAGCTCTTGATTGAATGGTTAATAAATATAATTTGGTAAGAGAAGAAAATTTTACACAAAGTACCAAGGAGGTCTTGAAGGTTGATCATATGAAAGATCTTTGTGTTATTGTCTAGTTACAACACAAATAGAACAAAGATGATTAAAATAATTGATTATCCATACCATAATTTGGTTTGGAGGTGGGACATTTATATAGTGAATGTTTTCCACTAATGTTTGGTTTTGATTATGACTAGGCAATGGCTTTTGGAAATTTTCAAGGTGTTGATCAAAAGGAAGTTGAGACTTAGAGCTACTATGAACAACTTGACATTTATTTACTAGATGTTAGATTAGGTTATTAAGGATCATGTAATGGTTGTTAATATTATGGAAGGAACATTTATTATTGGGAAGAAACCAATAATAATTTTCTATTATAGGATCTAAAGGTATAGCAAGTGGAAGTTCCACCAATTTGGCTTTCAAGGTTTGATCTATGATGGATGAAGGAGGCTCATCTAGTTAGGAGTACTTCCTTCTATATTTTGGTTGTTGTAGCTTATCTAATACAAGATTTTAAAGGTTTTCCATGAAACTAACATCATTGGTTTATCATAAGTCCATAATTCCATTGCCTACATTGTTTTTATTCTTGTGTTTCCTCTTTGGTTGGGAGGAAGACTTATCTTTCTCCTTATGGGATTCAAATTTCAATTATCCTATTTGAAAGAGGGTGGTATCTACTCTCTTGGTCATGTAAATGGAATATTTTAATAAGATACATTGGTTTTATCTAAATATAATACCAATTGCTCATTTTTATTATCTATAAAGATGTCTAGAGGGTCTCAAGGTGGATTTACATATTGAAGTTTTTTTACTAGGGCATGCAATCTTGCGAAGAAGTTAGCAAAGTTATCATATTTAGATTTTTTGAGCTAATATAGATCACTAATCATAGAATTTTTATAAATATAGATAGATAATTATTTTAAAAACATCTCATTATGATACCTAAATATATTAATAAAATGCCTTGGGATTTGTAGTACCATTCCAAGGTGGAACCACTAAGGCTCTTGGAAGCTATTTTTAGTAGAAATGTTTCATCATGATAAGTATTGTTATAAGTGGTTCTAAATAGTCTAAGGTGGTTTATTTTATCTTCCTTCCCTTTATACATTTGAAACTTAGATGTTTCAAAGTTGATAGGTAAAGGATGACTAGCTATAAAAGGATCTAAGGGTTGATTGCACAAGTCATAATAAGAGTACTTGTAATTAGAGGAAGACCCTTATATTGTGACCATTTATTGTTTCAATAGATCTAATTGAGAGGTTAGAAGTTTATAAAAATTATATTTGATTGCATAAAAGGAATGTTCCAATAAATAGGAGGAAATTGATAATTACAATAAGGATATAATTTATACACTTGGGCATATGATGTCAAGATTGGCATCATATGATTTAATCCAAAGGTATTTGAGGTGGAAGAATTAGAAGATGAAGGATGAGATATTAAGGGATTAGGGTGTTAAAAGAAACCACTCATGCTTATGAGGTTAGAATGAAGGTTATTGAAATAAGGATTATAAATTGAAACACTTGAGGATACATACAAACATAGGATAACTAACATTGCTCTATAATAGTTCTATAAGATAAGGAAAAGATGAATAATATCCAAAATAAAATGGGAGGTTTTTCATCCCATCATCTATGTAAATGTTGATGATAGAGGATTAGAATCAATGAAATTAGAAGTTGATGTATGAAGATTTATATTAAAAGATCAAAATAATGTATCCATTTGATTTAAATAAAAGAGGTTTGAGCTAGGTTTTTGGGGATAATCCAAGAGTTAAACTTCCCTTGTAGAGACATCTAGGATGTCATGACCTTATTTAAGAAAATATTCCACAACTTTCTTATTTTTTTATAAGAAGAAAACCATGTGATTAGCAAATTTAAAAACCACTCTCCCTTGATCATCATGGATAGGATTTAGAGAACCCAGAGGGAGAATAATCATATTATTATTAGAATTTTGGATCCTCAAAGGTGTTTTAGTCCTCAATATCTTCCGCTAGAGTGTTAGGGTTAATGGTAAAATAATGAGTGGTACTATGAGTTAGGTAGTGTCTCTCAACCATGGGTTTAGAAAAAAATAGGGGTTTAATTAATTAAGTTTAAATAGTTGATTAAAGAAGAAAGAGAATATGTTTTAGAAACCTTGATATCCCTTTCACTGATTATATCAAATATTACCCTCAAGGGTCTCTATATATACCAAAGGTACCTATATACCCAGTTCATCTATATATATATGTTGATACATAAGAGAAACCAATACATGGGTTGCCAATGATATATAGAAGTGACTGCTTGGATACATGACCAAGATGGTACATAAGGGGTAATAGTATACTTTCTTATATCTCCCACCATCCCATTGTAATATATTTATTTCTAGGCATAAGTATGTGTGAGACCCTATGTGGATAATTGGAAGTCTAGGCTCACTATATACCCAATATACATTAGTATCTTGTATGGATGCTACTCAAAGGATCATAAAGACCCTTAGAAGAAATAGTAATTAGTTATGTTATTGTTACACTAATTTAATGGTAGATAATATAAATAAATAATATTAAGTTGTGTTGATTAAAGTTTGATCAATTTTAAATTTATTAAGGCTTTTTTTGGATAAAGAAGATCTTGAAACCCATAGTGGTGTTCATGTTGAATTAAACAAAATGTGACAAGGAGAAATGAGAGAGGTATCATGAAGGACATTTTTGTGATATTATTCTACTCTCCTTTACATCATTTCAAGGATAGGGGTAGTTCATGCACTCTCTATATTTAGTGGATTTGTTGAAGAACACCTATGTTTCTCCTAAGATTATTCTTTGTCTAAGCATAACCCAAATCTCACCCTAATGCAACATACAAATGCAATAATCAAGACCTAAATCTAAAATAGCCTTTGCTTTTGATGAGTAAAAGAAATAATAATTTATTTTTGGGAGGCAAGGATGCAAGAATTTACATAAACAAGTCCTAAGATTTAATTATATGAGATTTTTATTAAATGCTTAAGCTTAAATATTAAATTGGTGCTCAATATTATTAAGATTAACTAGTTCTTTATTTTCCTTTTTATCTATCTTAGTAATGAATAGAAAACAATACCTAGTTTAACCACACAACAAACAAAATCTAAGCCCTAGATGCTTAAATGAGAGATATTTAGGGTAGAAGAACTTGTTTCTTTCCTAGAGGTGAAAGCATCATAAATCCATAGAAGTATAGTAGGTGTTATCACCTATTTATGGTGTTATTGCTTAACCTATAAAATAGATTAAAAATATATAAAGTTAGTGATAAATAGGCTTGCATAATGGTAGAGTATAGTTGAACTTATTTAATAACAATCAAACCCTTTTCATTTAAAAAAATGATAAAATACGTGAAATAAATATTGCGTGATGAAAGTACCACTATATAATGATAGTTCCACCAGTGCTTCATTGAGTGTCAGTGCTTCTAGTCTTTGTAAAGTAGAGAGCAATAATTCAATTGACTTGTAGTCTAGTGACACTTTCACTTTTGAGACTAGAATAGAAATATTAAATGCAATATAAGCTAAAATTACAATAGTTATGCTAAAGGAATTTGATTTGGGAGTATAGATACCCTATCAAATAGTAGAAAACAAAGATATATTTTTAGAAATGAATGTTAAATGATAAAATGGTATACTCACTAAATACAATATTAGTTATAAATGCAATAAGATAAAAGCTTAAATCCTCAAGGACAAGTTAAAGCCAAAAGTAAATAAGGGAAAAGAGCACAACCCAAGATACAAGGTTGTTTTTTTATTATTGATGGAAGCTTTTTGAAATCTTGCTAGATTGCTTGACTTGAATGCTTAAGCTTACAAACTTGAATAATTTATGCTTAATGGTGGCTTGAGAGCTTATAGACTTGATTTCTTGGAGAAATATTCAATAAATAATGAAGACTCGACTGCTTAGGTGGTTAAATGCTTGCAATAAAAAGGGCTTGAGTGCTTCAAGGATATCCAATATTGTGGTGATATTTTAGCATATTATTGCCATGCATAATGCTTGATCCCTAATATTCTAGAGACATTTTGATCAAACTTTATTTTTTTTAAAAGACCATGGATTGATCTCTCCCAAGTGTTAAATTTATAGGAAGACATGGATCCTTGGAAGAATTACATTGAATATGGTAATAATTTGAAAGAGATCAAGAAGACATAACTAGAAAATGAAAATAAATGACAATTCTTGGATATAGGATTTCTTGTAAGAGTTATGAATCATATTTTGGAGATTTGGTCCATTAATGGTAGGAAGTTTGAGAGGGAAAAAAGTCAAATTTATTAATTTTATTGAATGACAACAAAAAATAATGAGTGATGATAGCATTGATAGAAATTTCATCTCATAACCATTAGAGGTCAAAAATATATGGGAAAGATCAAAATTAAAAGTTTTTACAAAAGTATTTCTAGTTTATAATAGCCCTGCTAGCGCTATTGCTTAAGCCCCGATGCTATCACTTTTAGAGAAATAAAACCTCTAAATTTGAGTACAAAGAAGGTTGATTCAATTTTTATGATTTGATAAACTTGAAGATTCACCTTGAATAAAAAATTGTATACAATTATAAAATTTTAATATACATAAAAGGATTATCTATGGCAATGAGGTTTGTGCAAAGGATTTGTATTAATAAATGGTAAAATAGAAATTACTAGAAGTTAATTTCACCAAATATAGCCAATGGGGTAGCAAGCTTAAAGGTGCAAGTCCTTGGTCCCACTTTGTAGGATTCCTCACCCCTATTAACATCGATTTTGGGCATGTGTGTTGGGGGTTGGCCCTCTTGCTTTCTAACCGGTTAATGTGATGATGCAAGTCTAGTGGCATATTCCATTATTAGAATTTTATTCCACGTTAATACCTATCTACATATATGTAAAAAGGTTTTACCCACGTGCTGTAGGTGAGTTGGAGAGGGTACGAAAATCCTCCAAGGGAGGTCCCTAGTTTGAATCTCCATCTTAACAAACACACATCGGGTACCCAAAATCTAGTTGATAATTTTTGTGCGATTAGAGTCCAGGCATGACTCTTAGGTTATTTTAATGGTGTAGAACCCCCTGGTCAAGGTTTCTCAGACCAATGTGGTCCCACAAGCGGTTTTTTTCTAAATTAAAAAAATATTGATTTTTTAGGTCTAAAGTGTAGACCAATTGGTTCGACCAAATACCGTAAGGGAGGTGGAGGTCCAAGTTTCAAATCTCGAGCCTCACCAGACTAAACACTTATCTCTTTCATGGTGCTTTCAGTGGTGTAAAAGGTTTTAAATTATTGTGGCATGGTGGTTATAGGGGTGGACTACACAAAGAACTATGTGGCAGATTCCAAGGTGGACAACGCAGAATATCGTGGCGGTCATTAAAAAATTGGACAACTTGCCCAAATTTGTGGTGGCTACCGATTCCACCATGTAAATTAAAAACAAATCACCAAATCTAATATTGATGGTGCTCTAGAGCAAAACCATAGAAAAAATTTTAATGGTGGTGTTTGAAGAAAAAATTATTCCCGCTTGCCTAAATTCATGTACAAATTCCATAAATAACTATGTATAGGCTAGGGCACTTCTTGAATCAAAATTATCATTAAATATAAAAATATGCTTCACTTGGAGAGGATTCATAGATTACTATTAATTCTATAATAAAATACAAGTGGAGGTTAAGTCAATAATAACATTATTTTATATTCATCAATTACTATTTGAAATAGTTTCTTGGAAATGCCATGTAAGGATTCTACTTGCATGAATTAACTTCAACTAGAAATAAATTAACATGTAAACATAATTTTGTAGACTAAAACAATATAGCAACTATTTTATTAACTATGCTTAAGAGTTTATAAAATATCGTATGCCACTTCAAGGGGGTAGCCTCCTTTATTGTAAGCCACTTCAAGGGAGAAACCTTCTTTATGGGCAATTATTAATACAACATAATTCTTCAATATGTCTTCACCTCTCTTATAATGTAATATATAAAGATAAATCTACCCAAAATATCTTATCATACAAAAAGTAAATTAAACCCAAAGTAGAAAAAACACTCCACATGGCCTCAAAATGCAAAACAAAATAGTTACTAAACATAGTAATTTTATATGTATGGACTTTTGTAGCCAAAGTGAATCTTTGGCGATGTTGACACATTAGTTGACGACAAAACAAAAAAATACAAGTCATATGTATGTGATTTTTAATTAAATGCACTTTGTGACTCATTGAAGGTGAATCACCATATTTTCATATGGGTAACCTTTGAAATTTGTTGGATTTTTAGCCAGATTATCATAGGTCCCAATATCCAAGATCTTGAGTAGTCTAAAAAATTAGATCAGTTTAATATAAATGGATAATATTAAATAACATAGCATTCATGTAAATAACAATAATATGAAGTAAAATAACTAATATCATTCATGAAACAACATGAATAAAAATTACAATAGAATTGCTCAAATTGTATACAAGCTTCGATATTATCAATGCTTGAATGAATTATTCAATACAATACATAGAGATTTACCTCGATAATATAACCTTAGAAGGCGACTCTTGGAATTTTGACTATTGTTCTCCTCACATATCTGGAAGATGCAACCTTTCTTATTCCATGCATAAGATAAATCTCTCATGGCTCTTGGATTCTCAGCTTTCCACTTATATACATGACTAGTGACTCTCTACTTACTCTTGAACACTTTATTCTCTAAAACTTACATATTCATACTTGCACACTTTGCTACATGACACTTGTGCACACACATTATTACATAACACTTTTGCAGATACTTACACACATTATTACATAACACTTTTGCAGATACTTACACACATTATTACATAACACTTGTGCACATTCTCACTTTACATATTTGCATGCATAATCACATGACATTTGTTCACATCCTACACATAGAAAAACACAAGGAAAAATTTAAATCACACTCCTAAACTATAGACTCAAACCCTATTTTAATATTTATAATTATACCATAAGGTATCATGGGGGTACACTAGCAGTACCAAATAATATAACATCTCTACTACCCCCTGTATTACTTTATTTGTTTATTAAATATTATAGTCTTTAATTTCTTATCATTGCATTTGTTCTTTTATTCTAATTCTAGCACTACTCAAAAATTTGATGCTGATTTGATGACTTGTTCCCTATAGTATTCATTAGAATTTATTTATGACCATAAAAATATTTCAACATATCCATGATTCTATTCCAATCTAATTTTTTTATCCATCCATAGTGAACCTCAATTTATTTCATAATCTATCCTTGGTTTGGTCTTCTCAAAATCTCTACAAATTTGAGATGTAATAAATTTTATCTTAGAGTTTTCATCTATTTTTATAGCCTTATCTTCTACTTTTAATTTGTTTCTTCTATCATTAGTGCCTATAGGATTTTTTGGGAGAGATTTATTTTTATTCCATTCATAATTATTTTTATCTTCAACTATGATCCTAGATGTAAGGTCTCTAATTTCATTTCCCATTGTAGATTCTTCTATTTCTTGATTTTCTTGAACTAAATTGCCCTTTTTATTGTCTTCCCTAGATTATAATTGTTGTTGTTTCTCATATTGATACAGAGGTTGATATTTTTTTAGATGAAGAATTTGAAATGGTCTATTCATTTGATTTCTTTGATTCAAAGTGTTATATCTACAATAAATTATAGAGTGAATATTTTTCTTGCATATGTGATAATATATTTGTTTCAATATAGGCTAATATTGAGATGATGTTGTACGTTACTTGGTGTATTTTATTTTTATATCAAGGCACTATTAGTCATTTTATATTTGACTAAATTACCCACTTCATGCTCTTGAAGAATATTAACTATTTCATCAATGGTAGTTTCATTATTTAGCACTTTATGTGAAGTGACCAAATGTTTATATTTTTTATAGAAGTGCTCTTAATGTAACTTGGACAAGAAATTTGTATTCTACTTTTTCTCCCAGATTCAACAGTTTAGTTTTCAAATCAGCTATTCTTCTAAGAAAGAATTCTATACTCCAATATTAACCTTTAATGAATATAACTAATATTGCAAATGCAATATAGTGTCTTTGTTATTTCCTTTAAAAATATCACATAACATTTTTCAAACAACTTTAGAAGTTTTTACATCACTTATATATGGTTTAATCTTATTAATTATCCAAAAAAATATTAATATAAGGGCTTTTGCATCATATTTTTCAAATTTTTGTTTTCCATTTCCATCTTCTAGTTTATCTTTTGTTCCATTAACTATTTTCCATAAAATTTGAATAATGAGAATTGATCTCATTTTGCTATTCCATTGATGAAAAATTAGGTCCTTTCAAAAGTTGTGATTAAAAAAGGAAAAAATTACTATTTGACATAATAGAACTCATTTAAATAATAAATTCTTTTTAAAGTAGAATTTCTTATCTCTCCAAACTTTAAAAATTCTCATTTTTCAATTTTTTTTTTTTTGAATTTACTTCTGTTAAAAAATTATATTTCTCTTTGTTTAAAACTTTATAAAACCTTATTATTCCCTTTTTATTAAAAATTCAATGCAATTCAAATTTACTTAAGCATTCACCCAAAAATAGAAGTATTTTGAATCATACCTCACTAAATGTTGTGCTAAATTCTTAAGACATTGTCAAATGTGTTAGATGATGACTTAATTACCAAGGCACCCTCCAATCACCATCACCCAATTATCTTTTGCATTCTACCAACTTTGAATGAAGCTTGAGATATTTCAATTCCTCTAAATTTTTTATGAATATCTTAGATGCTCAAGTCTTAATTTTTCTTGCGGTGCACATTGGTTTTACAATTATGCTCTTGGGCACTTAATATTTTCCTCTAGATTTTCAATCTACCAGATTCATATGCTACAACAATGGAGCTTAGATGCTCAATCTATTCTAGCACTTAGTCTTATCTGGTGCTCCAACTTATAACTTGCTCTATTGCTATCAAATGATGCTTAAGGCATCCAATCTATTTCCATAGTTAGTATTTATATTAGTATGAATCTCAGCCTCCTCTAATTAACTACAATATATGTTCTAGACTATGTCTCAATATTAGGTTTTCAATTACTTTATAAGCTTCTTTTTTTTATCTTCTTCACAAGATGCTTTAGTGGCTCTGTTCTATATCCATGCTTCTCTACTATATATCTCTTAACTTGGGTAGCTCTTAATGGCTCCTTCTTAATTTTAGTTATAACTCAAATTGTGAAGCTCTTAATGGCTCCCTATCAAAATATTCTTGATGTCTTTCAATTTGAGCAACTTTCCATTGCTCTCTTTCAATTCTATATTCCACAAAAACCTCTACTCATGAAAATATGAGATTGATTTACAAGCTTCCTTTCCTCTAGAATTAAAGTATTTCACATGATGTCAACTAGTTTGAACCTTTTATTTTGGTTCTGCTTCCAATAACCAGTGTAACTCAATCAACCCATGCTCTTTCAATGTTTTTAATGGGAACTATTATTTTCTACCTACACAATATCAATATTAAAATATTTATAAAATAAAGGTAATCAATAACCCAAAATTATATTCACGTATGTTTTCTTCACATGGATCTTCCTCCAAATTCACACCAATTTTTTTCTTTTATTCTAGCTCTCCAAATATTCACACCAATAACTAATTTGGTGCTAGCTTTAGAAAATTGCTCATAGTAACTCTGATTCTTATCACTCAAAATTTAATATTCACACTAGCATACCTCTTTCTAATACTGACAATAGAGACTAATCAAAGTAGTTATTATATTCTATGTAATGTATCTCTGATACCACTATTGGTTTTTTAGCCAGATTATCACAAGTTTCAATATCTACAATCTTGAGTAATCTGAAATATTAGAGCAATTTAATATAAATGGTCAATATTAAATAACATAGCATTCATTTAAATAACAATAATATGAAATAAAATGACCAATATCATTCACAAAACAACATGAAAAAACTTACAATAGAATTTCTCAGAATGTATACAAGCTTCAATATCATCAATTATTGAATGAATTATTTGATAAAATATGTGGAGCTTTGCCTCCATAATATAACCTTAGGAAGGTGATTCTTGGGATCTTTGACTATTGCTCTTATTACATATCTAGGATATGCAACCTTTCATATTCCATGCATATGATAAACCACTCATGCCTCTTGGCTTCTCAACTTGCCACTTATATACATGACTCTTGACTCTCTATTTACTCTTGTACATTTTATTCTATGATACTTACACATTCCTACTTGCACACTTGTGCACACACTTACACACATTATTACATAACACTTGTGCACATTATCACTTTATATATTTTTACACATAATTACATGGCACTTATGCACATACTACACATAGACATATATATAAGGGGAAATATAAATCACACTCTTAAACTATAGACTCAAAACTTATTCTAATATTTATAATTGTACCATAAGTTACAAAATAAGCTAATATTATCCAACAAACTTATTTATGGTGAACCACTACATTTCCATGTGGGTTACTTTTTAAATTCAATATGGTGGACACACCAAAAAGTATTGTATAAAAAGAGATGTACCTTTAATTATAAACACATGAGAAATGATTGTAATATTTTAGCCTTATATATCTTCTTAGACATTGCTTTCATTGTACTCAATTTTTTTAGCAATAAAATAATTATGTTATTTTACTTATATTTTTTTGTTTTGGTTTTTTATACTATGTTATTTTTTTAATTGCACTCTATATTTATATTCCTTAACTTGCAGTTGTGAATTTTGAAATAATCTAAATTTTAAGTTTTATATCAATGGTATTAGAGCAGTCTATCTTTTAAGTGTACGTCTACAAAAATTAGATCAGTGTATCAAATGTTTGAGTATCACATATGAGATCCCTTTAATTACCTCCCTTGTCATTGAAAATGATCTCAAGTAGAAACTGGAATGGAAAACATTGAGACAATCAAACCTTTCAAGAAGATGTTAAACAAAGATCTCATTAAACAAAGGAATGATATGATGGATCAATTTGCTCAAATTCTTAGAGCGGGAGCAGAGGCAGGAATGGAGCAAAGCGGGAGCAGAGGCAGGTGCAATTTTTTCAAACATGTTTTTCATTCTGTTGGAGGTGGGAAACAGGGTTTCCAAACCCCGGAAGGCTGTGAGGCTCAAGGAGGGAACAAGCAAGGTTACGAAACAGCGAGGAAGAGCGGGTGGACGAGTGACAAGGACACTGAGGGTTTTAAAAAATTAGAGGGACACGAACCCCATGATATTATTTTTGATAAGAAGGCCCACATCAAGAATTATGAGGGCAATAAGTCTTTTGCACAGGCCCTTAAAGGTGGCAATAGGGGTTTCTTACATTCCTTACCGCCTCTCATTACCAATGGGCAAAAGGTATCCATGCCTAAAAGTGTAATGGCGGACTTTATATCGATGGAAAATTTTTCTCTACGGTAGGCAAATTCATAGGGGGCGAGGCCGGATATTGAAACGATTCGACGATGGGCATCCTTGAAGTGGAAGACTTATGGACACATGGAGATTATTGCATTATCAAGGGGGTTTTTGCGGTACGCCTTAACAATAGTGAAGATGCTAGTCGTATTCTAACAGGAGGACCTTGGTTCTTGGGACGAAGAAGTCTTTTTCTTAGGAGATGGGCTGAGGATTTTGACCCAGAAAGCAGAGCATAAACTTTGCCCCCATTTGGGTCCGTCTCCCAAATCTCCCGTTTCATTGGTGGCATGAGTATTTTCTTCGGGGTATTGCCAATACCATAGGGGAATTGGTGGCCATTGATAATCCAACCCTTGCACGCACCGGAATGACGCATGCTAGGATTTGTGTAAATGCAAACCTAGAATCCGAGCTTCCTACTCATGTGGAGTTAGAATATGGAAATATAACAAGATTACAGGTCATCGAATATGAAAATAGACCAGAATTTTGCTCTGAATGTAATATTCAAGGCCATCTCAAAGGACAATGCTCTTTTTTGAGAAGCCATCAAACCCTTCCTAGGAATAATGATTCCAAGCAGCAGTATTTCAGAAATAATGGCAAAAACATAGGGATGTACAAGGTTAAAAATCCAAATTTTGAAAAGGCAAAGGCCTACTGGTTTGGGAAAAATGGAGAATGAGGCTGAGCTTCACATGGACAATGGTAAGGACAAGCAAATTGCTACATCACAAAGCCGACCAACAAAAGGTATGCTCTCCTTTCGAGAATCTAAATAAATTTAACATTTTGGCTGAAAACCAAATAATTACGAGAGGAAAATCAGAATGAAGGGTCTAATGTTGAGGATATAATTCTTGGTCTCCATGCTTACCTTGACTCCCCAACCAAATCTGGACCTTCCAATCCTCCTCCTGTTGGCCATAAAGAATGCCCTAATGATGAGTCCTTTTCTGTCCGAGAAAGAGAAAAAGTGCTTTCGAAGTTAATCAGCCCTTCCAAGCGACATTTTTCACCTTTGTCTTTGTCCCAATCCGAGAGAAGGGGTTTCCGATCTTGTTATCCAACGGGTCACCCAAACCAAATTTAGCCCGAAACAGGACTAGAAGCTCAATGAAATCCCCCATGATTGATTGTGGAGGTGAGAAAAAAAAAGGGAAGAAAGTCAAATGCCCGAGCAATGGAAAGAAGAGGTCCAAGATGAGATAGCTAATAGAATTCGGACTACTCTGTTTCCACCAGCTGGAAATATTCCCTTTGAAGAAAACAAAATTCTTAAGCCCCCTCAAGTCCAAGGCAGGGGAAGAGGAAAAAAACTTTAAAAGTTCCAAATGAAGATCATATCCTGGAATGTAAGGGGGCTCAATGGCCTTCCTAAACGGTGGTTAGTCAAATATTTAAGAAGAGATTTTGATCCCACTATTCTTATTTTGCAAGAAACTAAAGTCGATGAAGTTTTGTCTAGAAAAATTGCCCTCAATATCTGGAAAAATGGAGAAGCAATTTTTTGCAAAGCCAATGGAACCTCAGGTGGTCTTCTTTGTATCTGGAATCCAGGGAAGGTGGAAGGCAATGTTATTCAATTGGGGGAAAGGGTAATGAGCATTATTTTTAAGGATAAGGTTAATGACCTTTCTTGGATACTAACAAATGTGTACGCCCCTAATTCTATATCTGGGAGAGCTGATATATGGAATTTACTCAGTCATTTCAAGGAAGCTTTTCGGGATATCCCATGGATAGTGGCGGGGGACTTTAATACCCCTCTTTACCCCTCTGATAAAAAAGGGGGAGTAGGAATTCCAACAAGAAGTATGGAGGACTTTCAAGATTTCATCAACAACAACAATTTATTGGATGTCAAATTAAAAAATGCTAAATTTACTTGGAGCAATAGGAGGTTTGGAAATCAACTTATAATGGAAAATCTTGATAGGTTTTTTTTGTCACGGGAAGCAATACAATCTTTTGGGGATGCAAATCCGTTGTCCTTGCCTCGCATTGGGTCTGACCACAACCCGATTTTACTTGAAATTGAAGAGACTCCAAAATTCAAAAGGCCTTTTAGGTTTGAATCTATGTGGATGCACCACCACGATCTCGGAGACGGAATTTCTCGGTGGTGGCGACATTCTTGTCGAGGCGAGCCCTCATTCAGATTAGCACAGAAACTTAAAGTGGTGAAAGAAAATCTAAGGATCTGGAATAAAGAAATTTTTGGAAATATTTTTGAAAACAAGAAAGCCATCTCTGAAAGGTTATCAACCATTGAGAAAAAACTTGAAGAGGGATTGCCAGACCCTTCCCTACAGGCAGATGAAAAGAAATCCCTTGCTGAGTACCATAATGTTCTAGCCTGCGAGGAGACTTTTTGGCGGCAAAAGTCTAGAGCTACCTGGCTAAAAGAAGGTGATGCCAATACAAGATTTTTTCATGCATCTACCTTAAGGAACAGAAGCCACAATAGAATTAAAGAACTTGTTAGAGATGATGGATCACTCCTTTCTAGTCCTAATGAAATCGAAATGAAGCGAGTTTCCTATTTTCGGAATCTTTTAGGAGAAGAACATTTCGGTTACGCCTTAGCTTGAGAATCAATGCTTTACCATATTCCTCATTTAATTTTTGATGACTTGAATGGGAAGTTAATTAAGACTTTCACAGATGAATAAATCAAAGAGGCTCTCTTCTCAATGAACCACGATAAAGCTCCAGGTCCGGATGGGTTTTCACCTCATTTTTTTTAGGCTTTTTGGGATATTGTAGGTTTTGATGTATGT
This sequence comes from Wollemia nobilis, assembly GCA_028583015.1. Taxonomy (NCBI): domain Eukaryota; kingdom Viridiplantae; phylum Streptophyta; class Pinopsida; order Araucariales; family Araucariaceae; genus Wollemia; species Wollemia nobilis. The sequence goes on from JAQPPZ010016381.1 coordinate 2,940,050, forward strand.
GCTACTATCAAGGAATTTCAGTCCACAAAGCATATTCCAAGAAGTTTTAACTCCACTTTTATTGCTTTAATCCCAAAGATTCCTACTCCTAGATCTATGATGGATTTTAGACCTATTAGCCTTTGTAACGTTGTTTATAAAATTTTGACCAAGGCAATTGCAAATAGAATGAGGAAGATCCTTCCTATGTTTATTGATGTTTGTCAAGGCGGTTCAGTCCCTGGAAGGTCCATCCTTGATGGGGTCATAACAGTTCATGAAGCCCTCCATTCGGTAGTCCGGACTAAAAACTCGCTTTTGCTCTCAAAGCTGGATATGAACAAGGCTTATGACCGCATAAACTGGAGTTTTGTCTCTTCCATTATTCAGAAATTTGGTTTTCATCATGAATGGATCAAGCTTTTGGAAGGATGTTTTATGAAACCTTGGTTTTCAGTCCTTGTTAATGGTGCTCTCTTTGGATACTTTCAAAGTAAAAGGGGCCTAAGGCAAGGTGACCCTATCTCTCCCATGTTGTTTATCATTGTGGGTGAAGCCCTTGGGAGGACAATCAAAGTACTCGTAATATTGGTCTTATTTCAGGAATTAAAGCATCATCACAAACACGAGCGGTTACACATGAACGGTTTGTGGATGATACTTTGTTGTTAACTCTTGCATCAGTTTTTGAGGCTAAGGTCATAAAACATATTCTAGAGCTATATGAGGATCTTTGCGGGGCAAAAGGTAAATTTTTCAAAGAGTAAAATTTATTTCTTTAACACTCCCATTCGAGAGGCGATTAAGATTGCTAGGATTCTTGGATGCTCGGTGTCTACTCTTCCATCCACATACCTAGGCCTTCCTTTATTTACGAGCGAGCCTACCGATTCCATGTGGACTAATGTAATTGAAAGAATTCGGAGGAAGGCAGTTTGGATGGAAAGGGAATTTGTTATCTCAAGTCGGCAAGGCGGTTCTCACCAAGTTTTCCATTCAAAGCATCCCTGTCTACTTTCTCTCTATTTTTAAAGCTCCTACAAGTGTCTACACTAAAATTGAACGAGATCCAAAAGAGGTTCCTATGGACTGGTTCCGAATCTAAGCGAGCGCTTTCACTTGGTGTCCTGGGATAGGGTTTGCAAACCAAGGGAGTTTGGAGGTATTGGGCTAAGGAGAATACAACATTTAAACATGGCCCTCCTGGCCAAACAAGCATGGCGTCTTTTGACAAATGCAAATGCAGAATGGATTACTATAATCAGAAGAAAGTATTTGCAAGAAATTGAATTCTTAAGTTATTCCTTTCCTCCCGGGGGATCAATTTTTTGGAAATCAATCCTTCAAACTAAAAACTTGCTAAGCAAAGGGCTACGTTGGAAGCTGGGAAATGGAAGAAACATTGATTTTTGGGACCACAAATGGTTAAAGGACTATCCCCTCTCTGGAGACCCCATCATTTCAACCCTTAGAGCTTGGACAATTGAAGTTTTTGGTACCAAAGTTGCAGATTTTATTACTTTGTCAAACAATAGAAGGGTATGGAAGCCAATAATGAATAATGATCTACCGGAGGCATCAATAATCTTGGAGAATGAATTAAAGCAGTCTTTACTCCCTTCGGCATTCTTGAGGACCGACTTATCCGGGAATCTTCGGACAATGGGGAATTTTCTGTCAAGGCTGCTTATCTGATGCTTATTGATAATGATGAACCTACTTTCCCTCACTTGGAAGTTTGGCCCAAAAGCATTGTTCCGAAGGTTGGGTTTTTTGCATGGTTGGCCATCCAAAATAAGATCCTCACCATGGATAACTTAATAAAAAGAGGTGTGATTGTTGTTAATAGGTGTTATCTTTGTATGTACGAGTGGGAGTCTATTGATCATTTGTTTACGTATTGTAATTTTTACTGTCTCAATCTTGTTAGGTCTCATTACAAGTGTTTCATATTTATTGGGTCCATCCTCGGTCCATTTTTGACTTATTTGTCCGAGTGGCCTTCTCCATTTTTGAATAGGCCTCTTAGGTATATGTGGAAGATCTGCCTTCATCACTACTTGTGGCGAGATATGGTTGGAAAGGAATCGTCGGGCCTTCTTGGATAAGGTTTCTCGGTCATCCTCTGTCTGTCAAAAATTTTAGCATATGCTAATGAGAATACTTGTTTAGTGCCTACAGCATCTAGACCTCCAAATCCTTTTGAAGCTTCATTAGGCCAGTCATTAAACTTACCTCTCACTGATGGCCTCAATCATCCTCAAGTCTGTCCTAGAACCATGATCACATGGACCCCACCCCCCCTAGGGTGGATTAAGTTAAATTTTGATGGGGCATCTAGGGGCAACCCGAGGTGAAGTCGGGGCTGGTGGCTTACTTAGAGACCACAAGGGTGAGGTGCTTGTAGCTTTTGCGAGAACATCTTGGAGCTCAAACTAACAATGTGGGTGAAGCAAGGGCGGTTTGGAGGAGCCTCAAGGTGGCGAGAGAATTATCCGAGGAAAGCTGTTGGTGGAAGGTGATTCTCTCATTATTATAAATCTTCTAAAGAACACTAAGAGAGCTCCTTGGAGATTTCATGACTACATCCAAGAAGCAAGGGCTCTAATTCATGATCGACTCGAGGCCATAATTTTGCATACCTTCCGGGAAGCAAACATGGCAGTGATAGAGTCGGCAAATGAAGGCATTGTAGCGACAAACTTGATCACGTGGACTGAAAATATTCCTCATGCAGTCTCAATGGTGATAGATAATGAAAAACTTTAGATTGGAAGGCTCAAAGTGGATCAATGACAGAAAATGGGGGCATTTTTAAAAAAAAAAAATTTGAACCTTATAATGGATTTTGTCATATTTGTTTTTTTTTGTTCATGTGACTAGTGTTTTTTGCAGCTGGTGGGGCACTGATATAGGTTTTTTATCTACAAATTCATGCATGGGAAAAATCTGCTTTGGCCTCAAGTATTTCCCAAGGTGTGTTTGGATTCGATGTCACAAAAATGCCCTAGCAAGAAATAACAAAGTGTTGGAGATCCCTGACAATGAGGCACCAGACCCCACCATAATAGTCTTGGAGAAGATGACAATTTCATCGGCCTCCAACAGTATCAACCGATTGAAGAGTCATGTCGGCCTCATCGGTGCAGTTGTTGATTTGTGTGATTCCTTAAATCTTCGTTTTATAGCCGGCGAGTTCCAGGGGCACAAGGATTCAAAGGCAAAATCTAAATATGATGGCAAGAACGATGATAAGAAGTTAGATGAGGACTACAAGGAAGACTGCTTGGCCTCTTGGCTGTCCATTCTATGGGATGTTTTTTTTTTTTTTTTGACCATATTCTATTATTTTTATATGGGCACAAGCTACTCTGCATGGTGCTTGCATGATTAGTTTTTGTCTTTGTTAGTTCTTTTTTGCATCTTTCTTTTCTGATGGCCATAATATTAGGCTTCCATAGTTTAGTTTGGCTGTATTCTAATGGAAGAGTAGGTCTTGGCCATTTTTGTTGTCGGTTTAAACTTTTAGGGCTTGGCCTTTGTCCAGTTGGTCAGTGGACCCTATTTTGTAAAATGGTTTTGGGTCAACCAGTTAAAACCCGGTGTTAATTATAATATTCTCTTACTTACCAAAAAAAAAATTTGCTCAAATTCTTCAATGGCTCTATGGTACATATTCTACAACCTCTTTTGTAATTTCTTATACTATCATATCAAAATTTAGTAATCTCACACCATTAGGGTGTAGGTAAATTTTGATATTGATACTTTTGGAGGATAAATTATTTTATATGCCCTAAAAAATTGGTTAGATTAGTTATTTTCATACTTCTCTATAAATAATTTCACCCATGGTGAGAAAATCACTTTTGCACTCTTAAAAGTTTCATTACCTATCTAAAACTAGTGGTAAGCATAATGTAATAGGGTTACAAAAGAGAATGAAGATAAAGTAGTGTTTACATGGGATTATTTCATGGAGACCATTAAAAAATAATATTATCCCATGAGAACCTATGAAGGCTACGTATTCAATGACGGTAATTTTGTCAAAGTAAATATTAATCTATTCAAGATTATATTGACGCTTTCATTTACATAAAAACAAAACTAGGTATCTAAGATATCATAAGGTGTTGAATCCTCAAGTAACATAGTGAACTACAATGGTACATTCAATAGGACATGGACTTCTTCAAATTTAAGATATTGGGAGAGGAATATGAACTTTCTATCAAATTGGAGCAGAAGTAGAAAGATAAAATAAAAAATGAGCAGATAACAACAAACAAAATGCTAAGTACCATCCAATGAAAGGAAAGAGTGACCCTCCAATGAATCAAGACAAAGGGATCAAATCCAAAATTATAATTGAAAACAAAAAAAGACTCCCAATAAAATAATCCTTAAAGGCTAAGATTAGAATATGGTGTGACTATCACAATAGCAATTGACATTCAAGGGAGGAGTATTGACCAATCCATATATTGTTTGCTAAACCATAACCCTCTACATCCACTACACCATTACATCCACATCCATGGGCTGAGAATAGAGAGAAGAAAATATGATATGACCATTGGCATGACACATGTTATAATAGAGGAGTCATCAGAAGATTCATAAGAAGAGAAATATTTGTTTCACTCACAATTCGGATCAAGGATAAGTCGTTATATTTTATTGTCGATAATGGAAGTAAAAAGAATATAATTTATACTCGAATTATGAAAAATTTTGAATGTACCCAATCACATAATGTTGTATGATTACAATAGGTGAAAGACATTCATGTCATTCAATAATATATCCTTTCTTATGCCATCAAGCCCTTTAATGATGAAGTTGTGTGTGATGTTGTGCCCTTGGATATTTATGATGTTATTTTGGGCCGACTATTTATGTGGAAGAACCATGATATTTATGATTCTAGGACCTAACTGTCATCAACACTATCAAAGATGAATGTTAGAAGATATCAAATGTATCTCCTCCTACCTCAATTTCCTTAATAAATTCTAAAAAATATAGGAAGGTGATATCCAAAATAATTAATTTATTCTTTGATAACTAGACCTTAAAATAGTAGGACAATTACTACATCTATCATAGGGTTTGCACAATAGAATAATATGGATCAAATTATAGCAAAATATGGTGAACTTTTCAAGTCATCAACTACGTTTACCCTTCCTTTTGAGGTAAATTATGTTGTAGGTATTACATTATTTGGTACCTTTGTAAATATTTAGATTTGAGTGTCAGTGTGTGTTAATATTTGTGTTTATAGTATGTCTCAAGTTTTTAAATGTAAATATATGTCATGCAATAAGTGTGTGAGGTGTCTTGTTTATAAGTGTGAGTTATAAGAGTGAATTGTCAAGTTCAAAAGTAAGGAGTTATAAGCAATCATGAAAGACTATATTTATGTAATGTGAGATTTATTATTTAATAGAAATATAAAGAGTTGGTTCTCCCATGAGTTTTAGGAGAGCAAAGTTCAAGAGTCATGTACATATGAAGAGTCTCATGAATGTATATATTGAAGATAAATCCATGAAATATGTAACTCGAAGAAGCTTTGTATTTATACATTATGTTAGTAGTTTCAATAAATATTTCAATGTGTTTATTTGTCATTATTGGGAATTTAATATATACATGTTATTGAGTTGATTTATGATACTAGATATGGTTTAACTTATGAATATAGTAATAATTTGCTAACAATGGTATTAGATCCACCTTGAATAAAATTGAATAGAGCCACATTGAGTTAGATAGCTACAAGGAAAAATATAAGAAGAATATATAAAGTTGGTAGAGGATGAATACTTCAGGGGAGAGTGTTTTTTTTTAATTTAGTGAAAAACCCCTTGCGGAGCCGCCTTGGTTTGAGAAACCATGACCAGGAGTTCTACACCATCAAAATCATCCAGGAGTCACACATAGACCTGAATACACCATAATTATCGATTGGATTTTGGGTACCCAATGTGCATTTGGTAGGGTGGATATTCAAACCAGGGATATCCCTTGGAGGATTTCCCTACCATATCCAAATCACCTACAACACGTTGATCTTGAGGAGAGAGTGTTAAATTCTAGAGGAAGGATAGTTATAAATTTGGAAAGTTGAAGAGAAGGAAATTGAAGGAATGAGACAAGCAAACATAAAAATCAAAGGATAAGTAAATTGGAGAGGATAAGATTGAACTAGTTATCTAGAACAATAGAAAATACAAGAGCGTACATGCTTGCAAGTAATCATAGCTATGAACTTGCATGAGTGTATCCAAAGAGCATTGAAGGAAGGCATTTAAATCAATTTTTTTTTGAAGAATGTATGTGATGAAAGTAAATAATATTACTAGATAATTGTGTAGAAAGGAAATATATTTGAAGGTGGAGGTACACATTTGAAATACCTGTGAAATCTATGAATCCATCAAATGTCTGGATGATGACACAAAAGAGAGAAAGTGGTCCAAAGAGAGACATCCATATCAAGAAGAAAAGTCTAGAATTATAGCAAATACCTAGTAAACAAAGGAAGAAGCCATGTTGTACAAATTCTATAGGTATTTTGTTGATGAAGGGATAAGAAGAGTGAGTATATTCATGCTTTGAAGTCTACTAGAGAATGAAATAAAGAAGATAAATTTAATGCTTGATGCAGACTGAGTCGGTTGGAAACAATAGGTGATGTCAAGAAGAACCTGATTGGTCAATGTAGATTGATTAACGCTCAAGGTAGAGAATTGTGTGGATGAATTAACCTAATGCAAAGTTTAATTGAGCGAACAAGACATTTAAAAGTGGAGAATAAGTTCCATATATTAAGGTATATATTGACCTTTGAACTATTTAATATATGGGCGTACATTTAAAGAAAAATAATTTGTTTGAATAGAAGTGGAGTGATAAGAAGATAGAGAATAATTTTAAAGAGTGAAAAAGAATGAAATGAATTGGAGTAATAAGGAGAAATTAAATATTTGAAAGAAATAATTAGTTAATTAAAATAAGATAAATTAATTAAAGGTTGAAGGAGGATATTGGAATTGAGAAATTGAATTAAAAGGAGATATAAGAAGTTAAAAAAAAATTGAAATTAAATAAATTGAAGAAGATTGTTGGAAAAGATTTCATTGAATGAAAATTTTAAAATTGAAGAGATTGTTGAAGGAAATTAATTTAATGGAATTTATAAGAAGAAATTGGAGGAAAAAAATTGATGAAATTGAAACTGAAAGAAAAGAAGCTGAAATAAAATTGAAGGAGAAGAAGAAGAAAAATAAGAAAATATTGAATAAAATTGATGATTAAATATAAAATTTGAAATTGAAACTGAAGAAAATTCTACACATCAAAGGAAATAAAAAATTAAAATAAATTTGTAATTATTGAAATAAAATGAGCACATCAACAAGACCATACAAGTTTAAAGGACCAAGTTGCATGATGAGAAACTTTCAAAAATAGAAATATTGCTATAGATATGTACTAAGATATAATAAGCCACAAAAGGCCAATCAAAATAAAAAATGAAATATGGAGATAATGCTTGGTACATTGATTTAGAAGCAAGCCACTATATGACAAATAATCTTTATTGGTCTAATTCAAGTCAAATAAAACCAAATTTACCAATCAAGATAGTAGATGATCAAAATTTATCAGTTATAAGGATTAAGAAATGTCACTCTTTTTAATTCAATATCATAACTATTGAATAAAGAAACAACAATAGAATTCTAGACCATTAATGGCAATAAGATATGTGTTATTAAAATACTAAATAAAATTGAAGCCATGGGGTCCTATAAAAGTGACATATTTGCCTTGGATGTAATATAAATTTCATAAAAACATTTGGATCAATTTTTTCGAAGAGAACAATTTCAAAAGAAGTATTATATTGAACACAAGACTTTCAAAAAAAGAATATGACTATATATTCCTTGGTGACTTCTTCAAAAATATAGGTAACAACTCAGTGGGACAAACACAATTTCAAAATCTCAATTATTCCAAAGCCAAAGACAAAGAAAAAAAACAAGAGGGAGAGAATGAGAATACATTAAGATAAAAGGTCTCTACACCAAATCATGTAATACAGAGGGGGGTGTTGGAGGTATTACATTATTTGGTTCCTTTGTAAATATTTAGATTAGAGTGTGAGTGTGTGTTTAATATTTGTATTTCTAGTATGTTTCAATTTCTTAAGTATAAGTATATGTCATGTAAATAAATGTGTGAGATATCTTGTTTGTAAGTGTGAGTTATGAGAGTGAATTATCAAGTTTAGAAGTAGGGAATTATGAACAATCATGATAAACTTTATCTCTATGTAATATGTGATATTTATTATGTAAAAGGGAAATATTAAGAGTTGGTTCTCCTATGATTTTGAGGAGAGTAAAGGTCAAGATTCATGTACATTTGAAGAGTCTCATGAATGTATATATTGAAGACAAAGCCATGTAATATGTAACTCAAAAGAAACTTTGTATTTATGTATTACTTGAGTAGTTTCAAAAAATATTTCAATGTGTTTATTATTAATTATTGGAAATTTGATATATACATGTTATTTAGTTGATTTATGATCCTCGAGATTGTTTAACCTATGAGCATAGTAATATTTTGGTAATAAAATTCCATTGATTTAGTTCCTAATTTTCATTTTCCTATTGTGATTGTTTATTAAAGGTAAATCATAAAAAATGATAAAATCAAGATGCAAATCCAATAATTCATTCAAAATAGGGACATCAGGCCAAGTGCTTCAACATGTGATAATTCAATTGTCTTAGATCTCAAGAAATATAGAATGTAGAGACTCTACATTGACTATAGATATTTGAATAAAGTCATTGTGAATAACCTCTATCCATTTCCTCATATAGATGACTTGTTGGACTAACCACATGGTGTAAAGTTCTTCACTGATGGGAAGCCAATTTTAATAACCAAGAAAAGACACAATTTTATTTCAAAGATGCAATTTTATTTTGAACCATGGAAGCTTTACAATTCAGACCATGAAAAATTACACAGTAATAAAAATGCTAAAAGAAGTCATAGCCTTCCTCTCTCCAACCTCCGCAATCCTTCAAAAAATCCCTTTTTATCATCATAGGTTCTGCTGCAACTACCGTTCGCAACCATCCCTGTAACCACTACAATGGTTCCTTGGAACTACCTTAACGGCTTCTGGAACTGCCAACTATCGTTCTGCCATAGGCCACAAAAAAGTAACATGTCATGTTTATGCGACACCTCTGCATCTCACTCTTCTCTCTCCTAACCGGGTCATGAAAACACGACGCTTTTTTTCTCCATGTCCATCCGTTGTGATATCGCAACACTTTTTTGGCTTTTGGCTTTGCTTGCCAATGTGTCGCGATATCGTGACACTTTTTGTTTGCTCCAACTTTTCTCTAAGTCCGTCGCGATATCGCAACAGCCTTTATGTCGTGATATCGTGACACTTGAGTTTTGCTTCCGCCCTTGATCGGAGGTGTCACAATATCGCGACAACCTTTGTGTCACGATATCATGACACTTGGGTTTGTGCCCGCCGTTGTGCTGATGGTGTTGCGATATCGTGACAACTGTTATGTCACGATATCACGACCATTAAGTTTGCGCCTGTCGTTGTGCTGTTGGTGTCACGATATCATGACAACTGTGATGTCACGATATCACGACCATTAAGTTTGCGCCTGCCGTTTTGCTATTGGTGTCACAATATCACGACAAATTTTATGTCGCGATATTGCGACAATTTATTTTGCGCCCATCGTTCTGCTGTTGGTGTCGCGATATCGCGACAACTTTTATGTCGCGATATCGCGACAATTTATTTTTTTCTCAAACTTAGAACTTTTTTTGCTTGTTTCTTTTGTTTGTCTTTTTTTTTGGTGATGCAAGATTGTTGTGCTGCCCTAGATGCTCCTACATCAGACACCCGGGGTAGATTTTTTTTTTTTTAGAAGTGATCCTCACTTTTGGAAGGTTAGAGGAAAACCCAGACGATAAACCTCTGATTTGGACAATTGTGGCATCTTCGATAGGTCGGTTCTTCCACTTGACCAAATACTCCGAATATTGCTTGTTTCGGGTACTTCTCCCTTCACGAGTGTCAAGTATGTCTTCAATTTCTTCTTTGTCTAGAGTGGATGCTGGAATGTTCCACAGATCCAGACTGGGTGGTTCGCTACAACTGCTTGCATGATATTCAACCAAGTCTAAAATATTGAATATGGGTGAAATATTCATCTCACTCGGTAGATCTACTTCATAGGCATTTCCTGAATCTCATTTACCTATGATCCGGCATGGTCCAAACTTCTTCATTTTTAGCTTATTGTAGGTTTTTGTAGGAAAACGTTCCTTGCACAAATGAACCATGACTTCATATCCTATCTGGAATTCCTTGAAACGTCGCTTCTGATCTGCTCAGGCTTTGTAAGTAGCATTCATTTGACTGATATGCTACTGTACTTCTTCATGCAAATTCTTCATGTGTGCTACAAAATCTTCAGCTTCAGCACTACGCTTGTCACCCTTATCCATTGGCCTCAACTCAAAAGTGTTTCTCGGGCTGTTCCCATGCACTATCTAAAACGGGGATTTACCAGTACTGTGATTGACAAAATTATTGTAAGCAAATTCTGCCTGTGGTAAAATCAGATCCCATCCCTTGGGTTTATCTCCTACCAGACATCATAGAATATTACCCAAACTTCTGTTGACTACTTCGGTCTGTCCATCAGTCTGCGGGTGGTATCCAAAACTGAATTTCAATTATATTTTCAGCTTCTTCCACAGGGTTCTCCAGAAATAACCCACAAATTTGGTATCTTTGTCTGAGATAATGCTTTGGGGCAGACCATGAAGGTGCACAATCTCTCGAAAAAACAAGCCTGCAATATGAACAACATCACTTGTCTTCTGACATGGAATAAAATGAGCCATCTTTGAAAACCTGTTAACAACAAAAATGGCATCATTTCCACGTTGTGTTCTTGGCAGACCAAGAACAAAATCCATACTGATGTCCTCCCACAGTCTCTCTGGTACAGGCAATGGCTAGTACATTCCTGTATTTTGGCTAACTCCTTTTTCCATCTGGCACACTCTGCAACCCTGCACAAATTTGGTCACATCCGACTACAACTGCGGCCAATGGTAATTCTCACTCATAAGAGCAATGGTCTTATCTCGACCAAAATCCCCTACTAGTCCTCCGCTATGTTTCTCTTTGATCAAAATTTCCCTCATGGAATTGCATGGAATGCACAACTGGTTCTATCGAAACAGCATCCCATCTTGGATCATAAAATCCAACCACTTAGTACGATCCATAGTAGTAGGAGACACACATGTCGTCCATGCCTCTGCAAAATCTAGATCTACTGGGTATAAACTCTTGAGTTCATCAAACCCAACAACCTGCACTCTCATTTCCATCAACAAATTATGCCTTCTACTCAAGGCATCTGCAACTCTATTAGATTTGCCAGTTCTATGCTTCAGTACAAAGGTATAACTCTGCAATAATTCAACCGACTTCAAATTCCACTGGTTAAGTTTACCTTGACTATTTATATACTGCAAATCTTGATGGTCAATATATAAAACAAACTCTTTGGTTAGCAAATAATGTCTCTATTTCTTAAGAGCCTGAATTATAGCATAGAATTCTTGATCATAAACAAAATATTTCTTGCGAGCATCATTCAATTTTTCACTAAAATATGCAACAGGTTTACCTTTTTGGCTCAATACGACTCTAATGGCACTACCACTGGCATCACAGTCTACCTGAAACACTTTATTAAAATCGGGAAGTGCCAGAATGGGTTGTTCTGTCACTTTATTTTTCAATATGTCCATATTGGTACCTGCCTTGGCAGTCCACTTAAATTCTCTCTTATCCCCTCTCATAGTTTCTATTAGGGGCGCACAAATACTGCTAAAGTCTCTAATAAATTTTCGATAGAAACTTGCAAGACCATGAAACGATTTTACCTCTGTTACATTTCATGGGGCAGGCCATTCAATGATAGCCTTCACTTTTTTAGGATCCATTTTCAGACCCTCCTCACGAGATGACAAATCCCGGAGTAAATCAACTCTTTCTGCACAAAATTGCACTTCTGTATATTAATTAATAACTGCTCCTCACGCAGTTTTTTAACAACTGTCTGAACATGCAACAAATGTTCGTCCAATTTTTTACTAAAAATCAGAATATCATCTAGATAAACTATTACGGACTTTTCCAAAAAGTCACGCAATACGTCATTCATCAGCCTCATAAACGTACTGGGTGCATTAGTCAATCCAAATGGCATAACTAACCACTCATACAAGCCCTCTTTGGTTTTAAAAGTTGTCTTCCATTCGTCACCCTCTCTAACACGAATATGGTGATATCTACTCTTTAAATCAATCTTAGTGAAGTATTTAGCTCCACTCAAACAATCCATGATATCGTCCATTCTGGGTAATGGAAAGTGATATTTAATGGTAATTTTATTAATGGCTCGGGAATCAGTGCACATTCGCCATTCTCCATTCTTCTTTGGTCCAAGTACTGCTGGCACTGCACAAGGGCTCAAACTTGCTCGAATCAAACCCTTCCTCAACAATTCCTGAACTTGTTGGTTCAACTCTTCATTCTCTATAGGAGACGTTCGATGGGCAGCCTTATTGGGTAAGCTAGATCCTGGCATTAAGTCAATCTGATGACTAATCTTCCTCATTGGCGACATACCCTTAGGCACATTGTCTGATATAATATCAAGAAATTCTGCTAATAGATGTTCAACTTCTGCTAGAATGTCAGTAGTTTCTTTTCTCTTTATAGCAAGAATTAATGCATAACACATTGAATCCCTCTTTAGACCATCCAAAAAAATTTTGCCATCTACTAAACAAATTCTAGCATTATTGCATACCTTTTCCTCAACCTCCTTCAATGGCTTCAGTTTGTGGCGTACTCCGTATTTTGTCAGGGAATAGGTATTTGCATGCCCATCATGCGTTGCATGTCTGTCAAACTGCCATGGTCTTCCCAACAACAAATGGTAAGCATACATCGGAAAAATATCACACAGGACCTCATCCTAGTATCTTCCAATTTGAAACTTGACCAAGCATTGTTCACTAACCAATGCTCTATGGTCCTACTACAACCACGCAATCCGGTATGGATGCGGGTGATGTCTTCTTTCTAGCTTTAACTTAGCTACCATTTCCTCAGAAACAAAATTATCTGTACTACCATTATCAATAATAATATTACAGATTTTACCTGAACATTTGCACCTTGTGTGAAATAAGCTTTTTCGCTGATTTGGTTCCCTCTCTTTGTTCAACAAGGTTCTCCTTGTGATCATCACTTCTCCATGCTCTGCTTCTTTAGAATGCTCAGATTCAACACCATCCTCCACAACTGTAGCTCTGGCATTACCTTCAGGCCTTCTGTTCAGTGTTTCTTGGTGTTTGGGACACTCATATGATCGATGCCCCTCTTCTCCATAATTGAAACAGGTTTCACGAAATCTGCCTTTGCCATATCCGCGTCCACCTCTACCTCATCCCCTTTGATAATCATTGTTCTGATTACGGGGTCGGTAAGAATTCTCCTCCTTATGTTCCTGGTGATTGATGGTTTCACCAATCTACTTTTGGTCATCATATTTACCTCCGCTGGTTCTTCCACCAGTTCTTCCACCATGACCTCTTCCTCTTTGTTTGTTGTCAAATCTACGGTTTAGTTTCTTTTCAACCTTTAGAGCAAACTGGTAAGCATCTTCAATGTTGTTCATTCAAACCAGACTCAATTCTTCTTGCACGTTGGTTCTCAACCCATTAATGTAATGGGCTACTCTCTCTTTATTTGCTTCTGTATGGCCGATTCTGATAGAAATTTTAAAAAATTCCTCTGTATATTCTTTAATAGATTTGCTGGACTATCGCAAACTCTACATTTTTCTTAGTAGATCTAATTCGTAATCTGCCGAAATAAACTGCCATTTTAGTTTTTCAACCATTCGATCCCACCTAGTGATCTTTTATTTTCCTCTCTGGTTTCTTTCCAGTTGCACTCCTTTCCACCATATGCCAGCATGGCCTTTCAACCTTGTTCTGGCAAATTTAATTCGATTTGGATCTTCAACTTCCTCATATTCAAAATATTCCTCCATGTCATTAATCCAGTCAATTAATTCTTCTGGATTTAAATTTCTAGAATATGTGGATACATCAATCTTTGGCATTTTCCCAATTTTAGAAATAGCTTTAATCATTCAAGACTCTACAACACTCATTGCTTCTTCTTCTTCTTCAGACGGGTCTTCAACTCCGCAAGCGTCATCATCGCTTTGGTATTCTCCTCCTGGCTCTACTCCTCTATGCAATTCTTCCTATAGGGTCTGCACTTGCCTCTGCAATGCTCGGAAGTCTCCTTCAGGAACCACATTCCTTCCAGCACCACGATTTCTTCACGACGACATTCTGCTTCACTTTTTCTCAAAACCCGTAACCCCAGATCCTGGTGCAAGCTGCCTCACGTTCGGTGCTCTGCTCACACACTCAGAATCTTCATTAATTCCTGCTGTAAAGAGAAAAGAAACTACTAACATTCCAGCAAAAGTTGAACATCTGTTAGTAGAATTTCTTGATATTATATCAGACAATGTGCCTGAGGGTTTGTCACCAATGAGGAAGATTAGTCATCAGATTGACTTAATGCTAGGATCTAGCTTACCCAATAAGGCTGCCCATAGAATGTCTCCTGTTGAGAATGAAGAGTTGAACTGACAAGTTCAGGAATTGTTGAGGAAGGGTTTGATTCGAGCAAGTTTGAGCCCTTGTACAGTACCAATAGTACTTGCACCAAAGAAGAATGGTGAATGGTGAAAGTGCATTGATTCTCGAGCCATTAATAAAATTACCATTAAATATCACTTTACAATACCCAGAATGGATGATATAATGGATTGTTTGAGTGGAGCTAAATACTTCACTAAGATTTATTTAAAGAGCATATATCACCAGATTTGTGTTAGAGAGGGTGATGAATGGAAAACAACTTTTAAAACCAGAGAGGGTTTGTATGAGTGGTTAGTTATGCCATTTGGATTGACTAATGCACCCAGTACGTTTATGAGGCTGATGAATGAAGTATTGCGTGACTTTCTAGAAAAGTTCATGATAGTTTATCTAGATGATATTCTAATTTTTAGTAAAACATTGGACGAGCATTTGTTGCATGTTCGAACAATTTTTGAAAAACTGCTTGAGGAGCAGTTATTAATTAAAATACAGAAGTGCAGTTTTGTGCAGAAAGAGTTGATTTACCTGGGATTTGTCATCTCAGAGGAGAGTCTGAAAATGGATCTTGAAAAAGTGAAGGCTATCATTGAATGGCCTGCCCCATGAAATGTAACAAATGTAAGATCATTTCATGGTCTTGCAAGTTTCTATCAAAAATTTATTAGAGACTTTAGCAGTATTTGTGCACCCCTAACAAAAACTATGAGAGGGGATAAGAGAGAATTTAAGTGGACTGCTAAGGCAGGTACCAGTATGGACATATTGAAAAAGAAAGTGACAGAACAGCCCATTCTAGCACTTATCAATTTTAATAAAGTGTTTTAGGTTGACTGTGATGCCAGTGGTAGCGCCATTGGAACCGTATTGAGACAAGAAGGTAAACTTGTTGCATATTTTAGTGAAAATTTGAATGATGCTCGCAAGAAATATTCTATTTATGATCAAGAATTCTATGCTATGATTTAGGCTCTTAAGAAATGGAGACATTATTTGTTAACCAAAGAGTTTGTTTTATATACTAACCATCAAGCTTTGCAGTATATAAATAGTCAAGGTAAACTTAACCAGTGGCATTTGAAGTGGGTTGAATTCCTGCAGAGTTATACCTTTGTACTGAAGCATAGAAGTGGAAAATCTAATAGAGTTGCAGATGCCTTGAGTAGAAGGCACAATTTTTTGATAGAAATGAGAGTGCAAGTTGTTGGGTTTGATGAACTCAAGAGTTTATATCCAGCAAATCCAGATTTTGCAAAGGCATGGATGACATATGTGTCTCCTACTACTATGGATTGTACTAAGTGGTTGGATTTTATGATCCAAGATGGGATGTTGTTTTGGCAGAACCAGTTGTGCATTCCACGCAGTTCCATGAGGAAAAATTTGATCAAAGAGAAACATAGCGAAGGACTAGCAGGGCATTTTGGTCGAGATAAGACCATTGCTCTCGTTAGTGAGAATTACCATTGGCCGCAGTTGTAGCCGGATGTGACCAAATTTTTGCAGGGTTGCAGAGTGTGCCAGATGGCAAAAGGAGTCAGCCAGAATACAAGAATGTACTAGCCATTGCCTGTACCAGAGAGACCATGGGAGGACATTAGTATGGATTTTGTTCTTGGTCTGCCAAGAACACAACATGGAAATGATGCCATTTTTGTTGTTGTTGACAGATTTTCGAAGATGGCTCATTTTATTCCATGTCAGAAGACAAGTGATGCTGTTCATATTGCAGGCTTGTTTTTTCGAGATATTGTGCACCTTCATGGTCTACCCCAAAGCATTTTCTTGGACAGAGATACCAAATTTGTGGGTTATTTCTAGAGAACCCTATGGAAGAAGCTAAAAATAGAATTGAAATTTAGTTCTGCATATCACCCGCAGACTGATGGCAGATCAAAGTAGTCAATAGAAGTTTGGGTAATCTTCTACGATGTATGGTAGGAGATAAAACCAAGGGATGGGATCTGATTTTACTGTAGGTAGAATTTTCTTACAATAATTTTGTCAATCGTAGTACTGGTAAATCCCCATTCTAGATAGTGCATGGGAACAACCTGAGAAATGCTTCTGAGTTGAGGCCGATGGATAAGGGTGATAAGCGTAGTGCTAAAGCTGAAGACTTTGCAGCACACATGAAGAATTTACATGAAGAAGTACAATAGCATATCAGTAAAATGAATGCTACTTACAAAGCCCGAGCATATCAGAAGTGGCGTTTCAAGGAATTCTAGATAGGAGATGAAGTCATGGTTCATTTGCGCAAGGAACGTTTTCCTACCAAAACCTACAATAAGCTAAAAATGAAGAAGTTTGGACCATGCCGAATCATAGGTAAACGAGATTCAGGAAATGCCTATGAAGTAGATCTACCGAGTGAGATGAATATTTCACCCATCTTCAATATTTTAGACTTGGTTGAATATCATGCAGGCAGTTGTAGCGAACAACCCAGTCCAGATATGTGGAACATTCCCGCATCCACTCTAGACAAAGAAGAAATTGAAGACATACTCGACACTCACGAAGGCAGAAGTACCCAAAATAGACAATATTCAAAGTATTTGGTCAAATGGAAGAACCGACCTGTCAAAGATGCCACATGGTTGTCCAAATCCGAGGTTGATCATCTGGATTTTCCTCTGATCGTCTGAAGTGAGGATCACTTCTAAAAAAAATCTACCCTGGGTGTCTGATGCAGGAGCATCCAGGGTAGCACAACAATCTTGCATCATCGAAAAAAAGACAAACAAAAGAAACAAGCAAAAAACAGTTCTAAGTTTGAGAAAAAAATTAATTATTGCGATATCGCGACATAAAAGTTGTCACGATATCGGGACACCAACAGCAGAACGACGGGTGCAAAATAAATTGTCACGATATTGCAACATAAAATTTGTCACGATATCGCGACACTAATAACATAACAGCAGGCGCAAACTTAATGGTCACGATATCGCGACATAACAGTTGTCGCGATATCGTGACACCATCAGCACAACGGTGGGCACAAACCCAAGTGTCGCAATATCACGACACAAAGGTTTTCATGATATTGTGACACCTTCGATCAAGGGCGGAAGCAAAAATCAAGTGTCATGATATCGCGACATAAAGGCTGTCGCGATATCGCGACATATCGTGACAGACTTAGAGCAAAGTTGGAGCAAAAAAAAAGTGTCATGATATTGCGACACATTGCCAAGCAAAGCCAAAAGCTGAAAAAGTGTCGCGATATCACGACAGATGGACATGGAGAAAAAAAACGTCGTGTTTTCGTGACCTAGCTAGGAGAGAGAAGAGCGAGATGCAGAGGTGTCACAAAAATGTGACATGTTACTTTTTTGTGGCCTGTGGCAGAATGACAGTTGGTAGTTCCATAAGCCGTTAAGGCAGTTCCAGGGAACCGTTGCAGCGGTTACAGGGATGGTTGCAAACGACGGTTACAGAGAACCTATGATGATAAAAAGGGATTTTTTGAAGGATTGCGTAGGCTGGAGAGAGGAAGGCTACGGCTTCTTTTAGCATTTTTCTTACTGTGTAATTTTTCATGGTCTAAATTGTAAAGCTTCCATGCTTCGAAATAAAATTATGTCTTTGAAATAAAATTGCGTCTTTTCTTGGTTATTAAAATTGGCTCCCCATCAAGTGGTATCAAAGCAGTAATATTCTAAGTGTGTGAGCAGAGCATCGAATGTAAGGCAGCTTGCACCAGGATCTGGGGTTACGGGTTCTGAGAAATAGTGAAGCAGAATGTCGTTGCAAAGAAATTGTGGTGCTGGAAGGAATGTGGTTCCTGAAGGAGACTTCCGAGCATTGCAGAGGCAAGTGCAAGCCCTACAGGAAGAATTGCGTAGAGGAGTAGAGCCAAGAGGAGAAGACCAAAGCGATGATGACGCTTGTAGAGTTGAAGATCCGTCTGAAGAATAAGGAGAAGTGATGAGTTCTGTAGAAGCTCGAATGATTAAAGCTATTTATAAAATTGGGAAAATGCTGAATATTGATGTATCCACATATTCTGGAAATTTAAATCCAGAAGAATTAATTGATTGGATTAATGACATGGAGGAATATTTCAAATATGAGGAAGTTGAAGATCCAAATCGAATTAAATTTTCCAGAACAAAGTTGAAAGGCCATGCTGGCATATGGTGGAAAGGAGTGCAACTGGAAAGAAACCAGAGAGGAAAAGAAAATATCACCAGGTGGGATCGAATGGTTGAAAAACTAAAATGGCAGTTTATTTTGGCATATTACGAATTAGATCTACTGAGCAAAATGTACAGTTTGCGACAGTCCAGCAAATCTATTAAAGAATATACAGAGGATTTTTTTTAATTTTTTATCAGAATCGGCCATACAGAAGCAAATAAAGAGAGAGTAGCCCGTTACATTAATGGGTTGAGAACCAGCGTGCAAGAAGAATTGAGTCTGGTTCGAATGAACAACATTGAAGATGCTTACCAGTTTGCTCTAAAGGTGGAAAAGAAACTGAACCACAGATTTGACGACAAACAAAGAGGAAGAGGTCATGGTGGAAGAACTGGTGGAAGAACCAGTGGAGGTAAATATGATGACCAAAAGTAGATTGGTGAAACCATCAATCACCAAGAACAGAAGTAGGAGAATTCTTACCGACCCCGTAATCAGAACAATGATTATCAAAGGGGATGAGGTAGAGGTGGACATGAATATGGCAGAGGTAGATTTCGTGGAACCTGTTTCAATTGTGGAGAAGAGGGGCATCGATCATATGAGTGTCCAAAACACCAAGAAACACTGAACAGAAGGCCTGAAGGTAATTCCAGAGCTACAGTTGTGGAGGATGGTTTTGAATCTGAGCATTCTGAAGAAGCAGAGCACGGAGAAGTGATGATCACAAGGAGAACCTTGTTGAACGAAGAGAGGGAACCAGATCAGCGAAAAAGCTTGTTTCACACAAGGTGCAAATGTTTAGGTAAAATCTGTAATATTATTATTGATAATGGTAGTACAGATAATTTGGTTTCTGAGGAAATGATAGCTAAGTTAAAGCTAGAAAGAAGACAGCACCCGCATCCATACCGGATTGTGTGGTTGTAGAAGGACCATAGAGCATTGGTTAGTGAAAAATGCTTGGTCAAGTTTCAAATTGGAAGATACCAGGATGAGGTCTTGTGTGATATTTTGTCGATGGATACTTACCATTTGTTGCTGGGAAGACCATGGTAGTTTGACAGACATGTAGCGCATGATGGGCATGCAAATACCTATTCCCTGACAAAAGATGGAGTACGCCACAAACTAAAGCCATTGAAGGAGGTTGAGGAAAAGGTATGCAATAATGCTAGAATTTGTTTAGTAGATGGCAAAAAAATTTTGGATGGTCTAAAGAGGGATTCAATGTGTTATGCATTAATTCCTGCTATAAAGAGAAAAAAACTACTGACATTCTAGCAAAAGTTGAACATCTGTTAGCAGAATTTCCTGATATTATATCAGACAATGTGCCTGAGGGTATGCCGCCAATGAGGAAGATTAGTCATCAGATTGACTTAATGCCAAGATCTAGCTTACCCAATAATGCTGCCCATCGAATGTCTCCTATAGAGAATGAAGAGTTGAACCGACAAGTTCAGGAATTGTTGAGGAAGGGTTTGATTCGAGCAAGTTTGAGCCCTTGTGCAGTTCCAGCAGTACTTGGACCAAAGAAGAATGGAGAATGGCGAATGTCCACTGATTCCCGAGCCATTAATAAAATTACCATTAAATATCGCTTTCCATTACCCAGAATGGATGATATCATGGATTGTTTGAGTGGAGCTAAATACTTCACTAAGATTGATTTAAAGAGTAGATATCACCAGATTCATGTTAGAGAGGGTGACGAATGGAAGACAACTTTTAAAACCAAAGAGGGCTTGTATGAGTGGTTATTTATGCCATTTGGATTGACTAATGCACCCAGTACGTTTATGAGGCTGATGAATGAAGTATTGCATGACTTTCTGGAAAAGTTCGTAATAGTTTATCTAGATGATATTCTGATTTTTAGTAAAACATTGGATGAGCATTTGTTGCATGTTCGAACAGTTTTTGAAAAACTGCGTGAGGAGCAGCTATTAATTAATATACAGAAGTGTAGTTTTGTGTAGAAAGAGTTGATTTACCTGGGATTTGTTATCTCACAGGAGGGTCTGAAAATGGATCTTGAAAAAGTGAATTCTATCATTGAATGGCCTGCCCCATGAAATGTAACAGAGGTAAGATCATTTCATGGTCTTGCAAGTTTCTATCAAAAATTTATTAGAGACTTTAGCAGTATTTGTGCACCCCTAACAGAAACTATGAGAGGGGATAAGAGAGAATTTAAGTGGATTGCCAAGGCAGGTACCAGTATGGACATATTGAAAAATAAAGTGACAGAACAACCCATTCTGGCACTTCCCGATTTTAATAAAGTGTTTCAGGTTGACTGTGATGCCAGTGGCAGCGCCATTGGAGCCGTATTGAGCCAAGAAGGTAAACCTGTTGCATATTTTAGTGAAAAATTGAATGATGCTCACAAGAAATATTTTGTTTATGATCAAGAATTCTATGCTATAATCCAGGCTCTTAAGAAATGGAGACATTATTTGTTAACCAAAGAGTTTTTTTTATATACTAACCATCAAGCTTTGCAGTATATAAATAGTCAAGGTAAACTTAACCAGCGGCATTTGAAGTGGGTTGAATTCCTGTAGAGTTATACCTTTGTACTGAAGCATAGAAGTGGCAAATCTAATAGATTTGTAGATGCCTTGAGTAGAAGGCACAATTTGTTGATGGAAATGAGAGTTCAAGTTGTTGGGTTTGATGATTATTTCAAAGACGTAATTTTATTTTGAAGCATGGAAGCTTTACAATTCAGACCATGAAAAATTACACAGTAAGAAAAATGCTAAAAGAAGTCACAGCCTTCCTCTCTCCAGCCTGCGCAATCCTTCAAAAATTCCCTTTTTATCATCATAAGTTCTACTACAACCATCGTTCGCAACCGTCCCTGTAACCGCTGCAACGGTTCCCTGGAACTGCCTTAACGGCTTCTGGAACTGCCAACTGTCGTTCTGCCACAGGCCACAAAAAAGTAACATGTCACATTTTTGTGACACCTCTGCATCTCGCTCTTCTCTCTCCTAGCCGGCTCACAAAAATGTGACGTTTTTTTTCTCCATGTCCATCCGTCGCGATATCGCGACACTTTTTCGGCTTTTGGCTTTGCTTGCCAATGTGTCGCGATATCGCGACACTTTTTGTTTGCTCCAACTTTGCTCTAAGTTCATCGCGATATTGCGACAGCCTTTATGTCGCGATATCGCGACACTTGAGTTTTGCTTTCGCCCTTGATCGGATGTCGTAATATCACGACAACCTTTGTGTTGCAATATCATGACACTTGGGTTTGCACCCGCCGTTGTGCTGATGGTGTCACGATATCATGAAAATTGCTATGTCGTGATATCGCGACCATTAATTTTGCGCCCACCGTTGTGCTATTGGTGTCGTGATATCGCGACAACTGTGATGTCGCGATATCGCGACCATTAAGTTTGCACCCGTCGTTGTGCTGTCGGTGTCGCGATATCGTGACAACTGTGATGTCGTGATATCACGACCATTAAGTTTGCGCCCGCTGTTCTGTTGTTGGTGTCACGATATCGCGACAAATTTTATGTCGCGATATCGCGACAATTTATTTTGCACCCGTCGTTATGCTGTTGGTGTCGCGATATCGCGACAAATTTTATGTCGCGATATCGCGACACCTTGAACCTTAGCATATTTTTTTCAAACTTAGAACTTTTTTGCTTGTTTCTTTTGCTTGTCTTTTTTTGGTGATGCAAGATTGCTGTGCTGCCCTGGATGCTCCTGCATCAGACACCCGGGGTAGATTTTTTTAGAAGTGATCCTCACTTCTGGACGGTCAGAGGAAAACCCAGATGATCAACCTCTGATTTGGACAACCATGTGGCATCTTCGACAGGTCGGTTCTTCCACTTGACCAAATACTCCGAATATTGCCTGTTTCGGGTACTTCTGCCTTCGCGAGTGTCGAGTATGTCTTCAATTTCTTCTTTGTCTGGAGTGGATGCTGGAATGTTCCACAGATCCGGACTGGGTGGTTCGCTACAACTACCTGCATGATATTCAACCAAGTCTAAAATATTGAAGATGGGTGAAATATTCATCTCACTCGATAGATCTACTTCATAGGCATTTCCTGAATCTTGTTTACCTATGATCCGGCATGGTCCAAACTTCTTCATTTTTAGCTTATTGTAGGTTTTGGTAGGAAAACGTTCCTTGCACAAATGAACCATGACTTCATCTCCTATCTAGAATTCCTTGAAACGCCGCTTCTGATCTGCTCGGGCTTTGTAAGTAGCATTCATTTGACTGATATGTTGTTGTACTTCTTCATGCAAATTCTTCATGTGTGCTGCAAAGTCTTCAGCTTCAGCACTGCGCTTGTCACCCTTATCCATCGGCCTCAACTCAGAAGCGTTTCTCGGGCTGTTCCCATGCACTATCTAGAATGGGGATTTACCAGTACTACGATTGACAGAATTATTGTAAGCAAATTCTGCCTGTGGTAAAATCAGATCCCATCCCTTGGGTTTATCTCCTACCAGACATCGTAGAAGATTACCCAAACTTCTGTTGACTACTTCGGTCTGTCCATCAGTCTGTGGGTGGTATGCAGAACTGAATTTCAATTCTATTTTTAGCTTCTTCCACAGGGTTCTCCAGAAATAACCCACAAATTTGGTATCTCTGTCCGAGACAATGCTTTGGGGTAGACCATGAAGGCGCACAACCTCCCTGAAAAACAAGCCTGCAATATGAACAACATCACTTGTCTTCTGACATGGAATAAAATGAGCCATCTTCGAAAACCTGTCAACAACAACAAAAATGGCGTCATTTCCACGTTGTGTTCTTGGCAGACCAAGAACAAAATCCATACTGATGTCCTCCCACGGTCTCTCTGGTACAGGCAATGGCTGGTACATTCCTATATTCTGGTTGACTCCTTTTGCCATCTGGCACACTCTGCAACCCTGCACAAATTTGGTCACATCCGGCTGCAACTGCGGCCAATGGTAATTCTCACTAACGAGAGCAATGGTCTTATCTTGACCAAAATGCCCTGCTAGTCCTCCGCTATGTTTCTCTTTGATCAAATTTTCCCTCATGGAACTGCGTGGAATGCACAACTGGTTCTGCCGAAACAACATCCCATCTTGGATCATAAAATCCAACCACTTAGTATGATCCATAGTAGTAGGAGACACACATGCCATCCATGCCTCTACAAAATCTGGATCTGCTGGGTATAAACTCTTGAGTTCATCAAACCCAACAACTTGCACTCTCATTTCCATCAACAAATTGTGCCTTCTACTCAAGGCATCTGCAAATCTATTAGATTTGCCACTTCTATGCTTCAAGACAAAGGTATAACTCTGCAAGAATTCAACCCACTTCAAATGCCATTGGTTAAGTTTACCTTGACTATTTATATACTGCAAAGCTTGATGGTCAGTATATAAAACAAACTCTTTGGTTAGCAAATAATGTCTCCATTTCTTAAGAGCCTGAATTATAGCATAGAATTCTTGATCATAAATAGAATATTTCTTGCGAGCATCATTCAATTTTTCACTAAAATATGCAACAAGTTTACCTTCTTGGCTCAATACGGCTCCAATGGCACTGCCACTGGCATCACAGTCAACCTGAAACACTTTATTAAAATCGGGAAGTGCCAGAATGGGTTGTTCTGTCACTTTCTTTTTCAATATGTCCATACTGGTACCTGCCTTGGCAGTCCACTTAAATTCTCTCTTATCCCCTCTCATAGTTTTTGTTAGGGGCGCACAAATACTGCTAAAGTCTCTAATAAATTTTTGATAGAAACTTGCAAGACCATGAAACGATCTTACCTCTGTTACATTTCATGGGGCAGGCCATTCAATGATAGCCTTCACTTTTTTAGGATCCATTTTCAGACCCTCCTCTGAGATGACAAATCCCAGGTAAATCAACTCTTTCTGCACAAAACTGCACTTTTGTATATTAATTAATAACTGCTCCTCACGCAGTTTTTCAAAAACTGTTCGAACATGCAACAAATGCTCGTCCAATGTTTTACTAAAAATCAGAATATCATCTAGATAAACTATCACGAACTTTTCCAGAAAGTCATGCAATACTTCATTCATCAGCCTCATAAACGTACTGGGTGCATTAGTCAATCCAAATGGCATAACTAACCACTCATACAAACCCTCTCTGGTTTTAAAAGTTGTTTTCCATTCGTCACCCTCTCTAACACGAATCTGGTGATATCCGCTCTTTAAATCAATCTTAGTGAAGTATTTAGCTCCACTCAAACAATCCATTATATCGTCCATTCTGGGTAATGGAAAGCGATATTTAATGGTAATTTTATTAATGGCTTGAGAATCAGTGCACATTCGCCATTCACCATTCTTCTTTGGTGCAAGTACTATTGGCACTGCACAAGGGCTCAAACTTGCTCGAATCAAACCCTTCCTCAACAATTCCTGAACTTGGCGGTTCAACTCTTCATTCTCTATAGGAGACATTCTATGGGCAACCTTATTGGGTAAGCTAGATCCTGGCATTAAGTCAATCTGATGACTAATCTTCCTCATTGGCGGCAAACCCTCAGGCACATTGTCTGATATAATATCAAGAAATTCTGCTAACAGATGTTCAACTTCTGCTGGAATGTCAGTAGTTTCTTTTCTCTTTACAGCAGGAATTAATGCATAACACATTGAATCCCTCTTTAAACCATCCAAATTTTTTTTGCCATCTACTAAACAAATTCTAGCATTATTGCATACCTTTTCCTCAACCTCCTTCAATGGCTTTAGTTTGTGGCGTACTCCATCTTTTGTTAGGGAATAGGTATTTGCATGCCCATCATGCGCTGCATGTCTGTCAAACTGCCATGGTCTTCCCAGCAACAAATGGCAAGCATCCATCGACAAAATATCACACAGGACCTCATCCTGGTATCTTCCAATTTGAAACTTGACCAAGCATTGTTCATTGACCAATGCTCTATGGTCCTTCTGCAACCACGCAATCCGGTATGGATGCGGGTGCTGTCTTCTTTCTAGCTTTAACTTAGCTACCATTTCCTCAAAAACCAAATTATCTGTACTACCATTATCAATAATAATATTATAGATTTTACCTGAACATTTGCACCTCGTGCGGAATAGGCTTTTTTGCTGATCTGGTTCCTTCTCTTCGTTCAACAAGGTTCTCCTTGTGATCATCACTTCTTCATGCTCTGCTTCTTCAGAGTGCTCAGATTCAACACCATCCTCAACAACTACAGCTCTGGCATTACCTTCAGGCCTTCTGTTCGGTGTTTCTTGGTGTTTGGGACACTCATATGATCGATGCCCCTCTTCTTCGCAATTGAAACAGGTTCCACGAAATCTGCCTCTGCCATATCCGCGTCCACCTCTACCTCGTCCCCTTTGATAATCATTGTTCTGATTATGGGGTCGGTAAGCATTCTCCTCCTTCTATTCCTGGTGATTGCTGGTTTCACCAGTCTGCTTTTGGTCATCATATTTACCTCCATTGGTTCTTCCACCAGTTCTTCCACCATGACCTCTTCCTCTTTGTTTACTATCAAATCTACGGTTCAGTTTCTCTTCCACTTTTAGAGCAAACTGGTAAGCATCTTCAATGTTGTTCATTCGAACCAGACTCAATTCTTCTTGCACGTTGGTTCTCAACCCATTAATGTAACGGGCTACTCTCTCTTTATTTGCTTCTGTATGGCCGGTTCTGATAGAAATTTTAAAAAATTCCTCTGTATATTCTTTAACAGATTTGTTGGACTATCGCAAACTCTGCATTTTTCTCAGTAGATCTAATTCGTAATCTGTCGAAATAAACTATCGTTTCAGTTTTTCAACCATTCGATCCCACCTGGTGATCTTTTCTTTTCCTCTCCGATTTCTTTCCAGTTGCACTCCTTTCCACCATATGCCAGCATGGCCTTTCAACTTTGTTCTGGCAAATTTAATTCGATTTGGATCTTCAACTTCCTCATATTCAAAATATTCCTCCATGTCATTAATCCAGTCAATTAATTCTTCTGGATTTAAATTTCTAGAATATGTGGATACATCAATCTTTGGCCTTTTCCCAATTTGAGAAATAGCTTTAATCATTCGAGATTCTGCAGCACTCATTGCTTCTTCTTCTTCTTCAGATGGATCATCAACTCCGCAAGCTTCATCATCACTTTGGTCTTCTCCTCTTGGCTCTACTCCTCTATGCAATTCTTCCTGCAGGGCCTGCACTTGCCTCTACAATGCTCGAAAGTCTCCTTTAGGAACCACGTTCCTTCCAGCACCATGATTTCTTCACGGTGGCATTCTGCTTCACTGTTTCTCAGAACCCGTAACCCCAGATCCTGGTGCAAGCTGCCTCACGTTCGGCGCTCTGCTCACACACTCAGAATCTTACTGCTCTAATACCACTTGATGGGGAGCCAATTTTAATAACAAAGAAAAAGACGCAATTTTATTTCAAAGACGCAATTTTATTTCAAAGCATGGAAGCTTTACAATTCAGACCATGAAAAATTACATAGTAAGAAAAATGCTAAAAGAAGCCGCAGCCTTCCTCTCTCCAGCCTCCGCAATCCTTCAAAAAATCCCTTTTTATCATCATAGGTTCTGCTGCAACCGCCGTTCGCAACTATCCCTGTAACCGTTGCAACGATTCTCTAAAACTGCCTTAATGGCTTCTAGAACTGCCAACTGTCATTCTGCCATAGGCCACGAAAAAGTAACATGTCGCATTTTCACGACACCTCTGCATCTCGCTCTTCTCTCTCCTAGCTGGGTCACAAAAATGCGATGCTTTTTTTCTCCATGTCCATCCGTCGCGATATCGCGACACTTTTTTGGCTTTTGGCTTTGCTTGCCAATGTGTCGCGATATCACGACACTTTTTTTTTGCTTCAACTTTGCTCTAAGTCCATCATGATATCGTGACAGCCTTTATGTCATGATATCATGACACTTGAGTTTTTCTTCCGCCCTTGATCGAAGGTGTCGCGATATCGCGACAACCTTTGTGTCGCGATATCATGACACTTGGGTTTGCGCCCATCGTTGTGCTGATGGTGTCGCGATATCGCGACAACTATTATGTCATGATATCATGACCATTAAGTTTGTGCCTGTCGTTGTGCTATTGGTGTCACGATATCACAACAATTGTGATGTGATATCGTGACCATTAATTTTGCGCCCGTCGTTGTGCTGTTGGTGTCGCAATATCGCGACAACTGTGATGTCACGATATCGCGACCATTAAGTTTGTGCCTGCCGTTCTACTGTTTATGTCGTGATATCGCGACAACTTTTATGTCGCGATATCACGATAATTTATTTTGCGCCCGTCGTTCTGCTGTTGGTGTCGCAATATCGCGACAACTTTTATGTCACGATATCACGAAATTTTATTTTTTTCTCAAACTTAGAACTTTTTTTTGCTTGTTTCTTTTGTTTGTCTTTTTTTTCGGTGATGCAAGATTGTTGTGCTGCCCTGGATGCTCCTGCATCATTCACCAAAATTGTTCTCAAATATGGTTATCATCAAATATCCATAGAGACCACTAACACATGGAATACTACATTCAAATATAAGGAAGATTTATTTGAGTGGATGGTTATACCTTTTTACTGACCAATACACCTACCACATTCATGAGAACATTAGATGACATCCTGTATCCATACACTAACTCATTTGTGGTAGTCTACTTAGATGACATTATTATCTATACTAAGACATGGGAGGAATATCTACAACATCTTCAATAGGTACCTCATATTCTTTAAAGATATAAGTTATATGCTAATTTGGAGAAGTATTTATTTGACATGATGAAGATTCACTACCTTGGGTATATTGTTGACAAAGAGGAAGTTCAAGTTGATCTTAAGAAGATTCAGTTAATTAGAGATTGGACTACCCCAAATACTCTAATAGAGCTCTATCACTTTTTAGGATTTGTCAATTTCTATAGAAGATTTATATTTGTATTCTCACACATTGCTTGGGCACTACACAAAGCGACCAAAGGAGATGCCAAATCCAAGTTCCATTAGCGAAATACATCACAGAGGGCATTTGAGAGTTTGGCAACCAATTATGTTGAAGCTCCTACACTTACCTTTCTAATCTACATCAAACTTTCAAGGTAATGATTAATGCATTAGAATAAATATTATGAGTTGTCTTCATACAACATTAGCATATAATTGTCTATCACATTAAAATATTCAAAGAAGGTTAGAAAATATCCCACATATGACAAAGAGCTCTATACCATTATCCAAGCATGTAGAGATTTAAAGCACCATATGTTGGGTAAGAAAACCATCATACATATAGATCATAGAAATTTAGCATTCATTTAAATGTATAGTAAACTAAGGAATGAAAGACATTAAAAATGAGCCACATATTTACAATACTTTCATTTTATCATCAAGTATAACAAATGGTGTACCAATTCAACAACAAATTATTTGAGACAACCTCCAATCATAGCATTCACCACCATTATTGATTCCTATGGGCATGGCACTTCTAATTGGTCTACCTTGTATGAAGTTTATTTTAGTTTTACAAATGCATACCAAGCTCTTCATGTGGTTAAGCATGTTTCTGATTTTTATTTGTAAGATGCATACCAAGATCTTCATGTGGGTAAGCATATTTCTTATATTTATTTTCAAGATAACCTCCTTCGCTACATGGGACATAGTTTTGTACTAGTTATTTAGCACTCAAATATGATTTGAAAAACACACTTCAACAAAGTAAAAGGTCACTTTGGGATGGAAAAAATGTAGGTAGGATTTCAAAAGTACTTCTATTAGCCCAAAATGATTAAAAGGTACATCAAGTCATGTACCCCTTATGTTGTTATCAATCCAACCAATAAGAAGCAAGGACTATATACACTATTTCTAGTGTCATATAAGTGTTGGAAATTTACTTCCATGGATTTCCTCTCAAGTATTTCCACATATAAGAATGGTAATGATTTTGTTTTTATAGTAGTTGATCATTTTTTAGAAATAACTACCATGACTTCTTGTAAGAAATAGACTTCAATTGAGGAGACTACTAACCTCTATTTTAGTTATGTGTGGATCGAATTTGGCTTACCAATGTCCATTGTATCTAATAGAGATAATATATTTTGAGCATCTTCTAACACCTTGTAAATCATGATGGACATCAAGTTGACCATGTCAATAGCCTTCCATCCTTAGATAGATAGCCAAGTAGAAGTTGTGGATAAATTGATTGTACATATTTGAATGCACAATTCCAAGCATTCATATAAACGGGATAACAATCTCTCTTATATTTAGCATGGGCACAATCAAGTTTTACACAACTCTAGCAAATACAACCATTTCATGTTTTTTTTCAATTCTAACCCTTAACACCCATTGATATAGCTCTCCCTATGCAACCCATGGAGTACTCCCCTCGTGAACAATAAGAAGCAAAAAATGCAAAACAACTTATAAAATAGATTTATCACATAAAGAAATGGGTCCAAGACCTCATGGAAAAGATAAATAAAAAAATACAAGCAATGACATGACCAACATTAGGTCCCACATCAATTCAAGGTAGAAAGAGAGACTTGCAAGATCCCATAGGAAGATAAAATATCTTTATTATGGACTGTATACCATCATCAATAAGGCGGAAAAGATGCCTTTGAATTGAATCTTCCATATTACCTTGCTTTGCATGCAATATTCAATGTTGAGCATTTTAGGCCCTATCATCCACCTCTATTGGACACTTATGTAGTAGTAGAACAAATGGATATTAAAAAAATTATCTCTATAGTTTAACATCAATGAAGGAGGATCATATTGCTGACACATGAATGAGGACAGTGAGAAGACAATCCATTTAGATGTACAAGTGGTCAAGGTAGGACAACTTTCACCAAGGGGAATGGTTCTCCAAAAATCAAATAATAAAAAAAATTGTATCTAATGTCAAATATTGACATAATGGGAACCATTGCTTTTCAAGGTAGATAAATGATTTAAACATGTGACATTTTTAAGGCATGGTTTTATGCCCAAAAATCCCCAAAATCATTTTTTTTAAATATCCTAATTTAAGTGTTAGGGCATAACTTTATGCTTGAGACTCTATTTTGATCCATTTAGAAGCGTTGGAAAATTGGAAAGAGAACAATTAACATTTTTAATAGGTAAATTTATTGCAGATAAGTTGTCAACAAGTTTGTAGGAAAAAAGCTTTAAAGACCCTCAAAATTGCAAAACAAAATAAGTACTAAAAAACAAGTCATATGTACACAATTTTCAACTAAATACACTTTCTAACTCATTAAAAGTAAATCACCATATTTTTTGATAGGTAACCTTCTAACTCTTAAAAAGTGAACCACAATATTTTCATAAATATATTCAATACAATGAAATTTTCAGCACAGTAAAAATATTGTGTAAAGAAAAATATACCACCCTTAATTATAAAAATATAAGTAATAAATACAATTTTTTTTTTTTTTAATGAGGAACCTTTTATATACATGTGAGGGGAGAGATTTGAACCTGGCCCTCTTGATAACTGGAGAGTTTTAACTACCCACTTGCTCTCCAACTCCTCTACATAAGCGGATAAATACAATATTTTAACCTAATATCTCTTCTCAAATATTATATTATTTACATTACTATCTTTGAAATAAAACAAAACCATACACTTGTTAATAATAAATATTTCCTTTTATCTTTAAACTTCCATTTCATTATAATTGAAACAATGTACTTAAACACTATATATAGGGCTAAGACTTAAACATTGAAAATTTAAAAATATTAGAAGGATATGTTTAAAATCATATTTCTTAGCATCTCATATTTTATAATTTTATTTATATAAATATAATTATAATATAAAATATAATTAATAATATAATGAAATCATTTTCACCCTGAGAACCCAAAAACCCTAAAAACATTCCTGCATAACAAGTTAAGACTGTTCTCTTTTTTCCTCATGTTCTGCTCCTTCCTACCCAGTGCACCTACACTGAGGTGCTCTTGCTGATCCACAAGTATAGCAGAACTTACAACCACACCTGAACATGAGAATGGTAATAAACCTAAATTAAAATTGAAGATAAAATTATTTAATAATAATTAAACATTAATAATTATTTAAAATATCCTATAATTTTGTTTATTAAACTAAGAGGTCTTGATAGAGTGTTAGTGAACGAGTGACTCTTGCTGCGAAGAAATGAAAAGTTTTAGTCCTCTGGATACCCATTGTAATCTCAGATCCCATACATACATAACATGTCAAAATAAAATAAAATAAAAATAAAAAATTACTGACCTGCAAGTCATTTGGGAGCATCCTTCTGTTCTTTCCACTACCATGTAGCAATGGGGGCAGCGCTGCCACTTCTGTTGTTTGGCCAAAGAGAACAATCTCAGATCATCCACCTCTCTCTCAGACGGATAAATCCTCTGGAATTCATCACACTCAAAATCAGCATGCCATGGCACCTCACACTTCACACAAATCAACCTTCTACACACTGGACATTCCGACCGACTCATGTTCTGCACATTAGCCTTCAAGAGCAGGGCGGAGCAGTCCCTAAAGGGGCAATAAAACCTCTGAGATGGAGGAATATTAGCCTCCATCAATACGCAACGCCAAGCATCAACCGTGTCTGTGAGAAGAATCTTTTCACACTCATGAGGATTTAATTTCACCCTGCAAGTTGGCTCGGGGCAAGCTATGGGCACCGATTTCTCCCGCAGCTTAAAAATGACGTGTTGATCTATGCAGTGATGGCAGAAGGTGTGGCAACAACGGCTCTTGTCAAAGACTTGAGATGGGGTTTTCCTCTCTAAGCAAATCCCACATAAGGCCATTCTGGACTTGATTCCAACCACCTTTACGCTATTCCTAATGAAAGTATATATATATATATATATGAAAGCATGCATGTATATATATACAATGGAAGTCTTGCATATAAATGAAAGCATTCATGTACATAAATATTCGCAATGGGACTCTTTTTTTCCTAAAAAAAAATAATATTTCTAATTTCTTACTATTTACAACTTAGACCAAGTTAGCAAGAAAGCAAAAATCCAAATTTTAAAGCAAGTTGAAAACAAAGCTAAAAATTTTGTAAGATCTCACAAGGGTTTTTGATTTAGAGAGTATAATTTTTCAATAAATTTGTAAGTTAAATTTATTGATATTTTGTTATCTATTATATTTATTTATATTTATAATAGATTTAATTTGTAATTTTTTTTATTAGTAAATTTTTTATATTTATTTATTATAATTTATTTAATTTGTAAATAAGAAGAATCTAATCTTCCAATGAAACCTTCAAAATCTTCTTTCTATCTATCTTTACAATCCATAAAATTAGCTTTTTGTGGAACCTTAAGTAAACAAATAAAATTTTATCCAAACACTACCAAAATTTCTTGGAATTTATATGAAGTTTTCTTGGGTGATATTGAGACTTTACCAAAATCCTCCTATATATAAGGATTTTCCATTGTAACAAATATCTCTAAGATCAAACAAGGGTTGTCTAATGACAAGCACTTGATGGATTCATGGATAAATGCTCTTTACTTCTAATATTATTACATTAAACTTTTGTATTAGGTTTACTTACGCTAACTCAATCATTTTAGTCTACTTTCTAAGCTTGTTTTAGATATTATTTAGGAGCTAGGTAGTTAGTTTCCTTGAATATTTTGGTCAAAAAAATTTATTTGTAGGATTTATAGACAATAGCATCATATATATAGGTGTGTTACCGTTAGTTTTATTTCTACAACAATGTATTTGAATGCACAACCAAAAGCTTCAATCCAATTTGATCTAGTCTAGGTTAACACTAAACCTAATTTATTTATTTAAACTATGATATTTAATTGGGTTAGATTCATCACCTTTAATCCTTACAAAAATAGTTGTTATATGTTCTTTGGAAATTGTATGACAATTGATTATAACTTATTGCATCTTAAAATTTTATTTGTAAGATTTGATTTATAAAATAAGTGATCATATTTTATAGTCTTATTACATCTTAATTTTTTACTTGTAGTATATTTGATCTATGTAACAAAAAGTACAATATTAGTCTAGGATTTCAATAATTAATCCTTGTAAAAGTTTCATTAAAAAATATCCTACGTATGAGTTATAGTTAATAGCATTAGATTTATTAGTGTGTTGTCCTTAATGTCCCAACATTATTGCTAGTTTTTTTTCTATAATAGGGATTCTACAATCAAACATCTTAATCTAGCACACATTTTAAAAGGCTTTGAATCTATTTTTTGAACAAGGATTTTGACTGAGGTAGATCCCTAAACATCTAACATATTTTTGATTTGGTTCATGTGAAAGCCTAAGTAAGCAAAGCAAGGTGGAATTATCATCATTAGTCATACTAGATTCAAAAATATGTTTCATCTAATCTCTATTTTCTGATTAGTTTTCTATTTTTACAGTAAAAATATTCA
Source organism: Wollemia nobilis (assembly GCA_028583015.1). Classification (NCBI taxonomy): domain Eukaryota; kingdom Viridiplantae; phylum Streptophyta; class Pinopsida; order Araucariales; family Araucariaceae; genus Wollemia; species Wollemia nobilis. The sequence continues at coordinate 2,974,561 of JAQPPZ010016381.1, forward strand.
TTTTGTCTTTATTGTGTGATTTACTTATTTTTATTTATCTCTTAGGATTTGTGTAAATCAATCATTGATCCTAGTGCATTTAAAAGCACAATAGTTCTGCTAGAAGCATTGTTGCATATTTATCTATTCTATGAAAGAGGAGTACTTCTATAAGAGAATTTTATATAATTAGATTAGATCAGTAAATAGTTCACTTAGTCAAATTAACCATTAGCTTAATTAAGTGCACTCATCCTATGTGCATTTGTAGGGAAAAGAGTAGGTTCATGTAGCTAAGGCATTCACATGCTCCATATTTTATTGAACCCTTGCTTTAAAAGGAAATAGAATAATATTTACTTTTTATCATCATCAAAGTAAATTTGCATGAATTATAGGATTTTGTTTTCATGCATCTCTCCTATAATTAATTGTGTTTTTATGGGGTTTGTTATCATTTTAGTTTACTCTAAAAGGGCTAAAGGTAGGTAGGGATCCAAAAGAGACATAGGTTGTATTATTCAAATTTATGCATCAAACAAGTAGATTCCTTTGAATAAAAATACCAATTTTGAAGATAAAACTTAGGCATGCCTCACTTCTAATAGTTTGTAGGTTCTCTTATGGACTTAACTAGGAGAAATTCTAAAAATCTTATTGTAATCAATTCTTATAAGTATCTAGAATTATTTTTTAACCTTGGTTCAGCCTAATTTATCCTAGGAAATAAGGACTCCTATAAATTGATACTTTCTTCAATATGAAGTCAAAAACAAAATCCTATAAATAAGGGGGGGTTACCATTTTTTAACATCTAATAAGTTCCTTCCTATACATTTGTGAATTACTCAACAATTATTTTTTTCCTTTTCAATACAAGGAGAATATATGTTATGGTTCTTCTCTTTATTCTTATTTCTAAGTAGCAATAATATTACATTGTTGAACATATAAGAAGAATCCAAATTTTTTTCTACCCTAGAGTAGCATACTTCTCCTAGTAAAGAATCCCTTCCTCAAGGAAACCTTGGCCAAACCTCTTCATCAATGAACTGAATGAGAACCAAGAATCATGTACTCCTAAGAACATTCTCAAGTAGCAAGGATCATCTTTCTCAAGCATGCAAGCTATGCATGCTAATGTTAGTACATTTCCTTCTTATTTCTCTCTTTTCCTTATTAGACTATTATTCTTGGACATTGGGTATTCACACTTGCTTATTTACTTTATTGCATAGTTAGGTCAACTACTTGCATTATATTACTATTTACCTTCCTTTTTTATGAGCTATATTATCTATCTTCTACCCCTAATATACCTTTTATTTCTTCTAGACTTTTACTTATCTCAACATCGACTAGACCATCCTAAACCATAACCTTATTGTGATTATACATTTTTATAGTTTTACTAAGGTTTGGCTTGAACTTTTGGGTTGTCTAAATCTTGGTGAAGCATTTATCTATGAATTTAAAAAAAATATTTAAGAAATGAACCTTACATAGGACAAGTATAATATGGACATATCATATAGTTTACAAATAATATAAAATATTTTAGGTTGTAAGCCAATAATAGGTATTCTATAAATTTTTGGTTTAATACTTAATTGAATCCTTACCCTAATATTTCTAATCTATAATGGTGACCATTGACCTAGGCCTATTTGGCATGTAGAGGATTGAAGGCAATGATTTATAGTGAAATGGGTAACGAATCTAGATCATGGGTTTAAGTTGATAAAGGTAACCTCAAGAAAGTAGTGGAATATATCTAAATAATCCTTCTATATTTCTATTTATCCATTTTTAATGGAACAATGAGTTTGATTTGAATTTATAAAAACATTGTAGATACTCAAGTTAGAATATAAGGCTTTAGATAAAGCAATATTTGCAAATACTCTCGAGTATTTTACCTGAATGAATACTTTATCACCCTATTTCCTCCTTAATATTTTAATCATTATTTCATAACATTCCATAGACAAATTATTATGAGTAATAGTTTACAAAAAAGTGTTTATCATGGACTAGCATTGTGTGGATTATATGAGGACTTGGAAATATTGCATCATCCACTTCATTATTGTTCTTTTGTTTCCATTATTTAGGCTTTCTCTTTTTAAATTTAAATCTAATAAGAGGTAGATTGGCATTGTAAGAGTTGATGAAACATTGAATATTTATTTCAAAGTAAAATTGTTGAGCATTATGTGGAAGATTACCCTTTATTTATTGTAATTTTTGACTTGAAAGAATAATACAATTTTGAAAATTAGATCTTAAAATCAACATTCAAATTTGGATTTGAATATTTTTTCTTATACAGTGCTTGCAAGGAGGATGCTCATCATGAAGATTCTTGTGCACAGAAATAGATGTATTAGTATCTTGGTTATAGATTTTGAATATACATAAAGGGATAGTCTATGACAATGAGGTCACTATAAAGGATTTGTGTTAATTAGTTGTAAATTAAAAATATCTAAAAGTTAAATTCATCAAATATAATTTTGATGGTGCTCCCATGCAAAATCATAGAAAATGTCATAAAGGTAAAGGAAAATTTCTTCCCACCTACTCAAACTCATCTACAAATTCAATAAATAACTATGTATAGGTTGGGGTACTTCTTCGATCAGAATTGACATTAAAAGTAAAAATATATTTCAATTGGCGAGGATTCATAGATTACTATTAATGCTATAAAAAAATACAAGTGTTGATTAAATTAATAATAGCAATATTTTATATTCATCAATTATAGTTTGAAATATTATCTTGGAAATGCCATGTAAGGATTCTACTTGCATGAATTAATTAGAACTAGAAACAAATTCACACGAAAATATAATTATATAGATGAAATATAAGTAACTATTATTTTATTAATCATACCTAAGATTTTAGAAAATATCACAGGTCACTTTGATAGGGTTTTAGACACCTAAAACACGTCATGTTTAGGAGGCTACTCATATGGACACCTTTGCAGACCATATGATTGATCTTGGACCTTTCCAAGACCCAATAGTGGTTCTAACCACTCATTTAGGGTAGCCTAGTCCTATGCAGCTCTAGCCACTGATGTCAATAGTAGTTGTGATCGCAGCCACCGATGATCAGAGTGGCTAGGAGCTAGTTGTGCCTATCAATAGTGGCTAAGGGCTACTTGCCCCTAGTCACACTAGTCGATAGTGGCTAACTCTATAACTAACTCGGGCTACCAAATCCGAGTGAAATCCATTGAGTGCAATGATTTCTTGGATGGTTAGGAGGATCGAAGCTTCTGGAAGTGTCCCTACAACTACTTGAGCATAACCATTTCTTGATCTTGGCTTCCCTATGAAGCTAGGATGGAGGAATTGGGTGCCTATTTAAGGCCCCAAATTTTGATAGCAAACCCTAGAGAAATTCATGTGCTAATGCCATAGCGGAGCTCTATCGGATTGAAGAGTGAATCAACATCCCTTTGAGGTGCAGCGGAGCCCTATCCAATTGCAGAATGACACATGTTTGTCCATCAATGGAGACTGCCCTAGCTTGAAGATTAACCTAGCTATTCAAGTGCCTAATCATGATGGATTGAAGCCAATTTCACCATAAAACCATGTGCCAAGACACAAGAAACCCTTGAACATCAATTCCATAGTAGAATCGATCAATACCATGCTAGGATTTAGAGAGCAGAGCCCTCATTCTACGGTTGCTATTTTTGACAGCATCCTAGAGGTGTAGCCACCAACGTTGATAGCATCTAGTAGAGTTGGCTATTTTTATCATCAGTAGCTAGGGTCTGGTGAATCTTTTATTGCATTTAGTCCATAGATTTTTGATTCTTTGCATTTCATTTGGTTTTCCTAACATAGATTAGTTGTTTTTAATACATTTGCATGCTTTATTTCTAGTTTTATATGCATATTTATGCTCCTTTACGTGTTTTCATGCATTATCTTCCTTATTTGCACATTTCAAGAGAATAGCCTCATTTCGAGAGGCTTACAATGCTATTAATCTATTTTAGTTTCTTTGTGTGCAGGTGAAAGGGACATTCAAGGATCAAAGACCATCAAGATTCAAGATCTTGATATCAAGAAGTAGAGGTGGCTGGATAAATCCTCTATAATCAAATTGGTGGAGATATAGAGACCTTGTGGAGTACATCACCCCCCATTTTGGGGCTCATAATGATTGTAACTATGTATCAAATTTGGTATCCCTAAGAGGGACAAATTGTAACCAAGTTTCAATTGATTAATACAAAGAGAATGCACTATTTTTATTATTTCAAATGGTTACACATGTTTTATTATTTTAAATTTGTTATCATGTTGCAATAGACTAGATGTATGGTTTTTATAGCTTTACAAGTGGTGATCACGATGGGCCTTCCCTATTTTTTGCTACTTACTAATTTTTCTAACAGTTGCTATAAGAGACAGTGGCTAACAGTCACATCTGCCATCGGCTTCAGCAGCTAGCATAGCAGTCATCCTGATCATCAATGGTTAGGGGAAAATACAATAAAAAAATAGTCTGCAACTTCTTCTTCGAATGAGGATTCACTTGTAAGTGGTTCTCTCTATTATTTTTTATTTTCTATTTTTCTCTATGTTTTTGAAAAGTAATCTTAGAATTAATTACAAACACTTAGAGAAATTTTAAGGGAAATCAATAGAACCCCTGTTTTTACTACTAGCCATTGCTAGAATAGCAACCATTGCTGCCAGCCACCCTAGAAGCCAATGGCTAGGAATATGACTACTACTATGTACAATGGCTAAGATTATTGCCTATTATTCATAGAAGTGGCCCCTATTTAAACTGATTGTTAGGTGTGCATGCTTGAAGCCTATTCAAAGGCTAATTCATATTTAATTTGCATTGCATTTTTTGAATATTAAACATCTTTTCATACTACATTTCTAAATATAAAATGTACTTTATACACATGTAGTGAAAATATCATTGAATGTTGTTTGATGCACATTTATTTTTACATAAATTAAAAAGAACAATCACACACCACATTTCAAGTGTAAACATTAGTTGCATTGGGCTCTCACATCCAACCAAGATCAACGATGGAAGTCATTACCACTTGGTTGGCTTGTTTATTAAGTTTTTCATTACCCGTCCATGGCCAAGGCTGATCCAAGAACTATCATATCCATGGAAAATAGCACACACTTCTCTTCAGAGGGTGTATCGCTAACCATAGTGTGTTGGGTGAGGATCGGTAGTACCTATGCTCCCTGATCGGATATGGGTTTCATCTCCATATCTTGGTGGGTAGATATCTTGGATGTCATTATCAGTTTGTCACTATGAGTATATAGGTGAAAACCTTAAACAATCAAGAGTATCATCAACAATTTTCAAACACGATAAGAGAAAGATATGATTTCCAACAAACCATAACACACAAAATGAGTTTTAGGAAACACAAAGAAAATTTAAAAGAGATAATCACCTTGTATACTTTATTTGTTTCTTAAAATTTACATAAGAGATAAATTCATAAGGTTATGGTCACCACACGGGGCCACCACCCTCGATCTACGACTGAGGTGGAAACCAATGCACCACCAAACACAAATAACACTATAGTTGAGCCACCCACACAAAATGCTCCTAAACGATATTCAAGTAGTCTTAGAGGTGACAACTCAACTCATGGGGGTTCTCATCGAGAAACCCCAACTAGAGGACCAAATCCAAGATCCTCTCATGATAGAAATGAGGGTGCTTCAAGACCCCCATCACCACAGGATAGAAATAGATAAAACCTACCCAATGAGGGGTAAAATATAGGGGTGCATCTAATCACAGGCCCACAAGAGCTCCAAATCACTCTGAGCAAGGAGGAGATTTAATAGATCTCCGTAGTATTAGAGTAAATGGTACACCTCCCGATCGACCATGGAGAACTAGTCAACTTAATCACCTAGACCAAGCTCCTGGAAGATCAAATCATAGAGCCACCTCTACCACCCATTCTCATTTTGAGAGTGCACATAGTGAAGACATAGTGAGACATACTTATGCCCAGGGTGAATGCTCCAAATACCCACATAGCACAAATACCCCATCCACACATGCGGGCACAGAACAAAGAGTGGAGCATAATACCAATGCAACCTCAATAGATAGAGGAAAGAGTATAGTAGATCCTTCCATCAGAACTCATACTGCTAAGACTCCTCACATGAAGTTACAAAGCCAAAGATCCTATACGATAGATCGAGCATATTAACTACGTAGGCTTTGTGTAATTCAAAGAGAACAAATACTCCAAGATCAATTGGAGGATTTGCATGTGGAGCATGAGCACTTAGAGAAGTTAGAATGAGAAGAGGTAAAAATACAAAGGTTACTTCATCAGTGCTTGTATGAACACCACTTAAGAGAGCAATGCATCCTTGATCAAAAGGAGCGAGAAGAGTGAGAGAATAGATTAGCTCAAGTGGATTTACATCCAAATAGTGAGTATAGGTAGAAACCTAATGAGAGATGTGTTATCTCTCACCCTGAGCTATGCACCAGGCAAGTGGACAATAACACTCACCGCACATCACAACATGCATCCAGGAAACAATAGTACCAAGCACAAAATCATCTTGAGCATGATCAATATCAAGAATTAGAGCTAGATGATCAGGATCAGTAGTATCCTGAACCATCCTCGATAGACATGGCCGATGAATACAATCGACCATCTCGATCTCAAAGGAACTTACCCCCACTTGTACCCCAAATATCCCTTCGAGAGGAAGAGATCATCTCTTCTCAAGCTTACAAAGTGCTTACAGAGAGAATCAAATCTCTTGAAAAACAAGATATGATTGGTCAAAATCCCACCTTAAGCAAGATTCACAATCAACCCTTGTGTCCATCAATACCAAGTCTAGCTTATCCCAAACATTTTGAAATGCCTAGATTGGATAAGTTCAAGGGTGATGAAGATGCACAAGAACACGTAACAAGCTTTATGAATTTATGTTTCCAACTACAAAATGATGATGCCTTGCTATTAAGAACATTCGTGATTACCCTTTTAGGAACAACCATTGAATGGTATAATCAATTACCAAGGCATAACATCACCAACTTTGAACAGCTAGTGAATGCTTTTCTTGAACGCTTTTCATTTGGCATCAAGAAGAAGATTAATCTATCTGACCTAGCTAATCTATGATAATATGATGATGAGCCAGTGATGGATTATGGGAACATATGGAGAAAACTAATGGTAAAACTTTCATTCTCCATTCCCACAATAGAACTTACTCGAATATTTACAAAAATTTATGCCAAACATATATCATTGTTGCTTCAACTACAACAATACACAATATTTGAGGAGGCTTTGGTGCAAGCCAAAGTGATTGAAGATATCAAATTACAAGAAGGAGATCTAAAGCTCTAAACAAAAAAGGAATGGAATAACAAAAACACATGCAATCAACAACAATAGGCCAAGCCTACGCTAGTCAACCAAGTCATGTTAAATATTCCTAAAGGGGATAAGAGCCAACAACAATAGAATTATCAGGCTCAACCACCCCCAATGCAATATAATCAATGTAACAAAAACTAGGGCAAAGATAGACAATGTCACCCACCTCACCAATTTATGCCATTGTCTGAATCTTTGGCATCTATATTTAACCAATTGTGTGAGGCTAAGGTACTAAAATTTCTAGAAGTTTAGTTATTAGACCCTAATCACCCTAAGCCAAAAGGGTATAGGGAAGATCATTACTACCCCTACCATAGATAGAAAGGGCATGACATCGAAGTGTGCCATGGGTTCAAACATGTGGTACAAAATATGATTGATAATGATCAATTGCGTATTGACAACCCTTTAGTGCCTGATAATCAAAACATGGGAATCTTCAAAGATCCTCTACCTAATCATGAACCTCCAAGGAATCATGCAGGCTAGGTCAACCAAGTTTGAATAGATCCTCCTACACAAGGATTTGTTAGCATGGTTAATGTTATCACAAGAAATAGGAGATACAACCAACCAGAGCCACCTATGGCTCCCATATGTATCCTAGCTATACCTCAGCAAAGGCCAACATAAAACCAACTGCCAGGCCCACCGACAAGACTAGTGGTTACAATAAGGAACAGACTCACTTAGAGTCTACAAATAGCCTCGACAAAATTATCAATATATGAGCTCATCCAATAGTCCCCTAGGCATAGGGAGACTTTGATGGAAATTTTAAGATCTATAGAGCTCCAACCCCATAACCCTAAAGCTTTTACAAACTTCATGGGGCATGTCCAATAGTGTCAAGAGCTAGTGATCAGATTCTATGATCATAAAATTAAGATAGTGTCAACTACCATAGCAGACCCATCACTACATATCATCACATGTGTTAACCACACTCCCTTCAAGTGGGTATTGATTGATACAGGCTCATCAATCAACATCATCACCACCAAAGCCATAGGACACCTCAATCTTCCTAAGTCGCATATAGTCACCTCCACTTTTACGCTACAAGCATTCAATGATGTGTTGTGCTCTACAATAGGTACAATAGTTCTACCTATTCAGGTAGGACTTAAAACCATTTTGGTAATGTGCCATGTTTTGGAAGGTGCTATGCAATACAATATCTTGTTAGGGCATCCTTGGATTAGGGACATGTGATGCATCCCCTCAATATTACATCAATGCATTAAGTATGTGCATGAGGGACAAGTGCATGTGGTTCCATCAGATTAAGACTTTTTTAAGTACGTAAATCAGGTTGACTTATCGGGATATCTCGTCCTCTCATCTACTCACTTAGATATTCAACCTACGTCTCCTATTAAACATCTAGAGAGTTAATCAAAATTAGTGTGAACTTATTCCTCTACATTGGTATTACCACCAACCCCTAGGACAACCGTCGCTTCTAAAAAACCTGTAACATCATCCAAACCTAAGGACACTCATAAGCTTAAGGTACCTTTAGTAGAAGAGGAACCTAGGGTGATCCCAAATGTAGCAACCATAGAAATTCCAAATCCTATGGAGGAGGAGGATTCACATAATATAGTCGAGGAGGTACCTCAACCTACCTCACCTGCATCATCAACTGCATCATCTGCACCATAGGTGATGATTCACTTAGTTAATCCAGGATTAGTTGAGTATCTTGTGCAAAATGTGACTTTCATGCCTATCATCGAGTCAGCACAAGACATGGGAAGACCAAGAGTTCCCAATCTACCCATCGAGATGGTGGTACCACTAGGGGTGCCACCAAATCAAACTAATTTCATCTACGATGGCTTGGACCAAGTCAATGACCGTTCACCTATTGAAGATGATGATGATGAGCCATTTGTAGCAAATGTTCATTATCTATCCAATCTTGGAGTTCACCCTTAGATACTTTGAATATTACCATTGGCATGGTTACGGACTAGGCTTATTTGAGCAAGGGTGCAGAACTCCAGTTCAACCATAGTATCAGCTATCGACTAATAGGTTTGGTCTAGGATATCACATTCGAGGTCAAGATGAATTACTAGCCATATCCTTAGACCACCTGAGTCTAGGATTTGGGGAGGACATTGATTGGAACCCTTATCAACCAAACCCTAGGTATTTTCAAAGAAGTGATAGGCTAGTGACTATGGTAGTCATAGAACCACCCCTAGTGTATCATCCAAACATCTCTCTAGAAGAACTCAAATCAGAATCCATTTTTGAGGGAGATGAATCAGAATACAACTCTAAGAGATATGAGAGTGAGTACATCTTCGATGATGATGAATATGAGGATGAGATCAAGATAGCCTACCTAGGACCTCGACATTTACATCATCTTAGGCAACCTATGGATATGGATGAAATATATCACATAGTCTTCCTAGGTCCTCCCATTTCGAGGTGACCCATGAACATAGATGAGATTTATCACATGGTCTTCCTTAATCCTCCAAATTTAAGATAGTTGCTTCAACCAAATGATCCAATTATCTTATCTATTCCTAGACTAGATCCAGAAATCCCCATACCTCTTGAGCCACATCTAGAGCATGGGGGACAACCCAGAAGTAGTGAGTCTTATCCATGTGGTCTTGGAGATTTTATTCCATCCATCAACATGATCTCCATTGATCTGACCACTCCACTCCACAACCCATCTGACCCTTCAAAACCATTGCACCTCAATCTAGAGGCCATTGATTTTGATCACATCAATTCACCCCTAGAGCCTGAGGATTTCTTCCCTAACAAAGAAATGTTACAACCATTCCATTTTGCACCAGGTTGTGCCCATGATGTTTATCATGTTGAGGTCGACCCTGATTTGGTAGAACCTATAAACCCAGCTGATGACATCCATTTGATCCCTACACCTCACCAACTTGAGGAGGGATCACATATGTCAATAGAGGAAACTTTTGAAGTGGATATCAGCATAGATCCCATGAATCCAAAGAAAGTTAAATTTGAAGAAATCTTATCTCCTGAGGAATGAGCCAACCTCATACCTCTATTGAAAGAGAGACCTGATCTCTTTTCTTGGACCTATAAAGACATGTTGGGTCTAGATCCAAAATTGGTTGTCCACAACCTTTCATTGGACCCCACTAAAAATTCGATCAAGCAAAAACTTAGGAAAATGCATCCAACCATCGCCTTGATGGTAAAATATGAATTACAAAAGTTGTTGGATGTAGAGTTCATTATTCCCATCGACTATCCAAAATGGGTATCTAACATGGTACCCATAGGAAAACCTGATGGAAGAATCCACATCTACATGGATTTTAGGGACCTCAATAAGGCAACACCCAAGGATTCATTTCCATTACCAAATATCGATGCTCTTATAGATGCAACTACAGGTCATGAGATGCTCTCACTCATGGATGGTTTTTTTGGTTACAACCAGATTTAGATTAAACCCGAATATCAGCATAAAACCACCTTTACCACTCCATGGGGGATATTCTGCTATAAGGTTATGCCATTTGGCCTTAAAAATATTGGTGCCACATATCAGTGGGCTATGACATACATCTTTCATGACTATATGCACAAGATATTAGAAGATTACATTGATGACTTACTGGCCAAGTCATTACTGCATGAAGAGCATGTTGAGGTCCTTAGGAAAGTCTTCGATCACCTGATTGAGCACAATGTCAGGTTGAATCCCAAGAAATGCATCTTTGGCGTAACTTCAAGAAAACTCTTGGGATTCATCATTTCAAAATGAGGGATCAAAGTAGATCCAGCGAAGGTAAAAGCTATATTGGAAATGTGTCCCCCCACAAACATCAAAGAGCTAAGAAGCCTGCAGGGAAAGGTAGCATCCATAAAGTGCTTCATCACGTAGTTATCAGATAAATGTCGACCCATGAATCGACTACTACACAAGGGGGTCCCATTTAACTGGGATGAAGACTACCAAAAAGCCTTCACTGAGATCAAGCAATACCTAGCCACACCACTAGTACTAGCTCTACCAAGACTAGATGTGCCATTTTTGTTGTATATATCCACCACTGACTTTGCACTGGGAACCATGTTAGCCCAGAAGAACAAGCAAGACAAAGAACAGGTGATATACTACATAAGTCGCACCTTGGTTAGCTACGAGCTAGGATATGCATACGTAGAGAAACTATGTTTAGCAGTGGTCTTTGCAACTAAGAAGTTGTACCACTATATGTTGAGTCATACAATGTATGTTATATCAAAACAAAATCCTTTGTAGTATATGATGAGCAGAACATATCATAATACATGTACTACAAAGTGGATCATGTTATTGATAGAATTTGATCTAGAATTCATAAGCCAAAATTCAATCAAAGGATAGGTCATAGTTGATCAACTGGCAGAGGCACCTCTTCAGGATCATAAGCCTCTTGTCATAGAATTACCCGATGATGCAATCTTTGCATTATCGAAGTCACCCAAACCCGAAGAACTAGACAACAAAGTTGATATGACTTTGTTCTTTGATGGTTCGAAATGCGAGCAAGGGGGTGGCATAGGGATTGTGTTTTTCATGCCACAAGGTGCTCCAATGCCCTTGTCATTTAAACTCAACTTTCCTTGCACCAATAACAATGTTGAATACGAGGCCCTAATCTTGGGTCTCCAAACAATGCTCACCATGAAGATCAAAAAGCTAAATATCTTTGGTGACTCCCTTCTCATAGTAAACCAGGTTAAGGGAATCTATCAGTGTAGGTGTCCTATCCTGAAAGCATATAAGGAACTTGTGGACACTTATTTAGCCCAACTAGAGTGGTATGACATCGAGGTAGTCCCTCGTACATCAAATAGATTTGTAGACACCATGGCATCTTTGGGATCCTTAATCCCTCAGAATCCATCTACTGACTTTACTACCATCCATGTGAAGATGCTCTCACAATCCATGATGTTGCATGAGGCTCAAGATAATCATGAATCATTCCACATGATTCATATAGAACCAAACCATGAGTGGTTCTATAAAGCTAGAGACTTTCTGAAGAAGGTACCCTAGGGGTCCTTGATCTCATAGGGTCCTATAGAGAATGGTACTACCATTCACCATAAGGTTATCTCCCAATATGCATTCGTACACATCGAATCATAGTGGGAACAAGTCATCTTGTCTATCGAAGTTATCACTTATCAGGATTGGTTAACCCAATTACATGATTTCCTTAAGCTTGGAATAATCCTGTAGGGATTATCGCATGCCACCAAAAGAGCATTTAAACAAAAAGTGACCAGATATGTCTTGTTAGGAGACATCTTGTATCATCGTAGCTATGATGGAATTCTCCTTCATTACCTTGAGCTCCAAGAATCAACTTGGGCAATTTCACAAGCTCATGATGGTACATGCGATGGCCATTTCAGTGACATGGCCATCATCAAGTGCATCCTTTGAATGGGCTATTATTGGCCCACCATGGAGAAGGATTATTGTGCATATGTTAGGAAATGTATTAAATTCTAGCACCATGCTAATCTTATGCACCTACCATCATAGGCCTTACAACCCATCCAAGCGGCTTGGCCATTTTCTCAATGGGGTTTTGATCTAATTGGTAAGATCTCTCCCCCATCATTAGGTCAACACACATTTATCATAATGACCACTGAGTATTTTACCAAGTGGGTGGAAGTGATCCCCTTAACTTCTATGATAGGAGCACGTATTATGGAGTTCATACTTCACAATATCATCTATCATTTTGGGATCCCATCCAAAATAATCTTGGATAATGGTACTTCATTCAAAAACAAATATGTGTGGGCTTTAACATCCAAATATAATATTCAGCACAACTTTGCCACACCATATTATCCACAGGAAAATGGGCAAGTAGAGGCCTCAAACAAAATAGTAGTAGCCATCTTGAAGAAAATTGTAAAAGAAAATCATAAGGATTGGCACATCCAATTACCTCTTGCATTATGGGCTTATCGAACTAGCATACGGACACCCACTAGGGCAACCCCATTTTCACTAGTATATGGCATTGAGGCCATCATGCCCTTGGAATTAGAAATTCCAACACTACGCATCGCATTGAAAGAGTTCATCGATGATGACACTACGTGACAAGCTCACCTTGATCAACTGACCCTTCTTGATGAACATCGAGTGAATGCCCTTGAGCATCTCCATGTTTATCAAGATCATCTAAAATAAGATTATAACAACAAATTCCACCTAAGGGACTTTAAGGTTGGGGATCTTGTACTCAAAGAGAACCAACAGAACTCAAACCTACCACCGCATCTGCGAGACAAATTTATGGCCAACTGGTTGGGTCCATTCATCATTTTAGAAAATATTGGACCTGGGACCTATCACCTAACATCGCTAGAAGGTGTTGAAGAGCCTGAACCTCTCAACATCCTTCACCTAAAGGCATTTCATACATAAAATACAAAAAAATCATAAAATCATTAAAAATCCAAAAACAATTGAAAAGTCAAAAATTCAAAAACAATTCAAAACATCAAAAACACAAAAATATTTGCATTTACATTTTGCATATGCATTCATTTAATTGCATTGCATTAGGCATTTTCATCCATTGCACTTGCATTAGGATAGGTTGTGTTTACAATCTTACAAATGACACCACATTTGTATGCTAATCATGCATCTTTAAATCATCATCATTCATCATCCCCTGTGAGTAATTATGTTTTTCAACACAACCCATCAGTTGCTATAAGGAATATACTAGGGTTTTTTGATCATTCAGCCATACCTAGTGATATTCTCAGATTTTGTAGAAAGCTATCTTCACTTTCAGAATATGAGGTCTAGTTTTGATAGTACCTTGCATATATCAAAATCCTATCACAATTTAAACATTAACAATCCTAGTTTGAACAAGGAAGGATGAACACTACAAAGTGGTCCTAGTCACCTTAAGCGAAAGGTTTTCCTTGCTCATCCTATCATGTGCATGGTCTAGAATGTTGATTATTGGAAAAAGGACAAGCTCCCCCTACCCAAATAAATCCCTTGCTTTCATACAAAATAAGAAAATTCCCAAAACAAAGAAAAGCAAAATAAATAGTGATTTTCATCACTAAGCAAATCCCTTGCTCCAAAAAAAACAAAATGCAAAATAAATAGTGATTTTCATCACTAAGCATGAGCAAGTATCCCAATAAATGAAAATAAAAGAAGGGGGTGAAGAGCTTGAATCCCTAGAATGGTCAGTATTCAAAAACCATTGAGTGATCCCCATTACAACAATGGGCTGAATGAATCCCACCTAGCAATGGGGTAGTTCTAAGCAATTTACAGATGAGCTAGCTTTAGGTGGCTTGTATTACCTAGTAGTCTAATCCAACTACATCCAAACCTAGGATCATGATGAACATATGGTGATCCTCATTACAACAATGGGCTGAATGAATCCTACCTAGCAATGAGGTAGTCTTATGCTTCATCTAATATATTCATTTGCACACACAGGGATAATGAATATCTTGGTCTTCATAACAAATATTTTATCTTTCAGGAGTCTTGTATAGTCATTATACAACTTTTGATTAATCAACTAGGGTGTTTGAGTCTCATGGAAAACCTCAAAAATCCCCTATAGCAACAAATCATCTCATCAATCAAACACAATTTTCCTTATGAACTTTTATTTATTAAGAGGTGTTCATGAAATAGGATAGATACCAGATGGATATCAGCAATGATATTTAGACAACCACTGACTATTTTGTGCATATCTTTTAATTTACAGAAGCTTATAGGGAAAACCCATACATCTCACATCATCTCATCTCACATATGGATGCTTAAATGATTAATTCTTATGATAAGAGTTACCATTTTCATTCATGATTTTCATACATTCTATGGTGTCTTCCATTAGTTTGTAAACACATATTAGATTCATTCCTTATGTTTTAAGTGATTAAAGCATACAGGTTCATTTGCATTAGATCATCCTCATGTAATTAATGCATTACATACATTTCATCTACCATATCATATAACATAGATTAAATGCATAAACAATTGAAACAAATTAAACATGCATTTAACATTCACCATTGCATCCATATAAGCATACATAATAGTGCATCTACACATCTAGATCATAACATCTAATCATACATCTATCATCTAGCTAGTGCATATCATTAGTACATCACATACATATAGCATAATCACATCATCATATAAGCATTGCATCTACTAATGCATCCATAACACAAAACATAAAACCATAAAAATATAACACATAGTGAGCCATAAGAGATAATATCATATATATGTGTAAGTCAAAAGTACATAGAGGTACAAAAATACCTGTAGGCTACAAATGTGTAGGTCCTCAGACCTTACACTCAAAAATGATATAGACATCATGTCTATCAATCTAGGCCTGCACCCCCTGAGTCACCTCCACCCTCTACACCATCTCTGTGAGGTTATTAGGAGTTGGTACCCACCGATATCTCATATTGGGCACCTGATCTATGATTGGGCTACACTGATGACTACCTAAACTCACTCTACCTACTCCAATAGGGAGCCCCTCACTAGTGGACCTAGTTGGTACAACACCACCGCATAGCCTAACCTCAACCTCTAGGAGAGCTATATGTGATGCATATGATGCCTATCACCTTGCATCATCTGCTAAGAGACCCTACAACTGCCTGATATTTTCATCCCCACCTAAACCTACTAATCCTTGAGCAATAGGATAATATGATAGTTGTATTCTTAGAGCATCTGCCTCAATGATCTTAGCTTCCAACTACATCCCTAGAGTATCTATCATGGTCTACACCAAGTACACCTAGTCATATAGAGTAGTCCTCTCCTCTACATACCCCCACCACTACCATTACCCTACACTCAGCTAACTCTATGTAGTGAGAGATGTATCTCACTCCATAATATATCTCTATGTTATCTATAGTTGTGCCTATAGACTATGTACCTAAGCTCACAGATGGGATACCTCATCATCTAGGGCATCCTCCTCACCCTCCTCATCATCATGAGGCTCCTCCACCTACCCTACAACCTATCCCCACTCACCCTCTATCCTACAATACACTCATCACCCATCATCATCACCACCCTCTACTATCACCTCATCCCTAGCTCTACCTAGGCTACCACCACCCTACCATAGTTATGTAACCCACCAAGTGTCATACTCTACGATGATCCCAAGATCTACTACACTTGTATCATCTATAGGAGCATCTACCTCCTCGATCAACCCTATCACCTGTGGTGTTAGAAGCTGTATCTCTACCTTTAGGTGGTGATAGAGGACTAGCTCCTCTGGCACATCTTGCATAATCCCAAACTACCTTGTAGTCACCCAAGAGTAGTGGAAGAACTCCCTCACCCCCTTATGATGCCCAATGACCCATCTATCCTACCTAACCTAAGCTAGATATCTATCTACCTCCTCCCATGCAGGACAATCTAAGTAAGGTCTCCATATAACCTGACTCACCTATAATCCTATCAATGACCTCATATAATGGTCTAGATCCCCAACATGAGATTGACTCTTATGGGTCTCTACCTCTCATCACCATAGCACAATATAGCACTGCTCATCTACTACTACTTCTACTATATCCAATGGTAGCCCATTAGGTCTATCTATCTAGATATGCTCACAACCCTATATCTAAAGTAGCAGGTTACACCCCACTACTTCTTTCTCCCATCACATAATCTGGTATAGCTCATCATAAATCTATGTTAGCAGTGCACTCCCTAATGCCATGATCAATGACTACTGCATGGTGCACTCTATCTAGCAAGTCTTGTAGCATGTATAAGAGGTTCCAAGGGAACCTTGCACCCAAAGTATCTAGTAGTAACACATTACAAATAATGTGCATAAGCACCACCTAGAACTAAGAAAAGATATTTTCCCTATACCAACACTCAAAAAGTACCCCACCATGCTCAACGTCACCCAATACTATAGTAGTCCTATCCTAAAACACCCAAGAAAAAATTGTATCCCTAGCTGTAGTCAGGGAAGATATAATAGCTTTTCCATTGATTAGGATATTGAAAAATTTAGTAGACATCCTCCAATGCCACCATCATCTCTCCAGTAGGGAGATGAAAATTATTAGTTCTACTATCCCATCGATGGACTAGGGTTGTGAGGTAGGCCTAGTCTAACATAAATATTGATAATCAATGTAGTTGAGGCCAATAACCCCAAATCACTCCTAGTCTACATCATCTAAATGGGATTGTAACTTGAGAAGAATATTAGGATCCCACCCCTGAGCTATTAGAGTCTAATAGGAAATAAAGGACAATTCCAAAGCATAATAAATCTCTCAACTAATCCATAAATAAATAAAAATCAATCAAAAAAAATCCTAAGGTTCCTTAGCAACCCACGTCGATAGTAGTCACCATGGTCATCACCAACATCATCAGTGACTACTTGCCATTGGTTATTTTCTGACCGTTGGGGTTTGAACTCAATATTCCTTAGTGACAACGAATCCCAATTGACAAATTGGGCACCACCCTAAGCGATAGTGACCATGGGATGGCATCCACGTGGCATCAATTCCTCCCACAAAAAACAAAAAATTAAAACCAACCCACCTAAGCTAACCTAATGCTAAACCTAACTACAGGGTGAGGTTAATTACCAATAGTTTAGTGAGGTTCATTTAACTCATTACTTAATGAGGTTCATTTTATTGCATAAATCATGAGAATGAGATGGAGAGGTACCTTAGGAGCTCCGACTCTACCACTAGTGGATGCTTCTAGATGATCTACCATTCTGGTTTGATTTCACTTTGGTAGCATTATGTATCATTTTTTATCTCTCCTCCCTTAGAGCTCTCACTTTCTCAACTACCAACTAGAAATAATGAATTTACAAAACCCTAATTTTCCTATTTATATTTTACATTTTCAAAAGTCGCTCACTTTGATAGTGGGCATATTAGGGCAACCTCGATCATTGACGTCGATAACAGCTATGAAATTTGTAATTTTTCACCACTAACTTTGATAATAGCTAAGAAACAATAATAAATACCCCCAATTTCTCACCATAAGGAGCTTCAAAATGGACATTTAAGCATATCTACTGGTCCATAATCATCAAAAATCATAAAATCAACAAAAAAATCAAATAAAATCAAAATTTCAAGTATGCCTTGTATCCAGTTATTTACCCTATACACTTGGTGGTTGCAGTGACTTATGCTCCATGCAATCCGACAAGATGAGTAAATTACCATAAGGCTATTTGAACCAAATTATTCATCAACAAATTGAAATGTCTTCACTTCAATCCCCAAGAAGGCCATTGCATGATTGGATTTCTCCATAAGAATGAGGTATTAAATCATCGAACATAGTGATTCATCACATACTAAATTGAATTGCTATCATCTTGATTCCCTAAGGCCATTGTAGTTGGATTGCTCCATGGGATAGAGATGTACAATTACTATTAATGGTTGAAATCATAGTTGTAATAGGACATTACGTACAACAACTTTAATCATCTTGAACTATCCAAATCAATCATCTTGGTCAAGCGACTCATCACTTTCATCACTTGCCATTTTCCTCATCGACTCATCACTTGAGGGGGTAGTCATAATAACAATATTCATAATCAAAATCAACAATTGAACACTTAATCATGTAAGTTGCATTCGTCTTACGAATCATTGCTAACAACTATCACAAGCTTACCCTTTTACTGGGGAAAAAGCAAATATAATGATCTAAACTTTTGGTGACTCCATCTATCAGACCTATTGTAGCCCCAATGCTACCCGATTATACCTGGATACGCCTAAGTTTTACAAAATTTAAGCCTTCCATCCCATTGGAAGCAATGATTCTGAGATGTGCACCCTTTGCATGATTGGGGCATCTAACATTGACCAGATCAATGAACATCAATCAACCTATAATATGGCTTTAGGTTGTCTATTTTTTCTCAATGTTGTGTTTTCCCACAACGCATCTAAAAAAGGGCATATGTAGACACCTAAAACACATCATGTTTAGGAGGCTACTCATATGGATGCCTTTTGTAGACACCAAAACAACACCAATCCGATTATGTGACTACAAGCACCGACCGAATTGGCATACATAGCCCCTAGGGCAGCCCCCAGAGGTTAAACAGTGGTCCTAACCACTCCCAAATCAGTTTTGGAAGGTCAGAGGTCAATTTGGCACCTTTTAAGCACTTTTCTCCCTACTCGTCCCACCCTGGGATGATTAGAATCCTATTCGTCCCACCCTGGGATGATTAGCAACAATCGTCCCAGGGTGGGACGAGTAGCAGGTTTGATTGGCAAAAAGTCAAACCTCGATAGATCCGCCACTTAACTGCGCCTTCAGAGCATGCAATTGTGAGGAACGGCTTCAAATCAGAGAGAGGGACTTCAGTCAAGCATGCCCTGATCATGGAGGCCTCATGCAAGGAGACTCTAAATCAGGGAGGAATCTTCTCTCCCAAAAAAGGCATGGCAAGCCAAGTGGCGCCCTCGCATGCGCATTCAAAGAGAGAGACCCTAGGTCTATAAAAGGGTGAGCATCCTCACCCCAAAAAAGAATAGAGCTGGAGCATTTGGAGCAATGGAGTGCTGCCAAATTGTACCCCCATTCCCCCTTTGTGCTTCCTACATCCCTAATTTCTCTTTTGGGAGAGAGGTTATCGGGTGAACACTAGGAACGCAATCCCGACCCAAAACCCAAGCAATCAGCCACAATCCCACACCAAATTCATTGACACAACCCCCTAGGAGGTTTTGGACCCATCCCAAGTGGATTGGTGTCAAAACCAGACCCCAAACGATGGGCGTCCTGCCCCCGGGTGCCCCCCAAACTATTGCAGTCCTAATCGTCCCACCCCGGAGTGATTAGAAATCCATGAATAATTTCTCTACTATTATTTTTGCATTATGTTCTATTTGGTTTACTTATGCTTCTGTTCAAGTTTCATTGCATTCTGACCTATTTTGACCGTGTTTTTATCATTTTACGCGTTTACTAACATACAGGGAGCGCCTTCAGATACAAGACAATATGGGTAGAATATGCCAAATATGACCTTCTAGGTCATCCCAAAATGCCCCTTTTAGCCTAACCCCAAGTTTTAGGAGTTTTGGAGGCCTCTAGGCTGGACATTTGGAAGGTTGCTTTTGCATGTTTTATGACAGTCCTAATCGTCCCACCCCAGAGCGATTAGAAATCCATGCATGATTTCCTAACTATTATTTTTGCAATGTGTCTCTGATGATTTTTTTATGCTTCTATCAAATTTTGGGTTCATTATGACATGTTTTGATCATCATTTTGCTATTTTATATATTCACTAGCCGGAGGCCCTAGGGATTGCATGTTTTTCCCTCTATCCGCATATGCTATTAACTATTTGCTATTTCTCTAAGCATAGGATCTCACCACAGGAACACCAAAGGGGATGCAAGGAAACACATGAACACATGGATGCAAGTGAAGGTGATCTTTGGCCCACCCATTTCAAATGTGAGGCATGCGGAAGACACTAGAAGCGTACCATCCATTGATGTAACGAAACTGTATCAAACGTTCTAAGCCCTAAATGGGGGATGTATTGTAACTGAATTGAAAGAAACATTAATAAAAGAGGCCCCACTTTTTTTTTTCTTACATCTCATCCATGCATCTTTCCTTCATGCATTGCTTTTCTCGCATTCGTAGGACTTAGCATTTTTATATCAATTTCGTTTGCACCATATCGCACGCCGTCACCCCGCATTCAATTTCAGTGGTGATCATGGTGGGACCCTATCCCCTACTATTGGGATCAATTTTTTGATCAAAATTTTATGTTTTTCTTGCAGGTGTTACTCATTCGGGCATTGGACTGCTACTCGTGCCACCCTGTGACGAATACAGACTTGGAATTCATGCCACCCCGAGATGAATACAAATTCATCTCACCCTAGGATGAATACAGACCTACTATTCATCCCACCCCAGGATGATTAGATCTCTATACATTTTTTGAGCAGAAACTCAGAGGCATCCAGTTTGGGCAGAGAAGAGGTAGGTTTTCTGGACATCCTCTATGTTTTTTTGTTTGTCTCTACAATTTTTCTATTTTCTTTGCTTGCATAGGGAATTTTGCTGCATGTTTTCTTTCTTTGCGTAAGTAAAAGGAACCACACACACCACGTAATAATATTAACATCAAGGAGTTGGTCTTAATACCCCAACACTTGATCAAGACCAACGGTGGATTTCATCACCACCTTGGCTTGGATTTTGCATACATAACCCTGATCGTGATTGTTGCTAGACGTAAATCCTGATGAAAGCTGACCAAGTGTAGTGGGGGTGATTCCTAGTGCATGAGGATAAGTCTTCTATGGTAGGTGTCAAAAATAGAGTGATTCCCCTTTCGTACCGCCTATGTTCCACGTACTGTTCTGCTCTCGCGTACCAATAGTTTCCCTCACGTAAGGGTGGGTATATTGAGAGGTTCGGTATAATGGCCTGGCAATGGTATATTGAAGGGGTGACCATTTTGGAGATATAAGAGCCCTCATCATGCATGAATAACAAAATTTTCTTTACACGGTTTGCACAACAAAAATCAAAACACACTGAACCAGATTTAGGACACACATTTAATCTATAAATGAGATAATCATTTCTTTGTTTGTGTGGTCCCCTTTTGTTTGGTGTAGCATAAAAAATCGTAAAGGAGATAAAAACATACATATCTTGTAGAGAACCACCACCATGGTGTATACCCGTAGCCAAGCCCAATCATGGGCAGAAGCTACGAAAAGTGTATAAGGAGGCACCAGTCGCCTCCGTTATAGCCCCAAGGACTTGGTTATACCACCTTGGTAGCCTGACCCACAACGTGGTCCACACTATGCCACTACAGAAAAGGACTATAGAGGCACCCCTTTGGGGGCACTCCCATTCAACACAGACCCTCTCAAGAGGAGTACATACATGGGAAGGCTCCCTTAGATGCTCATTATGAGTGGCCACTACGCGATGAAGTGCTAGAGCAGCATAGGGTTCACAAGGAGGGACCACATGATTATATCATCCCCCTCTACCCCTCATTACTGTTAGAACTAATAGACCAAATCTAGAGTGCAAGGCTCTTCAGACAAGGTGAGCCAACTCCGCCCGTCCCTTTCACATGTACGAAAGGGAGCATGAGGAAAACCAATATATTCCTCAAGAGCAATACACCATGTGGGAGCAATGCGCCTCCGCACTTGCTAATTATCAAGATCACCTATTGAGGCCAGAGCCTCAGGTGAATGTCGCTAACCTCGATAGAGGAAAGTGACCCATAGAGATCTCGGATCACCATGACCGAGATAGACATGTAGGGGAGGCATCTAGGCCTCCTAAACATAGGACGATGGAACAAATTGACTTGGCATTTGCCAAACATGCCACCCGCCAAGCGCAAATCATGCAGCTTAGGCAAGATCAGCAATAGTTAGAGCAACTGTATCATCTTAACAAAGAGCGCATTCAATACCAGATAGATGAATTGCTCCAGAACAATATGCATGAGAGGATTCCAACCCCTCGCACGCATAGGACAGAAATTTATGAGAGGCACAACCCCTTAGTGCGAGACAGGTCTCCACGACCTTATCAAGTGTTGCCTCCAAGACCTCCGAGACCTGAGTGGGAGGCCACCCCTAGAACCAATGATGGGCGCCTTCCTCGGGCACCCATCCATGTTTATAGGTCACGCCCAAAAACTCCTCAAGAAGCCTATGAGGAATTTGAGCAAGAAGAAGAGCGGGCTGAAACACCCTACCAAGGCAGGGGGCGCTACCCGGCTACCCCTCCATAGGCCTCAAGTTCCTCGCAATGCACAATGGGAACAAACCAAAGAAGAGGAAATCAAATCCTCTGATGCATACAAAGCACTGTTAGAATGCTTAGAGTCTATGGAGACCAAGACTTTAGGGCCCCAAAAGCCCACCTTACGCCAGCTCCGTAGTCACCCTGTGCATCCTTCAGTTCCGGCACCCCCATACCCCGACCACTTCAAAATGCCTCAATTGGCAATTTTTAGAGGGGATGAGGATGCCCAAGAGCACGTAACAAGATTCCTAAGTCAATGCTTTGGCATTCAGGACAATGATGCATTGCTTCTGAGAACGTTTATAACCATGTTCGTAGGCCCTGCCTCGGATTGGTTTACCCAATTACCGAAGCATAGCATCAACAATCTAGACCAGCTAGTGGACGCGTTCCTTGAACATTTTGCCTTCAACACCAAGAAGAAGGCATCCTTAAGTGACCTAGCTAGCCTTAAGTAGTATGATGATGAGACCATAGCCGCTTATGGGAATCGATGGAGGACATTGCTTTCAAAGCTACCTTACCTCCCTCCCATGGCCGACATGACTCAGATGTTTTCAAAGAGTTGCATAAGGTCGATCTCCATGCTATTGTAGCTATAACAATATGCCACCCTAGAAGAAGCCCTAGTGCAAGCCAAGATAATTGAGGAGATCAAAATTCAAGACGGTGAGATTGCCAAGCCATGCAAGAAAGAGTGGACCAAAAATGCCAAAACTGGGCCCACGCAACCGAAACTCGCCATGGTCAATCAAGTTGCCATAACTGTACCACCACCTACACAAATGACACAACCCCCAAAGGCTAATTATCAGGTAGTTCCTCTTGCTAACTATGAAAAGGAAAACCACAAACAAGAGCAAAATCAGCAACGTCACCCTAAGCGACAATTCACACAATTCATAGAGTCTAGAGACTCCTTGTTTGACCGCTTGTTCATGGAAAACCTGATAAACTTGCCGAAAACTCGACCCATAGACCCCAACATGCCAAAACCCAAGGGCTATAGGGAAGATTTATATTGTAGATTCCACCGACAGAAAGGACATGACATCTTCACTTGTTGGAAATTCAAAAACTTGGTGCAAGACTTGATAGACAACAAAACGCTCATGATGGATAATCCCGTAGCACTGAGCAACCAACAGATGGACGTCTTCAAAGACCCCTTACCTGCCCATGATGCATAGGCAAATACTGTACAAGTGAATGAGGTGACACAAAACTACCCCATGCAAGGGTACGTAGGGATGATAAGCATCGTGACACGGAACAAAAGATACCCAAACACGACTGCACCCACTGTAGCTACAGGAGATGTTCCATCAATGTCACAACCTCCACAACACCCTACACAACCTCCCCCACCTAGACCAATGGCCATGATTCAGACTAAGCTTACTCAGAGTTTAAGGACCACGTCGGCTAGGCTCTCCATCTATGAGCTCATCCAACAATCACCGCCCCATCGGGAGGCTCTGATGGAGATACTCAAAGCCATTGAGCTACAGCCCCAAGAACCCAATTCTTTCAACAACTTTGTGGGACATGTGAGACAATGCACAGAACTAGTCATAACCTTTAGGGAAGACGAACTAAAATTGGTGACTAGTGATATGGTGGATCCACCCCTGCACGTCATCGCGTGGGTCAATGGGATTCCATTCAAGAGGGTGTTGGTGGACACTGGCTCGTCCAACAACATAATCATGACAGTGGCATTAAAACATCTTAAGTTGCCAGCATCCCACATTGTGGCATCCACCTACACTCTTCGAGCATTCAACGACGCGTTATGCTCGATGGTTGGCACAATTGTCCTGCCCATCCAAGTAGGACAAAAGACCATTCCTACGTTGTGTCACATCCTTGAGGGTGAGATGGCCTACAATATCTTGCTAGGCCGGCCTTGGATCAGGGACATGAAGTGTGTCCCTTCGATAGCCCATCAATGCCTCAAGTACACATATGAAGGGCAAGTACATGTAGTCCCAGCAGACTTAGAGCCCTTCAAGTTTTGCAATGTGGTGCAGCTGATGCCACAATCGACCCTCCCATCGACACATTTGGACTTTCAATTGAATCCGTCCACTCAGGGTCCGATTCTGCCTACATCCCCACTGTTGAGTCCCTCAAGTAACCGACCTAGCCCATCTTCATCGTCTGTCCCTTCACCAACAATGCCACCTATGGTGGCCACACCGAAGGACAATGGGAAGAAGCCCCTAGAGGAGGTACCACCATTAGTCTCAACCATATCTACCGAAGAGGTGCCTAGCCGAATGGAAGTCGAGACACCTGATTCACCCAACATGGAGTGGACTCAGGGAGAACTCCCATTCCCTCCCCCTCAACCATCGATGATTACCATTGAAATGGCCAATACGGGCCTGGGGGAGTACCTAGTGTAGAACATAGTGGCAACACCCACACTCGAATCCATGCAAGACATGGGGAGACCTCGCCTCCCCATCGACACTATCTTCCCTTTAGGTTACCCACCAAATCAGACAAACTTTGTATATGGGGGCCTCGAGAATGACATAGAACCCTACCTACAAGAGGAAGAGGATGAAGAGCCATTTGCTGAGAATGTTGACTATCTATCCAACCCAGACTTCGCCTTGAAATACCTTGACCAATGTAATTGGCATGGATATGGATTGGGCAGATATGAACAAGGAATGCGCATTCTTTGTCAACCAAGATACCAGATGCCATATGATAAATCAAGAGTAGGGTTCAACCACCCTTTGCCCCTTGACATCTTGGTAGAAACCATGCAAGGCCTAGGGCTAGGCAACAAGGATGGGTTGGCACAAGATCCATATGCCAATCCCAACACAACATACACAATGGGGGACTATCTCCCATTGTTAACAACAAACCTTGTTGACCTCAACAACTCCTTCCCCTTTGATCGAGAAAGGGGAAAGTTCAAGAAATAACCTCCAAGAGGGATATGAACAAGATCAAGGAGAGTCTTCTGAAGATGAGTCAGCTTATGAGGTAGCACCTTGGGACCCTTTTGAGTCCGATAGCAATCACTCGCAAGTGACGCCCATAGATGACTATCAAGAGAACTTCAAGGCAATGTTCCCCTTGAATGCTCCAATCGAGCAATTGCCACCTCAAGAGAATCCAGCCCTCCCGTAGAGAGCGAAACAACCCGGATGGGACCAAATCAACTTGCTCAAACAAAATGAGCCTCCCATGCCAGCCATAAGGCCAAGTGATCAAGAAACGCCTAGTGGGAGGCTATACCAACAAGAAGAGCACATAGTTGTCAGAGCTAATGAAGGCCTATGGATCTTCGATAGTGACTATGAGGATGAGACTGAGATGGCATATCTCAACCATATGAGGCAACAAGAATACCCCATAGACATCGATGGTATGTTTGAACAACTAAATATGGGGCCAAGGCATAGGTGGCATTTAAATCAAGAATAGTTAAACCAAGTGCTTCATCCACCACTTCAGGCATACAGAGAGCACCTCCCACCTAGAGACCCTATAGGGCCACCAGTGCCAAGGGTAGACCCTATCCTTCTATCCACACATAGGGCCGATCCTTTTGTGCCAGTACCCACAGAGCCAGATCCGGGGTGCAAGGATCACCAAGGATGTCCGAGTCAACACCCGCATGGTAATGGAGACCAAATTCATTCCATCAACATGATCTCCATTGATTTAACGCCCCCATCCACAACCCAGCCGATCCAACATGACCATTGTATCTAGACCTAGATGCCATAGACTAGGATCATGCTGACTCACCACCATCCCCATCGAGTACTGGCCTTGCGGTGAGATGTTCCATTTCACCCCAGGACAGACTCAGGATATCTTCCATGTTGAAGAGGAACCCGACGTTCCCAACGTAGATCTAAATTCAGCGAATGATATCCACCTGATCCCAACTCCACACCAGTTGGAGGATGGATCCCACATGTCAGTCGAAGAGACGATTGACGTAGACATCGGTTCTGATCCAATGAATCCGCAAATCATCAAGTTGGGGGTAAGTCTATCCCTCGAAGAGCAAGCCGATTACATTACCCTTCTCAAAGAGAAGAAGGAGGTTTTTGCATGGTCCTACAAAGACATGTCGGGGCTAGACCCATAGCTAGTCATGCATAATTTAACGCTTGATCCGACAATCAAGCCAGTCAAGCAAAAGCTACGTAAGATGCACCCAACAATGGCCTTAATGGTCAAATATGAGCTACAAAAGTTGTTGGATGCATAGTTTGTCATCTGCATGGATTACCCACCATGGTTGTCCAACATGGTACCCATCAAGAAGCCGGATGGGAGGATTCGCATATGCACCAATTTTTGAGATTTAAACAAAGTGAGTCCCAAGGATGATTTCCCCTTGCCTAGCATCGATGCATTGGTAGATGCTACAACAGGCCACGAAATGCTTTCCCTCATGGATGGTTTCTCGGGATACAACCAGATTCGTATCAATCTCGATGATCAACTAAAAATGGCGTTCACGATGCCTTGGGGGACATTTTGTTATAAGGTCATGCCCTTTGGCCTTAAAAATGTTGGTGCCACCTACCAACGCGCTATGACATACATCTTCCATGATCACATGCATAAAACTTTGGAAGATTATATGGATGATTTGTTGGCCAAATCTCTTTTGTGCCAAAATCATCTCGATGACTTACGCAAGATCCTTGATCGCCTCATCGAACACAAAGTTAGGCTAAACCCCAAGAAGTGCGTATTTGGCGTCACATCTAGAAAACTCTTGGGTTTCATAGTCTCAAAATGAGGCATCGAGGTAGATCCAAACAAAGTCAAGGCAATCCTTGAGATGCTTCCCCCAACCACCATCAAGCAGCTAAGAAGCTTGCAGGGTAAGGTCACGTCAATCAAGCGCTTCATAGCGCAGTTATCTGACAAGTGCCGACCCATGAATAAATTATTACACAAGGGGGTAGCATTTCATTGGGATGACGAGTGCCAATCGACCTTCGATGACATCAAACAATACTTGGCTTCACCACCAGTATTGGCACCACCTAGACCAGGAGTGTCATTCTACTTATACATCTCAGCTATCGAGGTGGCACTGGGTGCCATGCTAGCCCAAAAAATGAATTACATAAAGAACAAGCTAATTACTATCTTAGCCGCACCCTGGTCAGTTATGAACTTAACTATGCATACGTTGAGAAGCTATGCTTGGCGGTGGTATTTGCCACCAAAAAGCTATGCCATTACATGCTGAGCAATACGATGTATGTTGTGTCTAAGGAGAATCCATTGTGGTACATGATGAGTCATACTTATCATAGTAGTCGCATGAAGAAATGGATCATGTTGTTGATGGAGTTTGACATCGAATTCATTGGACAAAAGTCCATCAAAGGTCAAGTCATCACCGATCAACTAGCAGAGGCTCCTCTCGAAGACGATCAACCTCTGACCATAGAGCTACCCGATGATGGGGTCTTCCATGTCTCAGAATCGCCAGATTCTGAAGAGCCTGAGTCACAGGCCGACATAACCTTATTCTTTGATGGTTCTAAATGTGAGCAAGGGGGTGGCACGGGAATCATATTTTTCACACCGCAAGGGGCTCCAATGCCTTTATCATTTAAACTTGATTTCTCATGCACCAATAACAATGCTGAATACGAAGCCTTGCTCATAGGTCTTCAGACAACCATCACCATGAACATCAAATGCTTGAATATCTTTGGTGATTCGCTGTTAATTGTCAACCAAGTGAAAGGGGTATTCCAATGCAAATGCCTAGTTCTATAGGCCTACAAAGCCCTTGTGGATAAATTCCTAGCAAAGCTTGAATGGTACGACATCGAGGCACTCCCTCGATCATCGAATCATTTTGTGGACACTATGGCCTCCTTGGGGTCACTAATCCCGCAAGACCCTTCTGGTGAGATGACAACCATTCAAGTCAAAACATTATCGCAATCCATGATGGAGCGTGCAAGCTCCGACATAACGCCAGGAATCCACCTGATCCAGATTGAACCATCTCAGGATAGGTTCTCTCGAATCCATGATAGTCTGAATCATGCCAACTAGGGGTCTTTGTTCTCCCCAACCCCTCTTAATAGCAACACAACGCTATTTCTACAAGTTCTTTCCCGCTCAGCTTTTGCTAGGGATGAACTTCAAGAGGGATCGGCCATTCATACCATCAAGGTTTCTGATCAGCAGGATTGGTACACACCCATAAGAGACTATCTCAAGTTAGGTAGCCTCCCACTTGGATTGTCGCACGCCATAAAAAGATCATTCAAATAGAAAGTGGCAAAGCATGTCTTGCTAGGAGACATTTTGTACCATCGAAGCTACGAAGGGATCCTCCTCCATTGCTTGGACCAATAGGAGTCCACTTGGGTGATCACCCAAGCGCACGATGGTACATGCGATGGCCACTTCAGCGGTATGGCCATCGCAAAGTGCATTCTTTGCATGGGCTATTATTGGCCATATTTAGAGCGAGATTGTTGTGCATATGTGTGGAAGTGCATGAAGTGTCAACACCATGCTAACTTGACACATGTACCTTCTCAGGCCTTGCAACCGATCCAATCGGCTTGGCCATTTTCATAGTGGGGCTTAGATCTCATCGAAAAGATCTCCCCTGCATCGTCAAGTCATCACACATTTATCATAACGGCCACAGAGTACTTCACCAAGTGGGTGGAAGCAATTTCGCTTACCTCTACGACTGGGCCCCGCATTGCGGAGTTTATTTTACATAACATCATATGTCATTTTGGTATTCCATCCAAGATCATCTCGGATAATGGGACATCATTTAAGAACAAATATGTGCATGCTTTGACAACAAAGTACAAAATTCAGCATAGTTTTTTGACACCCTATTATCCGTAGGCAAATGGGCAAGCAGAGGCGTCAAACAAAATGCTAGTCGCCATCCTTAAAAATATGGTCATAGATAATCATAAGGATTGGCACATCCAAATACCACTTGCCCTATGGGCTTATCGCACTAGCATTCGGATGCCCACTGGGCAACTCCATTTTTGCTAGTGTATGGCTCCGAGGCAGTCATGCCTCTCGAGTTGGAAATACCCTCCCTACGCATATCAATGCAAGAGTTCATCGATGATGACACTGCATGGTAGGCCCGGTTAGACCAGCTTACGTTGC
Organism: Wollemia nobilis; assembly: GCA_028583015.1. Lineage (NCBI taxonomy): Eukaryota > Viridiplantae > Streptophyta > Pinopsida > Araucariales > Araucariaceae > Wollemia > Wollemia nobilis. The sequence goes on from JAQPPZ010016381.1 coordinate 3,005,124, forward strand.
TCGATGAACGATGCATCAATGCTCTCGAGCATTTACGTATCTATCAAGAGTGACTTAAGAAAGCATATAACATGAAAGTTCACCTGAGGGACTTTCAGGTTGGTGACCTGGTCTTAAAAGAGAACCAACAAAATTCTAACTTGCCGCCCCATTTAAGGGACAAGTTCATGGCAAATTGGTTAGGTCCTTATGTAATCGATAGTAAAATAGGACCTAGAACATACCGGCTCACCTCTCTTGAAGGAATCAAGGAACTAGAACCCTTGAACATCAGTCATTTGAGGCCATTCAACATTTAGAGAGCCATAGCCCACCCCAAAAGCTCCAAGGATTCCCACAATCACTTGGTCAACCTAAAATGCCCCAAAGGTATCCATAATCCCTTTGGTCAAACCAAAAGCCCCAAGGATTCCCACAATCGCTTGGTCAACCTAAAATGCCCCAAAGGTATCTATAATCCCTTTGGTCAAACCAAAAGCTCCAAGGTTCCTCAATCACTTGGTCAAACCCAAAAGCTCCAAGGATTCCCACAATCGCTTGGTCAACCTAAAATGCCCCAAAGGTATCCATAATCCCTTTGGTCAAACCAAAAGCTCCAAGGATTCTCACAATCGCTTGGTCACCCAAAATGCCCCAAAGGTATCCATAATCCCTTTGGTCAAACCAAAAGCTCCAAGGATTCCCACAATCGCTTGGTCAACCTAAAACGCCCCAAAGGTATCCATAAACCCTTTGGTCAAACCAAAAATCCAAGGGTTCCCACAATCGCTTGGTCAAAAACAAATATTCAAAAACAAACAAAAAAACAAGAGATAATCAAAAATAACAAAAAAATTGCATCTCACTTTCATGCATATTCTTAAAAATCAAAACACAAAAAAAATGAAAACTGCATTAGGCATCGCATACATACATTGCATATTTGCTGGTCATACATGTCAAAAGCACCATAGACTGTAATTACTCGGCAATTCCATCATTTTTCCAAATTCAATCCATTTTGTAAAAAGATCCATCAAAAATAACACCCTTTGCATTTTTGCCATATCATAGTCAGTTGTCTGCTAATGTCTTTAGGGTTTTTCGTCATTCAGCTATCTTTAGATTTCTAGTCAAATGTTGTACGAAGTCAGACCGATTTTTACAAGGTAGAGTTTTACTTGGATCACGCCTTGTTACATCACATCCCAACACAAGCTTAAAACACATAAAAATTCCCAAGTTGTGTGAATGCAAGAGAAACCTACAAAGCAGTCTAGGGTACCATAGGTGAAAGGTTATCCTGCTCATCCCCCTGTGCGAATGGTTCAAGAATGCTGAGAATTGACAAAAGGACAAGCTCTTCCCCATCCAATTCCCCATAATAAATAGTGGTTTTCACCACTATCAAAAATTCCAAACACCTTTGGTCCCCAAAGTCATAAGGATTCGTACTACACGCCCCTGAGAAGGATGGGTAGTCATCCCCAAGGCCTAAAAGGATCAATGCCATTCACAAGAAAAATCCCAAAAGTCCACCATCAAAAATCCCAAACACCTTTGATCCCCAAAGTCGTAAGGATTCATACTACACGCCCCTGAGAAGGATGGGTAGTCATCCCCAAGGCCTAAAAGATCAATGTCATTCCAAATCAAAATTCCCAACCACCTTTGAGCCCCAAAGTCATAAGGATTCATACTACATGTCCCTGAACAGGATGGGTAGTCATCCCCAAGGCCAAAAGGATCAATGCCACTCACAAGCCAAAAACCCACGAGCTCAACTTGGAAATCAAAATGCCAAATCTAAATCCTCAAAAGGCAACAATAAAAATAATAACAATGGTTATCACCACTACTCAAACCCCTTGCTCAAGAAAAAAACAAAAGAGAAAAATAAACAGTGATTTTCATCACTATGTATGAGAGCAAGTATCCCAACAAGTTGAGCAACCGAAAGACGCCTGAGCTTGAATCCCTAGAATTCTTAGCATTTGAAGAACCATTTAGGTGATCCTCATTACGGGTTTGGTGGATAGCCTACCTAGCAATGGTGGTATCCTAAACGCATGACGATATGTCTATCACATTAGCTTTGTGTGTGTGTAGACCAATGTTTGCATGTGGATGAGCTAGCTTATGGTATCCTAGATTGCGCCATAGATTAATCTTACTAAATACAACAAAGGAGTTAGTGGAGCTAATTAGGTGATCCTCAGTACAGGTTTGGTGGACAGCCTACCTGGCACTAGTGGTATCCTTACGAATACCACATAAACGAACTCAATCGCACACACAGGGATGTGAAATAACTTGGTCAAACTCAAGTCTGATTCGTACCTTGTTCAAAAGTCTTGTAAGATAATGTACAATCTTGATTAGTTAGTTAAAGCAGCTGAGTCTCAGAAAAACCTTAACTACATTTTAAAACAATTGTTGTACATTTCATTATCACCATCAAAATAACAACAAAAATTACAAATGCAAAGTCATCTCACAAAGCAATCACATAGTACAGAAAGCCAGTTAATCCTGTACAGTCTATGGTGCCACCACCTGCATACCAACAAATCATTCCATCCATTCCATATGCATACATCCATATCATATAGCTAACATCATCCGAGTCATAACAACATATGCATACATCAAACATAAATAAATGTGCATAAAAGAACAATAAACCATAACAAGTAAATAATCCAAAAAGAGAGTCATGTATATATTAAGTCAAAATGCCCTCAGGCTACAATAAAAAGGTCCTCTGACCTCACAAAAATCCAAAAACTCAAAATCCCCAAAGCCTAGGGAGTCGACCACCATGATCACGCAGGATCGGTGCGACTGGAACTACCCCCAGTGGTGTGGGTCCTATGGGACCTCTCAGGGCGGCTTGCTAGCCCTCGCATCATGCCCACTAACGCTACCCTCACCCACCCACCTACGATGAGAGGATGTAGACTGCTTAGTCTCACTGCCTCTCGTACGACGTGATGATCCACCTCCAGTGAGCTCAGGTAACTGTCCACCGAGGTGGATAATCTCGGCCTCCAACTCCACCCGACATCGACCCCACTCCACATCCCATCGTGGTACGTAGCCAATGCGTCATCCCACTGTGCCAACTGAGCCCGTAGGAGATCCCTCTCGACTTTGTGCTCCTCATCCCATCTCCATAGTAGATCCTCCAATCATGCTATCTCAACATGAAACCTAGCCTCCATATCCCCTAGGACTGCTTGAGGCATGGGCATCTCCGGGATGGCATGCTACTCCGACACCCACTACTCGGGACGTCCTATGTATCCGCTGCTCCAGAACCCCTAAATCATCCCCAATCAAGTCATCTACCTCCACCATATTCGCATCATCGAGCGGAGCCCCCCAACCCTCCATCGGTGCCTCCGCACCCCCATCCCTTGCTGCCACATCCGGACCTCCTAGAGGCCCCTCACCCCACCATCGTAGCATCGTCCACCACTGGTCGTACTCTGTAGTCACCCCGACATTGTCCATGTCGGGGACATCAATCACTGCATCAGACTCCTCGCCTAGTGGCTCAATAATCGGCCAGGCTAGAGTCCTCTCGTCGCCCCGACGTCGATAGATCAAGGGCTCACCAGGAAATCCCTGGTGCACCCCAAACTGTCGAGTCACCCGAACATACGGGAAGTACTCCTACTCTATCCCATGTCACCCGATCAACCATCTCCCCTGCACCCATCGGAGCCACTCTCCAGCCTCAGGCCAGGCTAGACAGTCCTGGTATGGCCGCCAGAACACCTCCCCTAGAGCAAGACGAGAGAAGGCATCAGTATAGTGCCCTACGACACCGCCCATCCTTGACTCTGCCCATGCTCCTCTGACCTCCACCATAGAGCAGCATACCCAATCTCCCTATCCACCATCTCACCCCGAGTGGTCCAAGGCAACCCCTGTGGCCGCTCCACAGCTATGTGCTGCCACCCCCAACACTAAAAGATAGCTGCACCCGATCCCCTTTCGCCTTCGATAGCGGACCTCGTACAACTCATCGTAAAGCTATGCCAATAGTGTCTGACCCCACCTCATAATAAGTGGCGCTGCTATCGGACACTCCACCAGTCTGAACACCACCTCAAGCAGGTTCCAAGGGAACCTCACACCTGAGGAGTCGAGAAGCAGCATGTTGGAGATGAGGGTCATGAGCAACGCATGCCTCACCCCCAAAATGCCCTTCTCCAGCCACCACCACACTAGAATCCCGCCAATCAGGTAGTCCACCTCTACCCTCTCCATAGCCCTATCCACCCCCATCTCTATCACCTACCCAAAGCACCATGTCAACACCATCATCCACTGATCACGGGGAGTCATCCGAATGGGCAGTCCATCTATCAAAATCCATAGAATCTGATACACGTCCTCCAAAGTAACCATCATCTCCCCTATTGGGAGATGAAAGGTGTTGGTGTGGGGATCCCACAAATTGATCAAGGCAGTCAGATATGCCCGATCCCCCACCACAGGCTCCAACCGTCACCTGCTTGAGCCCAAGGGCATCAAGCCACTCCCAATCCGCAACTATCAATGCCTCCCGGGCATCAGAGAACACAGTCGACTGGCGGTGCCGACTCCTAACAACCTACAAAACACAAACACAATAAAACAAAAAACAAATTAGGGTTTCAACCTTAATTTAAACAAAAACATTCAAATACAAAGACGATAATCAATATAAACAAAAACAAAAAAACAAAAAAAAAAATCTACTAGGGTTTTTAACCTTATATGAACAAAAAATCAAACAAAACAAAAACAAATCAACCTAGGGTTTTTAACCTTAATGTGAACTAAAAAACAAATCAAATTAAAACAAAAAAAATCATACTAGGGTTTTTAACCTTAAGTGTGAACAAAAAAACACACAAACTCATACTAGGGTTTTTAACCTTAAGTGTGAACAAAAAAAATAAAACAAACAAAATCAACCTAGGGTTTCGACCTTAAGGTGAACAAAAAACAAAACATAAACAAAAACATCACCCTAGGGTTTCGACCTTAAGGTGAATAAAAAAACAAAAACATAATACAACACAAAAATTAATACTAGGGTTTTGATCTTAATATTAACACAAAATAAAAACAAAATAACGCAAAATAAAAACAATTATGTGCAAGTTTTTTAACTTCATATAAAGCAAAAACAAATAACAAGTAGAAGGAAGGAGCACCTACCGGTCTCGCCTCGGCTCTGCCACGCAAACTCGCACTCCTCCTCCTCACTACTCTAAATCACCAAGAAAAAGGGTTGCAAATGAGCCCAAAACCTAGATTTGGTCTTTTTATAGGCTATTAGGCCTGTAATCGTTCCACCCTAGGATGAGCACTCTAGTTAGTGCTCATCCCACCCTGGGACGATTACCAAATTGCTATTCGTCCCACCCTAGGACGATTACAGAGCAGAAAATAAAGCAACAAAAACAGAATCCAAAAAATGCACCAAAAACAACAATAAATCTGCCAAACAAAGGTGCCTTTGCACCTGATATTCTTGGCATGAAATACCAATTTCAGGGTCACAAATTATCACTATCCTACTCCCTAAGAAGGCTACCATAGCCGGACCACTCCACAGGAGGACGAATTTTCAAAAATTTCAGCCCCAAGGCATCACAAAAAGGGTCCAAAACCCACTCAAAAATAACAATAACTCGAATAAAGGTGCCTTTGCACCCCTGACATTCTTGGCATGAAAAACCAATGTCGAGATCACAAATTATCACTATCCTACTCCCTAAGAAGGCTACCATATCCAGACCACTCCATGGAAGGACGGATTTTTGATAATTTCAACCCCAATAGGCGTCAACAAAAAGGGTCAAAACCCACCAAAAATAGGTCCGATTGCTAGGAAACTGCACACGTTCAATGGAAAACAACTGAAGGCACCCTTACAAACGTCATCTTGGGTCAAGCGACTCGTCGCTTTTCTCATTTTTGGTCATTCCCTCATCGATTCGTCGCTTGAGGGGGTAGTCACACTTAGTCACCAAATCAACAAATACACATCCAATCAAGGAAATGGCATGCATTCAAAGAATCATTGACAAAGACAATCACGCTCCTGCTTGGGGCAGTAAACAAGCAATAATCACAAGCTGATCAAACACTTGGCATTCTGGAAGCATGAAGTCAAGGTTCCCATAGACAAAAGGTTGCGCCCTTTGCCTATTCATGACTGAACAATGTCCAAGATCAAGTAACACCTCACCAAAAAAGGTTAACACTTGAATTAAGCTCCTTAGCTCGTCAGAAGCAAGGATTCAAGAATGCGTGCCCTTTCCATACTTGGGGCATCAAAATTTGGTTAGGTTACTGAGAAACCCTAATCATTAAGTGCTTTGGTTATCTATTTTTTCTCAGCATTGCGCCACACACAACGCATCCCAAAAAGGGGCATCTATAGACACCAAAACAACACCAATCCGATTATGTGGCTACAAGCACTGATCGAATTGGCATACATAGCCCCTAGGGCAGCCTCCAGAGGTTAAACAGTGGTCCTAACCACTCCCAAATCAGTTTTGGAAGGTCAGAGGTCAATTTGGCACCTTTTAAGCACTTTGCTCCCTACTCGTCCCACCCTGGGATGATTAGAATCCTATTCGTCCCACCCCGGGATGATTAGCAGCAATCGTCCCAGGGTGGGACGAGTAGCAGGTTTGACTGGAAAAAGTCAAACCTCGATAGATCCACCACTTAACTGTGCCTTCAGAGCATGCAATTGTGAGGAACGGTTTCAAATCAGAGAGAGGGACTTTAGTCAAGCATGCCCTGATCATGGAGGCCTCATGCAAGGAGACTCTAAATCAGGGAGGAATCTTCTCTCCCAAAAAAGGCATGGCAAGCCAAGTGGTGCCCTCGCATGCGCATTCAAAGAGAGAGACCCTAGGTCTATAAAAGGGTGAGCCTCCTCACCCCAAAAAAGAATAGAGCTGGAGCATTTGGAGCAACGGAGTGCTGCCAAATTGTACCCCCATTCCCCCTTTGTGCTTCCTACATCCCTAATTTCTCTTTTGGGAGAGAGGTTATCGGGTGAACACTAGGAACGCAATCCCGACCCAAAACCCAAGCAATCGGCCACAATCCCACACCAAATTTACAACCCCTAGGAGGTTTTGGACCCATCCCAAGTGGATTGGTGTCAAAACCAGACCCCAAACGGTGGGCGTCCCCCAAACTATCGTAGTCCTAATCGTCCCACCCGGAGTGATTAGAAATCCATGAATAATTTCTCTACTATTATTTTTGCATTATGTTCTATTTGGTTTACTTATGCTGCTGTTCAAGTTTCATTGCATTCTGACCTATTTTGACCGTGTTTTTATCATTTTACGTGTTTACTAACATACAAGGAGCGCCTTCGGATACAGGACAATCTGGGTAGAATCTGCCAAATATGACCTTCTGGGTCATCCCAAAATGCCCCTTTTAGCCTAACCCCAAGTTTGCAGGAGTTTTGGAGGCCTCTGGGATAGGACATTTGGAAGGTTGCTTTTGCATGTTTTGTGACAGTCCTAATCGTCCCACCCCGGAGCGATTAGAAATCCATGCATGATTTCTTGACTGTTCTTTTTGCAATGTGTCCCTGATGATGTTTCTATGCTTCTATCAAATTTTGGGTTCATTATGACATGTTTTGACCATCATTTTGCTATTTTATGTATTCACTAGCCGGAGGCCCTAGGGATTGCATGTTTTCCCTCTATCCGCATATGCTATTAACTGTTTGCTGTTTCTCTGAGCGTAGGATCTCACCACTAGGAACACCGGAGGGGCAGCAAGGAACACACAAACACATGGATGCAAGCGGCGGCAACCTTTGGCCCGCCCATTTCAAATGTGGGCATGCGGAAGACACTGGAAGCGTACCATCCGTTGATGTAACGAACTGTATCAAACGCTCCGAGCCCTAAAGGGGGGACGTATTGTAACCGAATTGAAAGCAACATTAATAAAAAGAGGCCCTGATTTGTCTTTGTTTGCTTACATCTCGTTTATGCATCGTTTCCTTCATGCATTGCTTTCTCGCATTCGTAGGACTTAGCATTTTTATATCAATTTTGTTTGCACCATCTGGTCTGGCACACCGTCACCCCTGCATTTAGCTTTTAGTAGGAAAAAATACCATTCCTACACACTCTTTGAGCATTCAATGACACATTAAGCTCAATGGTTTGCATGATTGTCCTACCCATAAAAGTAGGACAAAATACCATTCCTACGTTGTGTCACATCCTGGAGGGTGAGATGGCCTACAATATCTTACTAGGCCGGCCTTGGATCAAGGACATGAAGTGTGTCCCTTCAATAGCCCATCAATGCCTTAAGTACACATACGAAGGGCAGGTACATGTAGTCCCAGCAGACTTAGAGCCCTTCAAGGGTTGTTGAGGTCAACAAGGTTTGTTGTTAACCATGGGAGATAGTCCTCCATTGTGTATGTTGTGTTGGGATTGGCATATGGATCTTGTGCCAACCCATCATTGTTGCCTAGCCCTAGGCCTTGCATGGTTTCTACCAAGATTTCAAAAGGTAAAGGGTGATTTAACCCTACTCTTGATTTATCGTATGGCATCTGATATCTTGGTTGACAAAGAGTGCGCATTCTTTGTTCGTAGCTGCCCAATCCATATCCATGCCAATTACATTGGCCAAGGTATTTCAAGGCAAATTATGGGTTGGACATATAGTCGACGTTCTCAAAAAATGGCTCTTCATCCTCATACTCTTGTAGGTAGGGTTCCAGGTCATTCTTGAGGCCCCCATATACAAAGTTTGTCTTATTTTGCGGGTAACCTAAATGGAAGATAGTGTCGATGGGGAGGTGAGGTCTCTCCATGTATTGCATTGATTCGAGTGTAGGTGTTGCCACAATGTTCTACACTAGGTACTCCCCCAGGCCTGTATTGGCCATTTCAATGGTAATCATCGATGATTGAGGGGGATGGAATGGGAGTTCTTCCTGAGTCCACTCCATGTTGGGTGAATTAGGTGTCTCTACTTCCATTCTACTGGGCACCTCTTCGATAGAGATTGTTGAGAATAATGGCGGCACCTCTTCTAAGTGTTTCTTCCTATTGTCCTTCGATGTGGCCCCCATAGGTGGCATTTTTGGTGAAGGGACGAATGACAAATATGGGCCAGGTCGGTTACTTGAGGGACTCAATAGCAGGGATGTAGGTGAAATCGGACCCTGAGTGGATGAATTCAATTGAAAGTCTAGATGTGTCGATGGGAGGGTTTATTGTGGCATCAATTGCACTACATTGCAAAACTTGAAGGGCTCTAAGTCTGCTAGGACTACATGTACCTACCCTTCATATGTGTACTTAATGCATTGATGGGATATCGAAGGGACACACTCCATGTCCCTGATCCAAGGTCGACCTAGTAAGATATTGTAGGCCATCTCACCCTCTAGGATGTGACACAACATAGGAATGGTCTTTTTTCCTACTTGGATGGGCAGGAAAATCATGCCAACCATCAAGCATAATGCATCATTGAATGCTCGAAGAGTGTAAGTGGACACCACAATGTGGGATGCTGGCAACTTAAGATGTTTTAATGTCACTATTGTGATTATGTTGTTGGACGAGGGGGCACTCCTATTCAACACAGACCCTCTCAGGAGGAGTACATACATGGGAAGGCTCCCTTAGATGCTCATTATGAGTGGCCACTATGCGATGAAGTGCTAGAGTAGCATAGGGTTCATAAGGAGGGACCACATGATTATATCATCCATCCTATACCCCTCATTATTGTTAGAACTAATAGACCAAATTTAGAGCGCAAGGCTCTTCATACAGGGCATGCCAACTCCGCTCGTCCCTTTCACATGTACAAAAGGGAGCACAAGGAAGACCAGTATATTCCTCAAGAGTAATACATTGTGTGGGAGCAATGCACCTCTACACCTGCTAACTATCAAGATCACCTATTGAGGCCAGAGCCTTAGGTGAATTCTGCTAACCTCGAAAAATGAAAGTGACCCATAGAGATCTCGGATCGCCATGATCGAGATAGATATGTAGGAGAGGCATCTAGGCCTCATAGACATAGGACGATAGAACAAATTGACTTGGCATTTTCTAAACATACCTCCCGCCAAGCGCAAATCACGCAGCTTAGGCAAGATCAGCAGCAGTTAGAGCAACTATATCATCTTAACAAAGAGTGCATTTAGCACCAGACATATGAGTTTCTCTAGAACACTATGCATGAGAGGATTCCAAACCCTCACATGCATAGGATAGAAATTCATGAGAGCCACAAGCCTTTAGTATGATACAGGTCTCCACAAACTTATCAAGTGTTGCCTCCAAGACCTCCCAGACCTGAGCGGAAGGCCACCCCTAGAACCAATGATGGGCGCATTCCTCGAGCACCCATCCATGTTTACAGGTCATGCCTAGAAACTCCTCAAGAATCCTATGAAGAATTTGAGCAAGTAGAAGAGTGGGCTGAAACACCCTACCAAGGCAGGGGGCGCTACCTGGCTACCCCTCCATAGGCCTCAAGTTCCCTACAATTCACAATGGGAATAAACCAAGGAGGAAGAGATCAAATACTCCAATGCATACAAAGTGCTATTAGAGCACTTAGATTCTGTGGAGACCAAGACTTCTTGGCCCCAAAATCCCACATTACTCTAGCTCCATAGTCACCCTATGCATCCTTCAGTGCTAGCACCCCTGTACCCCGACCACTTCAAAATGCCTTAATTAAAAATTTTTAGAGGGGATGAATATGCCCAAGAGCACGTAACGATATTCCTAAGTCAATGCTTTGGCATTCAGGACAATGATTCATTGCTTCTAAGAATGTTTATAACCATGTTCGTAGGTCCTACCTCGGACTGGTTTACCCAATTGCCAAAGAATAGCATCAACAATCTAGACCAGCTAGTGGACGCATTCCTTGAATGTTTTGCCTTCAACACCAAGAAGAAGGCATCCTTAAGCAACCTAGCTAGTCTCAGGAATTATGAGGAGGAAACCATGGCTGCTTATGGAAATTGGTGGAGGATGATGCTTTCGAAGCTACATTACCTCCCTCCCATGGTCGACCTGATCCAAATGTTCTTGAAGAGTTTCCTAAGGTTGATCCCCATGCTATTGTAGCTGCAGCAATATGCCACTCTAGAGGAAGACTTGGCACAAGCCAGGATAATTGAGGAGATCAAAATTCAACATGACGAGATTTCCAAGCCACACAAGAAAGAGTGGACCAAAAATACCAAAACTGGGCCCACACAACCAAACCCGCCATGATCAATCAGGTTGCCATATCTGTACCATCGCCTACACAAATGACACAACCCCCAAAGGCTAATTATCAAGTAGTTCCTCTTACTAACTATGAAAATTAAAACCATAAGCAAGAGCAAAATTAGTAGCGTCACCCTAAACGACAATTCACAGAGTCTAGAGACTCCTTGTTTGACCGCTTGTCCACGAAAAACCTGATAAACTTATTGGAAAGTCAACCCATAGACCCCAACATGCCAAAAACCAAGGGCTATAGGGAAGACTTGTATTTTAGATTCCACCAGTAGAAAGGACATGACATATTCAATTGCTAGAAATTCAAAAACTTGGTGCAATACTTGATAGACAACAAAACGCTCGCGGTGGATAATCCCGTAGCACTAAGCAACCAACAGATAGACAAAAAAGGTTATATTTTTGCTTAGTGTTGTGTTTTTTGACAACACATCTAAAAAAGGGGTATATGTAGACACCTAAAACACATCATATTTAGGAGGCTACTCATATGGATGCCTTTACATACCATATGAATGATATTGAACCTTTCTAAGACCCAACATTGGTTTTAACTAGTCATTAAGGGCAACCTAGTCCTATGCAACTATAGTCGTTGACATCAATAGTAGCTATTGATGAGCATCAAAAATGCTCATATTTTGTATACATTTTCTTGATCATTATGCGGCTGTATAATAAGGATTGCATACTTTTATGAATGATTATATAAATATTTGATGAAATTATGCGTGTTATCTAATTCATGTGTTTTCAGTGTGTTTTTGTGGAATTGCAGTTGATTTAGTTAGATTTGGATCAGTCGAGGTCTTTTTATGGACCTGGCACTTTGTTTCTTTCGGGATCAATGCAGAAAAGATAGGCGCCTTCCTCTTCCAGGAAGGCGCCAAACGTAAGTAGGCGCCTTCCTCTTCCAGGAAGGCGCCAAGAGTAAGTAGGCGCCTTCCTCTTCCAGGAAGGCGCCAAGGAAAGACAAGCGCCTTCCTCTCCCAGGAAGGCGCCAATAGAAGGCCAACGCCTTCCTCTTCCAGGAAGGCGCCAAAGGAAAAGAAGCGCCTTCCTCTCATAAGGAAGGCACCAAGGGAAGGTGCCACTAGAAGGCAAGCGCCTTCCTCTCATAAGGAAGGTGCCACTAGAAGGCAAGCGCCTTCCTCTCATAAGGAAGGCACCGACAGGAAGGCACCACTAGAAGGCAAAGCGCCTTCCTCTCATAGGAAGGCACCAACAGAAGATAAGCGCCTTCCTCTTCCAGGAAGGCGCCCATGATAGTAAGGCACCTTCCGCATAGAGAAGGTACCCGATATACTTAGGCACCTTCCTCATAGGGAAGGCGCCCCTATTCTTCGCCCGTTGACCAGACAAGCATGACGTGGACAACAACGACTGGTGCAGTTCCAACTCTACGTCATGTAGAGCTAAATTGGGGATCGCACCAATGTATGAGAATGTCCTACCAATGCCAGGTGAAGCACAAACCAATCAGTGAACATGCCACCATTAGAACCGAATGCCAATTTTAGTAGACGTCGATTACATTTACCAGACTATCTTAGTTTAGTCTAGGATGAATCGACTATTACAACTTCTTTGTAATAGAAGTTCTGTGGGTGTGCTATATAAACACACGTAGACCTCTCTAAGAATATATAGATATAGAAATAGATATATAGAGAGAGGAGATAGAATATTTTGATTGTAATACTTTGATAATTATAATACAGTTCTAAGAGTTTCTAAGTGCGTGTTCAGCTGGGAGGAAGTTGTTGGAGCCTGGGCCCACTCCAAGCCAGTATTTCTTCCCCTATTTTTCCTATGTTTTCTAGATTAGTTTACCACTTTTATAAGATTGTTTATCGCACTGATATTTCTAGTATTTGTAGTAGGTTCATTTCTAGGAATGTGTGATTATTTCCTTTCTATAGATTTAATTATTTTTACGTAAATTATTGAGGAGTGCATGAATGATTGACAACCATTTGAAACACCCCCCAATAGTAGAACTAGTGGACTCATCTCAAGTGGTATTGTAAGCAATCTTATTCAGACCCTTCGCAAGTTTACGAAGCTCCCTGGTTGATAAATTAAATGCACGGGCATGTGACAAAAGTAGGAAAGAAATTCACCTTGTTGGCCCGCAACATTTTGGCACCATTGTCGGGGAAGCATCTCAACTAGATTATCTACAATACCTAGAAACCTTCCATCTGACCTTGTATGAGTTCTTCGAGAAGAAGAGGACCTGACGATCGGTTCATAAAAACCAATCCATCAGAACCTGAGTCAGCCGAGCATTCTAAATTTGAATTAGACTCGCCCGACCCACCTCCAACAATCCATTGGAGTGAGGAGCCACACTTTGTGCAAAGTGCCTCCTCATCCCATCAACGTGGGGAAGAACGAATCATCATAAATCCCCTATTTAATAGGACACCCTTAGAGGAAGCCCTGTTGTGGAAAGTTGTAGAAGATCGGACGATAACACCAGACAACCTTAGAGCCTTGACTCAGAAAGTCTTAAATGACCATAAGGCCATAAACACTGCATTAGAGACCACATTTCCTAAAAAAATGGCTGACAATGAAGAAGTCTCATCTGGATTTAGTTTCCCGATTGAGGAAGGAGTAGGAGATACCAAAATGAAAAACATATCCCCTGCTCACCTTCCGACCTTCAGAGGATACCCAACTGAGGACCCTGACCTATTTTTATTTAAGTTTGATGTCTTATGCAGGTCTGTGGACTACAAATCTGATACGCAGAAGCTGAAACTCTTTCCTTCCACGTTGGACGATGCAGCTCTACGGTGGTTCATCGGTCTGGGAGACAAACACATTGCCACTTGGGATCAAATGAAGAAGCTCTTTTTAGAGCAATACCAAGATTTTGGGAGAGCAAGAGACTCCAGAGAAGAGGTCCTGAGCATGACGCAGAAAGAAGATGAGTCTCTCGAGGAATACTGGGAGAGATTCAACTTCAATCTTCAATGATCTCCTCACACGAGACTATCTGATAAGTCCCTCAAAAGCATATTTTTGAGAGGACTTACCAATGAATCACTGGAGGCTCTTAACATGATCTCTGGAGGTGACGTTTACCAGCATGCTATGGAAGACATCCGACAACTATGCCGAAACTACTCAAGAAGGAGAGGCAAGACCACTTCTAGAACCATGAAAGCGACTGCTTCAGTCACGAAGACAGAAATAGGTAACATGCTGGAAGATTTAAAGAGCGAAATGCTCTCATCTCTAGCATTGCAGATGGATACGCTACTGTTAGAGAAAAAGAAGCAAGAAAATGAAGCAGCATTGGCTTATTTCTATCCAAAATGTAGAGGGAAGCATGCAAAGAATGCATGCCCAGAGAACAAAGTCAGAGTATGCATAGTTTGTAGGCTGAACCATAAAACTCGATTGTGCCCGCAACTGCCTAGTAATCAGGAGGATGCTGAAAGCGTGGATGCCTATTTCATAGGCAATCGAAAGAGTTGGCCACAACCCCCTACGGGGAATATGCCAACCGGAATGTCGTCATATGGGGGAGGACCATACATGCACCAAGGTCCACCTCAACCACCTAACATGGGGTGGTGGGGGCCATCACCCTGGTCTAACGCACCCCTAGCAACATTCCCAAACCAGCAGCCATGGATGCCATATCCATATCCTGGGCAGCAGTGGAGAGGCCACACTCCGTGGAATCAGGCTCCATAGAATGTAGCACCAGCTCACCCCCAATAGAATTTATCGATGTTGCCAGTAGTGAGACCTACGCAGCTACCCGCACAACCGATGACAAATCCGAATAATAGGGTGAACCAACCAACATACAACATGGAGGGTGAGATGTATCCGATGTACCATATTCAGCTTAGGTCTGGTAGACAGCTAGGAGTAGGAACGCCTCCACTGGTAGAAGAGGAGGAAGAGGTAGAAACACCTCTTGTAGAAGAGGTGATAGAAGAAATGCCTGAGAGAGCAAAGGCTCCATTTCCCAACCGGCTGCAAGAATAGAGGAAAGTAACGCAGCCGGAGTTCGATATCTTGTCTAGCTTGAAGAACCTCACCGTGACAATTCCATTATTTCAAGCCATCCGAGATGTTTCGATATATACCAAGGTGATAAGAGAGATGTGTCTAAGGAAGCCAAGATGAAGAGCAACCCAGACTATCAATGTCATGGGTAAACTAGCAGATTTGATGATGGGCAAAATGTGCCATCCAAAGTATGCAGACCCGGGCAGCCCGATGTTGACTATAAAAATTGAGGGACATTCCCTGTCCAATACGTTGGTCGATCTCGGAGCAGCCATCAATGTAATGCCTCAGGAGACCATGCAGAGGCTACAACTCATGAACCTAAAACCCACTATGATAGTGCTGCAGCTGGCCGATCGATCGACCGTGGCACCGAAAGGAATGTTGGAAGATGTAATAGTGATAGTCAACACATGGGAATACCCAATCAAATTTTTAGTCTTACAATCTAAAACTAGGTTGGGTGGTTACCCGCTCATCTTGGGAAGGCCATGGCTAGCAATAGCTGATGCTTACATCAGCTATCAGGATGGGTTGATGACCATATTCGATGGGAAAAACGTTAAAATATTGACTATTTCACCCCCAGCTCAATCCATCGACTCAGTAGGAGAACCCATGTTGACCGAGCATGAAAATCTTGAGCTCTCCATGATCCAACCGATGATGACGTTGGATGAGTTGGTAGAAGAAGATGAGGATGGTGCTATTGTGGAGTTCCTCCATGGGGAGTCCTCCATCTCTACACCTAGATCATCATTGGTTGGCACCCAAGATCACCACATTCAGCAGATACACGTCGGGCCAGGAAGAACGTTGAATGTCAGTAGTGGGTTGACTCCCACACAATTGATGAAAGTAGAAGAGCTCCTGGTTAGACACCAACAGGCATTTGCATGGGATTACATAGATATGCAGGGCATCAGCCCAGAAATCTGTACCCATCGTATATACCTAGATGATCAAGCAACTCCAAGCAGGCAACCACAGAGAAGAATGAATCCGGCAATGAAAGACATTGTCAAGGAAGAACTACAAAAACTCTTGACTGTCGGATTCATCTATCCAATTTTTGACAGTGAGTGGGTATCACCATTAGTAGTAGTCCCTAAAAAGAATGGGAAGTGGTGAATCTATGTGGACTACAGAGCATTAAACAAAGCGACCAAGAAGGACCACTTCCCGCTCCCGTTCATTGATCAAGTCTTGGATACACTCTCGGGGAAGAAGTATTTCTCCTTCCTGGATGGATTCAATGGATACAACCAGATCCAGATAGGAGAAGAGGATCAGGATAAGACAACGTTCACCTACCCATGGGGAACGTTTGCCTATCGGGTATTACCTTTCGGATTGTGCAACGCACCTGCCACCTTTCAAAGGGTGGTGCTTAGCATATTTTTAGACATGATGGGAGACGCGGTCGAAGTATACATGGATGACTTCACCGTCTATGGAGAAACCTTTGATGAAGCAATGACAAACTTGGAAAGAGTGCTCGAAAGAAGCAAGGAAAATAATTTGTCCCTGAGCAACGAGAAATGCTTTATGATGATGCAAGAAGGCATCGTACTGGGACACCACCTCTCCGCAGAAGGAATAAAGGTTGATAAAAGAAAAATTGAGGTCATCAGAGACCTACCCAGCCCCTAGAATAGAGAGAGGTGAGGAGTTTTCTTGGATCAGCTGGGTACTACCGACGATTTATCATCGAATTCAGCAAAATTGCAAAACCACTGCACACTCTATTATCTAAGGATGTGGAGTTCAATTGGACGGAAGACTACGAGGAAGCATTTCAGTTGCTTAAAGAAAAACTGATATCCACACCGGTTCTAAGAGGACCAAATTGGGCCATACCATTCCATATCTACTGTGATGCATCCAACAATGCGATTGGAGCAGTCCTCGGATAGAAGGATGGCGAAGAATTTTATGCCATCTACTATGTCAACAAAAACTTGGTAGGAGCCGAGCTCAACTACACGATGACGGAGAAGGAGTTCCTTGCAGTTGTGCATGCCATAAACAAATTCTACCATTATATCATCGGGTATAAGGTAATTGTCCACACGGACCATGCGGCTATCAGATACTTGATGAGCAAGCCGGCCATTGGCGAAAGAATTATCAGGTGGCTCTTATTACTACAGGAATTTGACATCACAATAGTCGACAAACCAGGCAAGGACAACGTCGTAGCAGATTTTCTATCCAGATTGATACCGGTAGACCATACAATAGTGGAAGACCAATTTTTGGATGAACATTTGTTCACCATTAGTGAGAAAATCCCATGGTACATAGATATAGCCAATTACTTGGCCACCGGAAGAACCTCACCTGCTCTCTCTTTCTAAGAAAAGTAGGCGGTCATAGAGAAAAGTGCATCGTTCCTATGGGTTGATGGCCTCCTATTCAAAAAAGGACGTGACCAGATTATAAGGAGATGCATAGCAGAGCAGGAGTTCTTAGAAGTACTCAAAGCGTGTCACGATGAACCATGCGGAGGACACTTTGTAGGGAAATGAACTACCTACAAAATCCTATAGGTTGGGTACTTTTGGCCCACTCTATTCAAGGATGCGGCTGCGTACGCCAGCAAGTGCGATGAATGCCAAAGAATGGGCAGACCAACCCATCGAGACGAAATGCCCCTCCAGCCTCAGGTACACCTGGAACCCTTCGATAAGTGGGGCATGGACTTCGTGGGACCAATTAATCCACCTTCAATAGGGAGGAGGTTTATTTTGGTCTGTACAGATTATGTCACCAAATGGGTTGAAGTTCAAGCGTTGAGAGATTCAAAAGAAAGAACAGTCATCGATTTCTTATTTGCCCACATTTTTACATGATTTGGGGTCCCTAGAGAGATAACAATAGACCAGGGGCCTCAATTTACCTCCAGGTTGATCAAGGAGCTGATGGAGCAATACAGAGTTTGGCACAATAAGACTACACCCTACCATCCACAGGAAAATGGGCAAGTGGAAGTGACGAACAGGGAAATAGAGAACATCCTGATGAAGACCATGCAACAACACAGAAAATATTGGGCTACACGGTTGCCGGAGGCAGTCTGGGCATATAATACCACGTGGAAATCCACCACAAGCTTCACACCCTTCCAACTGGTCTATGGGAAGAGTGCGATGATGCCCATTGAATTTGAAATCAAGACATTGAGGATGGCTTCAGAATTGAACTTGAGCTTGGATGATGCTCAAGAAGAAAGGATTCGACAGC
Organism: Wollemia nobilis; assembly: GCA_028583015.1. Classification (NCBI taxonomy): domain Eukaryota; kingdom Viridiplantae; phylum Streptophyta; class Pinopsida; order Araucariales; family Araucariaceae; genus Wollemia; species Wollemia nobilis. The sequence continues at coordinate 3,023,720 of JAQPPZ010016381.1, forward strand.
TAGATCAACTGGACGAAATCTGAATGGATGCTCTGTAGAGAATGGAAATCATACAAAAGCAAAGAAAGCGGTGGCATGATCACCACATTAAACTAAAGTAGTTCCAAGAAGGAGAATGGGTGTTGTTGTACGATTCTCGATTCCAAGAAAGAAAAGGTAAATTAATGCAAATATGGATGGGACCGTATGAGGTGGTAGAGCTCATCAAGAATGGGGCAGTGCGCATTAGAACAATTGATGGTAGCAACACCATGTTAACGGTCAATGGCCACCGACTGTGCCCCTATAACACATCTGAAACCTTATAGGTGGAATCCAGAATAGACATGGGGGAGACCCCATCTTGTTAGATCCAGACCAAACTCTTAAAAGGCAAAATGGTGGGCATGGAGGTGCTCACCAAAATTAGTTAATTTAGTTTTTTTCTTACAGTGTGTTTTGTAGGGACGACGCCCGCATGCAAGCTATAGGCATCCTAACCCAGGGCCTAACAAGCATGAAATGCATCTAACTACCTTTATTTTTCTTTCTTTTCATTTGCTTTTTGTAGGTGGAGGACCTGACAACACGAGGAATAGGTATCTGGGAAACCAGGCCTGATTCGGCTCAGCATTCCGACACCGGCACTCATAGGTAGAAGCTGAGGTAACGTGAAGCAAGACAGAGAAGGCTTGATCACCCTTTCCCAATCAAACGCAACATGATTGTCGAGAATAAGGTGCCTTCCACATCGAGAAGGCATAGAAGAAGGTGCCTTCCTTATAAAGAAGTGCCCCTTCCAGAAGAAGGTGCCTTCCTTATAAAGAAGGTGCACCCTGCAAGAAGAATTCACCTTCCTTATAAAGAAGGCACCCACAGAATAAGGCACCTTCCTTATAAAGAAGGCACCCCAAGAAGGCACCTTCCTTATAAAGAAGGCGCCCCACCAGAAGAAGGCACCTTCCTTATAAAGAAGGCGCACAAAAAAAAAAAAATATATATATATATATATAGGCACCTTCCATGGCTGGAAGGCGCCATACAAAAAAAAAAAAGCCAAGGCACCTTCCACATCGAGAAGGCGCATGCAGACGGAGGCACCTTCCACATCGAGAAGGCACATACAGATCGAGGCACCTTCCACATTGGGAAGGCACATACAATCGAGGTGCCTTCCACATCGGGAAGGCGCACCCATTCAGAAGCACCTTCCATAGCAGGAAGGTGCCATCATCAAGAAGGTGCCTTCCACCACCGAAAGGCGCATCCAATCAGAGGCACCTTCCACCACCGAAAGGCGCATCCAATCAAAAAGCACCTTCCACCATCGAAAGGTGCATCCATATAAGAGCACCGACAACATCGAGAAGGCGCCATATCAGTGCCTTCCACATGGGGAAGGTACCAAAGAGTGCCTTCCGCGTACAGCCAGCACTTACGTCTCCCGGATGCCTCGATCGGAATGAAACCACCACATGAACGAGCGGCATCAGATGACCATACCCCTCCCCCATGTCACAAATCAATGAATCAATGCCCTTCATGATGCCTGAAACATCGAATAAGGTACGTGCATGCTAATTCAAATTTTTATATAATTATTTATAAATGATGCAGTACCAAAAAAATACCGTCATCATAAAAATCATATCCCCCCATAGCCGGAACCGCGTGCCAATGATATGGCTCGAAAGGTGTACCCTAGAAATGAATGCTAAGGTTAGGCACCTTCCCTATAAGAAGGTGCCTTCCTAAAGAAGGAAGGAAAAAAAAACTATAGTAGTAAGGGAAGGCGCCATGGGAGGAAGGTCGAAGAATCACGTAGTGAAGAAGAATGAACCGAGTGATACGGAGGGAATCAGGGGGCGGTGAAGACACAGTTCGAGGCCGAGGGATGGCTCGAATACTATACCTTGGTTAGTCAGGGCTAGGATATGGAGGTAGCCAAGGAGTTCATTACCTCCTTGAGGGGTGACGTAGCTCAGGTGCGAGGGGTAGAAATTCTAGTCACCCTCGAATACATCTCGTAGGCGACTGGATTGCCCCTCACAGGGGAATGCATATACAAAGGTGGACTATTGAAGCCGTACGCCGAAGTGCTACTACCAGGGGAAAATGTGCAGATAGACAAGGAGGGGCTACCCAAAAATAGCCTTCCCATGAATCTACGGAAGATATTCGAGCAGGTTGCTCGATTCTTCACATGCACCGAGAAATATACCCATCTGCATGCTAACCATGTGCAGTTTCTCAATCACCTGGTGCATGGAAGGAAGTTGAACGTGCCCTTCTACCTGGTGAATGATCTGAAGGATGAAGCGGCTCGGTACCAGAAGGGAGCACCATCCGCCTTAGCCCACCATGGACTGATATCGACACTGGTCTACCATGCAGAAGTGTAGAGGTAGAACCCCGACGCAGAGGGAGATGGTAGCCAAGAAAGGCAACAGGATGCTATTGCCAAAATAGGGCAAGAAGAGGGAAGCCCTATAGAGGAAATGGTGAGTATCGAGCAATTGGCATTGCCCTATTTCATAGAAGAAAGAGGGCATTCACCAGTGCCCGAAAGCACAGAGGAAAGAGGGCATTCCCTAGTGCCCGAGCGTGAGGAGGAAGGAGCACCGCTTATTAGCGATGAGGCCGAGTTCCGACCGATAGAACTAGTCCCTAGGAGGAAACGCCTATGGTGACTCCTCCTCTCGATAGAAGAAGAACAGAGTGACCCGAAAGTCGACGTTGTAGCCCAAACCCTCTAAGAATTGACAAACCAGAGCCCACAAGATGTAGGGACTTTTGGGAGCAATGATCAGGTCGACGCGGCCTTGGAGGAAGTGCTGGAATGGCAAACCAATTGCTGGATGGCCCAAAAAATTTTGGAGGATTACCAGAACAAGCATACAGGGGAGTTGAAAGAATGAGATGGATGGATCACCCAACTCGAGCAGCTAGTCCGGCAGTTGCGGGAGGAAAACCAACTACTCCAGGATAGGGGAACGGAAAGAAGGGATGCGTCGACCCAAACTGACTAGGCGAAAGAAGTCCCGATGAATTCTCCCACATCTACCGAATGAGTATTCTCTTTGGGAGAAATTCGATCGGACGCCCGATAGAGCAGCCCGGAGGTAGGGGAGAATTCCTCTATTTTTGGGAGTGAAGGGGAAAGAAGTCCCACAACACCCCCTATCATCATCCTGAGTGATACAGAGTAGGACGAGGGCCTCCAGTAGTAGACAGGACCAGAGGATAAGGAGGAACTCCCTAGACCTGAGGAAGGAGGAGAAGAACCTGAGGGGTCGACATAGGACAGACAAGGGGATGAAGGAGCACCCCCAAGGATGGTAGCACAGAGTGAAGAGAATGCTCCAGGGACCGCAGAGCAGGCCCCTCAGAGTGAGAAGATGACCGCCAAGGAGAAAGGGAAAACCCCTATTCGAGCCATCACATTTTTTGTAGAGGCCAGAGGAAAAGGGCCCAGGATGGCTCGAAAGAAGGTGAAGGTGACCTTCATCGAGCCAGAGGAAGATGAATGGGATATGCAGCCATTCATGGAGAGGTGAAAATAATTCGAATGGTTGCTCAAAGAGATGACAGCAGCCAAGGAGACCAGGAAGGCAACCTCGAGGATGCAGGGGGACTCTGGTATCTACGTCAATCCGATAGAGGACAGCCAGTTCTGGGATATTTATGGGTCATCCCGGGGATGGCCCTCCATGATAAGGAGGTATTTTGAATGATGGGGGATATATGGCCCCGAATTGGAGGCCACGGCCATTGCAAGGGAGAATGCAGGGCTTACTCCTGAAGCAACCAGATTATACAAAGCCCAAGTAGTTCATTCCAGGAGGGATAATTTAGATATCCCTCTGGCAGCGGTCAGACCTCCGGATGTTGACCTCTGGCAAGCTGTAGAAGCTGCATTCTAGTCAACAGAGATGACGCTAGCTAGATCACCATCGATAGTGGCCAGAACGAGGAAAGGACAGCCGACAGCCGCACCCTCAGCTTCATGTAGGAAAAGAAGAGCCACACCTTCAGATGCCAGTGCGCAGAAGAGGCAGACTCGGGCCGTAGGTACAATCGAATCCTCCAAGAAATGACAATGATGAGGGGTCAACAGGGCTACCTATAGTTTTGATGCCATGAGGGCGTGGCATATGTTAGGCATGGGGGGATGATGAGCATCAAAAATGCTCATATTTTGTATACATTTTCTTGATCATTATGCGGCTGTATAATAAGGATTGCATACTTTTATGAATGATTATATAAATATTTGATGAAATTATGCGTGTTATCTAATTCAAGTGTTTTCAGTGTGTTTTTGTGGAATTGCAGTTGATTTAGTTAGATTTGGATCAGTCGAGGTCTTTTTATGGACCTGGCACTTTGTTTCTTTTGGGATCAATGCAGAAAAGATAGGCGCCTTCCTCTTCCAGGAAGGCGCCAAACGTAAGTAGGCGCCTTCCTCTTCCAGGAAGGTGCCAAGAGTAAGTAGGCGCCTTCCTCTTCCAGGAAGGCACCAAGGAAAGACAAGCGCCTTCCTCTCCCAGGAAGGCGCCAATAGAAGGCCAGCGCCTTCCTCTTCCAGGAAGGCGCCAAAGGAAAAGAAGCGCCTTCCTCTCATAAGGAAGGCACCAACGGGAAGGCGCCACTAGAAGGCAAGCACCTTCCTCTCATAAGGAAGGTGCCACTAGAAGGCAAGCACCTTCCTCTCATAAGGAAGGCACCACAGGAAGGCACCACTAGAAGGCAAAGTGCCTTCCTCTCACAGGAAGGCGCCAATAGAAGATAAGTGCCTTCCTCTTCCAGGAAGGCGCCCACGGTAGTAAGGCACCTTCCACATAGAGAAGGCACCCGATATACTTAGGCACCTTCCTCATAGGGAAGGTGCCCCTGTTCTTCGCCCGTTGACCAGACAAGCACGACGTGGACAAAAACGACTGGTGCAGTTCCAACTCTACGTCATGTAGAGCTAAATTGGGGATCGCACCAACGTATGAGAATGTCCTACCAATGCCAGGTGAAGCACAAACCAATCAGTGAACATGCCACCATTAGAACCGAATGCCAATTTTAGCAGACGTCGATTACATTTACCAGACTATCTTAGTTTAGTCTGGGATGAATCGACTGTTACAACTTCTTTGTAATAGAAGTTCTATGGGTGTGCTATATAAACACACGCAGACCTCTCTAAGAATATATAGGGAGATATAGACATAGATATATAGAGAGAGGAGATAGAATATTTTGATTGTAATACTTTGATAATTGTAATACAGTTCTAAGAGTTTCTAAGTGCGTGTTCAGCTGGGAGGAAGTTGTTGGAGCCTGGGCCCACTCCAAGCCAATATTTCTTCCCCTATTTTTCTTGTGTTTTCTAGATTAGTTTACCACTTTTATAAGATTGTTTATCGCATTGATATTTCTAGTATTTGTAGTAGGTTCATTTCCAGGAATGTGTGATTATTTCCTTTCTGTAGATTTAATTGTTTTTACGTAAATTATTGAGGAGTGCATGAATGATTGACAACCGTTTGAAACACCCCCCAATAGTAGAACTAGCGGACTCATCTCAAGTGGTATTGTAAGCAATCTTATTCAGACCCTTCGCAAGTTTACGAAGCTCCCTGGTTGATAAATTAAATGCACGGGCATGTGACAAAAGTAGGAAAGAAATTAACCTTGTTGGCCCACAACAGCTACAATCACACTCGTCGATGATCAAAGAAACTAGGAGCTATTCATTCCTATTGATAGTGTCTAAGGGTTACTTACCCCTAGACACATTGGTTTATAGCAGCTAGCTTTATAACTAACTTAGGCTACCAAATCCAAGTGAAATCTATTGAGCACTATGATTTCTTGGATGGTTAGGAAGATCAAAGCTTCTGGAAGTGTCCCCTCAACTTCTTGAGAGTAACTCTTTCTTGATCTTGACTTCCCTGTGAAGCTCGGATGGAGGAATTAGGTGCATATTTAAGGCCTAAAATTTTGATAGCAAACCCTAGAGATTTCATGTGCTAATTTCATAGTGGTTCTCTATCAGATAGATGAGTGAATCAACATCCCTTTGAGGTGCAGTGGAGCTCTATCCAATTGCATAATGACATATGTTTGTCCATCTATGAATACTACCATATATTGAATATTAACATAGCTATTCAAGTACCTAATCATGATGGATTGAAGGCAATTTCATTGTAAAACTATGTGCGAAGACACAAGAAACCCTTGAATATTAATTCCATAGTAGAATCGATCGATACTAGATCAATATTTATAGAGCTCCATCGTCACTATTTTTTATAGTAGCCCACAAGCGTAGCCATCGACATTGATAGTAGCTAGCAAATACAACTGCTCTGATCATTAGCAATTAGGGTTTGGAGAATATTTTATTGCATTTAGTAAATATATTTCTAATTCTTTGCATTTCATTTGGTTTTCCTAACATAGATTAGTTGTTTTTAATACATTTGCATGCTTTATTTCCAATTTTATATGCATCTTTATGCTCCTTTACATATTTTCATGTATTATATTCCTTATTTACACATTTTAAGAGAATAGCCTCATTTTGAGAGGCTTAAAATGCTATTAATATATTTTAGTTTCTTTGTGTGCAGGTGAAAGGGACATTCAAGGATCAAAGACCATCAAGATTCAAGATCTTGATATCAAGAAGTAGAGGTGGCTGGATAAATCCTCTATAATCAAATTGGTGGAGATATAAAGACCTTGTGGGGTACATCACCCCCCATTTTGGGGCTCACAATGATTGTAAATATGTATCAAATTTGGTATCCCTAAGAGGGACGAATTGTAACCGAGTTTCAATTGATTAATACAAAGAGAACACACTATTTTTGTTATTTCAAATGGTTACACATGTTTTATTTTTTAAAATTTATTATCATGTTGCAATAGACTAGATGTATGGTTTTTATAGCTTTATAGGGGTAACCTCCTTTATTGAAATCCACTTCAAGAGGGAAACCTCCTTTATGAGAAATATTCAATGCAATATAATTCTTCAAGAAGCCATCACCTCTCTTACAATGCAATATATAAAGAAAATTCTACCCAAAATAGCTTATACTACAAAAAAATTAGATTATACCCAAAATATCTATTTGATCTACCCAACCCTCACCCTAATGATCAAGGGTCACCCTTACATTTAAAAGGGCATGCCCACTCATTATGAGCTAAACTTTTCTAATAAAATAAAAAAGGCTACGACATGAGGTCCTAACATTACCTTCCCATTCAAAATAAGCTTTGTCCTCAAAGCTAAATATGAGAAAACTATTTTGAGAGTTCATGTAGTTATCCCCACATGGAAGACTCAGGATGCATTAGTGGCATTTTTGTCATGATTATTGATTCAAAATAGACTTTGGTTTGAGAATGAATATTCTTTATAAAGATATTGCTACCATTTGATCTATTGGAAGTACTTGGATGATATGATATGAGAGTTAGTGGTGGCTTCCATTTTCTCCATTGATTCTAATGATCCAAAGTAAAACAATGTAAGGTTCCAAGCATTTGGTTATAATTTTATTTTGTCCATTTTTTGGGGGTGTGATATGTCAAGATAATTGTTGGGGGGCTAGGAGTGACCCTCTTGTGCTCCCTGGGTATCACAATCCTCTACAATTATGGCCTCAATGTCTACTATTGCCTTGATCAAGTTCATGCATCCAATTCTCTATACTTCATGCAAGGGAACTAGTCTTGGGAAGTCTAGGAGAGCATGGGATGCGGTTCCCACCAAATGAACTCTAGCTTTTTTTACCCAAGGCCAGTTCCTTGCTTCTAGATGTCTTAATTGGTACTCTTTATTTGTCTCCCACTATGCTACTCTACTCCTAGACTAGGCTATTTCAAGGGATAAAAGGAGGAAATATTACATAATGCAATGTGCAAGAAAATGGTAAAATGCAATAAAAGTAAAGGAAAATAGTAAATTGTATGTAAACTATCTAGCCTAGCCTAAGGGGTGGTGATGTGTCAAAGAAATAGAAGAGTGCCTTGATAGGTTTAAATGAATACATGCAATATGACCAATAATGCATGAGGAACATAGATCCCTATTGAGAACATGCAATAAAAACAAAATACCCATAATAGAAGTAGGACAAAGATACTATAAAGTGTCATTGATTCTTTATTAACACAAACTTTAAGTTACATACATGCAGAGGGAAGAGGCTCAAAAAATACCTAGTATGTCATGCAAGGCTAGAGCCAAGATAAGACATGGAGGAAAAATAAGGAAGGCACCCCTTAGAAGGATGTAGGTATTTTGATGCAAAACAAGAGAGATATTTATAAGAAGTGGGGAAATATTCCCTCCAAAATACATGCAAGATTTTAAAATTTGAATTCAAAATTTTGCCTAGGCTAGTCAACATCAATAATGAATGATCTGGAGGCTTTGGAGGTCTATAAAAAATATCCATGATTAGACTTCCATGATCATCCATCATTAATGTATTAATCATGCATTTACCCTTAGGTTGTACTTCCTATCATTATTGTAATGCTTCTATTGCTACCTAGGGAACTACATCCAATTATGGGACATTAGTACCATCACCAAATCATCACCCCTTCCCTAAAGTTTTGTTGATTTAGGTTGGTCTAGGGATTTGGTTTTTTAAACCTTGATAATTACACTCTTGGTAGTTTCCCCCTGATGCATATTTCCTTTAATACATCCTATGGGATGATAATTTCTATATTTTGAGTTGCTCTACTTTTGAGGACTCTTCCACTACACACCATAAGGAGGTTATTGTGGGTTCAATGGACCAGAAGGTAAAGGGGGATGTCATAGTTGGAAAGATTACTTTGTTGTTCCCTAACCTTTAGGAATCAATATCTCCCTTAAAAATGAGGAAGTCTTTCCTTGTCACCTCTTCACTTGGTCTCCTTAGGTACTCCTCCTCTTTATCCCTTGAGAGGTTCTTAGTCCTCAAGTTTCACTGGTGTTATCAATTATGACTAAGTTATCTCCTTGGCTAAGGGGATGAATTAATGAAGAACACAAGCTTATACTGAGAGGGGGGGTGAACAATATAAGACCTCTTTTTACTTTTTCCTTTATATTTCAAAATAGTAAAGCAATATACCCAAAGCAATATCAAAGCAATGCACAAAATCATCCACAAAGTGACATCAATTTTAACGTGGTTCACCCAGAATGGTCGGGCTACGTCCACAAAACTTTTCTCTAAAAGTTATCTCAAAGTTCTTTGGGAATCCTTCCCAATTACAATGTTTATGAGCCTCGGCTCAAAGGAGATACCTTCCCCTCTACTCTGGAAATGATCCCTCAGAAGATCAACTGCCTCTACCTCTTGCCAACACGTGGAACTCCTTTCCACCGAAGACCTCCTGTCCTCAATGCTTAGCCTAAGAGACCTCTCGCTTCTATGATCATGTCCACAGCAGCTCAACAACCTGTACCAAACACAATCGATCGGTCTAGTACAAGTCTTCCTCTGTCTATCAGATCTGTCCAACTTTGAACAAATCAATCCTCTGCACACAAGCCTTCTCAAAGACTTGCCAAATCTGTCCTCAGGTTCTTCTCAAAGAACCAATGCACCTCTGTCCTCAAGCAGCAGCACTCCGCATTCAACTTTGCCCTTTTTTGTGCTCTCTGTGCCTTCTGCTCTCTTTGCGCAATCACAGCCGCACTTGATCGAACTTCAACCTTTGCACCTCTGTGCAATCACAGCGGCACCGTCTTCGCACACTCTGCTTCCTTTGTGATCTTTCACACTTAGAATGATTCGACGAAATGCACTCTGCACACTACGATCAAATTTCGCACTCGCTCTCGATCGAACTTCTTGCTCTATGCACTATCTACGAACGTCGCACTCCAACCATGCATTCATCAACACTTCAACTCTCCAAATAGCCCTCCTTTTATAACAAAATTTTCATGATGAAAACTTTAATCTTAGTCGATTGTTATAACAAAAACAAACCCTAATCTTCATTGGCTAAAATTTGACTTTGTCGGCTTCACTGCCTCTGTAACTCTTCTGTAGCTTCTGTCATGAAACTACAACATGTCACGATATCGTGACACCTTTGCAACCGTACACTTTCTTTTGGCTTTTGTCATGATATCGCGACACTTCAGCCTTTGTCGACTTCAACTAAGCTCTTGTCACGATATCGTGACACTTTTGTCTTTGTCAGCATCAACTTTGCTTTTGTCGCGATATCGCGACACTTCTCCCTTCGTCGACCTCCTTTCTGCTTTTGTCATGAAATCATGACACTTCTCCTATAGAAGACCTACTTTCAGTTTCTATCACGAAATCATGACACTTTCGCTTCCTTGCACTCTTCTCTGCTTGCACTAGCAAAAACATGAACATGTCATGAAATCGTGACACTTTCGCTGCCTTGTGCTTTTCTCTGCCTTACGCCCGCAAAAATGGAACATGTCACGAAATCGTGATGCTTTCGCCTTTGAGCTCTTCCTTCTTGAATTTGTCACGAAATCATGACGCTTCTTCTTCCATGCTCTTTCATTTTGCTTCTGTCACGAAATCGTGACTCTTCTCCTGTTGAAGACCTGCTTTCTATTTCTATCATGAAATCGTGACACTTTCTCCAACCGTATGCTGCCATCTCAATCTGTCATGAAATCATGACACTTTCTGCATCCGTAAGCTTTCTCTTCAACCTGTCGTGAAATCGTGACACTTTCTACATCCATACGCTTTCTCTTCAACATGTCACGAAATCGTGACATTTCTTACTTCGAAACCTTTCCTTTGTTGCATGTCGCGAAATCATGATAGTTCTTACTTGGAACATTTTCATCTGTAGCATGTCACAAAATCATGATAGTTCTCACTTCGAACTCTGTAGCATGTCGCGAAATCGTGACACTTTTCATGTTACTTTCTCTCTCTTCGAACTTGTCATGAAATCATGACAATTCACACTACGGACTCTCTCTTCTGCATTATGTCATGAAATCATGACACTTTTTCTTTCGGACTCTCTCTCCTGCAACATGTCGTGAAATCGTGACACTTTTTCGTCCGTACAACCTTCCTTGCAATATGTCATGAAATCATGACATTTTTGACTCCGAACATTCTCTCTCCTCTTTGAGTCGTGAAACTGTGACATGTCGCGATATCGCGACACTTTTCTAACTTGCTTTCTCTCTCCTACTTAAGTCGCGAAAATGCGACATGTCGCGATATCGCGACACTTTTCTAACTTGCTTTCTTTCGAACCTGTCATGTCGTAACCTTCATCAAAACAAATTATTTTACATCAAATCAAATTCCTTCAAAAGCTTCTTGACATCAATGACAACTTATACACTTGAGCAAAGGCAATGTACCCAAAGTACCCAAAATTGCCAACAATCTCCCCCTTTGTCATTGATGGCAAACCTTTATTGAAAACACGTCTCAAGAGCCAAAACTGAAACCAACTGTGCTAACAACCGAGAAACCGTGCCCACAACCGAGAATCATTCCTTTGAAGTTTTGCTCCCCCCGACTTGAAGCTTTCCTCTTCACTTGAAGCTCTCCCCCTTACTCATATCTCTCCCCCTTTGTCATCAATGGCAAAGGGTCACCTTTGGGGCTCGGGACTAAGAATGAGCCTCTTAGCTTAGTCCCTCCCCCACCTCCCGATGAGGTGATTAATTCTGGGGTGGGAGTAAAACTCCCATTAGGCACTGATCATCATCAGCGTCTATAATTTCCTTGTCGGGCCTTCTCTTGAACTCTTTGTCCATATTCCTATTCTTGTCACTGTTCTTGTTCTTGTTCTCATCCCTGTTCTTGTTCATGCCTTGATCCTTGGACCTGATCATGCCACTGTTCCTGTACCTGTATTCTAGAATTTTAGCTCTACACTGTCTGATTGTGTGACCTTCATTGTTGCACTTGAAACACTTGACGATGTTGTTTCTCTGAGGTAAACCTGATATTTGAATCCACCAGTTCTACCCAAACCTGTTCTGGCCGAACCTGTTTTGATCAAACCTGTTCCTATTATTTACCTTGCAATAAACTGCCTTGTGCCCAAACCGTTGACAAGAGTAGCAATACCCTTGAAAGTAACTAGCACTTCTGAAACTGTCATTTACCTTCTTCACTTGAGCCATGCAATGTGAAGCCATGTGACCAAACCTGTGACACGCAAAACATCTGCCTTGAAATTTTCCTTTATTTGACCTCTTGGGTCCTGAAAACTTCTTCTTCTCATTCTGAATTCTGTTTTCTATTTCTGCGCATCTATCATTCAAGGACTCATGATCTGAAATACTTTCCTCATCAGAACTCTCTTCCTTTTGGAGTCTCTTACTAGACTCTCCAACTTGTTCCTTGTGAGGCTTAACAAAACCAAGGCCTATTTTATCTGTTGTCTTTCTTTGACCTTTGATGAGTGACTTAACCTTTTTGGAGCTATCTTGAAACCTGTAAAGCTTATCCTTGTACTCTTTAGTTTCCTCTTTCAAAGAAGCCATTTTCTGTTCTAACTCACTATACTCAAGAACCTTAGACTCTAACTCATCCTTGAGTTCTTGTGTCTTAGCTATAGAGAAATCAAGATTTTCTATAAGATCATCTCTCTCCATACAACATTCATCTAACTTATCCTTGAGTCTAGCATTCTTCTTTCTTTCCTTTTTCAAAGCACTAAGAGCACTAATAAGTTCACTTTCAAGATCCTTTATTTGTTTGCTTTCTGAATCATCAAAGCCTTTTTCAGATTTCTTATCACTAGAGGTGCTACCTTTTTCAAAAACCATACATGCATCTTCCTTATAGTTTTCTGAAGCATCCTCATACATACTAGAAACCAAATCATTATTTGTACAATCATCCTCAAGGTGACCAAAATTTCCACATCTAAGACATTTCATGATAATGAATCTATGTTTCGGTTCTTCCTCTTTTTTTGATATGAACAACATCTCATTTTCATTATCACTTGAAGAACTTTCACTATCACTACTAGAACACTTACTTGCTTTGTCTAGATAGAAACTCTTCTTGTGCTTGTGAGAATACCTCTTTCCTTGATTGTTGTGCTCATCTTTGTTCTTCCTGTGATGCTTGTGCTTTTCAGAATCCTTGCTCTTAGAATCCTGTTTATCTTCATCACTTTCATTCTTGAGAATAGTACAGTCGATAGCATAATGACCAAACTTTCCACAATTGAAACATCTTATATTTTTCACGCTTTTGTGCTTTCTAGAGAACTTGCCTTTCTTGCTGTAATATGCCTCTTCATCACTAGAAGACTCATCACTCTCTTGAAGTCGTTTACCCTTGGATTTCTTGGTAGCCTTGAAAGTCGCCTCTTTCTTGACATCAACCTTCACTTGAGTTCTCAACTCAAATGCTGCAAGTATACTATGGAGCTCATCCTTTTTCAACTTATCCAAATCTTTAGCTTCCTCAATAGCAGAAATATTTTCACTAAATCTATTAGGAAGAGATCTTAAAATCTTATCACAAACATCATTTTCAGCAAGCTCAAGACCTAAGTCTTTCATGGAGTTAACAACCTCATCCATACGAAGCATGTAGTCACTAATATTTTCATCATCATTCATCTTGAGTTGTTCAAACATACCTTTGAAGTGTCTCAACTTGGCCTTTCTGACATTTGTATCACCTGTATGAACCACCTGCAACTGTTTCCACATTTCACTCGTTGTCTTGCAGTGAATCACTTTGGTGAGATCTGCTTTCCGTAAGCCTTTCAGAATTGCATTCATTGCTTTTGAATTGCTGTGATGTAGGAGCCTTTCTTCTTTAGTATTTGGACCATGTACAGGAATAGTGTACTCATCTTCAATTACTTCCCATACCTCATTACCAAGTGCCATTAGATGAACCTTCATCCTTGCACTCCAAAGACCAAAATCTGACCCATCAAGAATAGGTGCTGCATTGCCACTTGAATAATCCATTGTGTTCTTTACTAGCTTTTCCTTCAAGTTGTTAAACTTTTCGAAGGCACCCGCTTTGATACCAATTGAAGAACACAAGCTTATACTGAGAGGGGGGGTGAACAGTATAAGACCTCTTTTTACTTTTTCCTTTATATTTCAAAATAGTAAAGCAATATACCCAAAGCAATATCAAAGCAATGCACAAAATCATCCACAAAGTGACATCAATTTTAACGTGGTTCACCTGAAATGGTCGGGCTACGTCCACAAAACTTTTCTCTAAAAGTTATCTCAAAGTTCTTTGGGAATCCTTCCCAATTACAATGTTTATGAGCCTCGGCTCAAAGGAGATACCTTCCCCTCTCGCTCCGGAAATGATCCCTCGGAAGATCAACTGCCTCTACCTCTTGCCAGGACGTGGAACTCCTTTCCACCGAAGACCTCCTATCCTCAATGCTTAGCCTAAGAGACCTCTCGCCTTCTATGATCACGTCCACAGCAGCTCAACAACTCTGTACCAAACACAGTCAGTCGGTCTAGTACAAGTCTTCCTCTGTCTGTCGGATCTGTCCAACTTTGAACAAATCAATCCTCTGCACACAAGCCTTCTCAAAGACTTGCCAAATCTGTCCTCGGGTTCTTCTCAAAGAACCAATGCACCTCTGTCCTCAAGCAACAGCACTCCACATTCAAATTTGCCCCCCTTTTTTTTTGTGCTCTCTGCGCCTTCTGCTCTCTTTGCGCAATCACAGCCGCACTTGATCGAATTTCAACCTTTGCACCTCTACGCAATCACAGCGGCACCGTCTTCGCACACTCTGCTTCCTTTGCGATCCTTCACACTTGGAATGTTTCGACGAAATGCACTCTGCACACTACGATCGAATTTTGCACTCTGCTCTCGGTGATCGAACTTCTTGCTCTACGCACTATCTACGAACGTCGCACTCCAACCACACATTCATCAACACTTCAACTCTCCAAACAGCCCTCCTTTTATAACAAAATTTTCATGATGAAAACTTTAATCTTAGTCGACTGTTATAACAAAAACAAACCCTAATCTTCGTCGACTGCAAGCCCTAATCTTCGTCGGCTAAAATTTGACTTTGTCGGCTTCACTGCCTCTGTAACTCTTCTGTAGCTTCTACCGTGAAACTACAACATGTCGCGATATCGTGACACCTTTGCAACCATACACTTTCTTTTGGCTTTTGTCACGATATCGTGACACTTCAGCCTTTGTCGACTTCAACTAAGCTCTTGTCGCGATATCATGACACTTTTGTCTTTGTCAGCATCAACTTTGCTTTTGTCGTGATATCGCGACACTTCTCCCTTCGTCGACCTCCTTTCTGCTTTTGTCGTGAAATCATGACACTTCTCCTATAGAAGACCTACTTTCAATTTTTGTCATGAAATCATGACACTTTCGCTTCCTTGCACTCTTCTCTGCTTGCACTAGCGAAAACATGACATGTCACGAAATCGTGACACTTTCACTGCCTTGTGCTTTTCTCTGCCTTACACCCGTGAAAATGGAACATGTCACGAAATCGTGATGCTTTCGCCTTTGAGCTCTTCCTTCTTGAATTTGTCATGAAATCGCGACGCTTCTTCTTCCATGCTCTTTCATTTTGCTTCTATCACGAAATCATGACTCTTCTCCTATTGAAGACCTGCTTTCTATTTTTATCGTGAAATCGTGACACTTTCTCCAACCGTATGCTGCCATCTCAATATGTCACGAAATCGTGACACTTTCTGCATCCGTAAGCTTTCTCTTCAACCTGTCATGAAATCGTGACACTTTTTGCATCCATACGCTTTCTCTTCAACATGTCATGAAATCGTGACATTTCTTACTTCGAAACCTTTCCTTTGCTGCATGTCACGAAATCGTGATAGTTCTTACTTGGAACATTTTCATCTGTAGCATGTCATGAAATCGTGACAGTTCTCACTTCGAACTCTACAACATGTCACGAAATCGTGACACTTTTCATGTTACTTTCTCTCTCTTCGAACTTGTCATGAAATCATGACAATTCACACTATGGACTCTCTCTTCTACATTATGTCGTGAAATCGTGACACTTTTTCTTTCGGACTCTCTCTCCTGCAACATGTCGCGAAATCGTGACACTTTTTCGTCCGTACAACCTTCCTTGCAATATGTCACGAAATCATGACATTTCTGACTCCGAACATTCTCTCTCCTCTTTGAGTCGTGAAACTGCGACATGTCGCGATATCGCGACACTTTTCTAACTTGCTTTCTCTCTCCTGCTTAAGTCGCGAAAATGCGACATGTCGCGATATCGTGACATTTTTCTAACTTACTTTCTTTCGAACTTGTCATGCCGTAACCTTCATCAAAACAAATTATTTTACATCAAATCAAATTCCTTCAAAAGCTTCTTGACATCAATGACAACTTATACACTTGAGCAAAGGCAATGTACCCAAAGTACCCAAAATTGCCAACAATTAATATTTAGGGCTTTGCTCGTTGAAAGTGATAAAATGCCATGAGCTTTGTCTAAATTAAGCCTTTGATAAGAGTGGTTCCTCGTTAGCCATCACTAGAATGGCTTGAGGGTTCCATGTATTATTAGGACCTACTTTAGCTACCATAAAAAAAAACTATTAAGTTGTTGCTTTTATTATATTCTAGTGGTTGGGCTAAGGTTCATGGTGAAGGTAGCTTTAAGCATGGGATAAGTCAATAATGGTGGTTCCTCCATGGATGTATCTTAGATGGTATTATAGATTTGGCTATATTGTAAGTAGTAGAGAAGTTGGCCTCCTTCAACTCAACTTCAAGTAGGTGCTTTAGTAAAAATTCCCTCTAGGATTAGGATTTTCCTATTTTAGTGAGACTTTACTATAGTTTTGGTGACTCATAGGGGAAGAACTCCTAGTACCAGGAGTTAAGGAACACAGATAAGGATGCCTTATCCATTGGGCATAAAGTCTTATATGGGATAATATTGAGGTTTCTATAGAAATGGTATGTATTCAAAGAGGAATACATTGGAGATCACTTCGGTCAAGATTATGTGGAGGTTAATATGAATTATTTCTTACTTTATAGGTCATGTTGCTTAGATGTCTCCTAAGGTTCATCTTAATCCTTTTGATAAACTAATATTAGATGGTCATACGAAGACTTGTTCTCTCATACATAGGATTTAGGGATATTGTTGTATTTCAAGATTCCTTCCACTTTGGTATGGTGGTCATCTTTCAAATTATTAAAAGGGGATCTACTAATCTTGAGGTGTTGTTAAACATACCTTGATCCCACCTACTTTATCCATTGATTTCATGCGCCTTTAGCTCCTCTACTCCTTGTTTGAATTTGCTCATGTCTAACATCTACTTGGTAGGTCTATGAAAATATAGTAATTGTTTAATTGAAAACACCTATAGAGGCTGGTGGGTCATCCTTAGAACCTGAAACTTATCCTATACTAATTTGATAAACAAATATCACTGAATTGGGCTCCCAAGAATATATGTTACCTCATTACCTTTTATGGATTAGCTGCTTTCTCTAGTAAATAGGAGTCCCCTTTGCTTTCCTCATACAAATTTTGGGGGTGTCCCCCTATTTGCCTTTGTTGTTGGTTGCTTTTTGGGGTTAGGACCCCACTTTGAATCTGGTCTAAAAATCTTCCAAAGTTTGTCAAATTCTTTGGTCTCCTTTCACTGTCTAATGAGGTCTTTGGAGGATGATGTAGAGGTACTATAATGAGAGATCAATTACTAGACTAGGACCTTTTCCTATTTAGTTTATCTCCCCTTTGGTCAAATTCTAAGTCATATTTAATGTTTGGTCCATCACTTCAAGTAGGGAGGGGGTATAAATTGTGCCTATTTAGCACTTCTATACCTAATTTCCTCTATACATCTAGATCATGTAGGATGATTCCATCTCTACCTGCATAGGTTCTTCTAATCCTCTTTCCCCTTGTCATCAATTTGTCCCATTAATTAGTTTTATTTGAGGCCTAAGGCCCCTTAGGGAGGATTGAACATTATCTCCAATGTCATCCAATAAAGCTAATAATTTCCTTTCTAGTGATTTTATAATATTTAGCACCTTTACTTTGTTAGTGGTTATGCTCCCCCAAAGGCCTTTGTTAGGCTCAATTTTGGTTCCAAGTGGGAAACTTGGTTGCATATACTTTGGTGATTGTTTGTCATCCAAAAATTGGTATTTAGAGTAGGCATCTAGATTGGGTAACCATGCACCATTGGGTCTTCCTTTGGGGGAAATTCAATTGGTATGGCGTAGGGGGGATTGATCTTTGAATGCAAAGGTAAGGGATACATATTAGAGTCTATGGAAACATGACTATTAGAAATATTAGGATAAATTTTCCTACCAAATGAAATCTTCTTCAGCTTCAAGGGAAATCTAATAGGCAATGGGAAGAGAATATCCCCCTAGGATTTTATCATTATGGCAACCTCTAGATGTAAATATATAATATAAAATATGAGTGCCATACCAAGGGAATAATTTATGTTGCCTAGTATTCTTTGTCATACTTGAAGAAATTGGGCATTGAAGTCCTCCATTGTCTCACCAATTTTTTTCCTAATGATAATCAAGTAATTTAATAGTATGGGTCCTTCCTCCTTGAAATAATCCATCATATACATGGCCAACTTATCTCAATTTCTTATTGATTTTATGGGTAAAGAGTTGTACCACATCTAGTTTTTCCCTTTAAAATATGCTACCAATATCCTAAGGGCTATATTTTACACTCTGACATTGTGCATGTTGAAATATGTAGATATCTAATGCAAGTGCTCCAATACAATGACTATACTTTCTCTAGTGAGCTCAAGTAAGGAATCCAAAGCCTCTTTAAGAATTTGATCCCAATAATTAGGGGGAACCAAGATGACCAAGGGACTTTGATTATTCCATGTTAGAATATTTCTCACCATACCTTCACTTTGGTTTCTTTGTTCTTGTTGGTTGGATAGGGGTAGTGGCTCTTATTAGGACCTAGATTTTATGCTCCTTTTTATGGCTTCTTTAGATCACTCTTTTATTGCAACAAAGTCACCAAGTGGATGAGAATGCTAACTAGATGGAGGTTCCCACCATAATCTCACCTAGATATGGTGGCTTCTCCTTATTCTAGGTTATTTTTAAAAAAAAATTCCAAGTGAATATATAGAGTGCTTCAAACAGATGATGACCATAGCCTTCACTGAAACCATGGCCTAACTTTATTAAATTAAGGGATGAATATTTTCAAATTTGGATCCCATTGGGTATGCTAGTTTGAATTATTAGGGGATTAGTAGTGAACCCTTGTGCTCCCTAAGTATCATGACCCCCTATGGTTGTGGCCTCAACATCTATTTATATCTCAATCGAGTAGGTGTGTTAGGTGCCCTACATCTCATGTTAGGGAACTAGTCTTGGGAAGTCTGAAAGAGTATGGGACACGTCTCCACCTAAATAACCTTCGAGGATTTTTATCCAAGGTTGGTTCCTTGCTTTTTGATGTCTTCTTTGGAACTTGTAATTCTAATCTAGCTATGATACTCTACTCCAAGCCCAGGCTGATTCAAGGAGGAAAAAATAGAAAATGAAGAAAAGGGGAAAGAGAACATAAAGAGAAGTGCAAGAAAAAGATTAAATGTAGGAAAAGTAAAGGTATGTAGTAAATTATGGGAAATAAAAAACTATCTAATCTAGTTTAAGGGATGGTGATGTACCAAATAAAATTAATAAGACCCCCTTAGTGCCCCAATGGGTTTAAATAAACACATGCATGGTGACCAATATTACACAAAGAACATAGATCCCTATAAATAATATGCAATAAAAATAGAACACCCATACCAAATCCAAGATAAATATAATTTAAATATTCATAATTTTTTTACTAATGTGAACTTCAAGTTACATACATGTAGAGGGAAGAGGTTCAAAATCTATATGACAGGCTGAATAAGGGTCATGCCAAGATAGGACACATAGAAGAATGAAGGAAAGCACCCTTTAGAAGGGTGTATGGATTTTGATGCTTTATAATAATAAGAAGAGAGATATTTATATGAATTGAGGAAATTTTCCTCCAAAAATACATGTAGGATTTTAAAATTAAAATTTAAAACTTTACTCAAGCTAGTCGACATCAATAATTAATGATCTAAAGGCTCTAGAGGTCCATAACAAATCTCCATGATTTTCCATCAATAATATATTGATCATGCATTGACCCTTCGGTTATCCTTCCTATTTCCACTTTAATGATTTAGCCACTACCTAGAGAACTACATATATTTTTTGGGTGTTAGTACTATAATTAGATCACATCTCTTCCCTCACATCTAGTTACTTCGAGTTGATCCAGGGTTTCATTATTTGAAACTTGGCTCACAATGATCTTGGAAGTTTACCCTTGGTGAAGATGTTCTTCAATGCACCCTTTTGGGATAACAATTTATATCTTGTAAGTTGCTCTACTTCTGAGGACTCCTCCTCCACCATGTACCATGTGGAGACTATTATGGGTTTGATGGACCAAAATTCAAAGGGGAAATATCATAGTTGGAATTTTTTAGGTTTCTCTATTTTTCATTAACCTTTGGGTATTAAGCTCTCCCTTAAAAATGCATAAGGCTTGCCTTGTCACCTATTCACATGGCCTCCTTGGAAAATCCTCACTTTAAACCCTTGAGAGGGCCTTGATCCTCAAGATTTACAAGTGGCATCAATTTAGAATAATATATGGGACTAAGGTGTATCCTTGGACAAGGGGAGGGATTGAAATCTAGGTTTTTAGTCACTAAAGGTGAGAAAAGACTATGAGCTTTAGTTAAAGAAAGTACTTGAGTGGTTCCCCATTATTCATTAATGAAATGGCTTAGTGGTTCCAAGTATTATCAAGACCTACTTTAGCGACCACTAGAAAGAATATTGAGTTGTGTTTTATTCTAGTCTAGTGGTTGTTCTAAGTTTCATGGTGAAGGGTGATTTATATGAAGGATCATTTAATTATGATGGTTCATCCTTGGTTGCATCTTAGATAGTATTCTAGCTTTGGCTGCATCATAAGTAGTAGGGGTGTTAAACACCTTCATATTGGCTTTAGGTAGTT
This sequence comes from Wollemia nobilis, assembly GCA_028583015.1. Classification (NCBI taxonomy): domain Eukaryota; kingdom Viridiplantae; phylum Streptophyta; class Pinopsida; order Araucariales; family Araucariaceae; genus Wollemia; species Wollemia nobilis. The sequence continues at coordinate 3,044,807 of JAQPPZ010016381.1, forward strand.
GCTTTAGTTAAAATTACCTCTAGGATTAGGATTTGTCCACTGTAATAAGACCTCATAACAATCATATTCAATTGGATTCCTTACACCTTAAATAATTTCCTATAAAAATTACTATGAGTGTAGGGTCATGGTCGTAGACAATAGAGGATGTCATTTGAAAATTTTAAAAAATGTGGTCAATAAATATTTGGGTAATAATGGAATCTAGGTAGGTATTTGCAAGAGAAATAAAGAGGGAATACCTTGAGGGATAGTACACAACATCTAAAATAACTAACTTGCTTATTATCTTAGGTAATTTTCCCAATGAAATCCATAACAATGTTAGTCCATATCACTACTCAAAATTCTTACTACTAGTTGTTATCACCCGAGAGTGTATTATTTATCCTTTATTATTAATTATATCCACATTTCTAAAAATTTCCATAAGATAGGACCTAGTGTGTGCAACCATTGATCACTTAAGACTATGTCATCCTCCTAATGGAAAAACAAACATATCAATTTTTAGATGACAATCTCTAATAATACACTTGAAATTATGATGTATGTGTGTGCAAGAAAGAGTATCTCCATTGATTTCATCACCTCAAAGTTGTTACATGGGTACAAGTAGCAATCCACCTATTTTCCACCTTGGGATTAATGAAGTTATGATTGGGAAAATTTAAATTTATTTTTTTGAAAGAGGGCACCACAACCCTTTTCTCCTTCATTTTATCTTCTTGTATAAATTAGAATGGTTAGAGGATATTTATTAAAATATCTATGCATTTGCGTAGTCTTTGGTGTAGTCATACCAACTAAGGATTGAAAGGATATCTTAGGTGTGATCTCTTCTAAAGTATTGATGCCCTCATGTTGTTCACCATTGGAGTTGTCAATGGGTGCCTCAGCCCAATTAAGGTAGTGGTTGACTCAACACCTACTAGGTATAACCTTTGAATGCACATATGACCTTGACTATATTTCTCATCATAATTATAGCATAGGACCTTATCTTAGCAAGCTTTTATATTTACCTCACTTAGTCCTTTTATGGTAATGGTTATATTTCATACATGTAGAGATACTAAAGGTTTTCATTGTTTTTGGAATTAAGATGACTTATTTGTGTGATATTGTACTATCAACTTATCTTTAGCCGATCTCACTAGCCTAATGGCATCCATCATGTTATTGGAGTTGAACATTCTTACCTTTTTTTTGGAAAACTTCTTTCACCCCATTGATGAAGCAACTTGTAAAAAATATCTTAGTTAGGCCTTTTATCCTATTGGCCATTTTTTTTAAATTATTTTTGGTAGTCTCAAACTATGTAAGTTTTTTGAGCTTATCCAAAGCTCTTATAAAATACTCATATTCACTAGGATAAAATTGAACAAGTTTTTCACAAAATGCATCCCATGAAGGTATTGCTTCCTTATATTTATGTAACCATTGATACCATTGTATTGCTTACTTATATAGGTTGAAAGTGGTTATATTTATTACTAGAATATCTTGAGTTTTATGTAGATCAAATTATTAATTTACGTGGTATATCCAACTAGTAGGATCTCACCCATCAAACCAGGATAAATTTAGTTTTATAATATGAGGTGTAGTGGGTAAGGTATATTGTTCACCCACAATAGCTAATATATTAACTATCATTTTTCTCCATTACATGTTACTTATCATTAAGTATTTATAGTATTTGAAGTTGCTTAGCTTTCAAGAGACTAGACAAATAACAAGAATAACAAAAGTCCATGTGTAATAGAATAGTAGGAATCCTATCAGGTTTCATGTTAAAATAGACATGAATTTTCTTCGAGTGTTCTACTTCTTTATACCTAGAGCACATGTGCATAAGACTTAGGTGCCCTTGATCCATAAGTATAACAAAACTTACAACCACATGAGAATGGTAATAAATATAAATTAATAATTAATAATTAATAATAAAAAATTGAAGTTAAAAAATATTTTACTATTTAGATCAACAAATTGTACATGTTCACGCTTTTTTGGAAGATACACATTTGAACCAGTTATTAACAATACAAAGGTGATATTTCCTTCCACTATGAGATCTACTCCTATACATACAACACTATACTATCACTACATAAAACCTAAAAATACTAAACAACAAATTAGAGCAAATCATCCAAATGGATAATGGCCAAAATTGATTCCCTAGTTTGTTGTGACCACCACCTAGGGGAAATCCATAGCATATGATATCACCCTTATCTAGAGCCCAATTAGCCAATGCATTTGCTACCCTGTTTTGTTCTCGAGGGATGTGTGTCAACTCCACTATTTAAAATTTGGCCAATTGTGATCTTATGGTATATATCACTCTATCAAGTCTCTAATCCTTCCTTTTCTTAGTATCTATATTATTCGATTTGTGGATCAGCATCTATGATTTTGATTATATTATTAGGAAGGATTCCTACTTTTTTTGCAAAAATAGAGGAAGGGGCACCATCAAATCCTATACCACTTGCACTACCTTATCTAGATTCCCTTTTGATACTCCATCAATATTAACCTTACCCATTATTTTTTGTGGTAGGACCCACTTTTTGGTTCTATTATTTTTTTAGGCAGGGATTGTCAATCATTGCTAATTATTTGTAGTTGGATCTATCTTTAATCTAATAAGGATATGGTTGAATTTATCACTTGGAAATTGAGGCATCTTGAGTATGTGTTGGATAAACTCTACCAGATTAGTTATTGTTTCGTTCTAGATAAAGTAGTTTTCTTGATAGTTATGATTAGAAATTATATTGAGAATTTATTAAAGTGTCTAAAGAAACTATTGGTGCAAAAAAAATTGCAACTCATAGTGGCTAAGAGAAGCCACCAAAAATGTGAGAATCCTTAAAAACTTGGAGAAGAAAATAACTAACCAAAATCATAAATATAATATTTAAATATTGAGACTTGGTGAGTCTCAAATCCAAAGCATTACAAGGTTTGATGCAAGAAAAATAAAAGTGCAGAAAATTGCATCAAATAAATAGCTTATATCTAAGCTTGGATTTATCATAAAAGTATCTAAGTGAAACTGGGAAGGTGTCTAAAAAAATAGACAACCTCAAAACCCTTTTACTACATTCAAAATTCTACCATAAAACCAAAATTTTATACCTGCAAAAGAAGTGCAAGGAAGGGTGCAATAAAGGTATTCTATTCATAAATATTGGTACAATATATTACATTTATCTAATATGTTCTATGCAGGAAAGAGGGCAGATTTGAAGGTGCCATAAGGGTAGAAATTTCTTCAGAAGAGCGCAACCGAATACAAGCATCAATAAGCCTCTCAAAATGGCCTACGTTGTGTAGGTGACCTACAAAGCATAAGAAAGGAGGCAAGTTGCTCACTAAAGAGGACATATCAAGCAATATAGAATGTTGGACATTTTGAGTGATAAGTTGTCATTGATGTTAAGAGTAAGTGGTCATTGATGTCAAACTAACAACACTAGTCAGTGGTAGTTTTAGTTGGTAGCATCCATTTTAGTTTTAGTTTCAAGACCCGGTTCTAGGAAATCAGATGAGTCTAAAGTGCAATAAAAAGCCCAAATAGATAATATTATAATATTCTTTTATAATATTATGCAGAGGAAGTTAAAAATTAATTTATTAGTTAATTTACTTAACATATAAAGTTATTTAAATTAATTTAATTATTAATTATAAATTAATTTAAGCTAAGGTTAAAACCCTAAGGTGGGTTATTAAAAGTACAATTCAAAATTAAAATTTGAATATCATAGCGTCGACGTGAGGATAAGTTTAAAAACATGTATAAAAAGAGGAACTTTAACTCTACCAAAATTACCATGCATTCGATAATCAGTGTGAGCATTAAATATTGGTGAACCATACGAATAAGCACTACATCCAAAGCGAAGGGGGAAGTGTGCACGTTTCATGAGATTTTGACGATGAGTGAAGGCATAAGAAGAAGGTACTATACCTTCTTTCACATGGGCATTCATATCCCACATGGTGGGCTCCCAAATGCTAAGGCGCTTAGGACTAGAGGAGACGGTGGATCGAATCTCACTGAATCGCCTTTTGTGGGAAATATAAGGTATGCTTGGAAATTGATCGCCAAAATTTTTGGGGATATAGTTTGGGCATTTAAAAATTAATTTTTGCATATTTAAATTGGTTCTAAGGTTGTTAAAGGATTTATAAGGGTTTTTGCAAAATTAAAATTTTAATGGTGTATGATCAAATGTTTTGAAAATATTGTAAGGTGTTTGGTCGATATTTTTATGGTGTTGGATATTATTTTAAGTTGGAGTTTATAAGGTGTATCAAGGAAATTTTCTTTATGTATGGTATGATGAGTGTTGTTTTAGAAGGGAGCAATAAGGCATGAATTGAGTTGTGATTGTTTTATGTCCAAGGAATATTTTGGAAAGTGTTGAAGTAATATTGTTGTGTCTAACATTGGAATTGAAAAGAAGAAAATTGTGATTAAGACAGGTTTTCTAAAAGGTACTTCTACATCCAACAAAAGTTATGGGTATATTCTTCCTAATGAGTGATTGTTGAAAATTGTGAATGGAAAGTTGGAGTGAAAATGATTGTTTGGTTAGAATTGTTGAGAGTGTTTTGATTTATTACTTCAAGGTTTTCTAGAATTAAGAGTTGTTGATACAACCTTGTTTATAAGCATTTTTGTTGAAGTGAGTTGTTGAGTGAAAAACTTGAACCAGGGTTTGGAAAGAACATGAGTATCATTGTTATGTGATATTGGTTGATAAAGTATTTTTGGAAATATTTGAGTGAATAGTCATATGCTTGGACTAAGATTTGTGAGCAAGGATTATTTCATTGAGTGATTGGTTGAGTAGAGTTGATTGAGCCTAGTCAAGTGAATGTTTGAAATTATTGTTCAAGTTTTGTGAAACAAATTATTCTATATTATGAATTGAGTTGAGAAAGTGATTGAGCATTATGATGAGTATAGAACATATTGAGTCTCTAAAAATTCTCTTTATGTTTCTATGATATTGGACACATTCTAGTGTGATATTGTTAAGCATATTTGAGGTAAGTCTTAGAGAAGACTTGTGGATAGATTTATGTGAGCTTTTATAGAATCTTAAAATACATAGTGAGGATATATTTGAGGATAGGTTTATGCCAGATCAGAGATAGATATTGAGAACATATTCGAGGATAGATTTTGGTACAAATTTGAGGACAGTTTTATGCCAAACCAAAGACAGAGATTGAGGATAGATTTGTGCTAGACCGAAGGACTGTGTTTAGTACAAATTTGAGACAGAGCTTTGGAGGTGAAAGAGTTGAGGACAAATATCTCTAGCTAGAGTAGGGAGGATAGGTGTCTTATGTGGATAGAGTTCCATTTGCTAAGGGCAGTGGAGACAAAGGTCTACTAGAGGATCACCAGCTAGAGCAGATTTAGGATATTGGCGTCTCTTGTGGATAGAGATCCACAAAATTGATTAGGGGATTGGTGTCTCCTTTGGACAGAGGTCCATAAACATTGTAGGGAAAGGATTCCCAAGAGAATTTATTTGAGAAAAAATTATAAGAAATATTTTCTCCATGGAGTAGCCCACATTGGGTGAACCACATAAAATCATGTATTTCATGTGTGTGATGCTTTATGTGATGTTTACTACTTTAATATTGTTGATGCTATCATTTGTATTAAAAGGCAAAAAGTTTTATTGTATGTTGTTCACCCCCCCTCTTAGTATAAGCATATGTTCTTCAATTGGTACCAAAGCAGGTCTCTCCATGAAAATAATAACAACTTGGAGGAGGATCCATCAGTAACACAAATGACTTCAAAAATTGAAGAGGATACTATGTTTGATATAAAAGAAGAATTATTTTCTGCTATAAGAAAGTTGGAAAGAATTAGAGATAATAATTCAATCCTGAAGAAATAAATTCAAGAGGATGAAGAAGCAAGGATGGAACTTCTACAAAATATCACAAAACTCAAGATAAGGGTGGAAGAAGGAAAGAAAATTGAGTAGGATATGACAGATCTATTAAGAGTAAGATAAATATAATTGAAATATTGGAAGCAAAAATTGTTTATCTAAGGAATGAAGTTGAAAGAACCAAAGTACTACAAGATGTAGAGGATAAAAAATAAAAAAAGAAATCTAGTCTTCAAGGAGCAGAAAATTTAAACAAGGATAAGCAAACAAAGGATATTAGAAAGGAATAAAGCAAATAAGAACCTTGGATGAGAGTTAATCACAAGAGGAGGAATACTCCACCACAATATCAAGGGCATCCAAATAGGTTACATAATTTCTTCCATGATAATTGATTTTATTATAATAAATATGGTCATAGAGTTGTACATTGTATTAGTCATGCAAGAAACAATGTCAATAAAAATTTCAATTCTTTTGCACCTCTTATGGATAATAATATTATATGTTACAAATACAATAATTTTGGGCACAAGGATAGATAGTGTAAAGTGATACTTCATGAGTCTAGTAAAAGAAAAAAATATTCAACAACTAGGAAATATGAAAGGGGAAATGTAAAAGCTAGATCAATGTTAGTTCAAATAGCCCTTCATGCTCAAGATAAAGAAGAAAAATAGTATCTTGATAGTGGTTGCTCTAGTCACATGACATGATACAAATACAAATTCATTGTATTAAAATAAACCAATAGAGTATTAGTAAGTTTTGGTGATAATAGATCAGCAAGGATTGGTGGAAGAGGAACTTTGAGTTTAGATAATGAAAAAACAAGAACAAAAAATGTGTTGTATGTTAAAGGGTTAAAACATAATCTGTTAAATGTAAGTCAACTTTCTGATCAAGGGCATATGGTTACATTCCATCTAGATAGATGTGAGATAAGAAAATAAAAATTTTGAAAAGTCATTGCCAATGCAAGAAGAACTCCAAACAATATATACATGCTTAGTGAGATCAAAGGGGGAAAGTGATTTCTATCACAAGAAGATGAGAGTTGGTTGTGGTATAGAATATTGACTCACTTGAGTTTTGACAACATAGTCAACATAAGTAATAAGCAGGCTATCAGAGACTTACCCAAAATAAAATGGCCACAAAAAACAATATGTGCACATTGTCAACATGGAAAGCAAGCTAGAATAATATTTAAGTCAAAAGCATATATGCCATAGAAGCCATTGAGTATAATACATACTAATATTTATGGTCCTACCAGAACACAAAGCATTTAGGGTGAGAGTTACTTTGTTGAGCAAGGTGTAGAAACAGTATTGTCATTGTTGTCAACACAAACAGATAGATCAGTTGATGTAGTGGACAAGAGTTTAGAGGTCAGTCAGAGCATGTACAGTGAATATCCAAGAAGACAGAAGTTGCCCATATTCAAAAGATCCAAGAAAAAGACAAGTAAAAAAACTATCGCGATATCGTGACATGTTTGGTCGGAAAGAAAAACTGTCGTGATTTCGTGACATATCGAAGGAGAGAGAAAATGTTGGCAAAACTGTCATGATTTCATGACATATCGGAGGAGAGAGAAAATGCTGGCAAAACTATCATGATTTCATGACATATCGGAGGAGAGAGAAAATTTTGGCAAAACTGTCACAATTTCGCGACATGTTCGAAGAGAGAGAAAGCACAAGGAAAACTGTCACGATTTCGCGACATGTTGGACGAAAGAGAAAGCGCAAGGAAAACTGTCACAATTTCATGACATGTTCAAAGAGAGAGAAAGTGCAAGGAAAACTATCATGATTTCATGACATGTTGGACGAAAGAGAAAGCACAAGAAAAACTGTCACAATTTTGTGACATGTTGGAAGAGAGAGAAAGCGTAAGGAAAACTGTCACGATTTTTTGACATGTTTGGAGAGAAGGCGCAAGCAAAGAAAATTGTCATGATTTCATGACATGTTCGGAGAGAAAGAGCTTGCAAAGAAAAGTGTTGTGATTTCACGACAATTTGCAAGAAGGATGGTACGGATGAAAAAGTGTCATGATTTCATGACATGTTCAAGAGAAAGAGCTTGCAAGGAAAAGTGTCATGATTTCATGACAATCTGCAAGAGAGGTAGTACGGATGAAAATGTGTCACGATTTCACGACATGTTTGAGAGAAGAAGCTCGCAAAGAAAAGTGTCACGATTTCATGACATAATGCAGGAGAGAGAGTCCGATAGAAAAAGGTGTCACGATTTTGTGACATGTTCCGTTTTCATGGGCCAAAGAGAGAAAAGGCACAAGGCAACAAAAGTGTCATGATTTTGTGACATGCCATGTTTTCACTAGTGCAAGCCAAGAAGAGTGTACAGATGCGAAAGATGTCACGATTTCACATGTCATGTTTTCGCTGGTGTAAGCCAAGAAGAGTGTACGGATGAGAAAGATGTCATGATTTCATGACATGTCATGTTTTCACTGGTGCAAGACAATAAGAGTGTACGAATGCGAAAGATGTTGCGATTTTGTGACATGTCATGTTTTCTCTAGTGCAAGCAGAGAAGAGTGCAAGGAAGCGAAAGTGTCACGATTTCATGACATGTTCTATTTTCGTAGGCAAGAGTCAGAGAAGTGCTCAAGGCAGCGAAGGTGTCATGATTTCGTGACATGTTCTATTTTTGCAGGCAAGAGACAGAGAAGAGCTCAAGGCAGCGAAAGTGTCATGATTTCGTGACATGTTCTATTTTTGTAGGTGCAAGCTGAGAAAAGGACAAGGAGGCAAAAAGTGTCACGATATCGCGACATGTCATATTTTTAGGTAAAATGCGAGAAGAGTACAAAGAGACAGAAGTGTCACAATTTTGTGACAGGTCGTAATAGCACGATTACGAATAGTTAACTAAAGTAGAACGACAGTTACAGGGGGAGTTGCAGAGGAAAATCATGCAACCATTATAAGAAGAGTCAACTGAAGTTAGTGCGATAGTTATAGGGGCAGTTACAGATAGAAATCATGCAAGCTAAAATAAGCATAGTGCATTAAAGATAGAACGATAGTTACAGGGCCCGTAAAGCAGTGTAACCATCAAGCGATAGTTATACTGAAAGTTCCACACAAGAAATAGAGCTATTAATAGAATGCATGTACAAATTACTGTGTCATAAAGGAGTTACTTTCAGAAGTGTCTATTAATAGGGTGCATGTAGGATTATGGAAGTAACAGAAGAACAGGTTTTTCAAGATGAAAATATTGTTATAAAAGGGCAGTTGCATGGAGAATGAAGTTGTTGCTGAATGTGTGAAAGTGCTACCGAAAGAGGGTTAGAAGAGTGCTGTAAGAGAGCGACAAGGAGAGAAGTAAGTGTTTACTATGTTTTGATAAATTATAGACCAGTTAGGGTCTTGTAAAAGTGAAGGCATTTTTTATGTCATTGATATAGCTTTCAAAACTGTGATTCAAGTTGGTGCTTGGATAGGGGTTGGTGCTCCTTTCTATTGGTGCAGATAAATTAGGGGTTGGTGCTCCTTCCAGTGGGTGCTGGTAAACGAATTGTAAAATTGGTGTTTTGTAAAGGCTATATTTGGACCGTAGTCCAAGCAGTCATTCTTGAGGAGTAGCCAAATTGGTGAACCTCGTTACATTATGTGTTGTGGTGTGCTCTCTTGTGATAATTGCTTTACCTGCTTTTAATTTCTCTTTGCTTCAGCTTTAAGAGTTGTAGATTTGAATTTAAATAGCTACATTGATTCACTCCCCCCTCTCAGTGTCATTGTGAGAATATCAATTGGTATCAGAGCGAGGTTCCTAAACAAGCTTAATCAGCTAAGGTGATCTTGGAAGAAACACAATGGCAGGTGGTGAAGGATTCTCATCAAACAAAGCTCCTTTGTTCGACGAAACTAATTACTCATTCTGGAGACTCAGGATGCAGACATATCTGTGTGCGTTGGGATACAACATTTGGGAGTCAGTAGAAAGTGGATACACAATACCCGCTACTCCTCCAATAGATACTATCGAGAAGAAAAAGTTTGAGAATAACTCCAAAGCAAATAATTCCATAATGTTTGGGCTAGTAGATAGTGAACTGATAAGGATCATGAGCTATAAAATGGCAAAAGACATGTGGGACAAACTGAAGAGCATTCATGAAGGAGACAACAAGATCAAGGAAGCCAAGCTACAAATGCATCGAGCTTAGTTTGAAGCATTAAAAATGAATGACGATGAGAACATAGAGGCCTATATGCTGAGAGTCAATGGAATCATTAATGTGATCAGCAAACTCGGCAAAGAAATCGAAGATGCGATCATCATGAAAAAGGTACTTAGAACTCTTCACAAAAGATTTAATTCTAAAGTTTCTGCAATAGAAGAAGCTAAAGATCTAAATAATTTTAGCATGGATGAGATGCATGGTTCTTTGACTACATACGAAATGAGAATAGGACAAACTAAGCCCATAGACAGAGAAGCTGCTTTTAAAGCACACAAAAATATAAAAGCTAAACAAGAATCTGAGGATGAAGAGACATCGGATGAAATGAAAGCTAACTTTGTTTGGAAACTTATAAAGGGAAAAGGAAAATATAGAGGAAATTTACCATTTAAGTGCTTCAATTATGGAGGCGTTAGTCACTTTGCAGCTAAGTGTCCAATGAATGAGAAAACCAAAAGTGATGAAGGGTCACACCAAGAAAGAAGTGACTGGAAGAAGAAACCAAATTTTAGAAAATAGCAACTTCAAAAAGAAAAGTTTCATATCCAAGAATGTTAGCTCTTCTGAAGATAGCTCAGGTGAGGATTCTGAAGAAGAAACAGGTGAAGCTTTGTTCATGGCATTTGAAGAAGAAAAACAAGAAGGTGATAAAAACATTAAGGATGAGGCTGAAGTATATCTGGAAGGAGAGTTGGTTGCTGCACTTAAATATTTGAGTACAAAAAGGAAAAAGAATAAAAAGGTCTTAATAAAGCTTGAGGATGCGAATGACATAATAAATAGTTTGAAAGTACAGACATAAGAATTTAAGAAAATGTCTGAAGAACTCGAAGTTCAATTAACCATGAAAATAGATGAGTGCAACAAACTAGAAGAAGAGATTGTTGTCTTAAGAATGCGGCTAGAAGAAAAGAATCAAAAATTGAGTTGCTATCACAAACTTGAAGGAAGTTCTACGAAGCTTGAAAATATTATAAATAGTCAGAGGACTATAGGCATCAAATTTGGCTTGGGCTTTGTCGAAGGAGAATCGTCAAGTGGATCAAAGGCCATAAATGTAGAACCAATAAAGAAAGAAGATAAGATCAAGGTTGATCAAGGAAAAATGAATCATGCAAAAGAAAGCAAAAATGCCAGGCACGAGAAGAGTGCTGACAATGAGGGATTTACAAAAGTCACACATCAAAGGAGAAGAAAATTTGTGGCTTCTACTACAAAATGGCAAAGACCAACTCCTAGGTTCAATCAATCCTTTTCTGGTTACTATTTTAAATGCAATGCTTACGGTCATAAGATTTTAGACTGCATTTATAATATAGGACAAAGAAATTTCACCAAGAGAAATGTCTTTTCACCCTTGATGGATTATGCAAGTAGAATGCTATAACTATCATAACTTTGGACACATTGCAAGAAACTATAGAAGCACATATGCAGCAAATAAATATCAGGGAAGAATATCTCAACCAAACAGTTTAAGGCAAAACAAAAAATTCTCAAAAAAACATGCACAGGCTACTGACAAAGAAAAGTCTAAACAAGTGACCAAAACTATAGTCAAACCAGAGTGGAAAGAAAATGAGTGAACCAAGGAAGAAAAGGAATCCTTGATTATACAGACAGCATTCAAAGCACAAAACAAATCTGCACCATGGATATTGGATAGTGGATGCTCCAGTCACATGACAGGAGATAAACAAAAATTTGAAAAGTTACAAAAATATGAAGGGGGCTCTGTAAATTTTGGAAATAATGATGGAGCCAAGATAGTTGGCAAAGGATCAGTCAAGATAAGTGATGGAAAGATCAATTCCAAAGAAGTTATGTTTGTGATTGGTTTGAAGCACAACTTACTGAGTGTAAGTCAAATCTGTGACAGAGGTCATGAAGTCATCTTTAAGAAGCAGGGCTGTGAAGTCAAAAAAGCACACAGTGGGAAGTTGATAGCTACTGGATCGAGGAATTCTAGAAATCTATATACTCTCTCAAAGACTTCAGAAGGAGCATGTTTGATTGGATAGGAAGATGAAAATTGGATTTGGCACAAGAGGCTTGGTCATATTAGCTTTGACAATCTGGTAAAAATAAGTTCAAAAAGGGCAGTAAGAGATATACCCACCATTGGCAAACCTTTAAATAGCATATGTGCTTCATGCCAAAAGGGGAAGCAAACTAGATCCACATTTAAATCAAAGGAATACTTCACCAGAAAACCTTTAGAGCTAATTCATACTGATCTTATGTGGACCCATGAGAACACAAAGCATAAATGGGGACAAATACTTTATGTTGTGCATAGATGACAATTCCAGGATGACATGGGTACTATTTTTAAAGCTTAAATCAGATGCCTTTGAAATGTTCAAGACTTTTCAAACACTAGGTTGAGAATCAAATAGGAAAAAGAATTAAATGCTTAAGATCAGATAGAGGAGGAGAGTTTATCTCAGAGGAGTTTGTAGAGTACTGTCAAAAATATGGGATCAAAAGATAGTTTTTAGTAGCAAGGACACCTCAACATAATGGTGTTGTTTAAAGAAAAAATAGGACAGTGCAGAAAATGGCACGGACAATGTTGACAGAGAACAAAATAGCAGACAGATTCTGGAAAGAGGCATTTCATACTGTGGTTTACATCCAAAATAGGTGCATGTTGAGGACACATGAAATCAAAACTCCTTATGAGCTATGGTTCGACAAAAAGGCAACAACAAGATACTTCAAAGTTTTTGGCAGCAAGTGCTACATCAAAAGAACTGAAGATAATCTTGGTAAGTTTGAAGATAGATCTGATGAAGGAATTTTTCTTGGCTATTCGACAAAAAACAAGGCCTACACATGCTATAACAAAAGGCTAAAGAAAATTGTGGAGAGTGTCGATGTTAAGGTTGATGAAGGTAGGGAACGAGAAATTAGCTATGAAGAAAACTACCCTATTTATGAAGAAGTTATTGAAGGAGATGAAGAAAAGGAAATAGAAGAGAATAAGGAAATTGACCCAGATGATTTAAGTATTGATCCAGAAGTAGAAGAAAACAAGAAATTCAAAACAGGCAGCTGGCAAAAAAATCATCCTAGAGAGCAAATTATTGGGGACCCCACAGTTGGTATTTAGACAAGGAGAACAGTAGTAAGGAACTACTCTCTATTATCCAACATTGAGCCCAAAAATGTTGCTGAAGCAAGCACAGATGAAAGTTGGATGAAGGCAATTAATGAAGAACTAGATCAGATTGAGAAAAACAAAACCTGGGAGTTAGTACCAAGGCCAACAAATAAAAATATAATCGATACTAAATGGATTTTTTGAAAAAAATTGAATGAAGATTGACAGGTTGTAAGAAATAAAGCAAGACTGGTCTGTAAAGGCTATGCACAGGTTGAAGGTATTGATTTTGAGGAAACCTTTGCACCAATAGCTAGACTAGAGGCAATCAGAATGTTTCTGGCTTTAGCAGTTCATAAAAATTTCAAAGTATATCAAATGGACGTGAAATCAACATTTTTAAATGGAAAACTATAAGAAGAGGTTTACATTGAGCAACCAGATGGTTTCCAACTCGGTGATAATCCCAACTTTGTTTGCAAGTTGAAGAAATCTTTGTATGGCTTGAAATAGGCACCCAGAGCATGGTATGCAAGGCTGGATAACTATCTTATTCAACAAGGGTTCAAGAAAGGTATGGTGGACAACAATATGTATGTCAAAAAAGAGAATGACCATCTTATTGTCCTTGTTGTTTATGTAGATGATATCATTTTTGGCAGAAGCAATGATAAGTCTTGTAGAGACATAGCAAATAAAATGAAGAAATAATTTGAGATGTCTATGATTGGTGAACTTTCTTATTTCCTCGGACTGCAAGTCAATCAAAATGAAAAGGGCATTTTTATCTCTCAAGTTAAATATGTGAAAGAAATGCTGAAAAATTTCACAATGGAGGATAGTAAACCTGTTAGAACTCCCATGACGACAGGTTGCAAGTTGAGCAAGGATGAAAAATTTCCAGATGTTGATCAAACTATGTACAGATCTATGATTGGGAGCCTGTTGTATTTAACAGCCACTAGACTCAGATATCTTGCAGGCAGCTTGCATGGTAGCAAGATTTCAAGCTAGTCCCAAAGAGACTCATGTGACAACTATGAAGAGGATTCTTCGGTATCTCAAGGGTACTATGGAGTATGGATTATGGTATCCAAAAGGTAAGGAATTCACTCTTATTGCATATTCAGATGCAGATTGGGTAAGATGTATAGATGACATAAAGAGTACCAGTGGAGGAGCATTTTATCTTGGAGACAGGCTGGTAGCATGGCACAACAAGAAACAAGAATCAGTCTCTCTATCCACAGTAGAGGCAAAATACATTGCAGCAACAATGTGTTGTACATAGATATTATTGATGAGACAAACCCTGAAAGATATTGGTATTCACTTCAAAAATCCAATTTCAGTTAAATGTGATAACACCAGTGCTATTAACATCTCAAAGAATCTGGTTATGCATTCTCGAACCAAACATATTGCAATATAGTATCACTTTTTGAAGGATAAAGTTGTGGAAGGTGAGGTTAAATTGGATTTTGTTCCAACTACAGAGAAAGTAGCGGACATCTTCACAAAACCGTTGCCCAAAGAATTTTTTGAGTACCTTCGGAGTAAGTTGGGAGTGGTCATGTTTCCCAAGAATTGACTAGCAATCGGGACCACATTCTCAGGGGGAGCATTTATGTCTGTGTTTATAGTTTTGCTCATATTCATGATTTTTTCTAACTATAACAATGTTTGTCTAAGAATGTTGTGCATAGACTCAAGGGGAGTCTACAACAGCCCTTTGGTATTATTGTCAAAGGGGGAGAAGAATTACAGAAAATTGCACGTGTTGCCAACAATTCCAAAGGGGGAGATTGTTGAGCAAGGTACAGAAATAGTATTGTCATTGTTGTCAACATAGATAAATAGATCAGTTGATGCAGTGGACAAGAGTTTAGAGGTCATTCAGAGCATGTACAATGAATATCCAAGAAGACAGAAGTGGCCCATATTCAAAAGATCCAAGAAAAAGACAAGTAAGAAAACTGTCGCAATATCACGACATGTTTGGTCGGAAAGAAAAATTGTCACGATTTTGTGACATATCGAAGGAGAGAGAAAATGCTGGCAAAACTGTCATGATTTCGTGACATATCGAAGGAGAGAGAAAATGCTGGCAAAACTGTCGTGATTTCGTGACATATCGAAGGAGAGAGAAAGTGCAAGGAAAACTGTCACAATTTCGTGACATATCGAAGGAGAGAGAAAGCACAAAGGAAAAATGTCACGATTTCATGACATGTTGGACAAAAGAGAAAGCGCAAGGAAAACTATCATGATTTCGTGACATGTTCAAAGAGAGAGAAAGCACAAGGAAAACTGTCACGATTTCACGACATGTTGGACGAAAGAGAAAGCGCAAGAAAAACTATCATGATTTCGCGACATGTTGGAAGAGAGAGAAAGCGCAAGGAAAACTGTCATGATTTCATGACATGTTTGGAGAGAAGGCACAAGCAAAGAAAACTATCATGATTTCACGACATGTTCATAAAGAAAGACCTTGCAAAGAAAAGTGTCATGATTTCATGACAATTTGTAAGAAGGATGGTGCGGACGAAAAAGTGTCACGATTTCGTGACAAGTTCGAGAGAAAGAGCTCAAAAGGAAAAGTGTTTATTTTAAAATACATAGTGAGGATATATTTGAGGATAGGTTTATGCCAGATCAGAGATAGATATTGAAAACATATTTGAGGACAGATTTTGGTGCAAATTTGAAGATAGTTTTATGCCAAACTAGAGACAGATATTGAGGATATATTTGTGCTAGACCGAAGGATTGTGTTTAGTACAAATTTAAGATAGAGCTTTGGAGGTGAAAGAGTTGAGGACAGATATCTCTAGCTAGAGTAGGGAGAATAGGTGTCTTATGTGGATAGAGTTCCTTTTGCTAAGGGAAGTGGAGACAAAGGTCTACTAGAGGATCACCAGCTAGAGCAGATTTAGGATATTGGCGTCTCTTGTGGATAGAGTTCCACAAAATTGATTAGGGGATTGGTGTCTCCTTTGGACAGAGGTCCATAAACATTGTAGGGAAAGGATACCCAAGAGAATTTATTTGAGAAAAAATTATAATAAATATATTCTCCATGGAGTAGCCCACATTGGGTGAACCACATAAAATCATGTCTTTCATGTGTGTGATGCTTTATGTGATGTTTACTACTTTAATATTGTTGATGCTATCATTTGTATTAAAAGGCAAAAAGTTTTATATTATGTTGTTCACTCCCCCTCTTAGTATAAGCATATCTTCTTCAATTGGTATCAAAGCGGGTCTCTCCATGAAAATAATAACAGCTTCGAGGAGGATCCATCAGTAACACACATGACTTCAAAAATTGAAGAGGATACTATGTTTGATATAAAAGAAGAATTATTTGCTGCTATAAGAAAGTTGGAAAGAATTAGAGATAAGAATTCAATCTCGAAGAAATAAATTCAAGAGGATGAAGGAGCAAGGATGGAACTTCTACAAATTATCACAAAACTCAAGATAAGGGTGGAAGAAGGAAAGAAAATTTAGTAGGATATGACAGATCTTTTAAGAGTAAGATAAATATAATTGAAATATTAGAAGCAAAAATTGTTTATCGAAGGAATGAAGTTGAAAGAACCAAAGTACTACAAGATGTAGAGGATAAAAAATAAAAAAGGAAATCAAGTCTTCAAGGAGTGGAAAATTTAAACAAGGATAAGCAAACAAAGGATATTAGAAAGGAATAAGGCAAAGAAGAACCTTGGATGAGAGTTAATCACAAGAGGAGGAATACTCCACCACAATATCAAGGGCATCCAAATAGGTTACATAATTTCTTCCATGATAATTGATTTTATTATAATAAATATGGTCATAGAGTTGTACACTGTATTAGTCATGCAAGAAACAATGTCAATAAAAATTTCAATTCTTTTGCACCTCTTATGGATAATAATATTATATGTTACAAATACAATAATTTTGGGCACAAGGATAGATAGTGTAAAATGATACTTCATGAGTCTAGTAAAAGAAAAAAATATTCAACAACTAGGAAATATGAAAGGGGAAATGTAAAAGCTAGATCAATGTTAGTTCAAATAGCCCTTCATGCTCAAGATAAAGAAGAAAAATGGTATCTTGATAGTGGTTTCTCTAGTCACATGACATGATACAAAGAAAAATTCATTGTATTAAAATAAAACAATAGAGTATCAGTAAGTTTTGGTTATAATGGATCAGCAAGGATTGGTGGAAGAGGAACTTTGAGTTTAGATAATGAAAAAACAAGAACAAAAAATGTGTTGTATGTTAAAGGGTTAAAACATAATCTGTTAAATGTAAGTCAACTTTGTGATCAAGGGCATATGGTTACATTCCATCTAGATAGATGTGAGATAAGAAAATCAAAAATTGGAAAAGTCATTGCCAAAGCAAGAAGAACTCCAAACAATATATACATGCTTAGTGAGATCAAAGGGGGAAAGTGATTTCTATCACAAGAAGATGAGAGTTGGTTGTGGTATAAAATATTGAATCACTTGAGTTTTGACAACGTAGTCAACATAAGTAATAAGCAGGCTGTCAGAGACTTACCCAAAATAAAATGGCCACAAAACACAATATGTGCACATTGTCAACATGGAAAGCAAACTAGAATAATATTTAAGTCAAAAGCATATATGTCATCAAAGCCATTGAGTCTAATACATACTAATATTTATGGTCCTACCAGAACACGGAGCATTTAGGGTGAGAGTTACTTTGTTGAGCAAGGTGCAAAAACAGTATTGTCATTGTTGTCAACACAGACATATAGATCAATTGATGCAGTGGACAAGAGTTCAGAGGTCAGTCAGAGCATGTACAGTGAATATCCAAGAAGACAGAAGTGGCCCATATTCAAAAGATCCAAGAAAAATACAAGTAAGAAAACTATCACGATATCGCGACATGTTTGGTCGAAAAGAAAAACTGTCGCGATTTCGTGACATATCGAAGGAGAGAGAAAATGCTGGCAAAACTGTCACGATTTCATGACATATCGGAGGAGAGATAAAATGCTGGCAAAACTATCATGATTTTACGACATATCGAAGGAGAGAGAAAGTGCAAGGAAAACTATCATGATTTTGTGACATGTTCAAAGAGAGAGAAAGCGTAAAGGAAAACTGTCGCGATTTCGTGACATGTTGGACGAAAGAGAAAGCACAAGGAAAACTATACCGATTTTGTGACATGTTCGAAGAGAGAGAAAGCACAAGGAAAATTGTTCCAATTTTGTGACATGTTGGATGAAAGAGAAAGCACAAGAAAAACTATCATGATTTCGTGACATGTTGGAAGAGAGAGAAAGCGCAAGGAAAACTATCGTGATTTCATGACATGTTTGGAGAGAAGGCGCAAGCAAAGAAAACTGTCATGATTTCATGACATGTTCGAAAAGAAAGAGCTTGCAAAGAAAAGTGTCATGATTTCATGACAATTTGTAAGAAGGATGGTATGAACGAAAAAGTGTCACGATTTCATGACAAGTTCAAGAGAAAGAGCTCGCAAAGAAAAGTGTCACGATTTCACGACAATCTGCAAGAGAGGCAGTACGGACGAAAATGTGTCACGATTTCGTGACATGTTTGAGAGAAGAAGCTCATAAAAAAAAGTGTCATGATTTTGCGACATAATGCAGGAGAGAGAGTTCGATAGAAAAAGGTGTCACGATTTCACGACATGTTCTATTTTCACAGGCCAAAGATAGAAAAGGCACAAGGCAACAAACGTGTCATGATTTCACGACATGTCATGTTTTCGCTGGTGCAATCCAAGAAGAGTGTATGGATGCGAAAGATGTCACGATTTCATGACATGTCATGTTTTCGTTGGTGTAAGCCAAGAAGAGTGTACAGATGAGAAAGATGTCATGATTTCATGACATGTCATGTTTTCTCTGGTGCAAGCCAATAAGAGTGTACAGATGCGAAAGATGTTATGATTTCATGACATGTCATGTTTTCACTAGTGCAAGCAGAGAAGAGTGCAAGGAAGCGAAAGTGTCATGATTTCATGACATGTTCTACTTTCATGACTAAGATTCAGAGAAGTGCTCAAGGAAACGAAGGTGTCACGATTTCACGACATGTTCTATTTTTGCGGGCAAGAGACAAAGAAGAGCTCAAGGTAGCAAAAGTGTCATGATTTCGTGACATGTTCTATTTTTGTAAGTGCAAGCTAAGAAAAGGACAAGGAGGAAAAAAGTGTCACGATATTGTGACATGTCATGTTTTTGTGGGTAAAATGTGAGAAGAGTACAAAGAGATAGAAGTGTCACAATTTTATGACAGGTCGCAACAGCATGATTACAAATAGTTAACTTAAGTAGAACGATAGTTACAGGGGCAGTTGTAGAGGAAAATCATGCAACCATTATAAGAAGAGTCAGCTAAAGTTAGTGCAACAGTTACAGGGGCAATTACAGATAGAAATCATGCAAGCTAAAATAAGCACAGTGCATTAAAGATAGAACGGCAGTTACGGGGCCTGTAAAGCAGTGTAACCGTCGAGCGACAGTTATACTGAAAGTTCCACACAAGAAATAGAGCTATTAATAGAATGCATGTACAAATTACTGTGTGATAAAGGGGTTACTTTCAGAAGTGTCTATTAATAGGGTGCATGCAGGATTATGGAAGTAACAGAAGAACAGGTTTTTCAAGATGAAAATATTGTTATAAAATGGAAATTGCATGGAGAATGAAGTTGTCGCTGAATGTGTGAAAGTGTTGCCGAAAGAGGGTTAGAATAGTGCTGTAAGAGAGTGACAAGGAGAGTAGTAAGTGTTTACTGTGTTTTGATAAATTATAGACCAGTCAGGGTCTTGCAAAAGTGAAGGCATTTTTTATGTCATTGATATAGCTTTCAAAACTATGATTCAAGTTGGTGCTTGGATAGGGGTTAGTGCTCCTTTCTGTTGGTGTAGATAAATCAGGGGTTGGTGCTCCTTCCAGTGGGTGCTGGTAAATGGATTGTAAAATTGGTGTTTTGCAAAGGCTATATTTGGACCATAGTCCAAGCAGTCATTCTTGAGGAGTAGCCAAATTGGTGAACCTCATTACATTATGTGTTGTGGTATGCTCTCTTGTGATAATTACTTTACCTGCTTTTAAGTTTTCTTTGCTTCAGATTTAAGAGTTGTAGATTAGAATTTAAATAGATACACTGATTCACCCCCCCTATTAGTGTCATTATGAGAATATCATACTTCATTCTATTTATATATGATTACTCAAGAATGGTTTGGGTAGATTTTTTGAAAGAGAAATCAAAAGCTTTTGAAAAGTTTAAAATATTTAAGAGATTGGTTGAAAATAAAATTGACAAGAGAATTAAGTGTTTGAGATCTGACAGAGGAGGAGAATTTAACTTAAACGAGTTTGTATATTTTTGTGAAAAACATGGGATTAAGAGAGAATATTTGGCAGCAAGAACTCCTCAACAAAATGGAGTAGTTGAAAGGAAAAATAGAACTATTGAGAATATGGCTAGAGCTATGTTAAATGAGTCGAAGCTCTCAGATGGATTTTGGAGATAATCAGTCAACATAGTAGTATACATAATCACTAGGGCTCAAATGAGTGTAAACCATCACAAGACTCCATATGAGCTTTGGAAAGGAAGACCAACCATTGTAAAACACTTCAATATTTTTGGAAGCAAGTGTTACATAAGACGAGAAGATCAAAACTTAGGAAAGTTTGATCCTACATGTGATGAAGGAATTTTCCTTGGTTATCCCTCAAAGAGTAAAGCCTATAGATGCTTCAAAAAGAGAACAAACACTATTGTAGAAAGTATAAATATAACAATTTATGAAAATATAGATTTAAGAGAACCGGTTCAACAAATTATGTATCAGGAAGATGGAAATTGTCAATAAGAGTTTCGTGAGGAATTAGATGAAGAAGAAGAAGAAACACAAAATATTATTCTTAAAAATCTATCTCGGTATGTACAGAAGCATCATCCAAAAGAACAAATATTTGGGAATCCAGATGTAATACAGACAAGGAGAACGATATTAACACCATATCAACAAGTAAAGTTTTCTTTTCTATCTAAGATTGAGGTAAAAGACTTCAAATAGGCAAGTGAAGATAAGTTCTGGATCAAATTAATGGTTGAGGAATTAGATCATATAGAAAAAAGCAAGACTTGGGAACTTGTCCCACGACCAAAAGAAAATAATGTGGTTGACACAAAATGGGTATTTAGAAATAAGCTAAATGAATATGGAAAAGTAGTAAGGAATAAAGCAAGGTTAGTGTGCAAAGGCTATGCACAGGTAGAGGGAATTTATTTTGATGAGACATTTGCTCCAATTGCATGACTTGAATCCATAAGAGTATTTTTAGCTTTCTCAAGTTTTAAAAACTTCAAAGGATATCATATGGATGTTAAGTCAGCATTTATAAATGGTGTTCTAGAAGAAGTGTACATTGAACAGCTAGAGGAATTCATATTAACAGATAAACCAGATCATGTATACATATTGAAAAAGGCATTGTGTGCTCTAAAGTAGGCTCCTAGAGCATGGTACTCAAGGCTGGATAAGTATCTTCAAGAACAGGGATTCAAAATAGGAATAGCAAAAAATAACTTTTGGGGAAATTATGATAAGATGTGTAAGGAATTTGCCAAGAATATGAAGAATGAATTCAAGATGTCTATGCTTGGTGAGTTGTCTTTATTTCTTGGACTTCAGATTTCACAATCACAGAAAGGGGTATTTCTCTCACAAACCAAGTATATAAAATAAATTTTAAAGAAATTTAGGTTAGAATATTACAAATCGGTAAGTACCCCCATGGTTACAGGATGTAAGTTAAGTAAGGATGATGAATATCCAGAGGTATATCAGATACTATATAGATCTATGAATGGAAGCCTATTGTATGTTATAGCTACAAGACCAGACATAGTATAGTCAGTGGGATTAGTGGTAAGGTTTTAGGCAACACCTAAGGAAACACATGTGGCAGTAGTAAAAAGAATTCTTAGGTATCTAAAAGGGACTATGGATTTTGGGCTTTGGTACCCCAAAAGTGATAGCTTCACACTCACATAATATACAAATGTAGATTGGGTTGGTAGCAATGATGACAAAAAAAGTACAAGTGGAGGAACACTCTTTTCTTGGAGACTGTTTAGTCTCTTGGCTAAGTAGGAAGTAGGTTTTAGTATCCCTATCTACAAAAAAAGTAGAATATATTGCAGCATTATCTAGTTGTACATAGGTATTATGGATGAAATAAACTCTAGAAGACTTCAAGATAAAACATGATCATCATATTACCATACTATGTGATAATACAAGTGTTATAAGTATCTCAAAAAATCCAGTGATGTCCTCCAGGACAAAGCACATTCTGATTACGTATCATTTTCTAAGAAAATAGGTGACAGATAAATAGGTCAGGTTGGAATATGTTACTACAAAGGAACATATAGCACATACTTTTACCAAGCCACTTTCAAAGGATACCTTTGAGTATCTTTGAGAAAAATCGGGAGTAAGACTCCCACCCTAGAATTAACCACCTCAAGAAGAGGTCGGGGAGGGGCTAAGATAAGATATTCATGTTGGAAATTTGAGTTATTTTCAGGTATTTTATATTTTCATTTATGTCACATGGATCATTGATGTCACATGGATCACATTTGGTTTTGGTGGCCAAAATATTTCATAAATAAGCATTTATGATATTTTGGAAAGCATGGTTATTTACAGGGTTTTTATGAAAACCAAGGCAGTAAAAATAAAAGTTTTTATATAAAACCATGGTGGGCTTATGTGGAAAGGGATTTTCTTAAAAGCCAAGGTGGAATTTTTTTAAATCAAAAAAGGACCTCCGATGATGAAGATATTAAAAGTTTAAAGTTTAAGTTTAAATTAATGGAGGGCTGACCTATGTGCAATTAATGGAGGTTGACACATATATGTAAAGGTTTCAATTTATTTTGGAAAGGGGCATATTATATATCGTTGGAAAGATTATTTCGATGGCTATTTGACTAACTTATTTAAAATGAGAAATAAGGTGTGTGTAAAGAGATATTTCTGATTTTGCAAAGGGGTTCCAAAAGTGAAGTTTGCCTTGTTCTTTTTCAAGAGGATTAATTATTTCATGAGGTGACAAGTGGTTTTAGGAGAGATAAGGAAGTTGTGCAATTAAAGGCCTTGGTGATGATTATTGAAAAGTGGAGTAATGTTGATTATTTTGTGATCTACTAACCCTTGTGAAGATTGGCAAAAGAATTTTGTGATTGTGGAAGATTTACAAAGAGGTTTTTTCATCTTCATAAAAGTTATGGGCACATTCTCCTATTGATTGTTTATGGTGGTTGATTTCTGAAATATCATTGGAGGGAAAAGGATTGTTTGTGGCAGTTTCAATGGACACATTCTCCTTTTCGAAAGTAGTTTATTGAATGCTTCAAGGTTTTATAATTTGAGAGTTGTGTTTAAACTTTGTTGTATAAGCATAGTTGTTCAAGCCCATTGGTTGTGAAATAACTTGAGTTAGAAAAGAACATGAGTATCATTGTTATGTGAGATTTGTGGTTGAGCATTATTGGAAACATTTGAGTTGGTTGATACATACTTGGACTAGGATTGTGTGAGAGAGAGTTGTCCCTTGTGGTGATTTGAGTTGAGATTGAGATTAGAACATATTGAGTCTCTAACAATTCTCTTTATGCTTCTATGAGTTAATTTGAGTTGAGTTGAGTTGAGATTGATTTGGGTTGAGAGTGATTTTAGAACATATTGAGTCTCTAAAAATTCTATTTATGCTTCTATGAGTTGAGTTGAGATTGATTTGTGTTGATAGTAATATTAGAACATATTGAGTCTCTAACAATTCTCTTTATGCTTCTATGAGATTGACTTGATTTGATTTGATTTGATATTGATATTAGAACATATTGATTATCTAACAATTCTCTTTATGCTTCTATGAGTTGATTCGTGTTGAGTTGAGTTGAGATTGATATTTGAACATATTGAGTCTCTAACAATTCTCTTTATGCTTCTATGAATTGAGTTGAGTTGAGATCATTGTGGATCATTGTTATCATCCATTTAAGGGTACATTGATATTCATTGTTGAGTTCATCTTTGAGATTTGCCTTGATATATTTGTGGATGAGATTTGAGTGCTACTTGAGAATGATTGATTGAGCCTTTGAGAAGGTATTTGTGGACATTATGGAAATTTTTGGGATATTTTTGGGACAAATTTGTGGATAGTTTTGGGACAATTTTTTGGAGATATTTGTGCAAAAAAATTAGAGAAGATTTGGGCAAGTTCTTGGTGAGATTGCTAGAGAAAATTTGGGCAAGTTCTTGGTGAGATTGCTAGAGCATAATTGGGCAATTTCTTTGTGATATTGCTAGAGCATATTTGTACAGGTTCTTAGTGAGCTTGCTTGAGCATATTTGGACAAGTTGTATGTGAGCTTGTTAATAAAATTCTATGTGAGCCTATTGATCAGGTTCTTTGTGAGCCTATTTATAGAGCTTTGAAGGTGACAGAGTATAGAGGATAGAGTCTCAGTGGATAGAGATCCAAAAACCAGTACAGTTGAAGATAGATCTGAGTGAGGAGTCTTCAAGTGGAGAGAGGTCCACCAGTCAATGCAGCAAAGAGACAAAGTATTCTAGAAGATCACATAGCCAGAACAAAAGGGGAAAGAGTTCTCCTATGGAAGAGATCCATGAAATTGAGATTAGGGGATCAACATCTCCTTTGGATAGAGATCCATAAACATTGTAATTGGGAGTGATTCCCAAAGAGATTGATTGAGAAAGTTTTTGTAATGTCCCCATTGTTCATATTCTTATTGTACATAGTTGTGGTGTGAAGCTTTGGAGTTTTTTGTTATTTTGAAGGTATTTTTAGTGGAATTTAGTAATTAGATAAATAAAATAAAAAAAGAGAAAAGGTGGCCAATGTGTATTAGGGACATGATATTTTATTTTAAGGAGTTATAAGGTTATTTTATAAGTGATTCAATAATGTGCCACCCCAACGAAGAAATATAAAATGTCTATATAAAGAGGACAAGGGGGCTCATTTGCATCATATTGGGTCATTTTATTTCTTCTACTTTGTGTAATTAGCTGAAAAGTTGATACCATTTTCTCTGGTGGATGAAACCCTACGAGAGAACAACTCTTGTGGATGAAAACCTGCAAGAGCCAACCTTGAGGATGAAAACCCTCTTGGTTTGCAAGGCCAAGGATGAAAACCCTTGTGTTTTGTGAGGGTAAACCTACCTAGGGTTTACATTTGGGCATTAAAGATAATATTAAGGAGCATTCAGGATTTATCCAGCCTAGAAGGGCATTTGTGAGTTGTTTGGAAGAATTAAGGGAGCTTCTTCAGATTGGGGTTTTTAGATTATGATTTTGTAGTGATTGTGTTATTTTATTCAGCATCCAGGGTTTATATTAATGTTTCAGGTGTGATATATGTAATTGTGGTTCCATAAAAGATAATATAAAATATTGTGGTGTGTTTGTGACAATATTAGGGTTTTATGGTGTATTTTATTGGGTTATTTACAGATCTTATTTTTATTTGCATGGTTTCGAATTTTAGTAAGGAATATTACCATATCTACAACAAGGGTTTGAAAATTCATTTTGGGATGATTTGAAATAAATTGCATAGTTAGGGTTTTTCCCTAATTTGGCACATTTCAATGGTATTAGAGCTCAACTTATCCTGCCAGCCTGAGGGTTACAAAGTTGCAGTAGTGTGTTGGTAATGGCTACTATCCAAGAACTCATGATAGAGATGATGCAAAAAATTCAAGAACAAAATTATTTTTTTACAACAATAATAGAACATCATCCTAAGTGGTTGAAGCCTCCATTAATAGTTGGAATAAAAATAGGGACAAAGGGAAACGACTCATTACAGCCAGGCATAGTTGTGGACAGTGAAGAGGACAACAAGGAGGTTGAAAATTTAGAGAATGTTTCATGCATAACCGAGGTTCAAGTTGATTCTTGTATTGATGGGAATTTAGTTGATGGAGCTGAAAATGCAAGTGTTGAAATTCTCTTCATGAAGAAGAATTTTGGTGATGTTCCTAGATCAAGCAAAGCAAATTAGAAATTTGAAGAAATGAAGAAAATAGCAGAAGACAAAGAGCAGCCTAAGGGAGAAGAATCTCAATCACCAATTGTTGTCTTGTCACATGAGGTATGTTTAGTAGAATCACAAAATGTTTCCTTTGTGCATACACCTACATATGTTGAGGATGTAGTTAATAAAGATGATAAGGTTGTTGTAAAGGAGCATGATGTAGATGAGTGTGTTGAGGTTTCCAAATTGATTTGTGGTAATGATGAATATGAGATAGATAGTCAAACCAAATACTCAAATAGAAGCATACACACTAGTTCCAGCCCTTTTGTTTTGAAGAATGATGTGTGGGAGGAATCTATTCCTCATAAGGATCGCCATACTCTTTCAGATCAGATTTTAGTTCCTTGGGATCCAGGTGTTTTGGTACCAAGGTATGATGAAGGTGAATACATAGGAATATTCAAATTAGATTTTAGTAATGATAGTTATTTCAGCCTCTTTGATTTGGAGAGTGAACATGAGCATCAATCTTCAAATGAAAAATTTCAGCCCTTAGATGCGTGGGATCCAAGTATTAGATATGATGAAGGAGTTTTTTGGGATGAGTTTCCTCTTGAAAAGGGAGCCCCCCCAACTTCATATCAGGAATCATGCAATGGTAATGACATTGAGAGGACTGATTTTGGAAAATCAGAGTTACTGATATATAGTGCTGAAGGTGATCAAGAAAAAGAAAAGATAAATCTTGGAGGAGAAAGATTTGAGAAATGGGGTAGCTATCATTTCTGCCCTCATAGGGCTTATATGGATTGCACTTTTGCCACTAATTTGATCTACATGTTGGATGAGTTTGGGGGCTATTGTTTAGGCAAAAACAAAGGCTTCTACTATTGTATTTTGATTGACCTTATGGGCTGCTATTTGGGAAAGAAGAGAGAGTGTCACTGCTATTGTGACAAGGCTGATTGGAGCTACATCTACCATGAATGTTATAGCCATGTTTACCATGATTTTGAAGGATGTACACTTGTTGGTTCTGAGGATGCACTATTCTTATTGAAGAGAACTATTTTGTTGAGGTTCAAAGTTGCATTCATACTGTTGGGTGGAAGACAGTTTTGCACATTTTTAGGGACTATTTGGTTTGCGATAATAGGAGCATACATGGAACAGTTTTGGGATGTCCATTAGAGGTTGTACTTGGGGCTGAGACAATATTGGGGCAGCCATTGGAGCATATGTATAGGGCAACACTCATCTTTCATGGTATTCTTGGGTATCCTTGCATGGCATCACAATTGGGGAACCTACTTTTGCATGATGAGTAGAGCAACGATAGTTTTGATGATTTTCTTGGCACTCATGATTGTTTTTGTAAATATTTGGGACCCCGGGATCACAGTTAGTTTCAGGTTGATGATGATGAGATTGTGTTGGCATTGCTTGAGGACAAGCAATTTTGGGAGGGGCGGTATTGTAATGTCCCCATTGTTCATATTCTTATTGTACATAGTTGTGGTGTGAAGCTTTGGAGTGTTTTGTTATTTTGAAGGTATTTTTAGTGGAATTTAGTAATTAAATAAATAAAAAAAGAGAAAAGGGGGCCAATGTGTATTAGGGACATGATATTTTATTTTAAGGAGTTATAATGTTATTTTATAAGTGATTCAATAAAGTGCCACCCCAATGAAGAAATATAACATGTCTATATAAAGAGTACAAGGGGGCTCATTTGCATCATCTTGGGTCATTTTATTTCTTCTACTTTGTGTAATTGGCTGAAAAGTTGATACCATTTTCTCTGGTGGACGAAACCTTATGAGAAAACAACTCTTGTGGATGAAAACCTGCAAGAGCCAACCTTGAGGATGAAAACCCTCTTGGTTTGCAAGGACAAGGATGAAAACCCTTGTGTTTTGTGAGGGTAAACCTACCTAAGGTTTACATTTGGGCATTAAAGATCATATTAAGGAGCATTCAAGATTTATCCAGCCTAGAAGGGCATTTGTGAGTTGTTTGGAAGAATTAAGGGAGCTTCTTCAGATTAGGGTTTTCAAATTATGATTTTGTAGTTATTGTGTTGTTTTATTCAGCATCCAGGGTTTATATTAATGTTTCAGGTGTGATCTATGTAATTGTGGTTCCATAAAAGATAATATAAAATATTGTGGTGTTTTTGTGACAATATTAGGGTTTTATGGTGTATTTTTCTGGGTTATTTACAGATCTAATTTTTATTTGCATGGTTCCAAATTTTAGTAAGGAATATTACCATATCTACAGCAAGGGTTTGAAAATTCATTTTGGGATGATTTGAAATAAATTGCATAGTTAGGGTTTTTCCCTAATTTGGCACATTTTAGTTTTAGTAAAATATTTTCTTCGTGGAGTACCTCACATTGGGGGAACCATGTTAAATATTGTGTCTCAATTGTGTGTGGTGACTTGTGCTCTTACATACTACTACTAAGTTATTAATGCATATTGCTATATTTGGTTATTGCAATTAAGGACATTAATTGATATTGGTTTGGAAATAATGTAAAAAGTGTTTTTATACTGTTCACCCCCCTCTCAGTATAAGCTTGTGTTCTTCAATTGGTATCAAAGCAGATTCCTTCGGAAAGGTTAACAACTTGAGGGAAGATTCTACAAGAACACACATGGAAAAGAAAGGCAAAAGAAGAACCATGATATCTAAGAAGAAAAATGAATATGATCTTGAAGATCTAAGAAGGGAAGAAGAAAAATTAGTAAGATTTCTTGAGTGTGGTATGCTTGGTCATAGGGCATTTTATTTTCCACAAAATGGGTATAGCAGCAATAGAGAGGAAATTAAACTTGATTAAATTTTCAAAGATATTGTTGCTTAAAAGGCAGCATTCAAGGTTTCAAAAGAAGAATATTTTGCTTCTGGTCAACTCGATCATGTCTCAGGTTACTGCAATAGCTTCAGTGATAATGAAGATGAAATTAACTCAAGGAAGACAGGCACAATGAAAATAGTGAATATGAATGCAAGAATAAAAAAGAAAAAGAAAAAATGTATTAATAAGGTAGACATGACAAGAAGAGCTTGTATATGGAAGAAGCAATCAGTGCTTCTAGCAGCAATAATGAAAGTCTCTTAGTCAATGAAAAATAAGAAGCTCCTACTGAATATCAAAAACAAGAATCTCAAGTAATAATTTATCATGAAGAGAGAAACAGACATAGTTATGATCATGAAGAAAAGAAAGTGTTAGAACAAGATTTTGAAGAAATAAAAAGAGAAAACTCAAGACTAAAGGCTCAAGCACAATAGGATGAGAATATAAAGGCAAAGCTCCTACAAGATCTCATTGATCTAAAAGTCACGGTTGAAGAGGTAAAGAAAATTGAAGAAGATATGCATGAACAATTAAAGCTAAGGAATCAAGAATGTGAAAGATTAGAACATGAAGTTGTTTCCTTAAGGTTGGAAGTGAAATACTCCAAGGATAAGTTGCACAAGTTTTGGAAAGGTTTCAAAACACCAAAGGTCCCATATTTTAGGTTTGAGGAATCACACTCAAAAGGAAAGGAAGTTTTAAAAGATGAAAGCAAGGAAGCACCTAATATTTGTGAGGAAATTTCCAAAGTTCCTATGGCTCCAAATATTTAGTTTGGTTCTTGTTTTGAGATAGGTGAATCAAGATCAAAGGGAAAATAAATTCTTGAAGAGAAAGGCAAGGAAGAAGTTTTAGATACTACAAAGAAGGTTCAAGGATGCAATGCACAAATTGAAGATAATCATAAGGATAATGGTCAAGAAAGGATCCATGGATCAAAGAAGTTTGATTTTGCTAGAAGAAACTTCAAGGGAAGAAGGTATGGTTTTAAAGGACATTGCTTCTCATGTAAAAGGATTTGTCATAGAGATTTTCAGTTCAAAGGAAATGAGCAACATGGTTTTGGTTTTAGAGCTACACAATTCAAAAGTCATGGTTATAATGGTCATGAAAATAGAGCTTCGCAATATAGGGTTCAGGAAAGGAATGGATATGAAAATTATTTTAAGAATAATTTTAGGACATGGGCACCAACCAAATGCTACAATATCAAGTGTTTTAATTGCAATAACTTTGGGAATATTACAATATGGTGTAGGACTCAATTCCAAATAGGTTCAAGGCAAGAAGGTCAAAAATGTTCTAGATAAGAAGATCAAGTAATTCATCAAGAGAAGGATATCAAAAAAATATGGAAGGAAGTTTATAGAGGAAATAAACAAAGTGATATGGGAGTAAAAGTACTCCCACCCCAGAATTAATCACCTCAAAAGAAAAAGAGGGTGAGGAGGCTAAGCTTAAGAGTTATATCTTTTAGCCCCATAAGTGTCCCTTTTGTCATTGATTTCGAAGGGGGAGAGATTTGAGTAAGGGGGATAGCATTGAATTAGGGGGAGCAGCCTCTAAAGAGAGTATTGAGTTAGAGATAGCAACCTCCATAGAGAGGATTGAGTCAAGGGGGGCAACTTTGATTCTCAGAGATGGTTTTTGTAGTGATTGTGGTGTTTGCATTAGAGGTGTTGCCATCAATGACAAAGGGGGATATTGTTGGAAATTTGAGTTAATTTGAGGCATTTTATGTTGTCATTGATGTCACATGGATCACATTTGGTTTTGGTGGCCAAAATATTTCATAAATAAGCATTTATGATATTTTGGAAAGCATGGTTATTTACAGGGTTTTTATGAAAATCAAGGTAGGTAAAATAAAAGGTTTTATTTAAAACCATGGTGGGCTTATGTGGAAGGGGCTTTTCTTAAAAGCCAAGGACGAATTTTGTTTCATCGAAAAATGACCTCTGGTGATGAACTTATTAAAATTTTAAATTTTAAGTTTAAATTAATGGACGGCTGACCTATGTGTAATTAATGGAGGTTGGCATATATATATGTAAAGGTTTCAATTTTTTTTGGAAAGAGGCATATTATATATCATAGGAAATCTTGTTTCGAGGGCTATTTGACTAACTTATTTAGAAGGAGAAATAGGGTGTGTGTAAAGAGATATTTCTGATTTTACAAAGGGGTTCCAAAAGTGAAGTTTGCCTTGTTCTTTTTCAAGAGGATTAATTCTTTCATGAGGTGACAAGTGGTTTTAGGAGAGATAAGGAAGTTGTGCAATTAAAGGCCTTGGTGATGATTATTGAAAAGTGGAGTAATTTTGATTATTTTGTGATCTACTAACCCTTGTGAAGATTGGCAAAAGAATTTTGTGATTGTGGAAGATTTACAAAGAGGTTTTTCATCTTCATAAATGGTATGGGCACATTCTCCTATTTATTGTTTATGGTGGTTTATTTCTAAAATATCATTGGAGGGAAAAGGATTGTTTGTGGTTTCATTTTCGAAAGTGATTGATTGAATTCTTCAAGGTTTTATAAGTTGAGAGTTGTGTTTAAACTTTGTTGTATAAGCATAGTTGTGAAAGAACTTGAGTTAGAAAAGAACATGAGTATCATTGTTATGTGAGATTTGTGGTTGAGCATTGTTGGAAATATTTGAGTTGGTTGATACATACTTGGACTAGGATTGTGTGAGAGAGAGTTGTCCCTTGTGGTGATTTGAGTTGATATTGAGATTAGAACATATTGAGTCTCTAACAATTATCTTTATGCTTCTATGAGTTGATTTGAGTTGAGATTTATTTGGGTTGAGAGTGAGTTTAGAACATATTGAGTCTCTAACAATTCTCTTTATGATTCTATGATTTGATTTGAGATTGATTTGATTTGAGAGTAATATTACAACATATTCAGTCTCTAACAATTCTCTTTATGCTTCTATGATATTGACTTGAGTTGAGTTGAGATTGAGTTGATTTGATTTGAGTTGAGAGTGATATTAGAACATATTTAGTCTCTAAAAATTCTCTTTATTCTTCTATGAGTTGATTTGAGTTGAGTTGATTTGATATTGAGATTATAATATATTGAGTCTCTAACAATTCTCTTTATGTTTCTATGATTTGAGTTGAGTCGAGACCATTGTGGATCATTGTTTTTATCCATTGAAGATTACATTGCCATTCATTGTTGAGTTCATATTTGAGCTTTGCCTTGATAGATTTATGGATGAGATTTGAGTGCTACTTAAGCATGATTGATTGAGCCTTTGAGAAGGCATTTGTGGATAGTTTTGAAAAAGCTTTGTGAACATTTTTTGGACAGTTTTGGGATAGATTTGTGGACAGTTTTGGGACAATTTTATGGATAGATTTGTGGATAGATTTTAGAGCATATTTGGGCAAGTTCTTAGTGATCTTGCTAGAGCATATTTGGGAAAGTTATTGGTGAGCTTGCTAAAGCATAATTGGGAAAGTTCTTGGTGAGCTTGCTAGAGTAGATTTGGGCAAGTTCTTGGTGAGCTTGCTAGAGTAGATTTGGGCAAGTTCTTGGTGAGCTTGCTAGAGTAGATTTGGGAAAGTTCTTGGTGAGATTTCTTGAGCATATTTGGACAAGTTCTATGTGAGCTTGTTAAGTAGGTTCTATGTGAGCCTATTGAGCAGGTTCTTAGTGAGCCTACTGATAGAGATTTGGAGGTGATAGAGTATAGAGGACATAGTCTTAGTGGATAGAGATCCAGTAGCTAGCACAGTTGAAGACATATCTGAGTGAGGAGTCTTCAAGTGGAGAGAGGTCCACTATTCAGCGCAGCAGAGAGACAGAGTCTTCTATAAGATCACATAGCCAGAGCAGAAGGGGAAAGAGTTATCCTATGGAAGAGATCCATGAACTTGATATTAGGGGATCATCATCTCCTTTGGATAGAGATCCATAAACATTGTAATTGGGAGTGATTCCCAAAGAGATTTATTGAGAAAGTTTTAGTAAAATATTTTTTTCGTGGAGTACCTCATATTGGGGAAACCATGTTAAATCTTGTATCTAAATTGTGTGTGGTGACTTGTGATCTTGCTTACTACTGCTATCTGAGTTATTAATGCATACTGCTATATTTGGTTATTGTAATTAAGTACATTAATTGATATTGTTTTGGAAAGAAAGTAAAAATTGGTCTTATACTATTCACCCCCTCTCAGTATAAGCTTGTGTTCTTCAATTAATTCTTATCCCTGAGCCCCAAATGTAACCCTTTACCATTGATGTCAAATGGAGAGATATTTGAGTAAGGGAGATAGATTTGGTTTAAGGAGAAAGCATTGAGTCAGAGGAAGCAGTTTCCTAGGGGGAGAAAAATAGGAAAGAGGTCAATATTTGGTAAAAAGAATTTGGGTTACCATAAATGACAAAGGGGGATATTTTTGGACATTTTGAGTGATAAGTTGTCATTGATATCAAGAGTAAGTGATCATTGATGTCAAACTAACAACACCAGTCAGTGGTAGTTTCAATTGGTAGCATCCGTTTTAGTTTTAGTTTCAAGACCCGGTTGCAAGAAGTTAGATGAGTCCAAAGTGTAAAAAAAAATCCAAATAAATAATATTATAAAATTATTTTTATAATATTATGCAAAGGAAGTTTAAAATTAATTATAAATTAATTTAATCTAAGGTTAAAACCCTAAGGTGGGTTATTAAAAATACAATTTGAAATTAAAATTTGAATGTCATAGCACCGACATGAGGAGAAGTTTGAAAATGTGTATAAAATGAGGAACTTTAACACTACCAAAATTACCATGCCTTCGATAATCATTGCGAGATTTAAATATTGGTGAGCCATACGAATAAGTGTTGCATCCAAAGTGAAGGGAGAAGTGTGCATGTTTCATGAGATTTTGATAGCAAGTGAAGGCATACAAAGAAGGTACTATACCTTCTTTCACGTGGGAATTTGTAGCCCATGCGATGGGCTCCCAAGAGCTAATGAACTTGGGACTAGAGGAGATGGTGGATCAAATCTCATTGAATCCCCTTTTGTGGGAAGTATAAGGTATGCTTGGAAACTGGTCACAAAAATTTTTGGGGATATAGTTTGGGCATTTAAAAATTAATTTTTGCATATTGAAATTGGTTCTAATGTTGCTAAAGGAGTTATAAGGATTTTTGCAAAATTAAATTTTTAATGGTGTATGCTCAAATGTTTTGGAAATATTGTAAGATGTTTGGTTGATATTTTTATGGTGTTGGATATTATTTTAAGTTGGAGTTTATAAGGTGTATTAAGGAAATTTTATTTATGTATGGTATGTTGAATGTTTTTTTAGAAGGGAGCAATAAGGCATGAATTGAGTTGTGATTGTTTTATGTCCAAGGAATATTTTGGAAAGTGTTGAAGTAATATTATTATGTCTAACATTGGAATTGAAAAGAAGAAACTTGTGATTAAGATAGGTTTTCTAAAAGGCACTTCTACATCCAATAAAAGGCATGGGCATATTCTTCCTAATGAGTGATTTTTGAAAATTTTGAATGGAAAGTTGGAGTGAAAATGATTGTTTGGTTAGCATTATTAAGAATTTTTAGATTTATTACTTCAAGGTTTTATATAATTAAGAGTTGATAAAACCTTGTTTATAAGCATTTTTGTTGAAGTGAGTTGTTGAGTGAAGAATATGAACTAGGGTTTGGAAAGAACATGAGTATCATTGTTATGTGAGATTGGTTGAAAAAGCATTGTTGGAAATATTTGAGTGAATAGTCATATGCTTGGACTAGGATTTGTGAGCAAGAATTATTTCATTGAGTGATTAGTTGAGTAGAGTTGATTGAGCCTAGTTAAGTGAATGTGTGAAGTGATTTTTCAAGTTCTGTGAAACAAATTATTTTATATTCTGAATTGAGTTGAGAAAGTTATTGAGCATTGTGATGAGTATAGAACATATTGAGTCTTTAACAATTATATTTATGTTTCTATGAGATTGGACAAGTTCTAGTGTGATATTATTGATAATATTTGAGGCAAGTCTTAGAGAAGACTTGTGGATAGATTTATGTGAGCTTTTGTAGAAGCTTACAATACATATTGAGGACATATTTGAGGACAGAGTTTGGTACAAATTTGAGAATAGATTTATGCCAGATCAGAGATAGATATTGAGAATATATTCAAGGATAGAGTTTGGTGTAGATTTGAGGATAGGTTTTTGCCAGACCAGATACAAATATTGAGGACATATTTGTGCTAGACCGAAGGACTATGTTTAGTACAAATTTGAGATAGAGCTTTGGAGGTGACAAAGTTGAGGAGAAAGGTCTCCAACCAGAGCACGGAGGATAGGTGTCTTCTATGGATAGAGTTCCATTTGCTAAGGGTAGTGGAGGCAGAGGTCTTATAGAGGATCACCAACTAGAGTAGAGTTAGGATATTGGTGTCCCTTGTGGATAGAGATCCATGAAATTGATTACGGTATTGGTGTTTCCTTTATATAGAGGTCCATAAACATTGTAGGAAAAGGATTCCCAAAAGAAATTATTTGAGAAAAATTTATAAGAAATATTTTCTCCGTGGAGTAGCCTACATTGGGTGAACCACGTAAAATCATGTCTCTCATGTGTGCGATGCTTTATGTGATGTTTAATACTTTAATATTGTTTATGTTATCATTTGTATTAAAATGCAAAAAGTTTTATCTTATACTATTCTCCCCCCTCCTAGTATAAGCATATGTTCTCCATATAAGCAAAGGAAATACAAGAAAGTAGAAATGGAAATGTACATTCAAAGGAAGGAGCATTCAATACTACCATTGGAGCATCAAGGAGTCTCCACCATAGCATTATCATTCAAGCTCCACAAAAGCTCCTCCATATCTCCATCAAAGCACAACCACTATCCTTGCTTGGTTGAAACCATATCAGTATCATAAAAATACAACCAAGAAGAAGGTGGAAAAGTACGTAGAAAATCTTGCAAGAAAGTGTTATAAGCATAAGGGCATGCAAGTGATATTTATCACTCTCCAAAGGAAACCCTAAATGCTCTCAAGGAATGTTGAAATTTTGCACATGTGAGGAATCATTACAGAAATATTTTGGCACCCATAGACCACATGGTAGAGGAGTTACATTTATCCACTAGTAATATCATTCAAACAACACAAGAAGAAAGAAAATGTTTTAGATGTTACACTTGCAATAAACATCCGAGAAAGTGTTGAAGTGTAATTGAAGTGACACTTGTCACTGGGTTGAATGCCTATTAAAGGCTCCTTGGAATAACATTTTGAATGAAGCATTTTTAACGAGGCATTTCAATGCATTAACATTCAAGACATGGAAGCCATCACAACGTGGAAGCAAGAAATAGAACATTCAATGCTCTAGTTTGAACATAGTCAAAGCATCTGTAGTTAATAAGTGCAACCATTACACATATAAAATCAGTGTTGATTATTACTTGGTATGAGGTAAGGTTAATTCCTATATTTATATGCTTTCATCTTTATGGAGTTATATGGATGAATTTAGAGGAATATAATTTTTGAAAGCCATACATCTAAGGGAATTATTTATCAAGCTAACATAATATTTGCAATATTAAAATTAGGAGTAATAAGGTTTTCTACTGGCAATTAACCTTAATACTTGTAAATATTATTGTGATCTAATATTTCGAAAAGTAGGGAGTCATAAGTGTCATGACCCTCCCTAGCTAAATTTATGGCACAAGAAAACAATGTATTAACCTAAGATGTGGTGATACCTAGTTTGAACAATTGAACCAACTATGTGATGTTTAGTTGATTTTTAATGGCATGCTATCGCTAACACATTACCAAGTGTACAGGATCAGGTACACTCATAGGTGGATCAGGTAGAGTTACCCACTAGAAATGAGGGTACCAAATATTAGGGAAAATGATGATTAAGGTACTTGGAGGTAACATGGATAGATACCTTCATATAGGTATGCATTTACGAAAGGTATAATCATTGATGGTTGATCACCTTGAGCTTTAGTAGATAACCTAGTAGCTATCATAAAATATATAGCTAAGATAGGTGATTGGATTGATGGAAAGACTCCCTCTTTGATTGATTGTATAAATGTGTTTGCTCCCTACTGCATCGTAGCTTGAGTAGTTTGATGATTTAGTTTCTATATAGGAACCACTAAAAGATGATTATAGATGCATAAGGCTAACTGTCATATTGAAATGGAAATCAAAGCATCCTCTTTGTGAAAGAAAAAAAATTAAATTCATCTTCTGAATTTAAATGCTTTTAAATTAATTAATAAAGTTTAAGAAAATAATAATTGGCTCATTGGAGCTCATTAGTAAACTTCGTTTGCAATTAATTAATGAGTTTTCATTTTAATTAAATAAAAGTGGTTATTTTAATGATAATAGAGAATTCATTTAAAGGTTTTAATTAATTAATAATAAATGAAAGAGGATCTTTCTTTTGAACAAAAGAATATATAGATATATTATAAATATCTTTTAGTATTAAAAAAAAAGGGAAATAAAATAAAATGTCATGATCCCTTTCGTACATGGTGCAACCTATGGAAAAGCCTACGATGATATTAATTTTTCAAATATGGAAAATATGGGAAGAATGCACAGAGGATAGGGGGTGGGAATTGAAGGGAAAGAGTCTCCAAATGAGGGCACAAGATTTTATAGGGCGGCAGACGGACCACCTGGATGGATGGGCATGTAAGGGGGAGAATGAAGGAAAGGAAAGGGAGAAGGAGGAAGAACAAAGGAATAGAGGGGAAGCTAGGAAAAGAAAGGAAATGCACGAGTGGGAAGGGAGGCAGTATATTTCATTGGACTTCCATCTCAGTGAGGACCTACAGGTTGGATTGTTTTAATATTGAACTATGGTTTTAAATTATATGTATTTATTGAAACCACCCTTTGTTTGGAAGTGCTCTCCATATTTTGAAACCACCCTGTGTTTGGAAGCGCTATACATTTTTTGAAACCACATTGTGTTTGGAAGCGCTCTGTGTTTGTTGAAACCACCCTATTTTTGGAAGCACTCCATATTTTTTGAAACCACCATATGTTGGGAAGCACTATATCTAGCTTGAAACCACCATATGTTTGGAAGTGATGTGTTTAGCTTGAAACCGCCTTGTGTTCCTTTGGAAACCACCTTGCACTATGAGAAAGCACTGTGTTTGGTTGGAGTTTACCATGAGCAATGTTGGGTGCTCTGTGTTCCTTTGGAAATCACATTGTGCTATGAGAAAGTGTTGTGTTTGGTTGGATTTTGCCATGAGAAACATTGGGTGCTCTATGTTCCTTTGGAAACTAC
Organism: Wollemia nobilis; assembly: GCA_028583015.1. Classification (NCBI taxonomy): domain Eukaryota; kingdom Viridiplantae; phylum Streptophyta; class Pinopsida; order Araucariales; family Araucariaceae; genus Wollemia; species Wollemia nobilis. Next base: position 3,083,410 of record JAQPPZ010016381.1, read on the forward strand.
CTTGCACTATGAGAAAGCGTTGTGTTTGGTTGGAGTTTTCCATGAGCAATGTTGGGTGCTCTGTGTTCCTTTGGAAACTACCTTATGCTATGAGAAAGTTTTTTACTTAGTTGGAGTCTGACATGAGCTACGTTGGGTGCTTTGTATTTATTGGAACTGCATTGTGCAAGTTGAATGCAATGTTCAGTAACGAAAACCACCTTAGGTTTTAGGGAGTGCAGGTTTAGGAAGAAACTAGTTAGCATCAACAAAAGTGTTCCTGGTTCTAGAGCTTAGATGCTAGGTTCGCCATGGTTACCCAGCATGCCTTGGGGCCATGTAGTGTGGTTTTAATTAAATCACCTTTAGATTATATGAAGTTTTATATTATGGTTTTAATTAAAATAACCTTTGATTTATATGAGACATATATTAGGTTTTAATTAAAATAACCTTTGATTTATATGAGACATATATTAGGTTTTAATTAAAAGAACCTTTGATTTATATGAGACATATATTAGGTTTTAATTAAAAGAACCTTTGATTTATATGAGACATATATTAGATTTTAATTAAAAGAACCTTTGATTTATATGAGATATATATTAGGTTTTAATTAAAATAACATTTGATTTATATGAGACATATATTAGATTTTAATTAAAAGAATATTTTATTTATATGAGACATATATTAGGTTTTAATTAAAATAACCTTTGATTTATATGAGACATATATTAGGTTTTAATTAAAAGAACCTTTGATTTATATGAGACATATATTAGGTTTTTAATGAAAAAAGAACCTTTGATTAATATGAGGTTTATATTATGGTTTTAATTAAAGGAACCTTTGATTTATATGGGATATGTAAATGTTAGGTTTTGATTAAAAGGAACCTTTGATTTTATGGAAATATATTGAAGGTTTTAATTTAAAGAGAACCCCTTGGATTAATGTTGATTATCTTAGGAGTTTAAAATGAAATGGGATGAGGATTTATTCGTGAATTGAAGTTATGGGGCTTCAATTTAGGGAATGAATGAATGATTGTTTTAAAGGTTAAGGGTATGGGACTTCAATTCTTTAATACATAAATTAATTTAATTTAAGTTAAACCTTGATCTAAGTGATAGCATGTTGGATGACTCTCCAAGGGGATTTGGGAGGTGAAATAAAAGTAAGGGTTCTTTTATGATTTCCATTATGCATTGGATGGTTAGAAATGAAGAACATGGACTTATACTAAGAGGGGGGGGGTGAACAGTATAAGACTTAACCAATTAATAATTTTAACTTTAGATAGCAGTGGCATCAACACAACATTAATCAAGACAGAAAGCATCACACATTGAAGACCCATTTTTAACGTGGTTCACCCAAAATGGTTGGGCTACGTCCACAAAAACTTTTCTCTAAAAGTTATCTCAAAGTTCTTTGGGAATCCTTCCCAATTACAATGTTTATGAGCCTCGGCCCAAAGGAGATACCTTCCCCTCTCGCTCTGGAAATGATCCCTCGGAAGATCAACTGCCTCTACCTCTTGCCAGCGACGTGGAACTCCTTTCCACCGAAGACCTCCTCGTCCTCAATGCTTAGCCTAAGAGACCTCTCGCCTTCTATGATCACGTCCACAGTAGCTCAAAGAACCTCGTACCAAACATAGTCACTCGGTCTAGTACAAGTCTTCCTCTCGTCTGTCACGATCTGTCCAACTCTTGAACAAATCAATCCTCTGCATACAAGCCTTCTCAAAGACTTGCCAAATCTGTCCTCAGGTTCTTCTCATAGAACCAATGCACCTCTGTCCTCAAGTTCTCTGATAGAACTATCAAACTCAGCTCACAAGTCCTCTGCTAGGACCTGTCCAAATCTGCTCACAAGTCCCCACCGAAACCTGTCCAAAACTGCTCACAAGTCCCCACCAGAACCTGTCCAAAAACTCAGCAAGCTCACCAAGAAAAACTTTCTTAGTAGGAAATCACAAAGTGAATTGTTAGAGACCCAATGTGATTTGTCAAACTCATAGAAGCATAAAGAGAATTGTTAGAGACTCAATATGTTCTATACTCAAATCCCAATCTCAAAACTCAACTCAAATCAACTCAGCTCAATCTCAATCTCAAATCTGAAAACTCAACTCAATATCTGAAATGGATAGGATAGAATGTTTTCTTTCAAGAACATGAAACCCCAACAATTGCCAACTATGCAAAGAATCACATAACAATGATACTCATGTTCTTTTCACCATCAATTAGGGTTTCAACAACAATGCTCATCAAACAAGGTTTAGTCAACCAACACCATTCAACTCAACATCAACCTTGAAGCATTCAACCAATCATCACAAGAAAAGGAAACAAGTAGAAATCCTTTTCCCTCCAAAGATATTTGAACAAAATAGCCACCAACACAATATCACCAAATGCAAAGAATAACTTGCTCAAATCAACTCAATGGAGTAAGCCCAATATCATGAATCAAGTAAAGCAATAACTTGATCAAACAACCTCTATGGAAGCAACTCAACCATCAAACTCAAAACAACCAACCAAGGGTTCCACCAACTCAATGCAAGTAGCTAGACTCACAAATATAAACCCTAGTGCACAAAGCTTCCACTATCTCAAACCAAAAATTATGCATTCACCAAAAACTCTCCTTAAGGATAACAATGCATAAGTAGTCTTCAACAAACCAAAAAATAGGATTTACACCTAGCCAAAGGATACCTAGTAGAATACCTTTTCACTCCAACCTTATTTCAGAAAACATACACCAATCATACTCATAAGAAGAATGTGCCCATACCTGGGAAAATACCCTTATAAATCGCTGTCCAAGAAACTCCGAATTTCGTGGCATAAAGACGTTTTAATAAAAACGTGTGTTACTCTAGCAAAGCACCCCCACGAGACTCGAAACGGTGACCTCCGCCAATGCAGCGCCCAACAGCAGCCTTCGCTGCCACTAGCCCACGTGGGCTATGAAGTTCACAAGTGAACTTCCCTCCACTTCACCCTCGAAAAAAACTCTCGAAGACTTTTCAACCGCACGTGCTTCTAAGTCTTCCTTCGATCGCAGCGAATACAGAGCACAAACACCGCAAATTGCATTCGAGGAATTTTGAATTAATTAGCCTTCCAACCTTAGGAGTTGGAGAATAAATAGTCTCTTCGAAGACACCTTGACGTCGGTAGAAATAAAGACCATTTCGAAATTAATCAAAAGTCTTTTCAAAAAGGGTTTAAAAACCCTTAAATAATTTTAATAAATTAAGAATAAAAAAAGGTTTAAAAACCTTTAAGTATTTTTAATAAATTAAAAATAATTTCTCCCTTAATTAATTAAATAATTAATTAATTAAAACCTTGAAGGGTTTTAAATAATAATTAAATAAATAATAAAGAGAACCTCCATTGGTTTTAATAAAAACCATTTAACTTGGTTTTAATAAAAACCCTATCCAATGGAATCTCTCCGGATTCTCTTAAAAATATTCTCTTGGAATCTTCCACCTTTGAAGCCAACACATCCTCTTAACATTAATGCCATTTCCTTTTGACATCAATGACAACTCATAGACAAGAAGCTAGGATCTCAAACCCAAAATTGCCAACAATCTCCCCCTTTGTCATTGATGGCAAACCATGCTTCTCAACAACACATAAACTCAACATAAACAGCTCCCCCTGTCTTGAGGCTTTCCTCTTCACTTTGAAGCTCTCCCCCTTACTCATATCTCTCCCCCTTTGTCATCAATGGCAAAGGGTCACCTTTGGGGCTCGGGACTAAGAATGAGCCTCTTAGCTTAGTCCCTCCCCCACCTCCCGATGAGGTGATTAATTCTGGGGTGGGAGTACAACTCCCAATTTCTCCCTTAGATACTCAAACGTATCTCTTGGAAGAGGTTTGGTGAAGATATCTGCAATCTGCTCTTTAGTAGACACATACTCTACCTTGACCTCCTTGTCTTGCACTTTCTCCCTTAGAAAGTGATACTTGATGGAAATATGCTTTGTCCTTGAGTGCATTACCGGATTTTTGGAAATACTTATGGCACTTGTATTATCACAAAGTATGGAGATGGGTTGTTCATGCTTGACTTTGAAATCCTCCAAGGTGGTTTTCATCCATAAAACCTGTGTACACCCAACCACCGTCGCTATGTATTCAGCCTCTACTATAGATAAGGAAACTGAAGGTTGTTTCTTACTTAGCCAAGAAACCAAACTCTTTCCCGGAAAGAATGCTCCACCACTAGTGCTTTTCCTGTCATCAATACCGCCTGCCCAATCTGCATCTCGTATAAGCTGTGAGGGTGAAATCATCACCTTTGGGATACCAAAGCCCAAAGTCCATAGTGCCCTTCGGATATCCGAATATCCTCTTAACTCGCTATAACATGAGAATATTTTGGAGCTGCCTGAAATCTTGCTACTAACCCAACTGCCTGCATGATATCCTGGTCTCGGTAGCTGTAATATATAATAAACTCGCCAATCATAGATCTGTACAACCTCTGATCTGCCACTGGAGATTCATCATCTTTACTCATCTTGCACCCTGTAATCATTGGAGTACACACTGGTTTGTTGTCCATCATCCCAAATTTCTTCAACATTTCTTTGATATACTTTCCTTGAGAGAGAAATATACCATCCTTTGATTGAGCAATCTGAAGACCTAAAAAGAATGACAGCTCTCCAATCATAGACATCTCAAATTCCTTCTCGCATGGTGTTAGCAAAAACTTTGCACATCTGAGTATTATTTCCCCCAAAAATAATATCATCAACATAGACAACCATAATCAACATATCATCATTTTCATTCTTAATATACAAATTGCTATCTGCCACGCCTTTCCTGAAGCCTTGCTCATGAAGATACCCGTCAAGTCTTGAGTACCAAGCCCTAGGTGCTTGCTTTAACCCATACAAGGCCTTTTTCAGTTTACACACATAGTCTGATTGTTCCGAGAGAGACACTCCTTCTGGCTGTTCTATGTAGACTTCTTCTACCAACACCCCATTTAGAAAAGCTGACTTTACATCCATTTGATATACCTTGAATGATTTGAAGCTTGAAAGGGCCAAAAATATTTTGATAGCTTCAAGACGAGCAACAGGAGCAAACGTCTCTTCGAAATCAACACCTTCTACTTGAGCATAACCTTTGCAGACTAACCTAGCTTTGTTTCGACAATCTTTCCATCCTCATTGAGTTTATTTCTGAATATCCATTTTGTGCCAATGACATTCTTGTCCTTAGGTCTTGGAACCAATTCCCAAGTTTCACTTTTCTCTATTTGATTTAGCTCTTCATCCATTGCTTTTACCCAAAACTTATCTCGCACATGCTTCACTGAAATATTTTGGCTCAATCTCGAGATAATAATGAAACATTTGTAGAATCATGTGAAGGAATGACTCTTCTTCTTGTTTGCCTCGCTATTTGGATCACCAATGATCAAATCTTTGGGATGATGTTTCTGAACATATCGTGAAGGAGTTTTGGGAAGCAGCTTGTTGTCTTTCCTCTTCTTCATCTGAAACCTCTCTGAATTCTTCTTGACAAATTTCATCACCGAGTTCCTTGACCGGTTCTCTTATCCCTGTCTTTTCATCAACTGTTACATTTATGCTCTCTACAACTCGTATGAGTTCTTTTGTTGAAGCATCTCTAGGCCTTGCTTCTGCTGGAATATCCAAGAAAGATTCCCTCATCACACCTAGGATCAAACTTACCCAAATTCTGATCTTCCCTTCTGATGAAGCACTTACTCCCAAACACTTTGAAGTATTTTACTGTAGCTGGTCTTCCTTTCCACAACTCATAAGGAGTTTTATGATGATTGACTCTAAGTTGGGCCCTGGTGATAATGTAGACTGCCGTACTGACTGCCTCTTTCCAAAAACCATCTAAAAGTTTTGACTCATTTAACATAGCTCTAGCCATATTTTCAATAGTTCTATTTTTCCTTTCAACTACTCCATTTTGTTGAGGAGTTCTTGCTGCTGAATATTCTCTTTTGATTCCTTGTTGCTCACAGTATTCCACAAATTCATTTGAAGTGAACTCTCCTCCTCTATCTGATCTTAAGCATTTGATTCTCTTGTCGAGCCTCATTTTCAATCATTTCTTTGAAAGCTTTAAATTTTTCAAAAGCTTCAGATTTTTCTTTGAGAAAAGTAACCCAAGTCATTCTAGAATAATCATCTATAAACAACATGAAGTAGCTTTCTCCCTGAATGCTCTGAGTTCTGGTAGGGCCACATAAATTAGTATGAATAAGATCCAATGGTTTTGAAGAAGTATACCCTTTTGATTTGAAACTGGTTCTGGTCCTTTTTCCATGTTGACAAGGACCGCAAATGATGTTATGGGGCCTTTTTATTTTGGGCAAGTCTCTAACCGCTTCCTTGTTACTAATATTGACAAGATTATCAAAGCTCAAATGCCCCAATATTTTATGCCATAACCAACTCTCATCTTCTTGAGTTAGAAAACACTTTTCCTTTTTTATCTCACTTAGCATGTAAAGATTGTTTGGAGTCCTTGTAGCACTAGCAATGAGTTTTCCATTTTTTTCTTTACTTATCTCACATCTATCCGAAAAGAAAGATACTATGTGCCCTTGATCACAAAGTTGACTCACACTTAGAAGATTATGTCTTAGGCCTTCTACATAAAGCACATTTTCTATTTTGGATTTCCCATCCAAACTAAGAGTCCCTTTACCACAGATTTTAGTTGACCTGTTATCTCCAAAACTGACTGTTCCTCTGTTTGTTTCTTTTAAGACCAAAAACTTTTCCTTTTCACCAATCATATGTTTTGAACAACCACTATCAAGATACCATTTTTCTACTTTGTCTTGAGCATGAAAAGCAGTTTGAACTATCATTGACTTAGATTTGATCTCATTTCTCTTTTTAGTGAACTCAAGGCTAGATCTATCCAAACAGCACATCCTTGCTATATGCCCAAAATTCTTGCACTTGTAACACATGACATTTTTATTCATAAGAGGTGCAAAAGAGTTAACATTTTCCTTACTATGGCTATTCAAAGACTTATTGCAATGCATAGCTTTGTGACCAAATTTCTTGCAGGAAAAACAATAGCCATGGAAAGTATTATGTAACCTGTTTTGATGCCTTGGATGATTGTTCTTCTTGTGACCAACTGGAATCCACCGCTCTTCAGGATGAAGATTGATCTTGCTCGAAGACCCTGTTTCATGAATGGTGATACAATCCTTCTTTTGCTTTTCACACGGAGTATTCTGTCTGAGAGCCAACTGTTCCAACTTCACTCTAAGAGACATAACCTCTTCTTCTAGTTTCTCGCAATCAGCTTCCTTTCCTTTGAGAGCCTCTGTCAGAACCTGTTCAACCTTCTTCCCTTCTTCAGCTAGAATTTTGAAGTCTATAACACTTTGAGACAATTCTGATCTTGCTATCTCTTCTTCCTGACATTGATGCTTGAGAACAGAATTCTCTTCCCTGAATTTCTCAAGCTTTCTTAAAGCCAAGAAGAATTCACCTTTGAGATCGAACTCAACCTCTTCATCTCTTTTTGAATCTGTATGTTCCTCTGATAGATCCTTCTCCAAGCTGTTAGGCTCTTTCTGGAGAGACCGACTCGATACCAATTGAAGAACATGGACTTATACTGAGAGGGGGGTGAACAATATAAGACTTAACCAATTAATAATTTTAACTTTAGATAGCAATGGCATCAACACAACATTAATCAAGACAGAAAGCATCACACATTGAAGACCCATTTTTAACGTGGTTCACCCAAAATGGTTGGGCTACGTCCACAAAAACTTTTCTCTAAAAGTTATCTCAAAGTTCTTTGGGAATCCTTCCCAATTACAATGTTTATGAGCCTCGGCCCAAAGGAGATACCTTCCCCTCTGCTCTAGAAATGATCCCTCAGAAGATCAACTGCCTCTACCTCTTGCCAGCACGTGGAACTCCTTTCCACCGAAGACCTCCTATCCTCAATGCTTAGCCTAAGATACCTTTGCCTTCTATGATCACGTCCATAGTAGCTCAACAACCTCGTACCAAACATAGTCAGTCGGTCTAGTACAAGTCTTCCTCTCATCTGTCAGATCTGTCCAACTCTTGAACAAATCAATCCTCTGCATACAAGCCTTCTCAAAGACTTGCCAAATCTATCCTCAGGTTCTTCTCATAGAACCAATGCACCTCTGTCCTCAAGTTCTCTGATAGAACTATCAAACTCAGCTCACAAGTCCTCTGCTAGGACCTGTCCAAATCTGCTCACAAGTCCCCACCGAAACCTGTCCAAAACTCGCTCACAAGTCCCCACTCGAACCTGTCCAAAAACTCAGCAAGCTCACCAAGAAAAACTTTCTTAGTAGGAAATCACAAAGTGAATTGTTAGAGACCCAATGTGATTTGTCAAACTCATAGAAGCATAAAGAGAATTGTTAGAGACTCAATATGTTCTATACTCAAATCCCAATCTCAAAACTCAACTCAAATCAACTCAACTCAATCTCAATCTCAAATCTGAAAACTCAACTCAATATCTGAAATGGATAGGATAGAATGTTTTCTTTCAAGAACATGAAACCCCAACAATTGCCAACTATGCAAAGAATCACATAACAATGATACTCATGTTCTTTTCACCATCAATTAGGGTTTCAACAACAATGCTCATCAAACAAGGTTTAGTCAACCAACACCATTCAACTCAACATCAACCTTGAAGCATTCAACCAATCATCACAAGAAAAGGAAACAAGTAGAAATCCTTTTCCCTCCAAAGATATTTGAACAAAATAGCCACCAACACAATATCACCAAATGCAAAGAATAACTTGCTCAAATCAACTCAATGGAGTAAGCCCAATATCATGAATCAAGTAAAGCAATAACTTGATCAAACAACCTCTATGGAAGCAACTCAACCATCAAACTCAAAACAACCAACCAAGGGTTCCACCAACTCAATGCAAGTAGCTAGACTCACAAATATAAACCCTAGTGCACAAAGCTTCCACTATCTCAAACCAAAAATTATGCATTCACCAAAAACTCTCCTTAAGGATAACAATGCATAAGTAGTCTTCAACAAACCAGAAAATAGGATTTACACCTAGCCAAAGGATACCTAGTAGAATACCTTTTCACTCCAACCTTATTTCAGAAAACATACACCAATCATACTCATAAGAAGAATGTGCCCATACCTTATTGGAGTAGAAGATAATTGAACCTTCAAGCTTATAAATCGTTGTCCAAGAAACTTCGAATTTCATGGCATAAAGACGTTTTAATAAAAACGTGTGTTACTCTAGCAAAGCACCCCCGCGAGACTCGAAACGGTGACCTCCGCCAATGCAGCACCCAACAGTAGCCTTCACTGCCACTAGCCCACGTGGGCTACGAAGTTCACAAGTGAACTTCCCTCCACTTCACCCTCGAAAAAAACTCCCGAAGACTTTTCAACCGCACGTGCTTCTAAGTCTTCCTTCGATCGCAGCGAATACAGAGCACAAACACCGCAAATTGCATTCGGGGAATTTCGAATTAATTAGCCTTCCAACCTTAGGAGTTGGAGAATAAATAGTCTCTTCGAAGACACCTTGACGTCGGCGAAAATAAAGACCATTTCGAAATTAATCAAAAGTCTTTTCAAAAAGGGTTTAAAAACCCTTAAATAATTTTAATAAATTAAGAATAAAAAAAGGTTTAAAAACCTTTAAGTATTTTTAATAAATTAAAAATAATTTCTCCCTTAATTAATTAAATAATTAATTAATTAAAACCTTGAAGGGTTTTAAATAATAATTAAATAAATAATAAAGAGAACCTCCATTGGTTTTAATAAAAACCATTTAACTTGGTTTTAATAAAAACCCTATCCAATGGAATCTCTCCGGATTCTCTTAAAAATATTCTCTTGGAATCTTCCACCTTTGAAGCCAACACATCCTCTTAACATTAATGCCATTTCCTTTTGACATCAATGACAACTCATAGACAAGAAGCTAGGATCTCAAACCCAAAATTGCCAACAAGAAACTTAATGGAATATTGTATAGTTGCAATTTGTTAAAGTAAATGAATAGATGCATTTAAAGGTATGCCTATCCTTAACCATGAGTATCCTGATCCCTTAATACCCTCAAAGAATCAAAGGTAAGAAAGGAGAAGCAAGGAATTCAAATGGAAACAAAGAATAGGTATTTGTATCTTATATTTATTTACGTATGTTCAATAGACTAGAATTGTGGGGAGATATCCCCAATGTAGTTAATGTGATACATTTTGAGTAGGATGGCTTATTATGCAAGAAATAATGAAAGTAATTTTACTATATTTTTGTATTTGGTTATATCAAGTAGTAGATTCTATTTTAGTTTTAAGATTGCTTCATTTTCTCTATTATTGTTGATTGATTTCTGATGTGGTAGCATCTAGACGTATTATTTTTTGATTGCTTGATGATAGGAAATATAGTGTAGAGTTCTAGGGTGAACTCAAAGGTAACCTAAGGGAATTGAGAACCCCTTAGGATGAACATAGGAGACCTAAGGGAATTGAGACCCCCTTTGGGAGATAAAGGACTAAGTGATAAAGAGATTACATCAAAGTTAAGATAGCTCATTGTGGAGATGAGATAGATAGCTTAACTCACAATACTCGTAGTATACCTACACATAAGAATTTTTGTATGGTATGAAGATGTGTGTATACCTTAGATGGACTGAGGATGATAGGTCTAGCTCATTAGGGATGATGGGACAGATGGACTTATCTACAACAACACATTACATGCCTACATAGATGGATTAGTGTTAGGGTATTTCTTGAGATGTAACTTCCAGGGAAACTTAGGTGATTGAAACTTTAGGTTACTAGTGGGTTAGGGGTTCATGTATCTCTCCCTCATAATAAAAAAAATTATATTTTTATATTTTTTTGTTTGTGTATTTTTGGATCATTAAATTTGGTATCATATCTCTAGGTATGAAGGTATAAAGCTTCTATGTGTGCTAAAGAGAAATTAGATGTTTACAATGAAGGCTTGCTTAAGGTAAATTCTAAAGCTGGGATGATATAGGATACCCAAATTTCTAGAAGCTAATGGAAATTAACCCTAGGGAGTGTAGAGTGTCAGGATATCTTAGTATAGAATTTGGTATTAGTGATACATCCCAACCTGGTATATTACTCTAGTTAGGTTGTTGATGCATATAGCAATAGATCTATGTATTATGGCTCGATTAGAGATACAGCTCAGGATGAAACTATAATCTAATCCCCTTTCTTGAATGGAATCAGGTTAAGATGCCACCTAAGACCAAAAGTGGGAGGCCTACACCTAGACAAACTTGGAAAAGTAATGTTGAAGAAGAAAACCAGTGTGAGGAACCAAAAAACCCCAATAGAGAAGTAGAATACCTCACTGCTACGATCGTTGCTATGCAAGATCAAATAAGATAGTTGCTCAAAATGGCTGCAAATCAAAATTTGCAAGTTTTAGGCTTGGAGGCTAACCTAGATAATGGACTAACTGTAGAACAAGTACAAGCTAGAACCTTAGCAGAAAAGGAAATAGCTAGGGACATGAAAAACATCAGTATCTCTAAGTTTTATGGAGAGGGTTATGGGGATGCAGTGGAAGCATGGCTGAGAGAGGTAGAGGTTCATTTTATGATAAAAGGCTACTCATCTAGAACTCCAACACTTTGTACTATGATTAACCTCGAAGGGGCTACTCTGGAGTGGTGGGAAACCCACTATGAGGAAACTAATATTTATCCCATTGATACTCCATGGGAAGAATTTATAAACATATTCAAAAAGATATTTCTAATAGAGCATTTCTATGCCCTAAAATTTTAAGAATTTTCTAGTGTCATACAAGGAACCAACATAGTAGAATTGTACTATAAGAACCTGGTAAGACTATTAAAATATGTACCTATTTATAATACAAAAATGTGAGTTCATAAGTTCATCCTTGGATTGGAATCTAGGTTAAGGCACGATGTGGAGATGCAGGAGCCCAAATCACTACAAAAGGCATATGACCTAGCAAAGAAAGCAGAGTCACACTTCTATTATAAGTATGATGCTCTACCTAAGAAAGCACGAGAAGAACTAATGAAGAGGAATAGTAATGGGTTTGTAAAATGGGAGGCTAAGCAAGATAAAAAATCCAAGAATACCTAAAATCTTGAGAAGAAAGCCTATGGGAATCATAATAAGTTCAAGAACTTTCGTAAGAAGGATAACAAGCCCAATAATACCAAACCTCAGCCACAAAAGTCACATGCTCCAACTCCAATAGTTAATAATGGGAATGAGAAACCTGAGAAATAGTAAGGACCTAAGAAAGGGTGCTACAATTGTTGAGGACCTCATTACTATAATCATTGTCCATATCGAGCAGGGACTAGCTTAGCTAGTACAAAAAGGAAGGAACCAAAACATTACATCTATGCCACAACAGGGAAGCAGAAGCTAGAGGGACAAGCCACCCCATTACTTATGAAATATAAGGTTTTCAATAAGCAAGTAAACATCTTAATAGATAGTGGAGCGACTAATAGTTTTATTTCATCTAGTCTAGCAAGGACTATGTCAGAAAGGCCTAGGTATTTGGCTCAAGGGTGGAAATTTGAGTACGGTTCAGGGTAGACCTACTTGGTAAACCAATATTATCCTATGGCAGAAGTTACTCTATATAAAGGGACTACGGAATTTTGTTTATATGTAGCTCCTCTACACACATTTGATGTGATTATAGGGATGGATTGGCTACAATTCCATAAAGCCTCAATCAAATTCCAAGACCGTTGGATTGAGTATTCACAGAAAGGCGAAGAAAGAGCAAGAATTCATAGTGATCAAGGGGCTTTTGAACCTCAAATGTTGTCTTCTTTGTAATTGAAAAAGACCCTAAAGAGATGAGGGATAGTGTATGTGGTAAAAATCAATGATATGGAGGACCAAGAGAAAGGAGAAATACTAGAACAACATCCAATTTTACAGGATTTTCAGGATGTATTTCTAGAGGACCTACCTGGGTTACCTCCTATATGAGAATTTGATTTTACAATTGATCTTATTATGGGAATTAAACCTATTCATAGATCCCTGTATAGGATGAATCCTACTAAAATATGTGAACTGGAGGTTCAATTGCAAGGATTATTGGAAAAAGTTTTGATAAAACCAAGTGTGTCATCGTGGGGCACACCGATTCTATTCATGAAAAATAAGGATAGTTCGCTAAGATTGTGTATTGATTACATAATGGTATATAAGGCTAAAATCAAGAATTGATATACTTTACATAGGATTGAAAATTTATTCGATCAACTGAAGGATACCAAGGTGTTTACTAAGATCGATATAAGGTCAGGGTATCACCAGTTAAGAATTCATGAGGAAGATACTCACAAAATGATATTTAAGACTAGGTATGGGCATTATGAGTTTACGATTCTACCCTTTGGACTGACTAATGCCCCAACTTATTTCATGAACCTAATGAATAGCATGTTTCAAAGATACTTAGAACAATTTATCTTGGTATTCCTATATGATATCCTTATATACTCTCGAGATAAATAAGAGCACGATAAGCATCTTAGGATCATGTTGGAATTGTTAAGAAAGAATCAACTTTATGGAAATATGGCTAAGAGTGAATTCTATGTTCTAAAGGTAAGATATCTTGATACGTCATATTGGTAGAGGGGATTGTTGTGGATCCAAAAAATATAAAGGCTATTCTAAATTGGCCACCCCCTATTAATATCACTGAAGTGCAAAGTTTCATGGGGTTAACAAGCTACTATAGATATAGCTTGAGTAGTTTGATGATTTAGTTTCTATATAGGAACCACTGGAAGATGATTATAGATGTGTAGAGGGGTAAAACCACCCTATCACGTATGATTCTTAAGGCTGGATCCGCAAAGAGAGAAAGCCTTGAGGTGAACCACGAGGGTACGTTGTTCTCTACACTTGGTGCTAAGAAAGGGGGGTTCACCAAGAACAATTTTAGGACTCGCTCCAAGTCCTCAGGATATACAAGAAAAGTTTGATGTATTCAATTTTTAATAAAAACACCTAAGTTTGGTCTTTCTAGTTCTAAGCTAAGAAAGATTAATGGCAATGCTAAAAATAGAGTGCAACAATTGAAAATAGAATGCAAGCATACAAGAGCTAACCTAATATGATTCTTTATTTTGGATGCTCACTAACCTAGTATTTATTATAGAAAATATTTAAAGCCAAAAATATACAAAATAAATGCACAAATATTATCCCTAGATGCAAACTAAATGCTTTTCACTTTTAGATGCCTAAGAATTAAATTTAGATCAGATTGAAAATTCAGCAAGATAAATCAGAACACTTAGCTTTAACCGGTGGTTGATCCTAGCTTTTGATTATTTTTGTCCAATGATGTAAAAATACCTGTTCCTACAAGATAATCTAATAAACACTTAAAAATTTAGATTAGTATTTGGGGGCCTGCATAGGCTGCTATATGACCGAGATTGCAGAGTCAAGCCCCCTTGGTCCTTTTAGCTGACCTTGTAAAAATAAAATAAGTATTGACCTTTTGGGTGGACATACAAAAGTAGGAAATTAAGATGCTAATAGATGATTATATTCCTTGTTAACCTTAGGGGATTTACCCATTTTTTATTCCCAAGTTCACACGAAGTGCAAGGGAAGAGCATACACGAAATAAGAACCCCCTTTTAATGTGGTGTGTAATATAAAAGAAAGAAAAATTATAACTATGATGGGGTTCTTTAACCTTAGGGATCTACCTGATTTTGATTCCCAAGATCACACGAAGTGCATGGGAAGAGCATACACGAGGTGAAAATCCCCTTTTAATGTGATAAGTAAGAGAAAAGAAAAATTATGATTATGATGATGTTCTTTAACCTTAGGGATCTACCCGCTTTTGATTCCCAAGATCACACAAAGTGCATGGGAAGAGCATACACGATATAGGAACCCCGTTAGTGATAATATTTATGCAATAATTGTATTAAAGAACAAGGTGAATATGAACTAACAATATAAATAAATGTTAAGAATGATAGTAAGATAAATAAACTATACAAGGTTAATGTGGAAATTAAGGAACTAAAAAGGATCTATGAAATAATGTGATTCAAAAATAAAAATATGTATAAACTAAATGAATCAAGATGAAATGATAGAGGGTGGAAGAGCACAACCAAGTTGACTCTCTTCCTCTCTTGATAAGAACTTGATGATGACTTCCTCAAGATGCCTAAGAAGATGTTGATGATTCCTTTGAGATCCTTTGCTTGGAGACTTGAAAGCTTGAAGAAAACCTACAGAGTTTTAGTGCTTGAAAAACTTGATTCATGAGGCTATCCCAAGGGCTCTATTTATAGTTTTTTCATGACCTTGGGAGAGAGGGAAAGTGTCTTAAAAAAATGGAATAAAATATTATCCACCAACTTTGGTGTAAAATAACATGCCACTTTGAAAATGGACCATGTGAAGTAACATGTCTCTTTGAAAATGGACCATGCTATTTTGAAAATGGACTTTGAAGTAACATGCCACTTTGAAAATGGACCATGCTATTTTGAAAATGGACTTTGAAGTAACATGCCACTTTCAAAATGGAACATTCTAATTTGAAAATAGATTAACAAAAATAATAAAATAATATGCCACTTTGAAAGTGGGTTAAAGAAGTAACATGCCATTTTGAAAATGAAGCATATTATTTTGAAAATGGATCATGAAGTAACATGCCATTTTTGAAAATGAAACATGCTACTTTGAAGATGAACTTTGAAATAACATGCCCCCTTGAAAATAGAACATGCTATTTTGAAAATGGGTTAATGAGAATAATTAAATAATATGCCACTTTGAAAGTGGGCTAATGAAGTAACATGCTATTTTGAAAATTAAACATGTTACTTTGAAAATGGACTTAACAAAAATAATAAAATAATATGCCACTTTGAAAGTGGGCTAATGAAGTAACATGCTATTTTGAAAATGAAACATGTTACTTTGAAAATGAACTTTGAAATAACATGCCCCCTTGGAAATAGAACATGTTATTTGAAAATGGATTAATGAAAATAATTAAATAATATGCCACTTTGAAAGTGGGCTAATGCTATTTTGAAAATGACACATTCTTCTTTGAATTTAAAAATAGTGAATAGTGCACAATGAATAGTGTACAGTGAACAATGTACGGTGAACAGTGTACAATGAACAATGAACAATGTATAGTGAATAGTGAAATTAAGGAAATTAAAAAGGAATTAGAGAGAATTAGAAGAAGCTAAGAGTATTAGAAGGATATTTAAAAATATTATGAAGAAAATAGAGGAAATACGTGACTTTAGATGAAGTATTAGAGATTTTGGAGGAAATTGAGAAGAATTAGAGGAAATTTGGAGAAAATGATCAAAAGGTTTTTTCTGAGTCCAATCCAATGGTGGTGGTAGATGATTTGGTCGGTGAAAATTCATGTCAAAGATGACCTTAATTTTTGAAGCAATAAATGTTTAAGCTAATGCATGAGGGAGAATTAATGAAAATTGATGTAGGTCAATTTTTAATGTCTACATTTTACCCCCTTTTTGATGTATTCATTGTACAATGAATGCATCAAAAATAATAATTGTGCACCGGTTTCGATATAGAATGGATAGTGTGAAAAATTATTATAATTTATGTGCATGCATGCCCCTAGCCTAGGGTGCCCCCTCAAGTTTTGGAGGGGAAACCTAGTTGAACCGATGAAACTCGATTAGGTTGGGGTTGTGATAAGATATGAAAAGAATGAGGTATGATCAAGAATAAGAAAATATAAGATGAGTGATTGAGATGATTGATGCCCCCAATTGGGGATTGATGAATAGATCGATAGACATAAGAGAAAACAAATAAATAAAGCAAAAATAAAAAGAAGAAGGATAAAGCCACCAAAAGATCAAAGAAAGCAAATAGGGACTTAGACTAAGCCATTTGAATCAGTGCAGACCAAAATGGTTCAATGTGATCAATGAGCATAAGTTAAGTAAAAGGAAAAAGACAAATATGGAGTGAAACCCTATGAGGATGTATGCTCGCAAATGGCCGAGGATGGAGCAAAAACTGCTATGGGTGTGATGCTCGTGATTAGCCATGAAGCTATCCTGTAAGGTTGTAGTGCTCACTAATAAAACAAGTAGCATGAAGCATTGACCCACTATGGGTGTGTACTCACTAGTGACCAAAATGTGGAGCAAGAACCCACTAGAGGTGTGTGCTCACTAGTGGCTGTAGATGGAGCGATACCCGCTAGGATGTGTGCTCACAAATGACCGAATGGAGGCTTCCCCTCGCTAGTGGTCATGAAGCTATCCTATAATGGGGTGTAGAGCTCGCTGAGCCAAAAGGAGTGTAACTCGATAGGGGTGTTATGTATATAGATGGTCAAAAAGAGTGTAACCCGATATGGGTGTTAACTTTATAGATGGTCAAAAAGAGTGTAACCCGATATGGGTGTTAACTTTATAGAGATTTTGAATTAAAACAAAGCAATTAGATAACATGCATACATGTACTAGAGAGAAGGTAGGTAAAAAAAATGGGTATGTGTGCCTTGTTTGAGATTTTAAGAGAGACATGTTCAAGATAGAAAAATATTGTATTAATGAGCTTTAAAAGATGAAAAGGATAGGTAAGATATTCAAATAAAATAATAAGAACAAAATAATAATAAGTGATGACAACTTTAGAACCATCGAACTATGAGCGATAGAGAACCATGTGGTCTTAAAAGCTAAAAGGTACCAAGCATAATGATACTAAGGATTGTCCAGTCTTAAGTGCGATGGAAAGCATGTGGTCTTAAATGACAAAGAGGGAACCATATTCAGAACCCAAGTTACCTAATAAAGGGTGTGTTTCGATGCAGTTCCAATATTAAAAGGTATTGATAATGATTGTGTAAGCGACTTAACAAGAGGATCTATAATCTGACAAAGGTATCGATGGTGCAGGTAGGATCTTTCCTTTCTTCGGAATGTTCGATAAATTCTTCAGAGAAAAATCTAGTGTTTGATCTTCCTGAAGAGCTTTCGAATAAAATCTTAGCTCTTAGTGCTTCTGCCTTATGAAAAACCAATTTTATCCTATCCCTTAAGGCTTGTATAGCCATAAGAGTTAGAGGAATGTCTTCAAAATTTTGGATTTCATCTAGACTTGGTTTACTCGAACCTGTGCAGTGTCCTATTACTGTTACCTATTCTGCAAAGGGATTAATTTTTATTCATCTCATGAATTGGGATCTTCATGACTAGGGCAAACCGAAAGTAGTTTCTCTCTGTAAAAAGTTAATCTGGTACAATTCTATTGGCCTTGTTGGTGCATTAATTCCTGACTAGAATTTGTACCGCTATGATTTGAATTCTCCAAACTTGAAATCAAATCTGATAGCATGTAGGTTTGTCCTCCAGTTTGACAAAATATTCCTCTCATCACTCTAGAGGAGTCGAAAGGTCAATTATGCAAAGCAAGTCACTGACAAATTTAATTGGGGATTTATTCCTAATTTCTTATTTTGCAGGCTTGTTATCGACAAGGAAGTTACATGGTTGGCTTGTGGTACCAAGCGTGTATCATATACTTGAATAGTAAACCACTATTACTACATCATGCCTAAACCTATTGATATTTCCTACTTTAATTATTTTGAATGGCCTAATCATATTAGCTTTAATCAACATTGGGGGTTGCTGCCTAATCAACGTACGTGGGAGGATGCAACAAATTCAAGTTATTCTAACTCAGACAATGAGTAGATGTTTTGATGGAAAAGGTTGCGGGGGTCCATAACCCATGTACGTGTGTGACATATATTACTGGAAAGGAATCTATTTCATGTATTTGATGACAGTTGTCTAGTTTACATAGGGCCTTTATTTTGTATTATCAATACTTATCCCTTATGCTCTTGTTGATCAAGAGCGAGGACACTAAGTTTGTATCTTTTAAGTATTAGGGTTTTGTATCTATACCTAAGGTGAGCGAATAACGCAACATCTTTCCAATGTAATATTTTTTTAGATATTGATGTAAGAATATAATCTATTGACTG
This sequence comes from Wollemia nobilis, assembly GCA_028583015.1. Taxonomy (NCBI): domain Eukaryota; kingdom Viridiplantae; phylum Streptophyta; class Pinopsida; order Araucariales; family Araucariaceae; genus Wollemia; species Wollemia nobilis. The sequence continues at coordinate 3,102,574 of JAQPPZ010016381.1, forward strand.
AATATGTCGTTTAGCTTTGTAATGTGTTATGTATTTTATGCATTGCTTGTTCTTTGGAGCATATATTTAGTAGTCCCGATGGTGTTCATAGTTATTATTTTACTAGTTTTTGTGGAAATTTTACTTCATATGCTTTAAGATTCAAAATATTGTGGATCCACTCTAGTGTTTTGAAGGTGTTTGTGGGGTATTAAACCGCACATGTAAGATGTCGCTCGGGATAAAAGAGAAGGGTGAAGGCCAAAAAAGAACATGAAGCATCACCGAGGTTTACCATAGATATGAGGAAGGAAATGCATCGAACAACAGAGGAGAAGAAGAACCGATGAGTAGAATTTTATTTATTTATTTATTTATGTATTTTCTTTTGAAAAAGAATGAAATCGTAAATGAAGTATAATAGTGAAGGAAGGCAAAAATTGTATTGGGGTTTTGTAGTTATACGGGTGGGTAGAGGGTTTTATTGTGTAATATGCAATGTACTTATGTATTATTTTCATATGGAATTGGTGGCAATGTGAATGGGATTATGTAATGGGATGATAGTTGAAGGTATTGCGACCTAGACACCGACATCGAGCACTTGTTGGGAATTTAAGAAGATTGATGACAATTGAGGATTGGAGGTGGTTGGAAGTGATAGGGTTTGTGGGGGTGGCCCAGGTTAAGACAGTGTATGTTGATACAATGTACCTATCAGCATTATGTGAGATATGGGATCCGGATAGGGGTACCTTTCATTTACCTACAGGGGAAATGATGATTACCCTAGAGGATGTGTATCAAATTTTTTGGTTACCGATAGAAGGATCTATCATTACAGTGGCAAGTCGATGAGAAAAAAGGTTAGTAATGGAGGAGATATTTGGTAGCAAGTGGTATCATTTTGATATAAATAGTGGTGGGGTATTGTACGAGGAGTATTTTGAGGCAGGGGTGTTATCACTAAGACAGACCCTGGAAATGGTGCTAATATCAAATTGGGTTTTACCTGATTCTTCGGGAGCATAATTTCCATGGAATATGTTAGGGATTGTAACATACATGGTGGTCAAGTCAGTGGTCTTTGCATGGGCACCCACATTATTAGTGCAAACTTATAGGGAGCTTTATGAAGTTAAGAGAACAACTCGAAATGGATTGAGTTGTAGTCTACTAGTGTAGGTGTGGGGGTGGGAGCACATAGTAGTGGAGAGACCACAAGGTCTACCTTATGATGCCCATAGGTTTATGGGGTCAGAATTACCATATGTATTGAGGTGGCAAATGGCTAGGGATACAAGGGGGAGTAGACCATATGCAAATGATGGGGATAACTACCGTTATGTGTTTGAGATTTTGGTATCACATGATGTGTGTTGGCGACCATGGAGAGGGGGAACAATATGAAGTGATGAGTCGGTATAATTGGCTTGTGTGCATTGAGGGAGATGGTTGATTGGGAAAAGGAGTGTGCAAGTTGAGTATTTTTAGTATACTCGAGTGTTCTACCAATTTGGGTTGAGGTAAGGGGTACTGGATGTTAGACTTACAATGGCACTGAGAGGGGGGGGTGAATCAGTGTAGCTCTTTAATCATGAATTAACAGCTCTTAAAACAGTAGTAGTTAAAACTTATAAATAGATACAGCAAGTACAACAAGAGAACATCACACAACACAAGATTTAACGAGGTTCACCAATGTGGCTACTCCTCAAAAATGACTGCTTGGACTACCATCCAAATCCAGCCTTTGCAAAGCAACAACTTTTACAAACAGTTTACCAGCACCCACTGGAAGGAGCACCAACCCCTGATTTATCTGTACCAACAGAAAGGAGCACCAACCCCTGATTTGCCAGCACCAACTGGAAGGAGCACCAACCCCTTATGCCAAGCACCAACTTGGACTTCAATTCTGAAACTAGAAGAATGATAGTAAGATACCTTTGCTTTTACAAGACCCTGACTGGTCTGCTTCACTTTTTCATCCTCTACGCACTCTGCTCTCTCTGCGCTATCACTTCGCACAATCTGTTGCTTAACTATCGAACGATCATCTTCTCCCCTTTGTGCACTCTGCTTCCTTTGCGATCTTCGCACTTAGAATGATTCGACGACTTGCACACTGCACACTACGACCGAACTTCGCACTCTGTGCACTGTCTCCGAACTTCGCACTTCTCAACCTATTCAACTCTTCAAACAACCTTCCTTTTATAACAATATTTTCAAGATCAAAATCCTAATCTTAGTCGGTTGTAAACCCTGATCTCAGTCGACTGCAAACCCTAATCTTAGTCGGCTGCAAACCCTAATCTTTGTCGGCTTACATCGGTCTTCGTCGGCTTCAACTACCCCTGTAACTCTTCTGTTGCTGTTGTCGCGAAAACAACATGTCACGATATCGCTACACTTTCACCTCCGTACGCTTTCTCTTAGCTTTGGCCCATGAGAATACAACATGTAGCGATATCGCTACACTTTTTCTTCCATACGCTTTCTCTTAGCTTTGGCCCGCGAGAATACAACATGTAGCGATATCGCTACACTTTTTCTTCCGTACTCTCCTTCTTTACTTTTGTCACGAAATCGTGACACTTCTGCCTTCTTACTTTCTCTCTCCTCCTTTAGTCATGAAAATACGACATGTCACGATATCGCGACACTTTTTCTCCTTAGCGCTTTCTCTTGCCTTTGAGTCATGAAAATGCGACATGTCGCGATATCATGACACTTTTTCTCCTTAGCGCTTTTACTTGCCTTTGGGTCACGAAAATGTGACATGTCGCGATATCACGACACTTTTTCTCCTTAGCACTTTTTCTTGCCTTTGGGTCACGAAAACCCGACATGTCACGATATCGTGACACTTTTTCTCTCGAACTCTCTCTCCTCAACATGTCGCAAATCATACACTTTTCTCTCTCTCTCCACCCACAATATCGCAAATCGTCACACTTTTTCTCTCGACTCTCTCTCCTCAACATGTCGAAATCGTGACACTTTTTCTCGGACTCTCTCTCCTGCAACATGTCGCGAAATCGTGACACTTTTTTGCTTGTACAACCTTCCTTGCAATATGTCATGAAATCGTGACACTTTTACATCCGTACAACCTTCCTTGCAATATGTCACGAAATCGTGACACTTTTTCATCCATACAACCTTCCTTGCAATATGTCACGAAATCGTGACACTTTTTCATCCATACAACCTTCCTTGCAATATGTCGCGAAATCGTGACACTTTTTCGTCCGTACAACCTTCCTTGCAATATGTCACGAAATCGTGACACTTTTTCGTCTTGCCTTTCCTTGCAATATGTCACGAAATCGTGACACTTTTTCTACTTGCCTTTCTCTCTTCCAACATGTCACGAAATCGCGACAGTTTTTCTTTCTTCTTCCAACATGTCGCGATATCTTTTTTTCTTCCAACTTCAATCTTTTTCTTTCTTGCCAACATGTCGCGATATCGTGATAGTTTTTCTTTCTTGCCAACATGTCGCGAAATCGTGACAGTTTTTCTTTCTTCTTCTCTCTCTTCCAACATGTCGCGAAATCGCGACAGTTTTTCTTGCCTACTGTATATGTCGCGATATCGCGACACTTTTCTTACTTGTATTTTTCTTTGATCTTTTGCAAGTGGTCCACTTCGGTCTTCTTGGAAAATCACTGTACATACTCTGAGTAACCTTTGAACTCCTGTCTTCTGCATCTGACTAGCCTTTGAACTTCCTGTCCACTGCATCAATAGATCTATCACTGTGTTGACAACAATGACAATATCTTCGTCTGCACCTTGCTCAACAATCTCCCCCTTTGGAATTGTTGGCAACACATGTGCAATTTTTTGTAACTCTTCTCCCCCTTTGTCAATAATACCAAAGGGCTACTGTAGACTCCCCCGAGTCCATGCACAACATTCTCAGGCACAATTTGTTACACTTAGCACAAATTATGAACATGAGCAAAAAAATAATCAAATACTTAAATGCTCCCCCTGAGAATGTGATCCCTGTAGCTAGTCAATTCTTGGGAAGTGTGACCACTCCCAATTTGTTTCGAAGGTACTCAAACACTTCCTTGGGCAATGGTTTTGTGAAGATATCTGCTACTTGTTCTGTGGTTGGAACAAAATCCAATTTAACCTCACCTTCTGCAACTTTCTCCTTCAAAAAGTGATACCGATGGCAATGTGCTTTGTGCGTGAATGCATAACCGGATTCTTGGAGATGTTAATGGCACTTGGTGTTATCACACTTAACTGATATTGGCTCACTGAAGCTAATACCAAGATCTTTTAAGGTTTGTTTCATCCATAATACCTGTGTACAACATGTTGTCGCTGCAATGTATTCTGCCTCTACTGTCGATAAAGAAACTGACTCTTGTTTCTTACTGTGCCACGTGACTAATCTGTCTCCAAGATAGAATGCACCTCCACTGGTACTCTTTCTGTCATCTACACATCCTGCCCAATCGGCATCTGAATACGAAATAAGGGTGAAGTCTTTACCTTTCGGATACCATAATCCATATTCCATAGTACCCTTGAGATACCGAAGAATCCTTTTCACCGTTGTCACATGAGTCTCCTTGGGATTAGCTTGAAATCGTGCTACCATGCATACTGCCTGTAAAATATCTGGTCTAGTAGCTGTCAAGTACAGTAAACTTCCAATCATGGATCTGTACATGGTTTGATCAACAGGTGGAGATTTGTCATCCTTGCTCAACTTACAACCTGTCGTCATGGGAGTGCTAACTGGCTTACAATCCTCCATTGTGAACCTTTTTAGCATCTCTTTTACATATTTAACTTGAGAAATAAATATGCCCTTCTTACTTTGATTAACTTGCAATCCGAGGAAATATGACAGTTCTCCAATCATTGACATTTCAAATTCTTTCTGCATCTTATTTGCTAAGTCCTTGCATGACTCATCTTTGTTGCTACCAAATATGATATCATCTACATAGACAACAAGAACAATAAGATGCCCATTTTCTATTTTGACATACAGATTACTATCCACCATACCTTTCTTGAACCTTTGTTGAGTGAGATAGTTGTCTAGCCTTGCATACCATGCTCGGGGTGCCTGTTTTAAGCCATATAAAGCTTTCTTCAACTTGCAAACAAGGTTGGGATCATCACCAAGTTGGAAACCATCTGGTTGCTCAATGTAAACCTCTTCTTCAAGTTTCCCATTCAAAAATGCTGATTTCACATCCATTTGATAAACTTTGAAATTCTTGTAGACTGCTAAAGCCAAAAACATTCTAATTGCCTCTAGTCTCGCTACTGGTGCAAAAGTTTCCTCAAAATCAATGCCTTCAACTTGTGCATAACCCTTGCAAACTAATCTTGCTTTATTTCTGACTACCTGTCCATCTTCATTCAATTTGTTTCAAAAAATCCATTTAGTTTCGATGATATTTTTATTTGCAGGTCTAGGTACTAGTTCCCAAGTGTCGTTTTTCTCTATCTGATCTAATTCTTCATTTATTGCCTTCATCCAACTTTCATCTTTGCTTGCATCATCAATATTTTTAGGCTCAATGCTGGATAGTAGAGAGTAGTTACTTACTGCTCTTCTTCTTGTCTGAACTCCAACTTTGGGATCTCCGATGATTTGCTCTCTAGGATGATTTCTCTGCCAGCTACCTGTTTTGAATTTCTTATTTTCTTCCATTTCTGCATCATCATCTGAGTCAATTTTTTGTATCTTTTCAATTTTATTTTCCTCATCTCCTTCAATAACCTCTTCATAAATTGGGTAGTTCGTTTCATAGCTAATTACTCGTTCTCTACCTTCATCAAATTTAACATTGGCACTGTCCACAATTTTCTTTAGCTTCTTATTGTAGCATTTGTAAGCTTTGCTTTTTGATGAATAACCAACAAAAATACCTTCATCCGCTCTATCTTCAAACTTACCAAGATTATCTTCAGTTCTTTTGATGTAGCACTTGCTGCCAAACACTTTGAGGTATTTTGTTGTTGCCCTTTTTCCGAACCACAACTCATAAGGAGTTTTGCTTTCATGTGTTCTCAGCATGTACCTATTTTGGATATACACCGTAGTATGGACTGCTTCTTTCCAAAATCTATCTGCTAGACTACTTTCAGCCAGCATAGTCCGTGCCATTTCCTGCACTGTCCTGTTCTTTCTTTCTACCACTCCATTCTGCTGAGGTGTCCTGGCTGCTGAAAACTGTCTCCTAATACCGTATTTTTCACAGTATTCTGTAAACTCCTCTGAGATGAATTCTCCTCCTCTATCTGATCTTAAACATTTGATCCTCTTACCTATTTCATTCTCAACCTGGTTTTTGAAAATCTTGAACATACCAAAAGCTTCTGATTTATGCTTTAAGAAAAATATCCATGTCATTCTGGAATAGTCATCAATGCACAACATAAAATATTTGTCACCATTTATGCTTTGTGTTCTCATGGGTCCACATAAATCAGTGTGTATTAGTTCCAAAGGTTTGCTTGTGTAGTATTCTTTAGTTTTGAATGTGACTCTAGTTTGCTTCCCCTTTTGGCATGAAGCACAAATGTTGTTTGCAGGTTTGCTGATGGTGGGAATATCTCTTACAGCCCTTTTTGAGGTGATTTTTACTAGATTATCAAAACTGATATGACCAAGTCTCTTGTGCCACAACCAATTTTCTTCTTCCTGTCCAATAAAGCAAGCTCCTTTTGAAGTCTCTCGAGAGCGTGTACAGGTTACCGAGATGTCCTTGACCACTGTTGCTATCAATTTTCCACTATTTGTTTTTCTCGACTTCACAACCCTGCTTCATAAAGACTACTTCATGACCTTTATCACAAATCTGACTTACACTCAATAAATTATGTTTCAACCCATCCACAAATAAGACTTCTTCTGATTTAATCCTTCCATCACTAATTTTGATTGAGCCTTTGCCGACTATCTTGGCTCCATCATTATTTCCAAATTTTATTGATCCTCCTTCATATTTTTGTAACTTTTCAAATTTTTGTTTGTCACCTGTCATATGACTGGAGCATCCACTATCTAGTATCCATGGTACATATTTATTCTGTGCTTTGAATGCAGTTTGAACGATTAAGGATTCCTTTTCTTCCTTCAGTCGTTCTTTTCCTTTCCACACTATTTTGATAGTAGTTTTGGGCTCTTGTTTTGCCTTTCCCTTATCAGTAGTTTGAGCATGTTTTCTAGAAAGCTTTCTATTTTGACTCATCCTGTATGGTTGAAATTTTCTTCCCTGAAACTGATTTGATGTAAATGTATTTCTACAGTTTCTTGCAATGTGCCCAAAATTATGACAGTTATAACATTCTACTGTATAATTCATTAGAGGAGAAAAAACATTTCTATTGGTGAAATTCCTTGGTCTTACATTATATTTGCAATCTGAGATTTTATGCCCATAGCCATTGCATTTAAAACAGAAACCAGAGAAAGGATAATTGAACCTGGGTGATGGTCTTTGCCATGTTGCCGTAGGAGCCATAGGTCTTCTTCTTCTTTGATGTGTGATATTGGTGAATCCATCATTGTCAATTTTCCTTTCGTGCCTGGCATTAATGCTTTCTTTTGCATGAGACATTTTTCCTTGATCAACCAGTCTCTTAGCTTCATTCTTTGTGGATTCTGTATTTCTGGCCTTTGATCCACTTGATGATTCTCCTTCGATGAAACCCAGACCAAATTTGATGCCTGTAGGTCTTTGGCCATTTATGATCTTATCCAGCTTCATAGAACTTTCTTCACGTTTGTGATAACAACTGATTTTCTTATTCATCTCTTCTAGCTGCATTCTTAAACCAACAATCTCTTCTTCTAACTTGTTGCAAAGATCTATTTTCATAGTTAATTGTACTTCGAGATCTTCGGAGATTTTCTTAGATTCTTCTATCTATACTTTTAAGCTGGTTATGATTCCATTTGCATCCTCAAGCTTTCTTGATAGTTTCTTATTCTTTTTCTTTTCTATCTCCCACTCTTCAAGTGCAGATATCAACTCACCTTCTAAGTCTACTTCAGCCTCGAGATTTTCACCACAAACTTCGAGAGGTCACTCCTTTTTCTGATTTAACTTCTTCAAATGCCATAAAAAGAGCTTCATCTCTTTCTTCTTCGGACTCTTCACCGGAGCTATTTTTCGATGAACTAACATTCTTGGAGATGAAACTTTTCTTTTTGAAGTTGCCTTTTCTGAAATTTGTTTTCATCTTCCAGTCACTTCTTTCTTGGTGGGATCCTTCATCATTTTTGTTCTTCTCTTTCAGTGGACATTTAGTCACAAAATGCCCAATGCCTCCACAGTTGAAACATTTAAATGGAAGCTTCCCTCTGTATTTTCCTTTCCCCTTTTTTAGTTTTCTAACAAAGTTTGCTTCCATTTCATCTGATGTCTCTTCTTCCTCGGACTCTTGTTTTGTGTTTTTATTTTTAAGGGCTTTGAAAGCTGCTTCTCTATCAGTGGGTTTAGATCTTCCTATCCTCATCTCATATGCAGTTAAAGAACCATACATTTCATCTATACTAAAATAATTTAGATTTTTAGCTTCTTCTATCACTGAGACTTTGGAATCAAACCTTTGAGGAAGAGATCTTAATACCTTTTTCATGACAGCAGAGTCATCGATATCCTCGTCGAGTCCTCTGATCGCATTGATGATTCCATTAACTCTCAACATGAATGCCTCAATGTTTTCATCGTCATTCATCTTCAATGCTTCGAACTGAGCTCGATGTGTCTGTAACTTGGCTTCTTTGATCTTATCATCTCCTTCATGAACACTCTTCAATTTGTCCCATATTTCTTTTGCCGATTTACAGTTCATGACCTTTACTAGTTCACTGTCTGCTAATCCACACAAGATGGCATTCGTTGCTTTCGAATTATTCTCAAACAGTTTCTTTTCATCCGCTTCTTTTGGAGGAGTGGTGGGAATTATGTATCCACTAACTACTGAATCCCAGATGTCGTATCCCAAAGCACAGAGATATGTCTGCATCCTGACTCTCCAGAATGCATAATTAGATCCATCAAACAATGGTGCTTTGTTTGATGAGAAGCCTTCACCACCTGCCATTGTGTTATTTCCAAGATCACCCTAGCTGGTTAAGCTTGTACAGGGACTTAGCTCTGATACCAATTGTTAGACTTACAATGGCACTGAGAGGGGGGTGAATCAGTGTAGCTCTTTAATCATGAATTAATAGCTCTTAAAATAGCAATAGTTAAAACTTATAAATAGATACAACAAGTACAGCAAGAGAACATCACACAACACAAGATTTAACGAGGTTCACCAATGTGGCTACTCCTCAAAAATGACTGCTTGGACTACCATCCAAATCTAGCCTTTGCAAAGCAACAACTTTTACAAACAGTTTACCAGCACCCACTGGAAGGAGCACCAACCCCTGATTTATCTGTACCAACAGAAAGGAGCACCAACCCCTGATTTGCTAGCACCAACTGGAAGGAGCACCAACCCCTTATGCCAAGCACCAACTTGGACTTCAATTCTAAAACTAGAAGAATGATAGTAAGATACCTTTGCTTTTACAAGACCCTAACTGGTCTGCTTCACTTTTTCATCCTCTATGCACTCTGCTCTCTCTACGCTATCACTTCGCACAATCTGTTGCTTAACTGTCGAACGATCATCTTCTCCCCTTTGCGCACTCTGCTTCCTTTGTGATCTTCACACTTAGAATGATTCGACGACTTGCACACTGCACACTACGACCGAACTTCGCACTCTACGCACTATCTCTGAACTTTGCACTTCTCAACATTTGCAACTCTTCAAACAACCTTCCTTTTATAACAATATTTTCAAGATCAAAATCCTAATCTTAGTCGGTTGTAAACCCTGATCTCAGTCAGCTGCAAACCCTAATCTTAGTCAGCTGCAAACCCTAATCTTTGTCGGCTTACATCGGTCTTCATCGGCTTCAACTGCCCTTGTAACTCTTCTGTTGTTGTTGCCGTGAAAACACATGTCGTGATATCGCTACACTTTCGCCTCCGTACGCTTTCTCTTAGCTTTGGCCCGCGAGAATACAACATGTAGCGATATCGCTACACTTTTTCTTCGTACGCTTTCTCTTAGCTTTGGCCCACGAGAATACAACATGTAGCGATATCGCTACACTTTTTCTTCCATACTCTCCTTTACTTTTGTCACGAAATCGTGACACTTCTGCCTTCTTACTTTCTCTCTCCTCCTTTAGTCACAAAAATGCGACATGTCGCGATATCGTGACACTTTTTCTCCTTAGCGCTTTATCTTGCCTTTGGGTCGTGAAAACGCGACATGTCGCGATATCGTGACACTTTTTCTCCTTAGCGCTTTTACTTGCCTTTGGGTCGTGAAAATGCGACATGTCGTGATATCATGACACTTTTTCTCCTTAGCGCTTTTTCTTGCCTTCGGGTCACGAAAACCCGACATGTCGCGATATCGCGACACTTTTTCTCTTAGACTCTCTCTCCTACAACATGTCATGAAATCGTGACACTTTTTCTCTGACTCTCTCTCCCAACATTCCAAATTGACACTTTTTTCTTTTTTTTTTTATCTTTTCTCTACTCTCTCTCCTGCAACATGTCACGAAATCATGACACTTTTTCTCTCAGACTCTCTCTCCTGCAACATGTCACGAAATCGTGACACTTTTTCGTCCGTACAACCTTCCTTGCAATATGTCATGAAATCGTGACACTTTTTCGTCCGTACAACCTTCCTTGCAATATGTCACGAAATCGTGACACTTTTTCTCCTACAACCTTCCTTGCAATATGTCGTGAAATCGTGACACTTTTTCGTCCGTACAACCTTCCTTGCAATATGTCACGAAATCATGACACTTTTTCGTCCGTACAACCTTCCTTGCAATATGTCACGAAATCGTGACACTTTTTCGTCCTACAACCTTCCTTGCAATATGTCACGAAATCATGACACTTTTTCATCTGCCCCTTCCTTGCAACATGTCATGAAATCATGACACTTTTTCTACTTGCCTTTCTCTCTTCCAACATGTCGCGAAATCGTGACAGTTTTTCTTTCTTCTCAACATGTCGCGATATCGTGACAGTTTTTCTTTCTTGCCAACATGTCACGATATCGCGACAATTTTTCTTTCTTGCCAACATGTCACGAAATCGTGACAATTTTTCTTTCTTCTTCTCTCTCTTCCAACATGTCGTGAAATCATGACAGTTTTTCTTGCCTGCTGTATATGTCGTGATATCGTGACACTTTTCTTACTTGTCTTTTTCTTTGATCTTTTGCAAGTGGTCCACTTCGGTCTTCTTGGAAAATCATTGTACATACTCTGAGTAACCTTTGAACTCCTGTCTTCTGCATCTGACTAGCCTTTGAACTTCCTATCCACTGCATCAATAGATCTATCTTGTGTTGACAACAATGACAATACTGTCGCTGCACCTTGCTCAACGAGAAAAAAGGTTAGTAATGGAGGAGATATTTGGTAGCAAGTGGTCTCATGTTGATCTCAATAGTGGTGGGGTGTTGTACGAGGAGTATTTTGAGGTAGGGGTGTTATCAGTAAGACAGACCCTAGCGATGGTGCTAATATCAAATTGGGTTTTGCTTGATTCATCGGGAGCATGATTTCCATGGAATATGCTAGGGGTTGTAACAGATATGGTGGTGAGGTCAGTGGTCTTTGCATGGGCACCAACATTATTAGCACAAACTTATAGGGAGCTTTATGAAGTTAAGAGGACAACTCAAAGTGGATTGAGTTGTAGTCTACTAGTGCAGGTGTGGGGGTGGGAGCACATAGTAGTGGAGAGACCACAAGGTCTACCTTATGATGCCCATAGGTTTATGGGGTCAGAAGTACCATATGTATTGAGGTGGCAAATGGCTAGGGAGACAAGGGGGAGTAGACCATATGCAAAGGATGGGGATCACTACCATTATGTCTTTGAGAGTTTGAGATCACATGATGTGTGTTGGTGACCATGGAGAGGGGGGCCAAGATGGAGTGATGAGTCAGTACAATTGGCTCGTGTGCGATGAGGGAGATGGTTTATTGGGTGAAGGAGTGTGCAAGTTGAGTATTTTTAGTATACTCGAGTATTGCACCAATTTGGGTTGAGGTAAGGGGTACCGGATCCACCTGTAGTGTACCAAAGATGATATGATTATACTACAACTGCCCCATTGGTAGTTGTATTAGATAGGGATCCAGATGAACCCCTGGTAGTGGCTGATATTGATGATGCAGGTACAACACCAGAGTTTGATAATTGGTGGGCTACACAATAGTGGAAATCAGGGAAAATAATAGAGGAGGATGTTGGTATGAGTGAGGTTGGAGAGGCAGTTGGAGAGATGACCAATACTACTAGTGGAAGATAAGAGGTGGTACATGATGGAGAGAGAGAGGTGGTGGGTCATCAAGTCAAGGAGACAACTAGGATATTAGGGGTAGTGGTTAAAGAAGAGTTAATGACTAGTGTAGAAAATGGAGTGAGACCTGATAGTAGAGGAGTTAGTGAATGGAGTGGTGTAGTATTAGGGAATGGGATTCCATGTATTGGAAGGGATGCTACAAATGTAAGGTAAGACACAAATGCTATGCAAGTAGAGATCTCTCAAATGCAATGTGCAAGGGAATATTACAGGGTAGATTTTATAGTATCCTATTTTGATGCATTAGTGAGTCATGGATTGCTTGTTCCCTCATAATCAACTTCTCAATCCCAACACAATCAAGGGGGAACAACAACAATGGGTGCAGAGATACCACTAACTACAGGTGTAGTAGCTACACAATTATCAGGAATTATTTCTCCACCAGTCAATGAGAACCAACAGGGAAGTGAGGGAAATCATCAGAGTGGTCAAGAGAGGGTTGCAAAAGCTCAACCAGGAGAAGACAGGTGAGGATGATTAATATTTGGGAGTGGCTTAAGAAGCCATCATTTTACATGTTTATAAAGTTGCATGCCTACGGGTAATTGTTATATAACCCATGATCATAATTCATGATGGATAATATGAGTCATGGTTAATGGTATTTATTTTTATTTATTTATTATTTATTATTATTATTTTGTGATACTTTCATGGTCAAAGAATATATAAAGGAAAATCTTATTTTGTGCCAACATATGTAATAAAATTAAAATGCATAAAAGAAAATAAGGTACCTGCTAGCATAGAAAATACCCCATGTATATCTGTAGATAATAGAGGTAATATTTAGCATCCTAGTGGGAGAAAACAAAAGACATGTCCTAGGGTGGGGATTCGCTAAGCATCAGTGACCTAGTATGGGTGCAATGCATGTGATCTAAACCTAACTAGGTTTCATCACCTGCCTCGTTGCGAAGTCCCCAAAATCTATATGATCAAGCAATCATGCAAGTATGATCAAGCAACAAAGGATAACTATATGACAGGCATAAGTAAAAAGGAGAAGTATGTCAGGTAGTCTATGCAATGTATGACAAGCAATCATGCAGTATGAGCAAGTAAACCAATGCAAAGTTGGCACAAACAAAGTTAAAGAAAATGGAAGAAAATAGATGATCAAAGAGAGGTGAGTTTATGAATTTATAAATTTTATGCATAATATCATTTTAAATGCATTATATTCATTGGTTCTTTAAGATATTTACCATCCAATGTTGCTAAATGATAGGCCCCTGATCCAAACTTGGTCGTTATGACAAAGGGACCTAACCAATTGGGTTGAAACTTACCCTTTAGATCTATACGAGCATTTGTGTTCTTTTGGTTTTCTTTGAGAACAAGGTCCCCAATTTCAAAAGAACGAGTGCGAAATTTCTTAGAGTAAGCTCGCTTGAGTCTATTTTGATAGGCTCGAAGATGCTCTAATGCATGGATGCACTTTTCATCCAATAGTTCCAACTAGTTTAAATGATCTAAATGATACTCATCACCAACCGATGCATCTTGTAACAAGATACGCAAGGATGGGACTTCTAGCTCAAAAGGAAAGACTGCTTCAGTACCATAAACCAAGACATAGGGGGTTGCACCTGTAGGAGTTCGCACACTAGTACGATAGGCCCACAAGGTAGGGTAAAGTTGGATATGCCAATCTCGACCAGTCTTGCTAACCAACTTCTTAAGGATCTTAACTAAAGACTTGTTGGATGCTTCAGCTTGACCATTACCTTGAGGGTAATATGGGGTTGACCACTTGTGTTGAATCTTGTATTTAGCACAAATTTTATGGACATCCTTGTTCTTAAAAGGAGTACCATTATCAGAGATAATTACTGAAGGAATCCCATACCTACAAAGGATTTGGTTGAATATGAACTTAGATACTTGAGTTCCAGTTACTATGGCCAAGGGCATGGCTTCGATTCATTATAGTGAAGTATTATGTTGTTGTGATGATAAAATTGTGACCATCAGATGATGTGGGGTTAATTTTACCAATAATGTCCAACCCCCACATGGAGAATGGCCAAGGAGAAGAAATGGCTTGAAGGTTTTGAGAAGGGGCATGAACAAGATTGTCATGACGTTGACATTTGTCACAATGTCGAACATAATCGCATGCATCCTTCTCCATGGAAGGCCAATAATAACCTATCCTAAGAAGCTTTTTGGCAATGGCATTACCACTAAAATGGCCTCCACATGATCCTTCATGAGCTTCACTAAGGGCTAGCTTGGCTTCATTAGAGTTAAGGCATCGTAAAAGGATACCTTCAAAAGAACGTCGATACAAAGTATTGCCAATTATAACAAATCGGTATGCTCTTTTGCGCAAAATCTTTTGTTGATTGTGATCTAAACCATCAGGAATTGAACCATCCTTAAGGAAATTAAATATGTCATTATACCATGGCTCAGATGAGGAAGCTTCGATGGTTAAGACATCTAATGGGACAAGGCTAGAGTTAAGGGTTGTAGGCTCTCAAAGTTGATGAATGATAATTGTTGCTTGATCATATTCTAACTCCAAAGGGATAAGGGATGCAATAGTAGCCATGGCATCTGCATGATGATTGGAGGATCGAGGGACTG
Source organism: Wollemia nobilis (assembly GCA_028583015.1). NCBI lineage: Eukaryota > Viridiplantae > Streptophyta > Pinopsida > Araucariales > Araucariaceae > Wollemia > Wollemia nobilis. The sequence goes on from JAQPPZ010016381.1 coordinate 3,117,622, forward strand.
ACTCTATGGTTACCTTATCAAAGGTTGATAATAGTTTGGTAACAATATCCTTGTAAGGTTTTAGTTTATCATCTTTAGTTTGATAAACTTCATTGATATGATTAACCACTAGTTGAGAGTCACCAAAAATTGAAAGGACTCTAACCTTTAGGGCTAAGGCTGCTCTAAGACCAAGGATTAAAGCTTCATACTCTATAGTATTATTAGTGCAAGAGAAATGAAGTTTGAAGGAAAGGGGAATGAATTATTTTTGTGGGGTAACTAGAACAATTCCTGCACCAACACCCTTTAAGCATCGGGCTCCATCAAAAAACAAAGTCCAAGATTCTTGTTCTTCTACTTCTATGTTAAGGCATTCATCAGGAAACTTGATAACTAAGGGGTGGACTGACTCTAAAGGAGCAGAGGTTAGTTGATCAGCAATCACCTGACCTTTGATAGCCTTTTGACCTATGAAGGTTAAATCAAATTCACTAAGGGCTAAAACCCACTTAGCAGCTTGACCTGAAAGGTGGGGTTTAGACATTAAGTAATGCAAAGGATCAAACTTTGCAATGACCAATGTCTTATGGCTAGGCATATAGTGTCTTAAATTTTGAGAAGCAAACACTACAGCAAGGCAAAGCTTCTCTAAGGGAGTATATCGGGTTTCATAGCTAACCAAGGTTCTACTAATATAATAGATGGCTCGTTCTTTGTTTTGATCATCATGTTGAGCCAACATGGCTCCCAAAGCATGAGTCATGGCTGCTATGTAAAGCATCAAATGCTTATCTGGTCTAGGGGGAACTAAGACAGGTGGAGAAATGAGATACCTTTTGATTTCATCAAAATCTTGCTGACACTCTGCATCCCACTTAAATTCTACATTTTTCTTAAGAAGCTTAAGAAAGGGTTGACACTTATCGGCTAACTGGGCTATGAATCGATGAATAGCTTGAAGTTTTCCTTGTAAGCTATGTAACTCGGTTAGGTTACGAGGAGGAGGCATGTCAGTAATGGCTGCTATCTTAGTAGGGTCTACTTCGATGCCTCACCTAGAAATGATGAAACCTAACAACTTGCCAGATGTGACTCCAAACACACACTTGGAGGGCTTAAGATGAACTCTAAATTATCGAAGCCTTTCAAAAATTCATCTTAGATCATGAACATGATTCTCTCGATGTATGGAGTGACCTAGGAGATCATCTACATAATATTGTAGAATATCATGCATCATGTCATGGAAAATATAAGTCATGGCCCTCTGATATGTGGCACCAACATTTTTCAACCCAAAAGGCATGACTTTCCAATAGAAGGTACCCCATGGAGTGATGAAAGTTGTCTTGGCTTGATCCTCAGGGGTAATTAGAATTTGATTGTATCCTGAGAAGCCATCCATGAGAGATAACATCCCACACTTGGCAGTAAAATCAACTATCATATCTATGTTAGGAAGAGGAAAGTCATCCTTGGGACAAGCTAAATTGATGTCCCGAAAGTCAGTACATATTCTTATTGTACCTTCTTTCTTAGCTATAGGAACAATATTGGAAATCCAATCAGAATAGTCGATAGCTTTTATAAAACCAACATCAAGGAGTTTTTGGAGCTCCTCCTTGACTAATAGGGTAACTTTAGGATGCATCTTTCTAAGATTTTATTTAACAGGTTTAACATTGGGTTTAACTACTAGGTGGTGCATAACTAAGGAGGGATCAAGCCCTGGCATATCAACATAAGACCAAGCAAAAATATCTTGAAATTATTTGAGCAATTCAGTCAATTGCTCTTGCTCACCCATAGACAAGGCTTTTCCTAGCTTAAGGAGTCTAGGACTTTCCTCAGTTCCTATGTTAACATCTATGGTTTCTTCTATAAGAATGTGAGATTCATCCTCATAAGGAAGGGGAGCTGGAATAACACCTAATTGTTCAATATCTTCAGGAGACATAGGATCTACTTGAGAACTAGAGGATTCAATATGAGCGACACAAGGGACCGACCCATCAAAGAAGAAGTGATTTTGAAGGATATCTTCATGATCCATATCACAAAAAGTATCTCCTTCAGCATACTCCCCTTGAGTTGCTATCAACTTAGGGTGAACTATGGTTATCAGATTACAAAAAAAAAATTCAGAGGGAGGTGGAGGTTCCTCATCCTCATCATTCCACTCTAAGCCATGATGATCTATAAACTCAACATAAGTAATGACTTGATCATCATCAGTTGGTAAATGTTGGATTTTGTGGGGGATGTAACCTATGCCACATCTCCCAGGCCATAATTCAACTTCTAAAGGCTCTTTGATGCCTTGTTGTTGAGGCCCTAAACCCTTACCTTCATATCCCATTCTAGATAATATCTGCTTAGGAAGTGGATAATCATTGGATAAGTAACAATGGGCAAAGGATTTCTCTATTGGGAATGGGTTGCTACCACGGATATTTTCCTCATGAGATATACATGCGTAGACAAAGGTACATATACCTATATGTATTACTTCACCTCTTTTATGGGGTAGACCCATAGTCCGAGGTGAAGGTGGTAGCTTGGCTAGATCTAGAAGAGGACTTTCAACTAATTGATTGACTTGATCTTGTGTTGACGTTATGATTGGTGGTTCTTCAATTATTTTGAAGTTTTCAAAATCTTTGGTAATTTGAGAAGAAGAAGAAGAAGAGGGAGAAAAAGAAAGGCTCTTGTGTAGAGAAACAGATGGACAAAGATCAAATTTCGATTGGGCTTGCTCAACCATTGAACAATATTGGAATGGATGAGGGTCACCTTGGATAGTGATGAGTTGATTTTTAAATTCATATTTTAGACATTGATGAAGAGTAGAAGGAACGACCTTCATTGTGTGAATCCAAGGGCATCCTAGAAGAAGATTGAAGGATGATGGACAAGATACTACATAAAACAAAGTATCTAAAATCTTGGGTCCTACCTTAAGGGGAAGGGATATGGTGCCACAAGCCTCTTGGGATTCATCATTAAATGCTTTAATAATGACATCTGATTTAATTAAATCTTCCTCCTTTAGTCCAAATTTTAGAAAGAAATTATAAGTGCATAGATTGAGGGAGGAACCATTATCTACCAAAATCCTCTTGATAAACTTTTTCCCAATATATCCAGTGATGTAAAGTGGGGAATCCTCTTGTAAGTTTGATGAAGGAAGATCATCATCACAAAAGGATATGTGATTTGTCCCAAGAGCACCTACAACATTAACTAAGTTGCTAGGAGAAAGATCTTGTGGGACAGTTTGTTGACTTAGAAGTTTTAACAAGGCTTCCCTATGAGTAGGAGAAGTTTGTAAAAGCTCTAAGAGGGATATTTTAGCTGGGGTACTGGCTAATTGTTGTTGTAAATCGAAGGAGACTGTAGGCTGAGATTTTAGGACCAAAGTGGGTTTATCTACACTTGTGGTCTTCTTTTGAGGGTTCTTCAAGACTAAAGTAGGTCTAGAGGATTGGTTGGATGTAGAACTTATCCCTTGTGGAGATTGTTGAGTCGGTTGAGCTTGTGCTTGTTGCCTTGTAGTAGTTGCTATCATACCAATCATGTTGTGGTAGGGATGTGTCACATTATGGTATGATACTTGATTGGTTGTTTGTTGCTTATGATTGGGTAGGGGATCTTGGAAAATTCCCATATCTTGATTAGTTGTAGGTACTTGTTGTGTAGGAGGTTGATTGGTAGTTGGAGGATTGTGGTTAGGGGTAGGTTGAGAGTCCTCCATTACCAGGCGACCCTCATCTATTAGGTCCTGAACCACATGTTGCAACCTCTTACATGAACTAGTCATGTGCCCTTCTACTCTATGATAATCACAATATTGACCAGGCTTATACCAATTAGTTGTGGTGTCAAGTTGTCTTATGGGAGGTAATTCAATCATATTAGCTTCCAAGAGTTGCTTAAGGACTGATGATAGGGGTTGGTTGAGTTTAGTAAAATTCCTTGGTGGGGGTCATTGAGGCTTGCTAAGTACCAACTTTTGCAAGGTATTAGCAACATTAACACTATTGGTAGGTCTATTATCTGTTACCCCATCACCAACTACATGCTTGTTCTTATATTGAGTTTTCATGGTTTTGTCTTCTTCTCTCTTTGGTTTAAGTTGACCTCTTCGAATAAGGGCTTGCTCAACCCTTCTAGCCAAATCAATTGCTTGCTCGAAAGAGGTGATAGTTGTTGTTTCCAATTCATATGAGATTTGTTCTTGTAAATTTCCAATAAATATTTCTAACATGTCTCTAGGAGGTAAGGTGTATCTTAATCGTCCAACTAAACTTCTCCAACAAGACAAGAAATTTGAAAAACTTTCATCTTTTCCTTGCTTCAATTGGTATACATCTTTCATAGTGACATTCTTCTCAACATAAGCCCCAAATTGTTGAACAAACAATTCAGTTGTTTCCTCAAAATTCCTCAAAGAGTGATTAGGTAGTTGATAATACCATTCCAATGCCACACCACCAAGGCTCTTAGGAAAAGTTTTTAGCAACAACATGTCATCATATATAATATCATGGCATGTTGTCCTAAACATTCATAAATGTTCAATGGGGTCCTCTGTTCCCTTATAAATGGGTAAAATCGGCATTGGAAAATGTTTAGGATAGGGCCTAGAGGCGATGATAGGGTCTAGGGGCTGATTACACATTTCCTTATAGTTATAGGTGAAACTTGAAGGTTGAAGTGAATCCATTCTCATTGCCAATTGTTTTACCATATTCATCAAATTTTGCATGTCGGGATTGTTGTTGTGTAATACCCCTAGGTTCCCTAGGGGAGGATTATAGGTAGGTTGTTGAAATGGAACTTGATTAATATTGGAGGTATTAACACCATTTTGATATAGGTTATGGAAGGGAATGTTTTGTGTAGTATCTTGTTGGAAAAGATAATTTGAATTTGGTGGAATAGAAGAAGAAATGTTATAAGAAGGAGGAATATTATAAGATGGAAATTGAATGTTATTTTGAGATGTACTACTAATTGGAGGAGCTTGTGACATTCCCCCAACATATGGGTTGTGATATGGGATATTTTGTTTAGTAGTTTGTTGTGAGAAATAATTCATATTTTGTGGAATAGAAGAAGAAATATTAGAAGGAATATTACTTGTATTAGAAGAAGGGATAAAATGAGATGGAAATTGAGTTGAGCTTGGTGGTATGCTACTAATTGGAGGAGGTTGTGAAATTCCTCCAATATTAGTGGTTGTGGTTGTAGCATATGTGGGATTGTGAAAAGGATTAATATTATGGGAAGATTGAAACAAAGGATTAATTCCAATATTTTGATGAGAAGAATTTTGATGATGAGATGGTCCAACTTCTTCAAGTTGGTCTTCTTCATTCATAGCTTTAATCAAGGCATCCTTATGATGTTTCATAAAATTCCAAATATGGTCAAATGATTCAAAAGTAAGGCATCCATTAGGCCCCTCATGAGGATCAAGATCATTACCAGTTTCTACGTCCTCTTCAACATCTAGACTGGGGTTCTCCCTATCAACTTGTTCCTCTTCTTGGAAGATCTGACCAGGCTCTAAAAGCTTTCACTTATTCCTAATATTGGGAGCCATTACAACTAATAAAAAGGACAAGAGAGAGAAAAAGTATCAAATACAAAGTGTGGGAAAATATTGGAGAGGTATAGTTAACTTGTCTTAAATGTGTGTCAAACAAGATGTATATATATTTTTCTTTTTATATTTTCTAATCTAAGAAAACAAATTTGTGTGGTCTTGTTTTAAAGTTTTAGAAAGAAAATAATAGAAAAGGAGGTGTTCATGTCGGGTTCACCAAAATATGTAGAGGGGGAAAACCACCCTACCACGTACGATTCTCAAGGTTGGATCCGCAAAGAGAGAAAGCCTTGAGGTGAACCACGGGGGTATGTTGTTCTCTACACTTGATGCTAAGGGAAAGGGTTCACCAGGAACGATTTTAGGACTCGCTCCAAGTCCTCAGGATATACAAGAAAATTTTGATGTATTCAATTTTTAAGAAAAACACCTAAGTTTGGTCTTTCTAGTTCTAAGCTAAGAAATATTAATGGCAATGCTAAAAATAGAGTGCAACAATTGAAAATAGAATGCAAGCATACAAGATCTAACCTAATATAATTCTTTATTTTGGATTAGTATTTGGGGGCCTGCATAGGCCGCTATATGACCGAACTTGCAGTAGTCAAGCCCCTTGGTCCTTTTAGCTGACCTTGTAAAAATAAAATAAGTATTGACCTTTTGGGTGGACATACAAAAGTAGGAAATTAAGATGCTAATAGATGATTATATTCTTTGTTAACCTTAGGGGATTTACCCACTTTTGATTCCCAAGTTCACACGAAGTGCAAGGGAAGAGCATACACGGAATAAGAACCCCTTTTAATGTGATGTGTAAGATAAAAGAAAGGAAAATGATAACTATGATGAGGTTCTTTAACCTTAGGGATCTACCCACTTTTGATTCCCAAGATCACACGAAGTGCATGGGAAGAGCATACACGAGGTGAAAATCCCCTTTTAATGTGATAAGTAAGAGAAAAGAAAAATTATGATTATGATGATGTTCTTTAACCTTAGGGATCTACCCGCTTTTGATTCCCAAGATCACACGAAGTGCATGGGAAGAGCATACACGGTATAGGAAACCCGTTAGTGATAATATTTATGCAATAATTGTATTAAAGAACAAGGTGAATATGAACTAACAATATAAATAAATGTTAAGAATGATAGTAAGATAAATAAACTATACAAGGTTAATGTGGAAATTAAGGAACTAAAAAGGATCTATGAAATAATGTGATTCAAAAATAAAAATATGTATAAACTAAATGAATCAAGATGAAATGATAGAGGGTGGAAGAGCACAACCAAGTTGACTCTCTTCCTCTCTTGATAAGAACTTGATGATGACTTCCTCAAGATGCCTAAGAAGATGTTGATGATTCCTTTGAGATCCCTTGCTTGGAGACTTGAAAGCTTTGAAGAAAACCTGCAGAGTTTTAGTGCTTGAAAAACTTGATTGATGAGGCTATCCCAAGGGCTCTATTTATAGTTTTTTCATGACCTTGGGAGAGAGGGAAAGTAGATTGAATTAAAAATGGAATAAAATATTATCCACCAACTTTGGTGGAAAATAACATGCCACTTTGAAAATGGATCATGTGAAGTAACATGTTTCTTTGAAAATGGACCATGCTATTTTGAAAATGGCTTGAAGTACTTAAAAGATTATAAGTTAAATAAATTTAATTAAATAATATGCCACTTTGAAAGTGGGCTAAAGAAGTAACATGCCATTTTGAAAATGAAGCATGTTATTTTGAAAATGGATCATGAAGTAACATGCCATTTTGAAAATGAA